>CM077080.1:173589312-174189312 GCA_039513925.1 Platanthera zijinensis | reverse complement strand
ACCTACCGAATTCGTCGAATGTACATGTCGATACACGTCGAATTTGTCGAGACTCATTGGGTATACCTTTCAGTTTACGAATTTACTTCTCTAGATTTTTCTAAGTCATATTTGTCGAATATCACTCAGCTTATGCGTCGAGTGTATCAGTTGATACTCATCGAATTCGTCGAGTGAGCTAAATGATATTCGTCAGATTCGTCGAGTATGACTTCTACTAGGCGTCGAGTTATAGGTTCGATCAGGCTGAAATTATTTATGTTAATTTTGTCGAATTTCACTACAGTTTGACAAGTATAATCAGTTATTCTCGATGATACTCGATGAATTATACTTATGGTTTATTTCTTCAAATTTAAAATTTTCGACTCGTTCTTACCGATTGCAATGTACAGTAAATTTCGGACATCTCCGGATGGAATTTCTTTTCTAGCTGTTACAGGAGGAGGATTCTTATATATATTTTTAGGGTGGAATTTATTCAACCCTAATCGTTCTCATTATTTCCAATCGAGATATTTCCGATTGTGAAGATCCTGTCGGCACCGATCCATACTTTGCATGTCGCACGACTGATGACAAGCTCGCTGCAAGATTCAATCTTCCTACACCACATCACCTTGATCATTGATCTCTGAAGATTTTGATTCTACATAGATCTACCAGATCCGTTTGTTCCGATCTAGTTCTCAAAGATTTCAGATTTTCCTTGTTCTTCAAGACATTCAAGATCTACCATTTCGAAGAATGAAGGATTGAAGACTTTAGATCTAAATAAGATTATTTGTAATCTTTATTTCGTAAATCCTTTTTACTTTTGTAGGAGCTTTTTCCCTCCGAGTTGTAGATCCGTGTTTGGATCGACTTGTAGATCCGTGTTTTGATCGAGTTATAGGAGATTTTATTCTCCGAGTGGTAGGAGCGTTGTCTCTGTGTGGTAGGAGTCGAGGCTCCGAGGTGTAAGATTGTTTGCAAGTTAAGATAAAGGTGAAGTAGCCGAATATAGCCCTTCGTAGTAGATAGGCGAGGCAGGATAGTGGATGTACCCAACTCAGGGAACCACTATAAATCTCTGTATTCTGTGTGCTTAATTTTTCAATTATTTTTATTCCGTAAAAAGACGCAGAACTCACCTATTCACCCCCCTCTACGTTAATTAGGTTGACACTAGATACTTTCAATTATTCTCAATCCATCATCATCAATGCATGGATACATCATGTACATACCTTAAAGAATGTTGACAATATCTATCATGCAGTGGAATTGATCAAGCATTTGGAAAGACAGTATCAGAGGGAAAGAACTTTTAAGGAAAATCTAGTTAGGAAGAACCATCCAAAGAGAATGTCATCCAAATATTTTCTCAAACCCTTCCTATACTTCAGAAGACAATAGATCAAGGCTAAGAATGTTCAAAGGAGAACAATTAAATATGTTGAAGGATCACAAGCATCTGCACTAAAGAGGAAGAGTCCTGACTGAGTTGATGCGATTAGCCAGCCAATTGACAAGAATCATCTACTTTGAAGTCAGAGAGCATCTGCTAGTTTTCTTGTGTGTGGCAGAAATTTAAGATGATTTTAAATGGACTTAAGTTTCATAATTAAACCCTCTGGCTGCTTATATATATATACATTTATATATATTCTGTGTTTGGATGTGCTAAATGCTTATTATGATCAATCAAGTTTTTCATCTATGATAACTTGATTTTATTATTAATGCTACTTACCATTAATTAAGTGTTCTGTCATCTTCAAATAAGGGAAAATTATTGGGAATATTGCCCCAATATTCTAAGATTTGAAGAAGCATCACTTGCAATGATAAGTACATACTGTACGTATTTGATGGCATATCTTTTTATATCATTGCATGAATTATTTGTTATCCCTAAAATAGGTTTAGAGAAAAGTTAGTGAAGATGGATAATAACATTAAGATTAGTATATGGTTCTCCACAGTATTGCCATGATCATGGAAAGCTTCGAGATGATTTCGTGGAGAAGACTCAGAAAGAGGAGTATTTCAGCGCTAAGGGAGATACCGTTGAGAAATAAGAATTTTCTCAAAGATGTTGTGTTGACATGGTTTTTATTACCGTTGAGCCCGTGTAGTGGCAGGATTTCAAATTTGGCGGTGGAAGATAAATACCTGTCAGTTATTTCTATTCCTGCCCAACGTTGACATGACTTATTTGAATAAAATGACTATTAAAAATGGCAAAGGTATATAAAGAAAAGTTAGGGCAATGGAACATAACCTTTGCTCAATCCTGCTGAATCGTGAATAACTAGAGACAGTGAAATTAGTCTTTACTGAGCAAGCTCTCTCTAAAGAAATTTTGAAAGAGAAGGGAGGAGTCACGCTTCACAACTCCAGTTAGTGTTTTTTCCTAGAGAAGAAGATCAAGAAGAAGTGCCCTTGATCTACTCAACATGAAGACTTACTCAAATCAAGGGCTGCTTTAAAGAGTTTTCTTTCACAGCAAAGACATCTGATGACTCAGAATCATAAAGGTCAAATTTATAGAATATTTAGTTGTTTTCATTAACAAACTTCCATCTGTAGGATATAGTGGTATATTTGAGTTGTAGGGTTGTTTCTTGATTTGTAAATGCTTTGTGTAACGCCCTAGATTTTTCGATGATTTTATTTAAATGGGTATCGTCATATTTATGACGTCGTGGCGTTACTTTTAACGTCGAGTTAGCAGCGCAACGCCGTTAAGGCATTTTTGCATCCGTGCGGTCGAGTCGGTCAAATTCTTGTCGTAACTGGAAAATTTTCTCATTTGGATTTTAAGTTGGATAATTTTGGATTTGCTCGTCAAGTAATTTCGTCGCAATTCGAGCGATATTCGGGCCTCGGCGATTTTCCGAAGTTTTGCGTAAATTATGTTCATTGTATACTTTGAACATTTATATCTCTTGAATGGCTCGTCGGATTTAGGTTTTGACTTCGCCGTTGGGTTCGTAGCGTCAGCATTCGCCTACGGTGTGGGTTTCGTTTAATTCGGAGCGCGTTGGGACTCCGTTTTGAACTCGTGTTTTCTTGTTCAAAATATGAAAAATATAAATATTATAATATTAAAGCACTATTCAAAAATGTAAATTTCTATTCATCTCTATAGTTTAATTTTTGGATATTTTTGTAAAAAGCACTATTCACGGAGGACAAAAGACAACTGTTCTTTTAATTATTTGCACGTTTCTTCTCGAGTGGTCTGAGTCTTCTCGAGTGTTTCCCTTGTGCATCTCTTGAGTGGGTCTACCTGCTCTCGAGTGCTTTTACTGTTCATTCTCGAGTAAATCCATTTCTCTCGAGTGCTAGCTTTTCGCCACTCGAGTGCTTACTTTTCACCTCTCGAGTTCTGCTCTAATTCTTCTCGAGTTGTCCTGTACAGTTTGAGTTCAGGCGCCATTTTGAGGGTCAAAACGGTGTCGGATGGAAACGTGGTTAACATGAAATTTGTTCGTCTCGACGAGATATACAACTTTCATGTTGGGCACTTTTTGATTTGATGGCATCCTATATCTCTATTTTGATTTTCCCAAAACTACTCGTATATAACCCGTACTGTTGATTTTTACTTGAGTACTATTGATTTCACTCGAGTACTATTGATTACTCTCGAGTATAATTGATTTTTCTCGAGTAATATTGATTCCTCTCGAGTATTAGTTATTTTTCTCGAGTATTATACGTTCCTCTCGAGTACTCTACTCTCATTCTCGAGTAACCTTATTCGTCTCGAGTAGTCCCCTGCTGTTTACGTTCCAGTGTCTTTTTGAGAGTCAAAACGGTGTCGTATGAAAAAATAGTTAATATAAAATTTGTTCTCTTAGACGAGATATACAACTTTCATGTTGGGCACTTTTTGATTTGAAGCCATCCTAGACCTTTATGTTTGATTTCCGTGAATCGACTCATAAACAATACGTTTTTTTATATATTTAGACAAAATATTTTATAAGTACTTACATATATATACTCTTATGCTTAGGTTTTTAGAAATCAGAAATAAAATTTCATCTTCTTCTTCTCCGAACTTTTTCGTCTCGAACCAGAGCGGCGTGAGAGAGAGAGAGAAATATTTTCGTGAATCTTCTGGTGGCCGTCGACGGTGCTCTGATGCTCCAAATCTTCGACCAAGTATAGATCTGGAAAGCTCTCGGCGAGGTCTTCATCATCAGGGTAAAATCTTCCGCATTCCTTGATTTTTCTCGCTAATGTTTTCGGTCCTAACTCCTATTTTTGTCCATTCTTGTTAGATTTCGATTTCTCTTAACTTCCTTGGTCCCGATCTACGCTGAGGTGCGATTTGGTGATATTCTCTGGTAAAAACAAGGCAAGTGGTTGTTTACTCTCTTTTCTCCTTGTCTGATTTGATGGTAACGAATAAGCTTTTGTTCCTTAATTTTTATTGCGCTTTTTCTGTCTTTCCAAGATATAGAAATGTATAATCCTTATTTGAAGTTTACACAAATTTATGAGTTCTTGTCATGAAGAGAAAACTTAACCTTGTAGCGTTGTAGTGATTGATGAGATGTTATATCATTAGATTTAATCGCCCCTAACCATTTTCATAGGATGCGTCAGAGTTTATCTAGCATTGTAAATCATTCTAATGGTTGATCAACCGTGTCTTTAATCTGGGAAATGTAGAGTAGAATCTGATGTACCTTGAGATTTATTTCATGGTGTTTCTTTGTTATGGGTATTTATGGGCAAATCCACCGACCGCAAAGTTTGTTTCCTTTATTAGTACCTCGTTGAACTCTACTGGATTTTAGGCATCTACGGTGATTGGTGGAGTGTGTATGTATCCCCCGCAGTTAGACGGATTTTAACATCTGTGAGGGGTTTATCTAGAGAAGTGACCACTCTGCCTGTATTTATGTTCAGAGTTGACCACAGGTGGCTAATAAAGTTTTGGAGTATTGTTTCTTATGATTTAATCATGCTCTCCTCTTGCTTTGGGTATCCGACATGATTTGTTGTACGTGACGATTCACGTAAGTTCTTTTCTTCTGATTTATTTCTTGAGTTATATTTATGTACCTTACTTCAGTACTCTTGGTCCTGGGTTGGTACCCCATTTGACCTTTGTTTTCTTTTGCTTACTTTTTCTGCCACCATTTGTACCTTCTTGCTGAGGTGTTATGTCTTTGGAATGCCTCAAGTTTGGAGCGTTAGCTGGTAGTGGAGCTGGTTTTTGAGTTCTTGAAGCAGCAGTGTTGGCTGTGGTTTTTCCCCTCACTGTAGCGAGGTAGTTCGTTGTTTCAGTTTTCTTTTCCTTGTTTCAGACATACTTTGGACTGTGGGTTTGTGTCAGGTTGTTGATGCCCACAAGATTGTTGATTTTTGACACTTGCTAGTTGATTTGGTTTTCTTATGTTTGGTTTAAATTACTTGCTCGCTTGGATGATTTATTGCTAGGATTGCATGTTAGATATTTTTAACCTATAAAACCCTACTATTAGTAAATCATACATGTCATCTCTTTCAAAACTAAGTCACTACTTTCTGTTTAGCGTAAAGACTTTTTCTATACTTATTATAAATCTAGGGTTTGCATAGCATGAGTTGTTCTTTGGGGACATTTATACTCATGTAGGATGTTAGAGTCAATTTAAACAATCTTCCGCAAGCGTAAAATTATATTTTGAATCGTGGACTAGTTGATCCAATAAGCCGAGGGATACGACTATCTTCTTAACTTAAACTGAATTTCAGTCATAATAATATATGTTGTCCTTTTAAACTGTTGAGTTTGGAGTCTTGCCTGAGCGTCTGCAGTTATCCCCTGCACGACGTGGCATCACGACGCATATTTTCCCTTACTCTGATATATTTTAATTGTTGGGAAAATACGGGTTGTGACAGTTGGTATCAGATGGAGGTTGCTTGACAATTGGTCGGACAACCTTCCCTTGTTAGTGTTAGTTGTTTAGTGTGATATCATACACACACCGATGTGTCATCAGTATGTCTTGGTTGAAGCATGAACACTACACTAATAAGCATGATTAGAAGTATACAGGGCAAATTATGTAGTATGGGATGCATAATATGAGTTTGTATATGGATCCACCATAGGTGGCAACATGTGAGGGTTATGTAGTATGGGATGCATAACCTCGCCACATGAATGCCCATTAGCACGTTTTCTTTTTCGTTTCATGCAATGTTATGTAGTTTTGGATGCATAACATTTCATGTGTACGCCGCTCATAATATGCATTAAGGCCTTTCTAGGATGCATAACACTGCATACATAGCAGAACATAACATATGCCCAACATGCCAAGCTAAAGATTTATATGATGACATATGTACACACCTTATTTTAAATAAGAGTAAAGAATCTATGTATTCATATCATATGCACATGAGTCAATAAGATGATAGGATATCATCCTGAGTAGGGCATATCATCATTATAAAATCCTAGAGCAAGTTGCAGCATAGACAAGTGTCTTTTAAGTATTGTCTGAACAAGTTTTGTTTGCCCTAGTCATAATCTAGGATTTTGATGGGTTGTTCGTTTGCCTTTTTAGAAATGCCTATAAAGCATATTGTGACAAGGTCGACTCCATAGTCGGAGGGTGAGTCTTCAGGTGAGCAGAGTGATGTGTTGATTGAGAGTTTGCGCCAGAGCAACGAGGCTCTGTCAAGGCAAGTAGTTGTGATGTAATCGCAAATTCAGACTGTGTTATCTGCCACTCCCACGTAGAACCCTTAGTGTAAGATCCTGCCGTGAATTGGGTCGTACCTACAGATCCCGCTCCTTTGGTGCCCCTGATGATGCTACCATTAGAGTTGAATTTCATCTCGCATTTCCAGCGATTGAAACCTCCTACTTATGACGGGAGTGCTGACTTCATGATTTTATATGATTGGATCATCTCCATCGAAGAGATGTTTTCGTATTCCGGAATTCTATAAGCCCAGAAGGTAATAATTGTAGCCTATTAGTTAAAAGGCCTGACAAAGAGTTGGTGGATTTGGGAAAGGGAAAGTTTGAAGGAAGACTGTTCTTTGGAATCTTTTAAGAAGATGTTGTTTAAGAAGTTTCTACCCTCGGTCGAGCAGGACCACCTGATGAATAACTTCCTGCATCTGAAGCAGAGACAACTCTCGATGAGCGAGTACGAGATTGAGTTTATCAAACTGAGTAGGTTTGCTCCTGAATTGGTAGCTTCAGAGGAGCGTAGAGTGAAACATTTCCTGGGAGGACTAAGAAGCGATGTCCAGCAGTGGGCATGCGCTTATGGAGCTGACAGTAATGCTATGGCAGTGGAAGCCACACAGAAAGTGGAGGCGATTGAAAATTCCAAGAATCGAGGTACAGCGTCAAGGAAAGAGAAGAGGAAGGGTGTTGAGGATGGAATCACTAGGGCATCCGACCCTTCATAGAAAAAGAAAAGTGGAGAAATATGTAGCTTCTGAGGTCGACCTAGCCACCCTTATGAAAGGTGTTTCTAGAGGACTGCCACCCTGAAGCAGAAGCAGGTGCATGCTATCCAAGGTGTACTTAAGGGAGATTTTGTGTGCACATTCTGTTCTAGGAAGGGGCATGACGTGAGTCTTTTCTGGACAAAGGATAAAGCTTGCTTCCAGTGCGGGCAGAAGGGGCATCTGAAGTCTTTGTGCCCCTAGGCTTAGCCCCCACTGCATCCTGCCCCGCTTCGAGCTCTTCCGCCACCACCAAACCAGGACAAAGGCAAAGGAAAGCTGAACGTGGTCACCAGCGAGGAAGCTCAAACCTCTACGCAAGTTATTATAGGTTAGCCCCAGTTTAATTTGAATCTATTATTTATCGTCGTTGCCCTAGTTATCGTTCGTTTAGTTATGTATGCAACGATTTTAGGGGAGTTTAAGGTGCGGAATATGTGGGTGCACGTTCTTTTCGGTCCAGGTGCCACCCATTCCTTTGTGGCCCGAAGGTTTGTAGATAAACATCACTTGGATGTGGATCAATTAGGAGAGTCCTTCAAAGTCAATCTTCCCTCTGGTGATTTGGTGATATCTAATCAAGGAGTTCTGAGATGCCCTATATTCTTAGGCGATTCCCTAGCCCTTGTAGATCTGATGGTGTTGGATTTGGCAGACTTTGACGTGATTTTGGGCATGGACTGGCTGTCAAAGTATGATGCTGCAATCGAGTATAAGGAAAAGAGACTGGACTTCAGGATGGACAATGGCCAACCTATGAGCATCTGTGGATTTTAGGATAGGGTTTCCCTTATTATTTCTACGATACATGCTTTTCGTGCTATAAAGTCTGGTTGCAAGGCATTTTTGGTTTCTATTTATGCTTTGGAAACTTCTTTTGTTACACCACGTCTTGAGGATATCTCGATGGTTCGAGAGTTTCCAGATATTTTTCCTGACTGTCTTCCAGGTCTTCCTCCGGTGAGGGAGATAGAGTTTGTGATAGATCTCGAGCCAAGTACTTATCCTATTGCCAAAGCACCGTACAGTATGGCTCCGCGTGAGTTGGATGAGTTGCGCACTCAGCTCGATGAGTTGTTGAGGTGTGGTTTTATTACACAAAGTTCGTCTCTGTGGGGTGCTCCTATTTTGTTGCTCAAGAAGAAAGATGGATCGATGAGTCTTTGCATCGATTATAGAGAATTGAATAAAGTGACTATTAAGAATAGATATCCCCTGCCAAGGATTGATGATCTGTTCGATTAGTTGTGTGGTAGCTCGGCATTATCAAAGATCGATCTTTGCTCAGGCTACCACTAGGTTAGAATTCGTGAGGCAGATGTCCCTCGGACCGCTTTCCGTTCGCGGCATGGGCATTATGAGTTTTTGGTAATGTATTTCGGTCTGACCAATGCACCCTCTACTTTCATGGATTTGATGAATAAGGTGTTTAAGGACTTCTTGGACCGATTTGTTATTGTGATCATAGATGATGTCCTGGTGTATTCCCACAGTGTTGAGGAGCATACTCAACATTTGCATTTGGTTTTTTCGACTCTGAGGGAGCATAAGTTATATGCGAAGTTGAGCAAGTGTGAGTTCTGGCTACCGCAGGTGTCCTTTCTAGGTCATGTTGTAAGCAAGGACAGTATTTCTATAGACCCGACTAAAATTCATGTTGTGATGGAAGTGGGAGAGAATTTCGATGGATTTCATCACCGGTCTACCGAAATCTCCCCATGGGCATGATTCTATTTGGGTAATAGTCGATAGATTGACAAAGTGTGCTCATTTCGTTCCCTTTAAGATTAGGTACTCTATAAAGAAGATAGATGTGCTATATCTTGAAGAGGTCATCAGATTGCATGGAGTGCCTTTGAGCATTGTATTAGATCGAGACTCCAGATGTACGTCTCGCTTTTGGAAGAGTTTACAGGAGGGTTTGGGTACCGATTTAAGGTACTCCACCGCCTATAATCCGCAGACGAATGGTCAAATAGAACGAGTTAATTAGATCGTGGAAGATATGATAAGGTGTTACTTATTGGATCACGGTGGCGCTTGGGATGAGCGTCTCAGACTCATGGAATTTGCTTACAATAATAGTTATCAAGAGAGTCTGCAGATGGTCCCGTTTGAGGCCTTGTATGGGAGGCGTTGTAGGACTCCTTTGTTTTGGGTTGAAGTTGGAAAGAGACCGTTGCTTAGTCTGGAAACCCTTGAAGAGATGAATTGTGTTGTAAATCATATTCGAGAGAAGCTTCGTGTAGCATAAGAGCGTTATGAGAAGTATGTTAATCAACGAAGGGTCGATCTGGAGTTTGCCGTTGGAGACTTGGTTTTTCTGAAGGTTTCTCCGATGTCTGGCGTTAAAAGGTTTGGAAGGAACCACAAGTTAGATCCCCGGTACATGGGACCTTTTCAAATTCTTGAACGCATCAGAGTATCAGCTTATAGGCTGGAGTTTCCTGCTATCTTCCATGGTGTCCATGATGTGTTCCATGTGAGCCAGTTGCGGAAGTGTATTCGTAATGTTCATCAAGCCCTCGACTTGGTGTCCCAGATTCAGCCCAACTTAACGTATGTGGAAGAACATGTTCGTATTCTAGATTCTCAAGAGCGTGTGTTGCGGAGGAAGACCATCCCCATGGTCAAGATACTTTGGAGAAATCAAGACGTCGAGAGTGCGACGTGGGAATTGGAATCGACGATGAGGGAATCTCATCCGCACCTCTTCTCTTAGTTTCGGGTATGTCTCTAGGTTTTCAATCATTTTGATTTTCTTATTTTGGTTTGGTTTTGCATTTGTGTTAAGTTTTGGGACGAAACTTATTTTTAGGGGGAGTGACTGTAACGCCCCTGATTTTTCGATAATTTAATTTAAATGGGTATCGTCATATTTATGACGCCGTGGCGTTACTTTTAACATCGAGTTTGCGACGCAACGCCGTTAAGGAATTTTCACGTCCGTGTGGTCGAGTCGGTCAAATTCTTGTCATAATCGAAAAATTTTGCATTTGGATTTTAAGTTGGATAATTTTGGATTTGCTCGTCAAGTTTCGTCGCAATTCGAGCAATATTCGAGTCTCGACGATTTTCCGAAGTTTTGCGTAAATTATGTTCGTTGTAAACTTTGAAATTTTATATCTCCGGAATGGCTCATCAGATTTAGGTTTTGACTTCGCCGTTGGGTCCGTAGCGTCAGCATTCGCCTACAGTGTGGGTTTCGTTTAATTCAGAGCGCGTTTGGGCCTCTGTTTTGAACTCGTTTTTTCTTGTTCAAAATATGAAAATATGATTATTATAATATTAAAGCAGTATTCAAAAATGTAAATTCATATTCATCTCTATAGTTTAATTTTTTGATATTTTTGTAAAAAACACTATTCACGGAGGACAAAAGACAACGGTTCTTTTAATTATTTGCACATATCTTCTCGAGTGGTCTGAGTCTTCTTGAGTGTTTCCCGTGTGCATCTCTCGAGTGGGTCTGCTTGCTCTCAAGTACTTTTACTGTTCATACTCGAGTAAATCCATTTCTCTCGAGTGCTAGCTTTTCGCCTCTCGAGTGCTTGCTTTTCACCTCTCGAGTTCTACAATAATTCTTCTCGAGTTGTCCTGTATAGTTTGAGTTCGGGCGCCATTTTGAGAGTTAAAACGGTGTCAGATGGAAACGTAGTTAACATGACATTTGTTCGTCTCGAAAAGATCTACAACTTATATGTTGGACACTTTTTGATTTGAAGACATCATAGATCTCTATTTTCGATTTTCTCAAAACTGCTCGTATATAACCCGTACTGTTGATTTTTACTCGAGTACTATTGATTTCACTCGAGTACAATTGATTTCTCTCGAGTATAATTGATTTTTCTCGAGTGCTATTAACTCCTCTCGAGTATTAGTGATTTTTATCGAGTATTATACGTTCCTCTCGAGTACTCTTCTCTCATTCTCGAGTAACCTTATTCATCTCGAGTAGTCCCTACTGTTTGAGTTCCGGTGCCTTTTTGAGAGTCATAACCGTGTCGTATGAAAAAATGTGTTAACATAAAATTTGTTCGTCTAGACGAGATCTACAACTTTTATGTTGGGAACTTTTTGATTTGAAGCCATCCTAGGCCTATATTTTTTATTTCCGCAAATTGACTCATAAACAATACGTTTTTTATATATTTAGACAAAATATTTTATAAGTACTTACATATATATACTCTTATGCTTAGGTTATTAGAAATTGAAAATAAAAATTCATCTTCTTCTTCTCTGGACTTTTTCCTCCCGAACCAGAGCGGCGTGAGCGAGAGAGAGAAATATTTTCGTGAATCTTCCGGTGGCTGCCGAAGGTGCTCCGGTGCTCCAAATCTTCGACCGAGTAAAGATCTGGAAAGCTCTCAGCGAGGGCTTCATCATTGTGGTAAAATCTTCCACATTCCTTAATTTTTCTCGCTAGGGTTTTCGGCCCTAACTCCTATTTTTGGTCATTCTTGTTAGATTCCGGTTTCTCTCATCTTTCGTGGTCCCGATCTACGCTGAGGTGTGATTTGGTGATATTCTCCGGTAAAACAAAGGCAAGTGGTGGTTTACCCTCTTTTCTTCTTGTCTGATTTGATGGTAACAAATAAGTTTTTGTTCCTTAATTTTTACTGCATTCTTTTTCTGTCTTTCCAAGATATAGAAATGTATAATCCTTATTTGAAGTTTACTCAAATTTATGAGTTCTTGTCATTAAGAGAAAACTTAACCATATAGCGTTGTAGTGATTGATCAGATGTTATATCGTTAGATTTAATCACCCCTAACCATTGTCATTGGACACGTCAGAGTTTATCTAGGATTGTAAATCGTTCTAATGGTTGATCAACCGTGTCTTTAATCTGGGAAATGTCGAGTAGAATCCGATGTGCCAAGTCTTGAGATTTATTTCATGGTGTTTCTTTGTTGCGGGTGTTAGTGGGCAAATACACCGACTGCAAGGTTTGTTTCTTTTATTAGTAACTCGTGGAAATCTACTGGGTTTTGGGCGTCTGCGGTGATTGGTGGAGTGTGTAAGTCTACCCCGCAGTTAGACGGATTTAACTTCTGTCCGGGGTGTATCTAGAGAAGTGACCACTCTGCCTGTATTTATGGGTAGAGTTTACCACAGGTGGCTAATAAAGTTTTGGAGTATTCTTTCTTATGATTTAATCATGCAATCCCCTTACTTTAGGTATCTGACATGATTTGTTGTACGTGACGATTCACGTAAGTTCTTTTCTTCTGATTTATTTCTTGAGTTTTATTTATGTACCTTACTTCAGTACTCTTGGTCCTGGGTTGGTACCCCATTTGACCTTTGTTTTCTTTTGCTTACATTTTCTTCCACCATTTGTACCTTCTTGCTGAGCTGTTCTGTCTTAGAATGCCTCAATTTCGGAGCGTTAGCAGGTAGTGGAGCTTGTTTTGGAGTTCTTGAAGCAGTAGTGTTGGCTATGGTTTTTCCCCTCGTCGTAGCGAGGTAGTTGGTTATTTCATTTTTCTTTTCCTAGTTTCAGACATACTTTGTACTGTGGGTTCGTGTCAGGTTGTTGACGCCCACAGGATTATTGATTTTTGACACTTGCTAGCTGATGTGGTTTTATTATGTTTTGTTTAGATTACTTACTCTCTGGGATGATTTATTGCCAGAATTGCATGTTAGATATTTTTAACCTATAAAACCCTACTATTAGTAAAGCATACATGTCATCTCTTTCAAAACTAAGTCACTACTTTTTGTTTAGCGTAATGTCTTTTTCTATACTTATTATAAATCTAGGTTTTGCATAGCATGAGTTGTTCCTCGGGGACATTTATACTCATGTAGGATGTTAGAGTCAATTTAAACAAGTATCTTCTGCAAGCGTATATTTATATTTTGAATCGTGGACTAGTTGATCCAATAAGCCGAGGGATACAACTATCTTCTTAACTTAAACTGAAATTGAATCATAACAACATATGTTCTCCTTTTAAACTGCCGAGTTTGGAGTCTTTCCTGAGCATCTCCAGTTATCCCCTGCACGGCGTGGCATCACGACGTGTATTTTCCTTTACTCTGATATAATTTAATTGTTGGGAAAATACGGGTTGTAACACTTTGACCCTGAGGTAGGGTTGTTGCCTGAGGTAGGGATGTTGTGCTTGAGGTAGAGTAACACCTCCGTCCGTCACATGTAATATAATAGTGGGTAAGATAGGGGCCCCACACCATATTCCATAGACAGGCAGCGGGACTCCATTTTAATATAAAACCCTACTCGCGCTCTAACTCCGAGCATTCTAGCGGAATCTTTAAGGATGCATGAACTCATACCAATTGAATGTACACTATATATAAACCACACCATATATATATATAAAAGGAATGTCAATTATAAATACACAAAAGTTATGGCCTACGGCCTTACAGTTATACTTCAGAAATGTGGTTTACAAACATCGACGTGCAGGCCGACCAAACATGAAAACTGTAAAACTTATTTGCTCGGCATTCTAGGGCCAACATAGCAGCAAGGGCTACAGCCCGTTATTTCCCTCCCGGCTCTCCAGAACCATCACAAGGACAATCCACCACAAGGGTGGCAAATAAGACAACGATCAGCATTCACCTGACCAATTTATAATGACCATACTCATTTCCTAGGGCAGAGGTATTCCTTCCCTGTTGGCATTGCAATTTCACAAGCAGATATATCATAATAACGTGCACTTATACACAATTCAATATATCACAAATGCCAACCTCAACTGCCAACGCTCTGTGCACTCAGGGCACATCTTTTGGTGTGCCAGTTTCATGGACTACACCACCGTTCAGAAGTTCAATACATGACCGTCAACTTTGAGCAATACTAGTCTTTACGGCGCGCAAGCCTAAGACTTGAATTATGCGCTCCAACAAGACCAATAACTTAGGTCTTCAATTCAGTCAGGCATGACGCAGGTATAATTCAACCCTTGCCCGTTGCTCAATTTGTCAGTTCAGAAGCAAAAACTGACGCAAGTTGTCTTCCCCTTTCCTATTCGGCACGATGGCCTTAAGAGCTCGTAGCTCACACTAACTACACTGTCTCCGAGAGACTGGCTTCGCATCATAAGGCTATCTAGGAGCTATCATCGGTGATACACACTATCGTCAGGCGTTACTAACATAACTCACTTTCTGTATCCAAACCTAGCCCAAAACCCTGCAGTAACCTGCAGTCCTAGAAACACTTGTCTTTTCATAGCACATAACATAAATAGCTCACCAAGAGCTATCGTCGTTGGTGAAACTCACTATCGTCCGACGATATCCAACAGTTATTCAAACTGTGGTATTTCGTTGGTATTATCCTAGAGTACAACTCCAGTACATCCTACTACTTTCAATTCACTGGTATAACCCTGAAGACTCTGTAACCTACTGATTTATACTCGGAGTCTTCACCGGCACGTAAAACAAAACATCACCAATCCAGACCAATCTGTCTAGATGGGCTTCACACAGTATGATTATTCTATACTACACATTTTCAGATCTATGCTACAAGTCTAACAAGGGATTTCATGAATCGACCCAAAGGAATTCCCTTCGATTTTCCACCTTTTGGTGGGGGATTCCATGCATATGCCAAAAGAAGGTCTTCACTTGTCCAAGAAGGAAGATTATTACCCTTGTAGTTTTCTTCAGAACCATGATCGCTTTTCTGTCCGGTTGGAAAGGAGCACTGCGCTTTCCTCTTCATGGACCAAGCCTGGGATCTTTCTTTGGACTACTGGATCTCCTTAACCAATTCAAGCTCAGATCCAGCTCTTAGCTTTAACTCTGTTGGGTATTGCATCCACAATAACCCATATTTGCATGAAGTCACCCTTGAACAAAGATGAATTAAGTTTTATTTGGTATCTTTGTTTAGTTGTGTGTTTGCAGACCATTATTGCTAAGTGTAGACCAATGTCAGTCTACAGTGGGTCATGAACATAGGACTATATAGTGTAATCCCTCACTGTGTGATCCAAGGTGTTCACTCATGTGTAGCCTCTCTATTGGGATACACTTCATATTCAAGCACTTGGACCATGGTATGAAGATTTGATTCTTGAAGAGAAAAAGTTTCTAAGTTCTAAAATTTCTCTAAGTCCACTTCTCGAGAAGTCCATTATAGTTCTCGAGAAGTCGAGTTAGCAGTCTTCGAGAAGTTCACTTTGTTCTCGAAAAGCCTAGTCTAGTTCTCGAGAAACATCATTATAGTTCTCGAGAAGCTAAGTCTGAGTTCTTGAGAAGTCACAGCCTATTCTTCTCGAGTAGCCAGAGACAGCCGTGAAAATCTTCTAAGTCCATCTCTCGAGAAGCTGATTATAGTTCTCGAGAACTTAGCTTTTAGTTCTCGAGAACTTAGCTCTTAGTTCTCGAGAAGTCAGCTTAGTTTTTGAGTATAAGTTTTAGCTCTCGAGTAATATTCTTTTAGTTCTCGAGAAGCTCAGTTTATTTCTTAAGTAGACTCAACGCTTATCTCTCGATTACTATCTTAAGTCCAGAAAGTATAGCTCTCGAGAAATCAGCCTTGTTCTCGGGAACTTATTCATACTTCTCGAGAAATGCAGTCCATTTTTTCAGAAAATTTACTTAAGTCCAGATCGAATGGATTTTCAAATTACTTGACGTGATTGGTCAACGTTTCGTCATTAATTTCAATTCTAACCGTTAAGGGAAATCCTATATAATGTCTTTTCATCAAGACTAACCCTAAGCGGTGAACTATACACTTTCTAAATTTCTGATCGGTCGTCTCTCTCCAAGAACGAACTTATAGAAGCCGCCACCACTCAGTTTGAAGATCTACACGACTATTTTCGATCAAGTTAGACTTGTTGTTCAAGGAATCTTCATCTTCTCCTTGATCGAGTAGGTCCTAGGTTTCTCAGATCAGATCTACAGAGGTTTTTCTTCAACAAATTTTGAAAAAGCCGCCAAGTTCAGAAGAAGACCTAGAGTTCAATTTTTCCAGATCTGAGACAAATCTTTGTTTGTATTTCATATTTCTTTGTAATTTTGTAGGAGATTATTTTACGAGTGTAGGATCGTTGTTCTCCGAGTTGTAAGAATTTTTCATCTTTTGAGTGTAGATCCCTTTGGATCAAGAGTGTAGAAACTTGGTTCCGAGACGTAGGATTGGTTTTCAATCCGAGATAGTGAAGGAGCCGAGTCTAGTGATTTACTAGATCGGTGAGGGAAAATGGACGTACCCAATGTTGGGGAACCACTATAAATCTTCTTATTGTCTGTGATTGCTTGATTGTTTTTGTGCTAGTTCGTTAAATTTTTTATTCTGCAAATAGACGCAGAATTCACTTATTCACCCCCTCCCCCCTCTAGGTTATTTTGGTAGACAACTTAACACTTTCAATTGGTATCAGAGGGAGGTTGGTCGTTTAAAGGTTAACACCTTGTACAATTTCCTTTTTAAGTTGTCTCTTGAGAATTTTCAAGCAATGGACAAGGCTAAAGATTTTGCCAAGCTTCCCTTATGCACAAAGAACAATTTTCCCATGTGAAAAGAGAGAATTAAATTTTTCATGGAAGCTGTGGATCCCCAAATCTTCATGATTGTTGAAGAAGGTCCCCACATTCCTATGACTATCTCAATTATATATCCAACAAAGAAAGTCCCAAAGAAGAAGATGGATCTAGATAAAGACGAGATTGCACTTGTCTCCTTGGACAAGAAAGCCAAAAATATAATTGCAAGTGCAGTCGATGACTCTATGCTACAAAACCTGATCCACTGACAGTCTGCTAAGTAGATGTGGCAGTCCCTCATCACCTTAATGGAAGGTACAGAAGAAGTAAGGGATGACAGAAGATCCCTATTGAATCAGAAATATGAAGCCTTCCGACAAGGGCACAAAGATACCATTGCAGATACTTTTGAGAAATTTTTCAAGATAGTTAACGGCCTCAGAGTATATGGCCGAGTCTTCACCAACGGGGAACTGAATGACAAGTTCCTAAGATCCTTAACCAAGGATGGGAAAATAAAGTATGTGCCATCAGGGAATTCTTGAACAAGATTTGAATGACAAGTTCCTAAGATCTGAACTATCAAAAGGAGAGTTCTCCTTACTCTCACGATAGTTCAAGAAATTCTTGAACAATAAAAAGCAATGGAAGGGCAAGGATGCATCTCACAGAAGATCCCGACATGACGATGATCGATACAGAAAAGGCTCAAGAAGCCACGACATGTATGGTTCTAAACTGAACAAACAAATTTCGACTGACATTGTTTGCTACTGTTGTAACAAGATAGGTTACGTCATAGCTGACTTCCCCCACAAGAAGAAGGAGGGTGGCAGGAGAGAATAAAAAAAGTCCTCATATAGCAAGAAGAGGACAGAGAAGAGCCTTATAGCCAAGAAAGGCAAGACTCTTAGTGACTCTGACTCATCTGAGTCAAGTGAAGAAGAGGAAGCCTACTTTGGACTTATGGCTCAATCAGATGATGAACAAGAGCCCCAGTTCACTGGGGAGGTAAAATCTCACACCCCTCTTTCAAAATCTAAAGTTTTTGAGCATGATCATGTGGACAGCTCCTCTGACGATGAGTCTGAACACATGGACCAGTATAAGGAGTTGATCATGGCTTACGACAAATGTCGAAAGGTCGTGAAAACACAGGCAAAAGATATTAAGTCTCTAAAGGCCATAGAAATCTCTCTGAGAGAGGAAGTTGTTAAGATGGACTCACTCAGAGAACACTTAGATACTATTGTTGACGAGTTCAACAAGGCTATCAAGCACCTTGATCTGAAGGATGAAATCATCAAGGGGTTGGAAGGCTTACTAGAAGCCGAAAAGAAACTTGTTGAAGGTTTCTCTGAGCCAAAGGTAGTTCTTCCTCTTGTTGCTGAGTTCTCTGCTCAGGCCAAAGGTGCTGGGCTAGGCCATGTAGGAGCTCCTAGTAAATCTTCTAGGAGAAATAAGGCTAAGAGAAAGAATAAGGCCGCCAAGAAGGCCTCAGTTGAAGAAAAGGGGAATGCTCCTCTAGATCAGACTATTTTTAAGAAAGTCATCTTTCCAACGAATAAGTTTGATCTTGACTCGTCCTACGGTCACTTGACTAGGCCTACTTATGTAGAGCCAAGGTCTTGTTACCACGGATGGACTCGCCCCAGAAACTTTGGTGAGAGTGTCTTTAAGGCACCTTATGAATAAGTCATTCTTCAGGACTATGACCCTTATGATCATGGTTATAACTTCAAGAAAGTACCAAAAGTAAAATCCATTGTAGAAAAGCCTGTAATAGAGAAGAAATCATGTGATTGCCATAATCATGAAGCTTCTCCCTCCAAGAATTCTACCCCTGCTGGACTAGTATCCCAGAAGGTCAATCAGGAGTACCTATGACAAATATACAACAGGTTCGACTGTTGGTGCTGTGGCAGAATTAATCATTTTGCCATCGATTGTTGGTTTAATCCAAGAAATTTTGCAACTCCTCTAGTTGGCAACCTTAGAATGACCACTCATTATGTTAATCCTCATAGGGGGAGTGTTCTAACACGAGACAAAGGACCCAAACATGTTTGGGTTCCTAAGGAAAACTGATTATGATTGCAGGGATGTCCAAAGGCCACCAAAATGCCAATTTTTTATTTGGATAGTGGATGCTCTCGGCACATGACTGAGACAAGAAGCCAACTTCAAAATTATTCTCCAGTGTTGAACGGACCAAAGGTCATCTTTGGAGGTTCAGACCGTGGGATAACTAAAGGATACGGTATGATCACTAACGGTAGTATATCCTTTTCGGATGTAGCTTATGTTGAGGGATTGGAACACAGTCTTATAAGCATAAGCCAACTATGTGACAAAGGATACATAGTTGAATTCCACGCTGACAAGTGCTTGATAAAGTCTGTTGACAACAAGGAAATGATTCTATCTGGCACTCAAAGCAGGAATATATTTTGTTTAAATTTCATTTGTATAGATTCTTCTACATCAGTGTTCTTTTTAGCAAAAGATAGTGCGTCTCTTGGTGACCAATGGCACAAGAGATTAGCACATATTAATTTTAAAACTATTAATAAATTATTCTCCCAGAACTTAGTATGTGATGCCCCGAATGTCAAGTACGTCAAAGATAGACCTTGTCATGCATGCGTAAAAGGCAAGCAAACAAGGGCTACCTTTAAAAGCATTATTGACAAAAATTAAAGTAGATGTCTCCATCTACTTCATATGGACTTGTTCGGTCCACTGTAAATTATAAGTTTGGGAGGTAAGGAATATACATTGGTTATTATTGATGACTACTCGCGCTTTGCGTTGGTGTTCTTTCTGAAACACAAGTCAGATACCTTCGACATCTTTACTAATTTTGTCAGGCAGATCCAGAATGAATACAACTGTTCCGTAGTCAAAATAAGAAGTGACAATGGAACAGAGTTCAAGTCTGGGGCCATGACAAAATTCTATGAAAGCCTAGGTATCTTTCTTTAGTTTTCCTTTCCTCGCACTCCACATCAAAATGGAGTAGCTGAGAGAAGGAACAGAACACTCATAGAGCCCTGTAGAAATATGTTGAGTGATGCTTCACTACAGGAGTATTTCTGGGCTGAAGCCGTCAATACTGCAAGCCACATGCAAAATCGAGCACTCATCAATAAGAATAATGATAAAACACCTTACGAACTTCTAAAAGCCAAGAAACCAACTATTTCATATTTTAGAATTTTTGGTTGTAAATGCTTCGTGCTTAACAATGGTAAGTATCATACTACCAAGTTTAGTGAGAAAAGTTTTGAAGGTATTTTTGTAGGTTATAGTATCCATAGTAAGGCATACAGGAACTTCAATAGAAAAACTCTAGTTGTAGAGGAATCAATACATGTTGTATTTGATGAGATGAACTTGTTGCAAAGCAAATCGTCTAGTATGCTTGTTGAAGATGCAGGTATAAGGCTGAAAGAAATCAGCTTGGGTGAACATACTGAAGGTGAAAAAGAAAAGTTCATCAAGATCACTAATCCAACCCCCATTGGATATGATCAAGATGAAGAAACCAACCAAGTTGATGAAGTCACTCTAGTGGCTGAAGAAGTTCCAGATGCTAGGAACCTAGAGCTCAGGCATCTAAAGGATCATCCATTGGACCAAATCATAGGAGATCCCCGGGATGGTGTCAGAACTCATCGAGGTACAACTAACGAGAATTTATATTTAAGTTTTCTCTCACAGGTTGAACCAATAAAGTTTGAGGAAGCAAACTCAAACGCATCATGGATCTTAGCCATGGAAGAAGAACTGAACCAGTTCAAGCGCTGCAAAGTTTGGAAGCTAGTTCCAAGACCCAAAGGTAAGAATATCTAGACGAAGTGGGTATATATGAACAAACTGGACGAAGATGGGATAATCTTAAAGAACAAGGCCAGACTCATCACCAAGGGATATCGTCAAGAAGAAGTAATCGACTTCGACCAAACATACGCTCCAGTGGCAAGGCTGGAGGCCATCAGACTGTTCCTGGCTTATGCTGCACTGAAGGGTTTCACTATCTATTAAATGGACGTGAAATCCGCCTTCCTTAATGGTGACATAAATGAAGAAGTGTATGTGGAATAGCCCCCAGATTTTGTTGATCCTAACTTTTCTTACTATGTATATTTATTATCGAAAGCGCTGTACGGTTTGAAAAGAGCTCCTCGAGCTTGGTATGAAACGCTATCTACCTTTCTCCTTGAGAACAAGTTCTCAAGGGGAAAGATAGATAAGACATTATTTCTTAGGGAAATTAAAGGCAAGATTTTGCTAGTACAAATCTATGTCGACGACATTATTTTTGGTTCTATAGACGACAACCTCTGCAAAAAGTTTTATAAACTTATGCAAAAGAAGTTTGAAATGAGTAGTATGGGAGAGCTGAAGTATTTGTTTGGACTTCAGGTGAAACAATCTGAAGATGGAATTTTCATCTCACAGACAAAGTTCACCAAGGAGTTGATTAAGAAATTCGGAATGTAGAGTGAAACCTTTATGAGGACTCCAATGGCCTCAGCTATGTCTCTAGACAAGGATGAAAAAGGGAAACCTTTTGATGAAACTAAGTACAGAAGCATAGTTGGATCCTTGCTCTACCTTACTGCTAGCAGACCATACATAATGTTCTCTACATGTGTCTATGCTAGATTCCAAGTGAACTGTAAGAAATCTCACTATACTGCCACAAAGAGAATCTTGAGATACCTTAAAGGTGCACCGAATCTTTGTTTATGGTACCCAAGAAGTAATGACATCGAACTAATTGGGTTTTCAGTTGCAGACTTTGCAGGTAGCAAAGATGATAGAAAAAGCACTTCTGGGACGTGTCAGTTCCTTGGAAGAATGCTTATCTCATGGAGCAGCAAAAAGCAAAATTGTGTCGCAATCTCAACGGCCGAGTCAGAATATATTTCTGGCGGCAATTGTTGTGCACAATTGCTTTGGCTAAAGAACCAGCTAGAAGATTACAACATGAAGGTTAAAGACATTCCATTGTTTTGCGACTCCTCCAATGCAATAGCAATTTCCAACAACCCAGTCTTGCACAGCCGGACAAAGCACATTGAGCTCAGATATTCTTTCATCCGGGAGCATGTGGAGCAAGGGGATGTGGATCTGTAGTACGTGCCAACAGATTGGCAAGTTGTAGATATTTTCACAAAGCGGCTGGACGAGACTAAGTTCAATTTCTTCAAAACTGAACTTGGGATGCTAAATAGAGAAGGATAGACCAAAAAGAGATCATTTCAAAGCCCAAGAATCGAGGATAATACAAAAAGGTCAGAAATTTCTCAAGTGGAAGGCAGTTCTTGATAAATACATTTACTTCTCGAAAAGTACATAACTAGCTCTCGAAAACTTAAGTCCACTTCTCGAGAACAAAGATCTCTCTCTCGAGAAGTACAATAAGTTCTCGAAAACAAGAAATATACTTCTCGAGAACTATAACCATGTATCTCAATAACTGACCCTACCTCTCGAGAAATGCCCCGTCTATTTTTGATTTCTGTTCATTTCTTCTATTTTGAAAACCGCTCGATTTCTGCCTAAATCCAAGGGTCATTTTAGATTAATTAGACACCTAATAAACATTACTAGGGTTATATATATATACAACTTTAGAAATCTCAAATCAACCGACATTTCAAAATCCATTATCTCGAAAACTCTTCGCCTTCCGTCGACCAGAGCTTCGACACCGCCTCTTTCTCGCATTCTATCCATCGCCTTCGTCAGTCTCAATGGCTCAGCAGTCCAGAATGGGAGTCGGCAGTGAACTTGTGGTCGCCGGGATTACAGATATTTCAAATGATTTCAAGAATCTTCTTCTTCTGCTAGAAACCGCAGGTTTGAACTTTGTTCTTTCAGAACCTTGTAAGATTTTATTTCCAGAAGTAGAGGAGTTCTATAGAAATGTCAAGATAAGGAGGAATATCACTGTACCTAAATCTAAGGTCAAGGGAGTTAAGATTAAGTTAAGCCCAACCATAGTGTCCAGACTTCTAAGATTGCCTACTATAGATGATGATGAGGATGAACTGACAGAAGATGACAATGTAAGAGCCTGCTATTTCCGTGGAGTTCCAGTGGACATTACCTCTCTAAGGAGAACTGCTCTGAATGATGTAAGCAAACTTCTAGTGGATATAGTTGGAAAAATTCTTTGGTGCAGGACAGGGTCTATAGGTTTCATAACCAATGGCCTATACAATGTCATGGCAGCCATAATCTGCAGGAAGAAATTTCCATATGGCTTGATGATTTTTGACATGTTCAGGGATAGCATTAAAGAACCAAAGTTTTTCAGGATAATCTCCTTGATCTTCAAATGCTCGATCTCACTATGGCGTCCAAACAAACTTCTAATTATTTATTGTCAGTGTGGTGAGAGGTAAGTCTATCCATGAAAGGTTCTCCACGAAGCGCCTGTAGTAGCCTACAAGTCCAGGGAAACTCCGTACTTCAGCTACAGTATATAGAACATGCCACTCTTGAATTGCCATTATCTTTACTGGATCCAACGCTATACCTTCTCCACAAACCACATGGCCCAGAAAAGCCACTAACGATAGCCAAAACTCGCACTTTGAGAACTTGGCATAGAGCTTGTTTTTCTCAGGGTGTGCAACACCATACGCAAATGGTTTCCTTAATCTTCTTCAGACTGAGAGTACACAAAAATATCATCAATAAAGATGATTACAAATAATTCCAAGTACTCTCGAAACGTTCGGTGCATTAGGTCCATGAACACCGATGGCGCATTTATTTGCCCAAACCGCATTATAGTGAACTCATAATGACTATTCCTTGTTCCAAATGCTGTCTTAGGAATTCTCAACTAGTAGTATACAGACTTTAGGTCTAAATTTGAGCAACGGGCAAGGGAAGATCGAACAAGTTATCAATCCGTGGTATTAGATACTTGTTATTCTCTGTCATCTTGTTCAGTTCTTTATAATCGATGCATAAACGCATTCTACCGTACTTATTTTTCACAAAGAGGACATGCGCACTCCAATGTGAGATACTTGGGCATATATATCCTTTATCTAATAGCTCTTGTAGCTGCACTTTCAGTTCCACCATTTCCTTTGGGAATAAACAGTACGGTGAGCGGGCCACAGGTTTCGCACCTAGCACCAACTTGATAGAGAAGTCAATTTATCTTTGGGGAGGTAGTCCCTGGAGATCCTTCGGGAACACATCTGCGTACTATGATACAATCGGAATGTCACTCACACTGGCTTTTGGCTTAATAGCCTTTTTAAGCGTGAAGAATAACTCTGCGCCCTTTCGAACAGCTTTGACTACTTGGAGAGCAGACATCAACATTTTGGTTAATCCTCGCATAATAGTGAATTTAGTATCTAGCTCGGTATTCTTTCCCAGTGTGATCTCCTTTGAGTTGCAATCTATAAAAGCATGCTGCTTCGAGAGCCAGTCCATACCAAAGATTGCATCAAACTCCAATATCGGCAGTACAGATGTTTCCAATCTGAAATCATGGCTTCCTATTTGCACCTCAATATAATAAGATTTATTTGCCCGAATCAAGCATTCGTTAGGCAATAATATCGATAGTCTATCTGTCGGCACACAAATATGCACTCCAATCCGAGACACAAAGTCCTCAGATAGAAACGAATGCGAAGCACCCGTATAAAACAGTGCTCTCGTCGGATAGTCTCGAATAAGGACAAAGCGTAATATAAACAAATCATACACAAGTAATCCACAAGGTATAAAGTATAAAATGCAGTAAAACTGTATCTTAACACGTACATGTGACGACGTCACTCGGATTTATGGCATCCTTCTTGCCAATGTTGTACACCCTTGGCTGAGCTGGAGCATAGTGGGATGCAGTGGACTCCACCGCCTTTCCCTTTTCAGCATATGTTGCTCCTGCCTTCTTATCACCCTTTAGAGGACCACTCCGACAGTCACGAGCTATATGGCCCACCTTTCCACAAGTATAACATGTATGAGGTCCTTGCCAAGATGTTTCTCCAAACACAACTATGGAAGGAGCTTTTCCCGAAGATTTGGACTTTCTCCCCCATTTCTTACGGTAGCAAGATGTTCCAAGGTGCGGTACTTTGAACTCGGGCTTGTCACGGCCAAGTCCCTCTTGCCCTGCACCCTCTTCATATCTTTCTCCAACGCACGGGCCGTATCCACCAATTCCTGAAAACCTTGATTCACCTAACTCGAGAGCAGCATCCTCAACTCATCCCACAATCCCTCATAGAATTTATTGGTCTTACACACTTCTTCAGCAAAGGTAGACCCCGTATAGCATCCCAATCTGGTAAACTCATGCAAATAGGTGTCAACACAACTTTCACCCTACGTTAGATGTTGAAACTCATTTTCCATGTCTATGCACTACGACGAAGGTAGGTGCTTTGCCAAGAATATTCTAGAATACTCCTTTATCGAGACCTCCGTTAGTTGTCTTCCTGCTATGTGGTACAACTCCATTTCATCCCACCAAAGCCGAGCCCCTCCTTCCAACAGGAAAGTGGCCAAGGTGACTTCTTGTTCCTCCTTAGTTCTTATTATTATCAAAATTCTTTTGACTAGTGCAAGACAGTCCACTATTTACGTTAGGGACCCTGCCCCCGCGAATGTAGGAGGACTGAAACTCATGGACTGCTTTAGTTTTCATTCTGCTGCTCATATATCTACCACAACCTCCACAGGTTTTGGCATCACACGCACCTGTACTGTCACCATTTCAGGTTGTGCCTTCTAAGAAGGTTGTGTGTGTATCATCGCAAACAACGCCTCAATAACTAAGCGCACTGTCTCCACAAAAGGAGGAGGTGTAGGCACCTCAGTTGGTGCTGCACTTTCAACAAAATGTTAGGGCTAAGACTGCCCCGCACCACTTCGAGTTTCGTATACATGTAAAAGACACACTTTAACGACTTTGCAAAAGCAATAATGACTAGTAGAAACGTGCAGGTTCCTCAAACAGGTGTGTTCTCATTCCTAAGGGGACATTCTTGAGTACATTTATGTTATAACTGTACGCACTTACCCGGGCTCACCACCCCCCTCAAAATAATTCAACCACAAATTCACAGGAGGAAGACCAAGACAATCTGATACCAAATTATAACACCTCTGTCTGTCATATGCAATATAATAGAGGGTCTGGTCAGGGCCCCACGCCATATTACACAGACAGGCAGTGAGATTACATGTTAATATCAAAAGACTACTCACGCCCAAACTCAGATCATTCTAGCGGAAGCTTTAAGGTTGCATGAACTCACACCAATTGAATGTCCACTATATATAAACCACACCATTTATAAATATAACAGGAATGTTAATTACAAATACACAAAAGTTATGGCCACATGGCCTTACAGTTATACTTCACAAATGTGGTTTACAAACATCGGCGCGCAGGCTGTCCACACATGAAAATAGTAAAACTTCTTCACTCGGCCTTCGAGGACAAACATAGTAGCAAGGGATTTAGCCAGCTATTTCTCGCTCTACTCTCCAGCACCTGCACAAGGACAATCCACCACAAGGGTGGTAAATAAGGCAATGGTCGGCATTTAGCTGACCAATTTATAACGACCAAATCCCTTTCCTAAGGCAGAGGTATTCCTTCCCTGAAGGCATAGCAATTTCACAAGCAGATATATCATAAGAATGTGCACTTACACACAGTTCAATATATCACAAACGTAAGCCTCAACTGCAAACGCTCCGTGCACTCATGGAACATTTTCGTTGAGCCAAATTCTCGGACTACATCACTGTTCAGAGGTTCAAGACATGATGGTCAACTTTGAGCATTACTAGTCTTTACGGCGCGTAGGTCTAAGACTCTCATTATGCGCTCCAATGAGACCAATAACCTAGGTCTTCGAGCCGGTCGGGCATGACGCAGGTATAGTTCAGCCCTTGCCCATTTCTCAATTTGTCATTTCAGAATCAAAGACTGACGCGGGTTGGCTTCCCCTTGCGTATTCTGCACGATGGCCTTAAGAGCTAGTAGCTCACACTAGCCATAATGTCTCCGAGAGACTGGTTTTTCAATCACAAGGCTATCTGGGAGCTATCATCGACGATACTCACTATCGCCAGGCATTACTAAGGGAACTCACTTTTTATATCCAGACCTAGCCCAAAACCATGCAGTAACCTGCAGTGCTATAAACACTGGTCTTTTCATAGCATATATCATAAATACCTCACCAAGAGCTATCGTCGTTGATGATACTCAGTATTGCCCGGCGATATCAAATAGTTATTCAAACTTTGGTATTTCATGGGTATTTTCCTGGAGTGCAACTCCAGAACTTCATACTACTTTCAGTTCACAGGTACAACCCCGCAGAATCCATAACCAACGGATTTATACTCGAAGCCTTCTCCAGCATGTAAAGAAAAACTTCACCAATCCAGACCAACCTGTCCAGATGGGCTTCACACAGCATACCTATTATATAATACATATTTTTGGATCTATATCCAAGACTAACTGGGGATTTCATGAATCAACCCAAAGGAATTCCCTTTGCTTTTCCACCTTTTGGTGGGGGATTCCATGCATATGCCAAAAGGACTTCACTTGTCCTAGAAGGAAGATCGTTACCCTTGCAGTTTTCTTCAGAGCCATGACCGCTTTTCTGTCGAGGTTGAAACGAGTACCACACTTTCCTCTACATGGACCAAGCCTCAGATCTTACTTCCGACTACTGGATCTCCTTCACCAAGCAATTCAAGATCAGATCCTGCCCTTAGTTTTAACCCTTAGCGCTTTCTCTCAAGAAATTAGATGAAAGAAGGAGAGAGAGCGAGAAGAAGAGAATGAATTCTCATTCCTCTACTCCTCTGCATAAGTATCCTTGGGATTAATCCCACAGGATAATTTCATCAAAAGGGAGCAAAGGCTGCGATTTTGATTAAATAGTCAATATTAATGCTATCGCTTGGCGATATCTGCTATTGCCTGGGTGATAGCGTCGATAGCCGCTTTGACCCCTGTAAACCACCGCTCATCGGCCACCACCGGCCATCCGACACGTGTCTAACGTTACGTGGAACTATCACTTGGCGATATCCACTGTCTCCATTCCGATAGCTTACTCAACACTTTATGACATCGAGTGCGTTGAGTTCACTCAATGCTTTAAGGCATCGAGAGCATTGAGAGTTGGGGTTATTGCCACGCGATACCCACTATCGCCACGCGATAGTCTCTTACTCCACGATTCGTCGAAAGGCATTAAGTGTGTTAAGCTCACTCAATGCTTCATGACATCGAGTGATATTGCTATCGCCTCCGGCGATACCCACTATCGTCTGGCGATAGCGACCAAAAGTTCTGCTGTCAAATTTGGGGTGTTATAGGTAGGATGTCTATATGGATTAAAGGTAGGAGATCAGCAAGGTTTCTGAGCTATAGTATTTGGAATACTCTGATTTGTAGGGTTGTTGAGTCTGAGGTAGGAATATAGAGCCTGAGGTAGGCTCTAGGAGTAGACCTGAGAGATTCTGAGGAATATGAGTTGTAAGCTCTTGGAACAAAGTATTGGAGAAGTTTGTTGAGTCTAGCACACTACTAGATAGACATAGAGGGAAAGTAGATGTACCCATACCTTGTGGAACCACTATAAATTGGTGTGTGATGTGTGCTGGTCTTTTTTGATTATGCTTTCCATTTCTTATAACTACAGAAAATTAAAAAATAAACTAACAAGTTGCTAGACCACCTATTCACCCCCCTCTAGGTGAGTTATACTACCATCAACAAGAATATTTTAGCATTGGTTTGGTTCAATGTGTGAGTAAGTAGGATTTATAGGTAAAAAGCGGGGCTTGGGTTTATGCGAGGTATATAACGATAAAAATGAAGGCTCGACACACCTAACAAACCTGAGCTAGCACAATGAAAACTATCCACGCACAAAAACAATGTGGGTGAACCACACCCCCATAATTGAACTTAAACATATGGGTGTGTACACTACCTATTCCCAAATACATATCATCAACTTTTTTTCAATTTCCATTTCTCAATCTTTTTCTTTTTCAACTTTTTTCCACTTTTTCATTTCCAATTTTCAACAACAATTTTCAACACATATTTTCAAGGAGCACATCTATGTATTCATAAAACAACACCACATCAACACCCCCCAAAATGAAAATACAAATACAACTAAAGCTCGAATTTGGATGTGCGATTTTGCCAGACTGTTAGGCTTTGGTGATATAGCGATGAAGTTGAATCAAAAGGATAGGGTTGGTACAAAAGAGCTAGTGAGGGTAGAGCATTAGGAGCGGTACAAAAGCTCAATCAGGCCAAGAAGATTGCCTACGTCACCCTCGCGCAATTGAATTATCCGATACCCATGCTTCGAGAGTCGCTTGGGGAAAGTTCTTAGCCACCGAGAAAGACTCCTTCCTCCCTACTCAAGCAATACAACTTTAATGATTATCTACACACATCCCTACACTACCATCAGATTCACACTAGATTCACCAATTATGAGTAGAATAAATTATATTTACACAAATGGAAATATATAAAATGAAGTGCGTAAAGAAAAATTAATTCTACTTGGATTTCTACACGAGGAGGAAGCACTTTGAAAGTGAAGGGATAGATACTACTCTAGAGGGGGGTGAATAGAGTTATCAAATTTTGCACTAGACAAAACTTAATAGTCTGCCCAACTCCCTTGGAGTGAAATGTGGAATGAAAAGATTATAGATATAGAATTAACCCTATAGCCTAACACAAGTGTTGTGCACAAACTCAAGCTAACTGTAATTACAGTTAAGGCTTGGAAAACCTAATCAGCAACTAGCAACCTAGTTATATCTATTCACAGCCACAATGCAGGAATTAAACAAGGCAATCCAGACGACACAAGGAGTTTATAGTGGTTCCCCAAATAACTTGGGTACGTCCACTCATCTACCCAAACGGTAGGAATCCACTACAGGTTTTTGATCAGGTGCCCTGCCACCACAAGATCTGCTTCAGGTAGATCTAGAAACCCTTTAGACTTTTGGTCAGGTGTCTAAAAACCGAACACAGGTTTTTGATCAGGTGCCCTGCCACCAAGGGATACTTTTGAAGGGAGTAATAACCCTGTACAGGAGGGGGAAGGAAGGTTAAGATGTCTTCTCTATTTTACAAAGATTTAGAGAAGCACAAAGACTTGCACTGAGCTAGAAAGCTCAAAGGAATCAAGGCTCCCCCTGGCTCAAAGAATGTCCAGGTGAAGTCTTGCTTCAGTGTAGAAAACTCTTCAGAAAGATCTGAAGGAAAAACTACAAGAAGATAATAAATAATAAAATAGAAATCTTCAAGCAGCTGTCTTCTTCTTCTTCTTCTTCAAAAAAACTCTGAGTTAGAACTTCCTGGAACAGGAGATCTCAGGTTGAAGAAGAGCAGAAGAGCTTAACACTTCTCAGTTGGATGGAAATTGCTGAGAGCAGAAAACTTGAACTTGATGAAGGCTTGAAAGCTTAAATGAATAACTGGTTAGCTAGCTGAAATCCTTCACTAAAGGATTCCTTTTATAACAGCAACAAGCAACGGCTCTCTTCAATTTGAACTGTTTGTCTTCTTCTGAAACTTGAAACCTGGGCTGCAAATATCAAAAGGACAAACAAACTCTGCAGCAAAAACATTCTATAAAAGGAATAAACCTCTTTCGAAGAAGCTGCAGGAAGCAATCTGATAATAACGTACTAAATAAAATCACATCAGAAATAAACTCTTTATTGCAAAGGAAGACTTTTCAGTCTAACGGCTATAAAGGACTGACCGCAGATAAAGTAAAATACAATGACAGCTAATAAGACAAACAACTTTATCTGAAAAGATTTTACTCAGGCAAAAGGAATGGAGCATATATTTCCTGGAAATATTACCATAAAACAACTGAAATAAAATGCCAGATAATGTATTAATTTATTAAATAAAATAAATACAAAATAAAAAGGCAGACAGAAAACGTCGAACGACCCTCAGAGATCGTCGACCGACGCACGGATATCGTCGACCTATCGGGCAGATAGTCGAACGATCCAGATAGTCGACCTATCATAGAAGATAGTCGAACTACCTCGGCAGATAGTCGACCTATCAGAGCAGATAGTCGAACTATCAGATAGTCGATCTATCCGGACAGATAGTCGAACTATCAAACACAAACAGATAGTCGACCTATCAAGCAGATAGTCGACCTATCACAGAAAACAAATAGTCGACCTATCAACAGATAGTCGACCTATCAAAACAAAACAGATAGTCGATCTATCAACAGATAGTCAAGCTATTAGATAGTTGAACTATCAGGACAGATAGTCGAACTATCAAAGACGACAGATAGTCAACCAATCACCAGATAGTCGACCTATCAAAGCGAGCAGATAGTCGACCTATCAACAGATAGTCGAGCTATCAACGCAGACAGAGCGTCGACCAACTGATAGACGATAGTCGATCAGCCGATAGACGATAGTCGAGCGGCGTTCGACTATAGTCGAACGAAAAACCTACTTAACCAAATTCTTCCTCTAGACAAGCGGGGACACTACAGCTAGACTACTAACCAATGACCATAGATATTTCTTGGGTCAAGGGACTAAAAAGACAAGACTGAACTCAAATTAAACTAGGGTACCAACAATCTCCCCCTATTTGAGTTAAGTCTCTTAAAAACTAAAACACGGAGCTAGCTATAGAACACTATAATCAATACAGGAAATAGATAGCAATTAACTAGCAATTATCAAACAGTCAGATATAAATAGCAGTCAATCAAAATATTAAGAGTCTACAGAATCTGGCAAAGGGTCAGAAGAACTTGGAACAAAAGAAATTTTCTTCAGGGGATCAATAGCCTCTTTCTTTGACATCTTCAAGTCCTGCTCACCAATAATCTTTAATTCTGCAGCCCTTGGAACAACTGCTTCAGGGTGCTTTTCCATATACTTTGAAGGGTCAAATACATCAGGGCTAACCTGGAACTTTTCGAATTACTTCTTTCTGAATGAAGACATTGTTGTTAATCCAGTGGTATCCTTTCCTTCAGCTTTTGCTTTTCTGATTAGAGTTGCTCCAACTAATTCGTGAAAACGAGCCATCCTAAAGTTAGGATCAAGCTCAGGACTTTCATAAACATTCTCAGAAGGAGTAACCTCTGGTTCTTTATCTTGATTAACTAGATAAGACATGGGAGCAGACTTAGCAAAGTTCTTACTAGAATTTTTAGACAAAATAAACTACTTACATTTTGAAACAACTTTTTCAGACTGTACTGGCGTTGGAGATGAAACTCTTTTCTTTGGAGAAGGAGGAGGGGAAAAGGTTGGTCTTTGATACATAACCTCCTTCACTTGTCTTTGAGAACCAGAATAAGATCTGCCTTGGGAACTTTGAGAGCTTTTCCTTGACTGAGGCTGAGAAGGTGCAGATTTTCCAGAAGAGGCAGATGGATTAGCAAAAAGGTTACCAGAGGCTCCTGCACTGGGAGGAGGAGGAGGAGGACCTCTGGGAGTCCATCTTGAAACAGGACTATCATACCTCTTAGATCTTTTTCTCTCTTTTTGCTGGTTCTTGGAGAACCACATCCAATGTTGAAATTCTTTTGATTTGGGGTCAATTCCTTTAAGAATATAATATGGAGTATCATTTTCTCGATTGGGAGGAGGAGGAGCAACAACTTTTCTTTTCTTTTGAGCAGCTTTCTTTCTCTTAGCATTCTCAGATAAATCAGAATCATCTTCATCATCAGAGTGAGATGATGGAGGATTGTCATATGGATCATAGGCTTCAGAAATAGCCTTTTCCTTTAACTTCAGATCAGCTTTCTCTTTTTCCTCTTCTATGGCATCCTGAGCCAGAAGGAAATCCAAATCAAGTCCTGGGGAATCATCCCAAACAGACGACTTTTCAACTTGCAAATCTTTTTCTTTCTCTTTTAACAAAGATAGAACTCTTTGATTCCAAGCCTCTCTTGCTTTCTCTTCTTGTTTCTCAGACGCATCTTCTATATCATCTAAAAAAGAATCCAGTTCTGGATCTATTTGAACAACAGGAATATTTGGAGCAGTTTCTGAAACTATTACTATAACCTGGGCAGCTATATCTTCTTTAATATAATCTGTAGATTTATGAACACAAATCTGCTAAATAAGCTAAAATCATTCCTTCTAGGTATTCACAAGCTAGCAAATTAATTGACTCGTCAATAAAGCAGATAAGTGAATTACCTTCATATTTTACCAACTCCCAGGATTCATCTAGGTAGGATGTAATAATCCCTTCTAGAAAATGGGCAACCAAGGGAGTGGTGAGATCTTCTAAACAGACTTTCACAGCAAATTCAGATAACATAATGGCATCAGATATTTCTTTGTCAGATAACACTGCAGCAGATTGATCTTGAGCTGGAGCTGGAGCAGTCTCTTCTTGAACTGCTGGAAGAACTGCTGGAAGGGAGGCTGGAGGCTCTGAGACATCTTCACAGAACATCTCCCCCTGCCTGATTTCAGTGGAAACTGAAACCAGGCCCCTTGAAGAAGAGGGCTCAGCAGATTTAGAGAGTGATTGGATGGAGGCAGTCAAGGTAGCAATAGAGGAGGCAAGTGGAGCAATTGCCTCTTCAATCATGATTTTGATTGAGGGGGTAATTAGCTCCACTATGCTGGAAATGAATTCAGGGGTTATCTCAAAAGATGATGGAATTGCAGTGGATGGAGATGCAGCAGAGATGGTTGAAGGGTTAGGATGAGAAGTAATGTGGACTGGAGATCGAATTGGAGATGGAGCTGGAGAGTTAACAGGAGTGTTAACTGTAGAATGAATAGGGGACTGAATAGGGGACTGAGGAGGTGTTGGAATCCTCTCAGATCCTAACAGATCAAAACTAGGAGCAGATATCCTAGCCAGATGAGAAGGAAGAGGAGATGCTGGAGGAGAAGGAAGAACAACCGTGGTTGTTTCTTGAACAGGAGAAGGAGAAAGTCGTACTTCAGTTGAAGTTGATGGAACTTCAACTGAAGCAGACTGCATAGCAGAAGAAGATGAGGGAAGGGAAAGATGAGCTGAGCCAGCTTCTTGAGGTTGAGGAGCGACTGAATCAGTCCTAGTGCTCTCTGATGTCGCTGGAGCAACCCCTGTGAGAGCGGGCTTCACAAATGTCCTCTTCCACTTGGAGAACAGATTCGGGTCCATCTTCTTACTCGCATTTATTGTTGTTACAACGGAGACCAACAGCTGAGGATACTTTTCCTTTAGGAAAATCCCAATAACCCTTCCGAGGGTAACTTCCTTCTTACTATTCTTTTTCCTTATCAGATCGAACATTACTCCTGCCCAATCAATCTTTTTATGATTAACAATTGCACACATCAGTGCAAATTGTTGCCTTGTAATGTTGTCATGAGCAGAGTGCTTCCCAAGGAGCACTTTTCCAACTATCTCAGCAAAAAATTTAATCTTAAATGGGAAATTAACCTTGAGCAACTTCGTGGGAATGCCCTCCGCATGTCCCAGCTCAGTAAGCATTCTTCCAAACTCTTGAGCATCTTGCTCATAATCTTCTTCACCATTTATTAAACCAAAAACATCAGTCAAGACGGCTGGAGTTAAAGTTACCTCTTCTCCGCCAATGGTGCCAGTCATCGAATCGTCAGTGGATGACGAAATGAAAGCCCATTCCTTAATTTCGGGAACATTTATCTTTATCCTTGTCGACATTAATCTTTCTAGACCTTGATCCCGGCATAACTGAAGAATTTCCACAATTCCTGCTTCATAGTAACTGAATGTGTTAAAATCGACGCTGAAACCTGCATCGAACTTCACGATAGCTAGCACTGCTGGAGAAATCGCCATTGAATTGCTGGAGAATGCGTGAGAAAGACGGAGAAGACGAAGGAGACGAAGCGGCAGAAAATCGCAAGCGGGAAGACAGAATGCGAAAAGTCACGCTCCGTCGACGATAAAACAAAAGATCTTTTAACCTAGGTCGACTATCGGCTTTATATTAGACCGGAGATAGTCGATCTATTTAAAAGATACTGGACCCGATGGTCGAACGGTCGTTCGACGATCGGCCCAGAAGCAGAGTAGTCGATCAATCGTTCGACTATTTCTGGCTTCTTAAACAACAAGCTATCGTCATCCAGGGATCGACGATGAGCTCCACTTGTTCGACTATGGTCGAACTCCGGTCGACGATCTTCAAACAGGCAAGCTTTCATCAACCATAGGTCGACAATGGGCTTGACCCGATCGACTATCTTCGAACGTCGTTCGACTATCTTCAAACAAGTTTCAACATTGGTAGATATAGTCACACTTAGTCTCATCCATTGATCATGCCTAGTTGAACTAAAAAGAACAGATGCTTCTGTTCATCTAAGGGCTTGGTGAATATATCACCTCTCTGAAACTCAGTGGATATGAACTCAAGACAAATCTTGTTCTTTTCCACACAATCTCTCAGGAAATGGTGCCGAATCTCAATGTGCTTCGTTCTAGAGTGGTGCACTGGATTTTGTGCAATTGAGATAGCACTGGTACTATCACACATGATTTTGGTGTTCTTGTGTGAGTAACCATAATCCACAAGCTGGTTTTGAATCCACAGGATCTGTGAACAACAACTGGCAGCTGCTATATATTCAGCTTCTGCAGTTGAGGTTAAGACAGAAGCCTGCTTCTTACAGAACCAAGAGACCAATCTCTCTCCCAGAAACTGGCAAGTTCCTGAGGTGCTCTTCCTGTCAACTCTGCAACCAGCATAGTCAGAGTCAGAGTATCCAATTAACTCAAATTCTGATTCTGCTGGGTACCAAAGTCCTAGATTTGGACATCCCTTCAGGTATCTCAGGATTCTCTTGAGAAGAATCAGATGAGATTCCTTAGGGTTGACCTGGAATCTAGCACAAAGGCATGTAGCAAACATTATATCTGGCCTACTTGCAGTTAAATATAATAGGGAACCAACAATGGCCCTATAATTCTTTTGATCAACTGGCTTGCCGTGATCATCAGAATCAATAACTACATTAGTAGCCATAGGTGTAGGCATTGCTGAAGCATCAGCCATCCCAAATTTCTTTACCAATTCCTTGGCATATTTGGATTGGGATATGAAGATACCATCAGCATCTTGCTTAACTTGGAGACCAAAAAAGTAAGACAGCTCACCCATACTACTCATCTCAAACTTGGAATGCATCAAGTTGGAAAACTTTTTGCACAGTTTGGGATCAGTGGAACCAAATATAATATCATCTACATACACCTGAACTAACAGGATTGTGTCCTTGTGGTGCTTGACAAAAAGGGTTCTATCAACTACTCCCCTAGTAAAGTTGTGCTCTAACAGGAAACTAGCTAAAGTCTCATACCAGGCTCTGGGGGCTTGCTTTAGTCCATAAAGAGCTTTCTGCAACTTGAACACATGTGAGGGCTGAGTTGAAGAAACAAACCCTGGTGGTTGTTCAACAAACACCTCTTCCTTAAGCTCACCATTTAGGAATGCACTTTTGACATCCATCTGAAATACCTTAAACTTCATGAAGGCTGCATAGGCCAAGAAGATCCTTATTGCTTCTAGCCTTGCAACAGGAGCGAAGGTTTGGTCATAATCTATACCTTCCTCCTGTCTGTAGCCCTGAGCTACAAGCCTAGCTTTATTCCTTACTATAATTCCATTTGCATCCAACTTGTTTCTATACACCCACTTGGTGTCTTTGATCAGTTGGCCTTTAGGTCTTGGAACCAAAGTCCAAACTTTACATCTCTCAAACTGATTGAGTTCCTCTTGCATAGCAATGATCCAGTTGGGATCTAGATCTGCATCTTTAAAGGTGAGGGGCTCAACCTGTGAGAGGAAACAAGCGTGCATCACATCCTGTCTTAATTGGTGTCTTGTTTGCACACCAGCTGATATGTCTCCTATCACTTGAGATGTAGGGTGATCTCTAAGTGTGGCAATATCAGTAGGTGGGATGTGATCTTCAGCAACAGTTGGGATTAATTCCTCAGGAGGAATTTGATCTACTATTGGTGGTACAACAACAGCTTCTGCAATGTCTTCATCACTGTCTGATTCAGTGATCTGAAGAGTTGATAGCTGGAGAATCTCTTGAGTAGCATCAGGTACCTGCAATGAACTGGGGGAAGGAGAACTTTCCTTCTCCTTGTAAAACATCTGAGACTCATCAAAAGATACATGCACAGATTCTTCAATTTTACAGGTTGATTTGTTATAAACCCTATAAGCTTTGCTTACTTGGGAATATCCAAGCATGATTCCCATTGAAGCTTTTGCTTCAAACTTTCTAATATATTCTTTATTATTATTATGAATATACACAACACAGCCAAAAATTCTAAAATAATTAATTTTAGGTTTCTTTCCTTTAAGCAACTCATAAGGAGTTTTACACTTAAGCTTGTGTATCAAACTTCTATTCAAGACATAATTGGCTGTACTAACAGCTTCTGCCCAAGAGGAGAGAGGCATGTTAGCACCTGCCAACAATGTGCTAGCAGCTTCAATGAGTGTTCTGTTCTTCCTTTCAACTACCCCATTTTGTTGGGGAGTTCTAGGAGCTGAGAAGCTATGTTTGATACCTTCTCTCTCACAGAATTCTTGCATGAGAAGAGAGTCAATCTCAGTACCATGATCACTTCTGATCAAGGCCACATGAGTAGAGTACTCAGTCTGCACACATAGTAGAAAATCTGTAAGGGCTTTGAAGTTATCAGCCTTAGTTCTCAAAAAGAAAACCCAACTGAACCTAGAGAAGTCATCTACAATTACTAAGGTGTAATACTTCCCTCCTAAACTCTGTACATTTATTGGGCCAAATAGGTCCAAATGTAATAGATACAGGATTCTAGGAGAATCACTCTTATTTACTGATTTAAAAGTGTTTTTGCTTTGCTTGCCTAGCTGACAAGCCTTGCATAGGCTCTCCTTCTTATAGGGGCAAGAAGGTAAACCTCTAACAAGGTTGTGCTTAGATAACCTAGATATATTTTTAAGGTTAACATGACTAAGCCTCTTATGGCACAAAGAATTATTATTAAGAGTTACTTCATTAAACAGGCAGATTTCAGAATGAGATGAATTGAAATCTACTAAATAAATATTACCTATTCTAATGCCTACTAAAACAACATTATTATTTAAAGTAATATTGCAAGAAGAGTTAGAAAATGATACCTGGTAGCCAGCATCACATAGCTGGCTGACTGAGATCAAATTGTGCTTCAGTCCTGTCACATATGCAACTCTCTTGAAAGTAACATCTCCAATTGTAATCCTGCCATAGCCTTCTGTCTGACCATAGCTGGAATCTCCAAAGATAACCTTTGGGCCAAGCTTAGCTTTGAATTTTGACAGATGATTTTTATTTCCTGTCATATACTTGGAGCATCCACTATCCAAATACCACTTATTTTGAGTGATTGGATAGGCCTTCACCTGCAAGACATTTATTTAGACAGTGTGGACCCAGGTAACCTTGGGTCCCTTGTTTTTCACATAAGAAAAGCTAGAAATAAATGAAAATGCAGGCTGAGGGTGATAACCTAATGGGTGAGATCTCCTAGGTGGAATTCTCCATGCAGATGATGGGTCAACAAACCTAGAGTTTCTATTTTCATTTAGGTTTCTATGGTACTGATTATGATTTTGAAAATCATGTTGAAAACGTCGATCGACGTTCGACGATGGGCGCTCAGATCGTCGAGCTTCGTTCGACCATTGAGCTTCCGATCGTCGAGCGGCGTTCGACGCTCTTTGCATTTCTTTAAAAAATTTCTTCCTCTTTTCTCTCTTAGCTTTATTTAAAGTTTTATTAACTAGGTTTACTTGCTCAGTGTTCTTCATTCCACTAGCTGAAATGAAGTTCACTGGAGTTGAAAGATTATTTTTAAGAATAACTGGGGGTTCACTGGGAGAAGCTCCTAAGCCTAGTTTGTTATTACCTGACCTGGTGTTAGTCATGCTGGTTATTTCTAATAACTTAAGGCTTCTACCATTAAGTGATTCTTCTAACCTCTTAGACTTAGCTAACTCCATTTTAAGAAATTTAATTTCTTCACTACAAGTAGTGAGATCTTCCTTTAACTTAATATTTTCTGTAGCAATTAATTCTGAGTCAGCTAACTTGTTTCTAAGTTCTTTTATCTCCTTTTCTGAACTAATTAAGTCTAAGCATAAGGATTTAAAATCTAATTTAAATTCTTCAGAAGTGAAGTCATAAGAAGATAGTACCTCATCTTCTGTTGGCATTTCTTCTTCTGAGTCTGAACTCTCTGCAGCAGAGTGATTGCTGCAGGCATCTATTGCCATCAGGCAAACTTCCTTTGCCTTCTTCTCTTCCTCATCCTCACTGGAGCTTGAGGAGGAGGATTCTTCATCAGAATCACTCCAGGTTTCAGCAATGAAACCTCTCTCCTTTTTCTTGTTCTTGTAGGAGGATGGCTTGGAGTGCTTCCTGTGCTGTTCCTTTTCTTTCCTCTTGTCTTTGTTCTTCTCCTCTGGACACTCAGGTAAAATGTGTCCAGGTTTCCTGCAACCATAACAAATAATTTCTTTAGCAGGAGAACGGTCATACCTTGGTTTGTCTTCATAGCGAGAAGACTTCTTTCTGAATTCCTTTCTCCCCATCTTGAGAAACCTCTTGGCAAATAATGCCATTAGTTCCTCATTTGATTGGCTGCCTTCAGACGCATCAGCAGCCTTAAGAGCTAGAGATTGCTCTTTTCTTGTTGGAGTAGGGGTCTTTGCTTCAGCTTCTGCTTCCCTTGTCTTCAGCACTTGCTCAAAAGACTTGAGCTTTCCGAGAAGGGCTTCAGTTGAAATCTCATTTGTACTTCTGGCTTCCTTGATGGGCCAGATCCTCAGATCCCATGTGCTAGGGAAGCACATAAGAATCTTATCATTGACCTCTGTCAATGATATGTCCTTGTCAAGGGTCCTCAGCTCATTGATGATTGAGCTGAGCCTGGTGTACATGGCTTCAACTGATTCAGCATCAGTTTTCTTGAAGTTCTCATACTGTGAGATAAGGTTGGACCTTCTGTCCTTCCTTTCATCAGCTGAACCAGCTACAATCTGGTTCAGTGTATCCCACATGGCTTTTGCTGAGGAGCAGTCAGCAACCTTCTGGAAAACCTCATCAGACATTGTCTGAGCCAGAATGTTCATCGCCTTGGCATCTGCTATCTTTACCTTCTTGTACTCGTCATTGTAATCTAGAGGAGGCACTGCACTCATATCAGATGATGAGGCAGTAGCAGCAGCAGGTGCTCTTGGGGATCCTGACAAAATAGAAGCAAAGATGCTTTCATCAATAGAATTCATATATAATTTTATCCTTGCCTTCAAGATGCCAAACTTAGCTAAGTTGCATGCTGGAGGTCTGGTGCTAGAATAATCCTTGGACTGGGGCATGATAGTGATAGTGATTATCTATAAACTTTTGGTATCTATCAAGATCTTGTGACTTAGGTGTTAGCCTATTTAGTCAGTCAACCTCCCTCTGATACCAATTGAAAGTGAAGGGATAGATACTACTCTAGAGGGGGGGTGAATAGAGTTATCAAATTTTGCACTAGACAAAACTTAATAGTCTGCCCAACTCCCTTGGAGTGAAATGCGGAATGAAAAGATTATAGATATAGAATTAACCCTATAGCCTAACACAAGTGTTGTGCACAAACTCAAGCTAACTGTAATTACAGTTAAGGCTTGGAAAACCTAATCAGCAACTAGCAACCTAGTTATATCTATTCACAGCCACAATGCAGGAATTAAACAAGGCAATCCAGACGACACAAGGAGTTTATAGTGGTTCCCCAAACAACTTGGGTACGTCCACTCTTCTACCCAAACGGTAGGAATCCACTACAGGTTTTTGATCAGGTGCCCTGCCACCACAAGATCTGCTTCAGGTAGATCTAGAAACCCTTTAGACTTTTGGTCAGGTGTCTAAAAACCGAACACAGGTTTTTGATCAGGTGCCCTGCCACCAAGGGATACTTTTGAAGGGAGTAATAACCCTGTACAGGAGGGGGAAGGAAGGTTAAGATATCTTCTCTATTTTACAAAGATTTAGAGAAGCACAAAGACTTGCACTGAGCTAGAAAGCTCAAAGGAATCAAGGCTCCCCCTGGCTCAAAGAATGTCCAGGTGAAGTCTTGCTTCAGTGCAGAAAACTCTTCAGAAAGATCTGAAGGAAAAATTACAAGAAGATAATAAATAATAAAATAGAAATCTTCAAGCAGCTGTCTTCTTCTTCTTCTTCTTCAAAAGAACTCTGAGTTAGAACTTCCTGGAACAGGAGATCTCAGGTTGAAGAAGAGCAGAAGAGCTTAACACTTCTCAGTTGGATGGAAATTGCTGAGAGCAGAAAACTTGAACTTGATGAAGGCTTGAAAGCTTAAATGAATAACTGGTTAGCTAGCTGAAATCCTTCACCAAAGGATTCCTTTTATAACAGCAACAAGCAACGGCTCTCTTCAATTTGAACTGTTTGTCTTCTTCTGAAACTTGAAACCTGGGCTGCAAATATCAAAAGGACAAACAAACTCTGCAGCAAAAACATTCTATAAAAGGAATAAACCTCTTTCGAAGAAGCTGCAGGAAGCAATCTGATAATAACGTACTAAATAAAATCACATCAGAAATAAAATCTTTATAGCAAAGGAAGACTTTTCAGTCTAACGGCTATAAAGGACTGACCGCAGATAAAGTAAAATACAATGACAGCTAATAAGACAAACAACTTTATCTGAAAAGATTTTACTCAGGCAAAAGGAATGGAGCATATATTGCCTGGAAATATTACCATAAAACAACTGAAATAAAATGCCAGATAATGTATTAATTTATTAAATAAAATAAATACAAAATAAAAAGGCAGACAAAAAACATTGAACGACCCTCAGAGATCGTCGACCGACGCACGGAGATCGTCGACCTATCGGGCAGATAGTCGAACAATCCAGATAGTCGACCTATCAAAGAAGATAGTCGAACTACCTCGGCAGATAGTCGACCTATCAGAGCAGATAGTCGAACTATCAGATAGTCGATCTATCCGGACAGATAGTCGAACTATCAAACACAAACAGATAGTCGACCTATCAAGCAGATAGTCGACCTATCACAGAAAACAGATAGTCGACCTATCAACAGATAGTCGACCTATCAAAACAAAATAGATAGTCGATCTATCAACAGATAGTCGAGCTATCAGATAGTTGAACTATCAGGACAGATAGTCGAACTATCAAAGACGACAGATAGTCTACCTATCACCAGATAGTCGACCTATCAAAGCGAGCAAATAGTCGACCTATCAACAGATAGTCGAGCTATCAACGCAGACAGAGCGTCGACCAACTGATAGACGATAGTCGATCAGCTGATAGACGATAGTCGAGCGGCGTTCGACTATAGTCGAACGAAAAACCTACTTAACCAAATTCTTCATCTGGACAAGTGGGGACACTACAGCTAGACAACTAACCAATGACCATAATAGATATTTCTTGGGTCAAGGGACTAAAAAGACAAGACTGAACTCAAATCAAACCAGGGTACCAACACACTTGACTAGCATCACTAAAGGAGCCAACATTTTACTCCCTCTCACAAGCCCAATTGAAAGTCTTTAGTTTCAAGGATACCTAAACACCGAGAGAGGGGTGAATAGGTTTTTCAGTCTCTTTATATTTTTCCTTCTTTAAGTGTGTTGTGAGTTAGTTATTTGCTTCTTTCAAGACAAACCACAAAAGCACACACAAGATTTATAGTGGTTTCCCAGATTATGGGTGTTGGTGTAACCATTATGATCTAGAAGTGATGAAGTATATATCCTCACTGCTAACACACTCAACGCTCTCAGTGCCAAACCCATTGAATCAACATTTAACTCGACGAAGACATTGAGTGAACTCAATTCACTCAACGCCTAAGTTCAACATTCATCGAATCAACCTTTGACTCGATGAAGGCATTGAGTGAACTCAATGCACTTAATGCTTAAGTGCAACACTCGATGTGTAAGGCCCCGTTTTTTTTTCTTCAAACCCCGGGGTCTTAGGCCCAGAACTGCCGCTTTGCGGTGACACCTTCACAACCGGGAATGCCTCCACTACAAAATATCAATCCTGTCGGCCAATTCGATCACAGAAAAGTAGCATAGTATAGTAAACATAAGTCCACAGAAAATCACATATCATAGTAAAATAAATCTCCACGAAGGGAGTGCCCACAACATTAATATATAAAGTACTTAAAATAGGGCTCATGCCCGATACATCCAAATTCTCACTACAAGTCACTCATCGCGGAAGAAAAACTAGAACAACTACTATTTATCGGGACTCAATGTTCTAGCTACCTGAACTCTGGTGCTAGACTGTCCCATCTCCATATGCACTGACCTCTGGGGCTGCATCTCCAAGTTCGACTTCACGATCCCCTAAAATGATGTGGTTCAAAAACCATTAGTCTAAAAGACTAAGTCCTATCATCCCCCACCCCTCCCCCATGGATCCTAGGAACCGAGCAGGGAGAAGGAAAGGGAAGCTATGAAGATGGAGAGTAACAAATGTAAGCAGGTAGCGACAGAACTAATCTTGAAGTTTTATGAGAATAAGTAGCATTAATACAAGTATGAAAGACAGAACATGAAATATGTAACGTTAACTTATATGAAAACACATAAGCTAAAGGATCTTCTGCAAGGCTACCATCGTATAAAATATCCCATACCAATTTATACGATAGGGTGTCGGTTTACAAGTAATCAAAATTTATATACAGAATATAAACCTTAACTAATAAGCATGCTCACGCGAACTTATAAGCCAAGGGGTCGTTTTGTAGGGCCTATTGTATAAAGCGTCCCATACCACTTTATACAATAGGTATCAGGGGTTGATGCAATGATGAAGCTATGACCTGCAAATATGCTATGATGTGATCATGCAAGTGCAACTCACCCACCTGACTCTGTGCACACAGACCTTTAGTTCCCCCTTTTTGGAGCCTAACCTCCCAAGATACCTCCATAGTGGCAAACGAAAGCGGTGGGTTCGGCCTCGCCCACCACTAAACTGGTATCAGTACTACCAGTCAGACATATCGTACGCCTCAACGCTTGTGCACTAAGCGGAGCTCCTGCGTACTCTTTGCCAGCTGGTCCACCGGACTTCGTTTGGCTAAGTGTAAAACAACACTCGCCGAGTCAACGTACTGGTGTCGGTGCGACGACCCTCTAATACCGAAGAACCACCACCTTATACCTTATGCACATGCACATTAATGTATTATCCACCGAGCCAAAGCTCCCCGGACCATCCCGTCCTTTACAATCAACAACCAAGCCAAAGATCACCGGGCAAACCTGCCCATCACAAAGATCCCCGGGCCGACATCCCGTGTGAACAAACCTAACATCCTGAGACATCAAGGTGAGTGAAAGTGAATCCCTAATTATGCTAGTTACTCTTGTAAGTTAGTTTTCCTACAGTTTAGATTTGCCCAGGACTGCCCCCGGTATACCCGGTGAAGGGTTCTCTAAGGGCACTAGGAACTATGATGGTTGTTGAAACCCATCATTCCCTTTTGCAGGGCACTTATTATTGGTTATTAGCCGATTACCCGATCCCTTTTTATGTTATACTGGATCTAACCCTAGTGTGTTTTGGCCCTTCCTATCCTCAGGAAAGACGACCTTTCGTCCATCCCGAGCACCACTTAACACTAGCCAAACAAACACTCCACTCATCGTAGCTCCCTATGATGAACCCAACATCCTTTTTCAAATCCCATGAACTATCAATCTCATCATCTATGCTCAATGCAAAGGCTATCACTACTTCTGTTATTTTAGGCTATGCAGACCAACCTATACTATATGATGTTCATGATAGGAGGTCATTTGAGTTCTCATATAAAAGCCTTAAATTATTTACTGGAGATCTATCATGACATAATTAGCCTAAATCCAGAAAATTATAATTTTCCTAATTAATCTTATGTTTAATTAATTTTCCCAAAAGATTGGCCATGGGTAATTTTAAACATGAACTACATGATTTTCTCAAGTAATGGCCACCCAAAAATTATTATCACTAAATAACAGAGATATATCAATAAATACTAATTTCCATGATTTTACAGAAATGACTTATCCTCTAATTAATTTATCCAATATAATTCAATTAACCATATGTAAAGAAGGAAGTACTGATATTATTCATCAGAAAATTATAGAAAAATCACTGAATCTTAATAATGTATAGAATGAATCATTATCCAAAAATAATAATTTTTCTGGCTTACTAGACACCAAAATAAATTCAACTAAGTTTTCATGGAAAACAATACTTAGTGAAGCAACCCTTAAAAATATATTACCAAAAATTCCATAAACATTCACAAAGCTTTATAATATATTAAAAGATCCTCTGACTAAATTTTATAAACTTCTAATAAGTGGTTACTTCACAATAAATTCCTAAGTAAATAATACAACTTGCTAAATTGTGAATGAAGTGTCCAAAATAATAATCCTAAATTCATAATAAAATTTGTAGAGCTTTGTTATAACCTTAAAACATGATTGACACAATTTAATTCCAATCCAATGTTAAAATATTACATAATTTATTCTTCAATGGAATCTATGATTGTGCACTTTTATAAAAAAATCCATTTGAAAGCTTATCCAAATACTATGTAATATGATTCAAAGTTTAATATGACAATAAACATAACTCTTACCATCCTCTCTTGGAAATTCAAGATCATTTGATCCTTCAATTATTACTTAAGGTGTAAAGGCCTAATTTAATACAAAGTTGATTAAGTGATGTGCCTAAGTATAAATACTACCAAACTCCTTGCTAGGGAATATTTCTACCCTAGAACCTCATGGACTAAACCCTAAGTCCATATAAGAACATATCATTATATGCACTTCACAAACCCCTATAGTTCAATCCTTAATGTGTGAACTAGGGTCCTAATGCAAACTCACCCCAATTCATCTCAAATTCCATGAGGGGGTGTTTTCACTGACCATGGGGCTCTGGCCAAAATCCCAACCCATTTGGGTGAGAATTGGCACCACCATGCCCCCAAAATCCCTTGCCCTAATTTTCTCCTTAAAGGACCAAACTTTGGCCTCACCAAAACCTAATCATATCAAACTCAATTGGGCTGAAATTTTTATCAAGGTTAAATAATAACCCTATAAATCAGCCACCAAAATTTTGGAGACATTTGAGGTCATTTAACCCTCTAATTAAATCATACATGGATTATTAAATTTTTACAAAAACTATAGTAAATTTATATCAAAAAATTCCCATTTATGGATATATTGTGTGTATAGCTAATAATTCCCTCATCCAAAATTTCAATTCATTTTGATGACTTGATTGATGAGGGCACTAAAATCATTCCCTGTTTAACCCTATGTATAGATCTCACCAAAATGAGTGTTATGGTCTAACCAGGACTCCAAATTGGTTAAAATCAATTTTGCAATAAAGTAGACTCATAGATCTACAATTACCATGTTAACAGTTTTTCCTTACCTAACCTCTAAGTATTTTTAATATTTAATTTAAAACTACCTAGTAAACAGGACAAAAATTTAAATAATATGAATTAATAAATCCAGATCCAGCACGGATCTTAAAGAAAATCGTGGGGCTCCTGATCATCTTCCTCCTCTAGACAAGGGTTGAGATTGGCCGAATCTGGAGCCTATTCCAAGCCCATTTCCCGGCCACCCGTCCACCTCCCTGGCCGGCCACCACCGCCACCACCTTTGTTGAGGTGGGGGATATTGCCGGGCAGCGGCATGACCGCCGGAGTGGCGGTTTCCACCGATCCCACATGGATGAGAATCCATGAAAATTTCTGAAATTTTCTTCTCCATTCAGGCTCAATGGAGCACGATTTCCTTCCTATTTGATCTAATGATCTAACCCACGTAGAGAGGAGTAGAGGAGGACCTTAGTGAAGGGTTGTTTCCTTGCAGGCCGCCACATCACCATTTCCGGTGGTGGAGCTTTTCATGCTCTGCAACAAAACAGTGAAGTAGCTTGGTTTCTTTTGTTAAAGGGTGGAAACGTCTTCTAGGAGCCTAGAGAAGCTTTTAAGAGAGTGAAATGGGGGAGGAGAGGGTCTAGTTTGATGGCAATCAATGACCATTAAGGGGAATTTCCGGCCATAGAGAAAACCCGTTGAAATTCACCTCCCCTTGGTCCCAATTCGTTTGGAAACTCCTAAAAACTGATAGGGGAGATGAATACTAATTAATTGGTTAAGAAGGAGGGGTGATTCACCTTCCCCACCATGAATGGCCTTCTTTTTCTCACTTTCTCTCTCCTTCATTAAAGGGCAAATGGAGCTTTCTCTCTCCTAGTAATCATGAACGAATTTGCTCATCTCCCTAGCCTATTGGAACCCCATCTATCCCACATGAACAATAAAAATGAGGTTAGCCCAAGTGTGTTTGGGTTTGGGCTTGAGTTAACCCATTTGAGCTAAGTTGACCTAACACTTGAATAGGGTTGACCTAGGTCATTTTGACCATTTGGGTTGACTCCAATGGGTCCTTGGTGACCCATTGGACTCCCCTATGGTCTAGGTAGGTCTGGGTAGAGTTGAATTGGGACTTTGGAGGTCACATGACCCTTAGTAAGGGCACTTTGACCATTTTAGGGCTAGAGTTGACTTTGGTCAACATGACCATTTGGGTTGACCCAAAGGGGTCCTCGGTGACCCTTTGGCTTCCCCTAAGGTCTAGGAAGGGTTGTGTAGGGTTACCTTTGCACCCTGAAGTTCACTTGCCCCTTAGTTAGGGCACTTTGACCACTTTAGGGCTAGAGTTGACTTGGGTCAACTTAGCCTCTTGGGTTGTCCCCAATGGGTCCTTGGTGACCCATTGACCTCAATTAAGGTCTATGAAGACTTAGGTATGGTTGGTTGGGCATATTAGAGATACATTGACCTTAGTTAGGGCACCTTGCCCATTTTAGGCCTAGGATGATCTTAGGTCAACTTGGCCACCCTGGGTTGATTTCAATGGACCCTTAGGGCTCAAATGGACCTTCCAATAGTTTAGGGATATTTTGGTGGGGTCATGGAGTCATGGTGAAGCCCTATGGTCATCCTAAACTAGTGTTTAGAATTCTACTATTTCAAGACCATGGTCATCTCCACCTTCATGCCTAAGCTCTCTTGGTCTTCTTGGGCTTCTTAGGGTTTTGTCATGACCTAGTCATGACAAAACCACTCCTAGGGGTCTAGGTTGAAATGAGATGTTACAAATCCCAATAAACAAAAATTTCGTCCTCGAAATTCAAGTTAGGCCTATGGGTTTTCTAATGAGGGTAACTGCTTGTAACATCCCATAGGAAGTTGAAAGTATACTTTACCCGGAGAGATCTGGGTACCTCCGCTACATTAGATTTGGTGGCTCCCATATATGCTCCTCCTGCCCATGGTTCGTCTACAAGACCTTGACCAGTGGGACCTTCTTGCGTCGCAAGACTCGCACCGCTGTGTCATCTATCCTGAACGGCTCATCTTGTTACCGATTGATAAAAAACTGTCGAGCCATCTATGAAAAGAACCTGCTGTTCCGGCCGTAGTAGAGCCTTCTTGAGAAATGAGACGTGGAATACATCGTGCAAACCCGCTAACTCCGGCGGTAGCTCCAGCCTGTAAGCCAATGGGCCGATCTGCTCCCGGATCCTATAACACCCCATATTCCATTAATTGAGCTTCTTCAGCCCCCGTACCCGCGAGACTCCATGCACCATACGTATCTTCAGGAATCATGGTATCCATCTTGAGACTCTACTTGGCAATGTCGCGCATCGTAATATTTGGCTGGTCTGCTCTGGGCCTCCAGCATCCTATCTTAAATTAGTCACACCCAAGTGTCTGGGTTCTTCATAAATTCCGAGTTGAGTGCCTTTGGATCCTCATCCTAGATCAATGATAGTGGAATCATGTACCTCTGTATGAGGGTGGATAGCTGTGTTGAATTACGGCTCAGAGTCCAGATAAGCATGGACTGAACTTTTCTCCTTGGACGTACACTATCCATCCTGATTCGACATGATCACCTTAAGCATACCTGATAACGGATTTCTACTCCCAAACTTCATGAAATAACCACAGGAGTTTTCTTCCCGGTCGGGGTAACCCTAGCTTCCTCGGCAAGTCTATCCTCGATGTTCCCTTTATAATTATGTCCGGAGTGGGGATGAGGAATCCTGTGTATGAAAATCCCTAATTATACCCTTGAACTTCGACTCTAACCTGGGCAGTGTATGATAATTGTGCCTCTTTCTTCACTCCAGGGAGATACATGTTCTGAGATACACCATACTTCCGGTGATACATCATAGCGATTAAATTTTTACCTTCTCAGATATCCTGAATCTTGTTACCCATCATCAAATTTTTTGTGATCATAGTTAATCCTCGTCTTATCACCGAGTTATTGTCTTGGTAATGCTACAGGTCATCATTCCAAACATGTTTTTACAAATTAAATCTTATCTTCGCCAGAATGACGTCGAATTATATCGACTTCAATCTAACTATGTTTGTTATGCCTCATTCTCTAAATAAGGTCTAAGGAAACCCAAGTCAATACTAATTCATCCAATATACGAAGGACAAGTCCCCAATAAATAAAAGATAAGCCCCCAATAAACAAAAGATAAGTCCCTACCTACCTTGGGCTAAGTATCTTTGATATTACCATATTATATCCGTCCTAGCTGGGTACACAATCCCTAGGGAATCAATCTTTGACTTGCAGTTCCAACCTAAAACCTGTTGATATATTCAATAATTTAAACTCTATGAGTCACATTTACGATAACCTTATCGGGGTCAAAATGTTCCCAATCCCAAATTGGTATCTTCCGAACTTGAATTCCTATCCGACCCTCAGTGTTTGCCTTGGAGGTTGCCTCCAGGTAATTTTGTTACTGGTACGAGGGTCGAGATAAATTTTGTTCTGCCATTCTGCTAATAGATCATTGGCCTCAATTATCCTTAAGGCCATCCTACCATTTTGAGTAATCCTTGATTGGGACAGTAGGGACACCTGAGTTTATGTCTTAGGTAGTCATTCTCATGCTAAACTCCTCCTTTATTCTCTTTGGGTATCTCCTTATGTTAACCAAGTTCATACCCATGGTCTATTTTGAATTAGGGCATACTATAAATCATCATGGTTAGTCGTGAGTCCTAGTTGGTTGAGTCTAACTCGTTGGTTAGAGAATTATAAGATGAGATCTTTGTAGCCGGAGGTGCTTCCTGCTGGGGGCAGGGTTTGCCGCAGGCTACAAAGAAGAATTTCAATTAATGATGAAGTGGACTTTTACATGTGATTTCCCTTATGGGCACACCACTTCTTAGGCTGCTAGTTTGTCCTCAAACTAAGCTCGTGCGGGAGTGACCGAGGGTTAGTGGACTTCTACTTTTCTGATCGAGGTTCGTTCTGATACCACTTGTAAGACCCCTTTTTTTTCTTTAAACCCTAGGGTTTAGGCCAAGAACCGCCGATTTGCAGTGACACCTTCACACCCGGGAATGTCGCCACTACAAAACGTCAATCCTACCGGCCAATTCGATCACAAAAAAAAGTAAAGTAGAGTAAACACAAGTCCACAGAAAATCACATATCATAGTAAAATAAATCTCCATGAAGGGAGTGTCCACAATATTAATATATAAAGTACTGAAAATAGGGCTCATTCCCGATACATCCAAATCTTCACTACAAGTCACTCATCGCGGAAGAAAAACTAGAACAACTACTAATGATCGGGACTCACTGTCCTAGTTGTCTGAAATCCGGTTCTAGAATGTCCCGCCTCCATACGAGCTGACCTGTGGGGCTGCATCTCCAAGTTCGACTTCACGATCCCCTAAAATGATATGGTTCGAAAACCGTTAGTCTAAAAGACTAAGTCCTATCATCCCCCACCCCTCCCCCATGGCTCCAAAGCATTGAGTGGGGAGAAGGAAAGGGAAGCTATGAAGGTGGAGAGTAACAAATGTAAGCAGGTGGCGACAGAACTAATCTAGCAGTTCTATGAGAATAAGCAGCAGTAATACAAGTATGAAAGACAGAACATGAAATATATAACCTTAACTCATATGAAAACACATAAGCTAAAGGATCTTTTGCAAGACTCCCATCGTATAAAAAGTCCCATACCAATTTATACGATGGGGTGTCGGTTTAAAAGCAAGCAATATTTATATACAAAATATAAACCTTAACTTATTAGCACGCTCACGCGAACTTATAAGCCAAGGTGTCGTTTTGCAGGCCCTATTGTATAAAGCATCCCATACAACTTTATACAATATGTGTAAGGGGTTGATGCAATGATGATGCTATGACCTGTAAATATGCTATGATGTGATTATGCAAGTGCAACTCCCCACCCGACTCTGTGCACACAGACCTTTAGTTCCCCCTTTCTTGAGCCTAACCTCCCAGGATACGTCCGTAGTGGCAAATGGAAGCGGTGGGTTGGGCCTCACCCACCTCTAAACCAGTATCAACACTACCAATCAAACCTATCATATGCCTCAACGCAGGTGCACTAAGCGGAGCTCCTCCGTACTCTTTGGAGACTAGTCCACCGGACTTAGTTTGGCTAAGTGTAAAACCACACCCGCAGAGTCAACGTACTGGTGTCGGTGCGACGACCCTCAAATACCGAAGACCCACCACCTTATACCTTATGCACATGCACACTAATGTATTATCTACTGAGCCAAAGCTCCCCGGACCATCCCGTCTGTTACAATCAACAACCGAGCCAAAGCTCACTCGGCCAAACTGCCCATCATCAAAATCCCCGGTCTTACAGCCCGTGTGAACCAACCTAACATCCCGAGACATCAAGGTGAGAGAAAATGAATCCCTAATTATGCTAGTTACTCTTGCAAGTTAGTTTGCCTACAGTTTAGATTAGCCTAGGACATCCCCCGGTATACCCGGTGAAGGGTTCTCAAAGGGCACTAGGAACTATGATGGTAGCTGAAGCCCATCGTTCCCTTTTGCAAGGAACTTATTATTATTGGTTATAACCCGATTACCCGATCCCTTTTTATGTTATACTGGATCTAACCCTAGTGTGTTCTGGCCCTTCCTCACCTCAGGAAAGACGACCTTTCGTAGATCCCGAGCACCACTTAACACTAGCCAAACCAACACTCCACTCATCGTAGCTCCCTATGATGAAACCAACATCCTTTTTCAAATCCTATGAACAATCAATCTCATCCTCTATGCTCAATGCAAAGGCTATCACTACTTCTGTTGTTTTACGCTATGCAGACCAACCTATACTATATGATGTTCATGATAGGAGGTCCTTCGAGTTCTCATCCAAAAGCCTTAAATTATATACTAGAGATCTATCATGACATAATTAGTCTAAATCCAGAAAATTATAATTTCCCTAATTAGTCTGATATTTAATTAATTTTCCCAAAAGATTGGCCATGGGTAATTTTAAACATGAACTACATGATCTTCTCAAGTAATGGCCACCCAAAAATTATGATCACTAAATAACAGAGAGATATCAATAAATACTAATTTCCATGATTTTACAGAAATGACTTATCCTCTAATTAATTTATTCAATATAATTCCATTAACCATATGTAAAGAAGAAAGTACTGAAATTGTTCATCAGAAAATTATAGAAAAATAACTCAATCTTAATAATGTACAAAAAGAATCATTGTCCAAAAATAATAATTTTTCTGTCTTACTAGACACCAAAATAATTTCAAATAAGTTTTCATGGGAAACAATACTTAGTGAAGCAACCCATAAAAATATATTACCAAAAATTCCATAAACATTCACAAAGCTTTATAATATATTAAAATATCCTCTGACTAAATTTTATCAACTTCCAATAAGTGGTTACTTCATAATAAATTCCTAAGTAAATAATACAACTTGCTAATTTGTGAATGAAGTGTCAAAAATAATAATCCTAAATTCATAATAAAATTTTTAGAGCTTTGTTATAACCTTAAAACATGATTGACACAATTTAATTAAAATCCAAAGTTAAAATGTTACATAATTAAATCTTCAAGGGAATCTATGATTGTGCACTTTTATAAAAGAATCTATTTGAAAGCTTATCCAAATACTATGTAACATGATTCATAGTTTAATATGACAATAAACGTAACTCTTACCATCCTCTCATGGAAATTCAAGATCATTTGATCCTTCAATTATTCCTTAAGGTTTAAAGGCCAAATTTAATACAAAGTGGATTAAGTGATGTGCCTAAGTACAAATACTATCAAACTCCTCCGTATGGAATATTTCCACCCAAAAACCACATGGACTAAACCCTAAGTCCATATAAGAACATATCATCCTATGTCCTTCACAAACCCCCATAGTTCAATCCTTAATGTGTGAACTAGGGTCCTAAAGCAAACTCACCCCAATTAAGCTCAAATTCCATGAGGGGGTGTTTTCACTGACCATGGGGCTCTGGCCAAAATCCCAACCCATTTGGGTGAGAATTGGCCCCACCATGCCCCAAAAATCCCTTGCCCTAATTTTCTCCTTAAAGGACCAAATTTGGCCTCACCAAAACCTAATCATTTCAAACCCAATTGGGTTTAAATATTTATCAAAGTAAAATAATAACCCTAGAAATCAGCAACAAAAAGTTTTGAGATATTTGAGGTCATTTGACCCTCTAATTAAATCATACATTGATTTTTAAATTTTTACAAAAACTATAGAAAAATTATATCCAAAAATGTCCATTTTTGGATATATTGTGGGTATAGATAATAATGTCCCCCATCCAAAATTTCAAGTCATTTGGATGGCTGGATGGATGGGGGCACTCAAATCATTCCCTGTTCAACTCTATGTATAGATCTCACAAAAATGAGTGTTGTGGTCTAACCAGGACACCAAATTGGTTCAAATGAATTTTAAAATAAAGTAGACTCATAGATCTACAATTTTCATGTTAACAGTTTCTCTTGATCTAGCCTATAAGTATTTTTAATATTTAATTTAAAACCACCCAGTACACATGACAAAAAATTAAATAATATGAATTAATAAATCTAGATCCAGCACGGATCTTAAAGCAAATCGTGGGTCTCCTTGTAATCTTCTTCCTCTAGCCAATGGTTTAGATTGGCCGAACCTGGAGCCTATTCCAAGCCCATTTCCCGGCCACCAGGCCACCTCCCTGGCCGGCCACCACTGCCACCTCCTTCGTTGAAGTGGGGGCTATCGCCGGGCGGTGACACGAACACCGGAGTGGCGATTTCCGGCGATCCCACATGGATGAGAATCCATGAAAATTTCTGAAATTTTCTTCTCCATTCAGGCTCAATGGAGCACGATTTCCTTCCAATTTGATCTAAAGATCTAACCCACGTAGAGAGGAGTAGAGGAGGACCTTAGTGAAGGGATGTTTCCTTGTCGGCCGCCGCATTGCAATTTATGGTGGTGGAGCTTTCAATGCTCTACAACAACACAGTGAAGTAGCTTGGTTTCTTCTATTAAATGGTGGAAATATCTTCCAGGAGCCTTGGGAAGCTTTTAAGAGAGTGAAATGGGGGAGGAGAAGGGTCTAGCTTGATGGCCATGAATTACCCTTAAGGGGAATTTTCGGCCATAGAGAAATCCCCTTGAAATTCACCTCCCCTTGGTCCCAATTCATTTGGAAACTCCTAAAAACATATAGGGGAGATGAATACTAATAAATTGGTGAAGAATGGATGGGTGATTCACCTTCCCCGCCATGAATGGCTTTCTTTTTCTCACTTTCTCTCTCCTCCATTAAAGGGCAAATGGAGGTTTCTCTCTCCTAGTCATCATGAACGAATTTGCTCATCTACCTAGCCTATTGGCAGCCCATCTATCCAACATGAATAATAAAAATGAGGTTAGCCCAAGTGGGTTTGGGTTTGGGCTTGAGTTAACCCATTTGAGCTAAGTTGACCTAACACTTGAATAGGGTTGACCTAGGTCATTTTGAACTTTTGGGTTGACCCCAATGGGTCCTTGGTGACCCATTTGACTCCCCTAGGGTCTAGGCAGGTCTGGGTAGAGTTTACTTGGCACTTTGGAGGTCACATGACCCTTAGTAAGGACACTTTGACTATTTTAAAGCTAGAGTGGACTTTTGTCAACATGACAATTTGGGTTGACCCCAAGGGGTCCTTGGTGACCCTTTGGCTTCCCCTAAGGTCTAGGAAGGGTTGTGTAGGGTTAACTTTGCACCCTGAAGGTCACTTGCCCCTTAGTTAGGGCACTTTGACCACTTTAAGGCTACAGTTTACTTTGGTCAACTTAGCCTCTTGGGTTGTCCCCAATGGATCCTTGGTGACTCATTGACCTCACTTAAGGTATAGGAAGACTTAGGTATGGTTGGTTTGGCATATTGGAGGTACATTGACCTTAGTTAGGTCACCTTGCCCATTTTAAGCCTAGGATGATCCTAGGTCAACTTGGCCACCCTGGGTTGATTTCAATGGACCCTTAGGGCTTTAATGGACCTTCCAATAGTTTAGGGATATTGTGGTGGGGTCATGGAGTCATGGTGAAGCCCTATGGTCATCCTAAACTAGTGTTTAAAATTCGACTATTTGTAGACCATGGTGATCTCCACCTTCATGCCTAAGCTCACTTGGTCTTCTTGGGCTTCTTAGGGTTTTGTCATGACCTAGTCATGACAAAACAACTCCTAGGGGTCTAGCTAGAAATGGGATGTTACAAATCACAATAAACAAAAACAAAAATTTCATCCTCAAAATTTAACTAAGGCCTGCGGGGTTTCTACTGAGGGTAACTGCTTGTAACATCCGATAGGAAGTTGAATGTATACTTTACCCGGTGAGATTCGGGTACCACCACTGCATTAGATTCGGTGGCTCCCAGGTATGCTCCTCCTGCCCATGGTTCATCTATAAGACCTTGACCAGTGGGACCTTCTTGTGCCGCGAAACCCGTATCGCTGTGTCATCTATCCTTACCGGCTCATCTTGTTTCCGATTGATCAAAATCTGTCGAGCCTTCTATGATAAGAACCTGCTGTTCCGGCAATAGTAGAGCATTACTGAGAAATGAGATGTAGAATACATCGTGCAAACCCGCTAACTTCGACGGTAGCTCCAGCCTGTAAGCCAATGGGCCGATCTGCTCTCGGATCCTGTAACACCCCATATTCCATGAACTGAGCTTCTTCCACCCGCGTACCTGCGAGACTCCATTAACCAGACGTAAATTCAGGAATATTGGTCTCCGTCTTGAGACTCTACTTGGCAATGTCGCGCATCGTAATATTTGGCTAGTCTGCTTTGGGCCTCCAGTATCCTATCTTAAATTAGTCACACCCAGGTGTCTGGGTTCTTCAAAAATTTCGAGTCGAGTGCCTTTTGATCCTTATCCAAGATCCATGATAGTGGAATCTTATACAACCGTATGAGGGTGGAGAGCTGTGTTGAATGTCGGCCGAGATTCCAGATAATCCTGGACTGACCTTTTCTCCTTGGACATACACTATCCATCCTGATTCGACATGATCACCTTAAGCCTACCATGATAACAGACATTTACTCCCAAACATCATGAAACAACCACGAGAGTTTTCTTCCGGGTCGGGGTGACCCTAGCTTCCTCGTCCAGTCTATCCTCGATGTTCCCTTTATAATTATGCCCAGAGTGGGGATGAGGAATCCTGTGTATGAAAATCCCTAATTATACCCTCGAACATTGACTCTAACTCGGGCAGTGTATGATAATTGTGCATCTTTCTTCACTCTAGGGAGATACATGTTCTGAGATACACCATACTTCCGGTGATACATCATAGCGATTAAATTTTTACCTTCTCAGATATCCTGAATCTTGTTACCCATCATCTAATTTTTTGTGATCATAGTTAATCCTTGTCTTATCACCAAGTCATTGTCTTGGTAATGCTACAGGTCATCATTCCAAACATGTTTTTACAAAATCTTATCTTCGCCCGAATAACGACGAATTATATCGAATTCAATCTCACTATGTTTGTTATGCCTCATTCTCTAAATTAGGTCTAAGGAAACCCAAGTTAATATTAATTCATCCAATAAACAAAGGGCAAGTCTCCAATAAACAAAAGATAAGCCTCCAATAAACAAAAGATAAGCCACTACCTACCTTGGGCTAAGTATCTTTGATATTACCCTATTATATCCATCCTAGCTGAGTGCACAATCTCTAGGGAATCAATCTTCGACTTGCGATTCCAACCAGAAACCTGTTGATATACTCAATACTTTAAACTCTATGAGTCACATTTACGATAACCTTATCGGGGTCAAAATGTTCCCAATCCCAAATGGGTATCTTCTGAACTTGAATTCTTATCCGACCCTCAGTGTTTGTCTCGGTGGTTGCCTCCAGGTAATTTTGTTGCTGGTACGAGGGTCGAGATAAAATGTCTTCTGCCATTCTGCTAATAGATTATTGGCCTCAATTATCCTTAAGGTCATCCTACCAGCTTGAGTAATCCTTAATTGGGAAAGTAGGGACACCTGAGTTTATGTCTTAGGTAGTCATTCTCGTGCTAAACTCCTCCTTTATTCTCTTTGGGTATCTCTTTACCTTAACCAAGTTCATACCCAAGGTCTATTTTGAACTAGGGCATATTATTAATCGTCATGGTTAGTTGTGAGTCCTAGTTGGTTGAGTCTAACTCGTTGGTTAGAGAATTATAAGATGAGATCTTCGCAGCCGGAGGTGCTCCCTACTGGGGGCAGGGTTTGCTGCAGGCTACAAAGAAGAATTCCAATTAATGATGAAGTGGACTTTTACATGTTATTTCCCTTATGGGCACACCACTTCTTCCGCTGCTAGTTTGTCCTCAAACTAAGCTCGCGCGGGAGTGACCCAGGGTTAGTGGACTTCTACTTTTTTGATCGAGGTTCGCTCTGATACCACTTGTAAGACCCCATTTTTTTCTTCGAACCCCGGGGTCTTAGGCCCAGAACCGCAGCTTTGCGGTGACACCTTCACACCCGGGAAGGTCGCAACTACAAAACGTCAATTCTGTCGGCCAATTCGATCACAGAAAAGTAGTAAAGTACAGTAAACACAAGTCCACAGAAAATCACATATCATAGTAAAATAAATCTCCACGAAGGGAGTGTCCACAACATTAATATATAAAGTACTGAAAATAGGGCTCATGCCCGATACATCCAAATCATCACTACAAGTCACTCATCGCGGAAGCAAAACTAGAACAACTACCAACGATAGGGACTCACTGTCCTAGCTGTCTGAACTCTGGTGCTAAACTGTCCCGTCTCCATGAGCACTGACCTCTGGGGCTGCATCCAAGTTCGACTTCACGATCCCCTAAAATGATGTTGTTCGAAAATTGTTAGTCTAAAAGACTAAGTCCTATCATCCCCCACCCCTCCCCCATGGCTCCAAGACACCGAGCAGGGAGAAGGAAAGGGAAGCTATGAAGGTTGAGAGTAACAAATGTAAGTAGGTGAAGACGGAACTAATCTAGTAGTTCTATGAGAATAAGCAGCAGTAATACAAATATGAAAGACAGAACATGAAATATATAACCTTAACTTATATGAAAACACATAAGTTGAAGGAACTTCTGTAAGGATCCCATCGTATAAAAAGTCCCATACCAATTTATATGATGGGGTGTCGGTTTACAAGCAAGCAATATTTATATACAGAATATAAACCTTAACTTATAAGCATGCTCATGTGAACTTATATGCAAAGGGGTCGTTTTGCAGGGCCTATTGTATAAAGCGTCCCATACCACTTTATACAATAGGTGTCAGGTGTTGATGCAATGATGATGTTATGACCTGCAAATATGCTATGATGAGATCATGCAAGTGCAACTCACCCACCCGACACTGTGCACACAGACCTTTAGTTCCCCCTTTCTGGAGCCTAACCTCCCAGGATACCTCCGTAGTGGCAAACGGAAGCGGTGGGTTGGGCCTCACCCACCTCTAAACCGATATCAGCACTACTAGTCAGACCTATCGTACGGCTCAATGCTGGTGCACTAAGCGGAGCTCCTGCATACTCTTTGCCAGCTAGTCCACCGGACTTAGTTTGGCTAAGTGTAAAACAACACCTGCCGAGTCAACGTACTGGTGTCGGTGCGACCACCCTCCAATACTGAAGACCCACCACCTTATACCTTATGCAAATGCACATTAATGTATTATCCACCGAGCCAAAGCTCCCCGGACCATCCCGTCCGTTACAATCAACAACCGAGTCAAAGCTCACCGAGCCAACCTGCACATCACCAAAAACCTCGGGCCTACAGACCGTGTGAACCAACCTAACATCCTGAGACATCAAGGTGGGTGAAAATGAATCCCTAATTATGCTAGTTACTCTTGAAAGTTAGTTTGCCTACAGTTTAGATTAGCCTAGGACTGCCCCCGGTATACCCGGTGAAGGGTTCTCAAAGGGCACTAGGAACGATGATGGTAGCTGAAGCCCATCGTTCCCTTTCGCAAGGCACTTATTATTATTGGTTATTACCCGATTACCCGATCCCTTTTATGTTATATTGGATCTAACCCTAGTGTGTTTTGGCCCTTCCTCACCTCAGGAAAGACGACCTTTCGTCGATCCCGAGCACCACTTAACACTAGCCAAACCAACACTTCACTCATCGTAGCTCCCTATGATGAACCCAAAATCCTTTTTCAAATCCCATGAACTATCAATCTCATCCTCTATTCTCAATGCAAAGGCTATCACTACTTCTGGTTTTTTACGCTATGCAGACTAACTTATACTATATGATGTTCATGATAGGAGGTCCTTCGAGTTCTCATATAAAAGCCTTAAATTATTTACTGGAGATCTATCATGACATAATTAGCCTAAATCCAGAAAATTATAATTTTTCTAATTAATCTTATATTTAATTAATTTTCCCAAAAGATTGGCCATGGGTAATTTTAAACATGAACTACATGATTTTCTCAAGTAATGGCCACCCAAAAATTATTATCACTAAATAACAGAGATATATCAATAAATACTAATTTCCATGATTTTACAGAAATGACTTATCCTCTAATTAATTTATCCAATATAATTCAATTAACCATATGTAAAGAAGGAAGTACTGATATTATTCATCAGAAAATTATAGAAAAATCACTGAATCTTAATAATGTATAGAATGAATCATTATCCAAAAATAATAATTTTTCTGGCTTACTAGACACCAAAATAAATTCAACTAAGTTTTCATGGAAAACAATACTTAGTGAAGCAACCCTTAAAAATATATTACCAAAAATTCCATAAACATTCACAGAGCTTTATAATATATTAAAAGAATCTCTGACTAAATTTTATCAACTTCCAATAAGTGGTTACTTCACAATAAATTCCTAAGTAAATAATACAACTTGCTAAATTGTGAATGAAGAGTCCAAAATAATAATCCTAAATTCATAATAAAATTTTTAGAGCTTTGTTATAACCTTAAAACATGATTGACACAATTTAATTCAAATCCAAAGTTAAAATGTTACATAATTAATTCTTCAAGGGAATCTATGATTGTGCACTTTTATAAAAGAATCTATTTGAAACCTTATCCAAATACAACGTAACATGATTCAAAGTTTAATATGACTATAAACGTAACTCTTACCATCCTCTCATGGAAATTCAAGGTCATTTGATCCTTCAATTATTCCTTAAGGGGTAAAGGCCTAATTTAATACAAAGTGGATTAAGTGATGTGTTGTAGTATAAATACTACCAAACTCCTCTCTAGGGAATATTTCCACCCTAGAACCTCATTGACTAAACCCTAAGTCCATATAAGAACATATCATCCTCTCTAAGTTGTCTCTTGAGAATTTTCAAGCAATGGTCAAGGCTAAAGATTTTGCCAAGCTTCCTTTATGCACAAAGAACAATTTTCCCATGTGGAAAGAGAGAATTAAATTTTTCATGGAAGCTGTTGATCCCCAGATCTTCATGATTTTTGAAGAAGGTCCCCACATTCCTATGACTATCTCAACTATAGATCCAACAAAGAAAGTGCCAAAGAAGTAGATGGATCTAGATAAAGACGAGATTGCACTTGTCTCCTTGGACAAGAAAGCCAAAAATATAATTGCGAGTGCAGTCGATGACTCTATGCTGCAAAACCTGATCCACTGACAGTCTACTAAGGAGATGTGGCAGTCCCTCGTCACCTTGATGGAAGGTAAAGAAGAAGTAAGGGATGAAAGAAGATCCCTATTGAATCAGAAATATTAAGCCTTCCGACAAGGGCACAAAGATACCATTGCAGATACTTTTGAGAACATTTTCAAGATAGTTAACGGCCTCAGAGTATATGGCCGAGTATTCACCAACGGGGAACTGAATGACAAGTTCCTAAGATCCTTAACCAAGGAATGGGACAATAAAGTATGTGCCATCAGGGAATTCTTGAACAAGATCTGAATGACAAGTTCTTAAGATCTGAACTATCAAAAGGAGAGTTCTCCTTACTCTCACGATAGTTCAAGAAATTCTTGAACAAGAAAAAGCAATGGAAGGGCAAGGATGCATCTCACAGAAGATCACGACATGACGGTGATCGACACAGAAAAGGCTCAAGAAGCCACAACAGTTATGGTTCTAAACCGAACAAACATATTTCGACTGACATTATTTGCTACTGTTATAACAAGCCAGGTTACGTCATAGCTGACTGCCCCCACAAGAAGAAGGAGGGTGGCAGGAGAGAAGAAAAGAAGTCCTCATACAGCAAGAAGAGGACAGAGAAGAGCTTGATAGCCAAGAAAGGCAAGACTCTTAGTGACTCTGACTCATCTGAGTCAAGTGAAGAAGAGGAAGCCTACTTTGGACTTATGGCTCAATCAGATGATGAAAAAGAGCCCCAGTTCACTAGGAAGGTAAAATCTTATACCCTTCTTTCAGAATCTAAAGTTTTTGAGCATGATCATGAGGACAGCTCCTCTGACGATGAGTCTGAACTCATGGCCTAGTATTAGGAGTTGATCATGGCTTACGACAAATGTCGAAAGGTCGTGAAAACTCACGAAAAAGAGATTAAGTCACTAAAGGCCATAGAAAGCTCTCTGAGAGAGGAAGTCGTTAAGATGGACTCACTCAGAGAAGACTTAGATATTGCTATTGACGAGTTCAACAAGGCTATCAAGCACCTTGATCTGAAGGATGAAATCATCAAGGGGTTGGAAGACTTACTAGAAGCCGAAAAGAAACTTGTTGAAGGTTTCTCTGAGCCGAAAAACCTTGATCCTTTTCGAATGTATCTTATGTTGAGGGATTGGAACACAGTCTTATAAGCATAAGCCAACTATACGACAAAGAATTCATAGTTGAATTCCACGCTGACAAGTGCTTGATAAAGTCTGTTGACAACAAGGAAATGATTCTATCTGGCACTCAAAGCAGGAATATATTTTGTTTAAATTTCATTTGTATAGATTCTTCTACACCAGTGTGCTTTTTAGCAAAAAAAAAGTGTCTCTTGGTGACCAATGGCACAAGAGGTTAGCACATATTAATTTTAAAACTATTAATAAATTATTCTCCCAGAACTTAGTACGTGATGCCCCGAATGTCAAGTACGTTAAAGATAGACCTTGTCATGCATGCGTAAAATGCAAGCAAATAAGGGCTACCTTTAAAAGCATTATTGACAAAAATTCAAGTAGATGTCTCCATCTACTTCATATGGACTTGTTCGGTCCACTGTAAATTAGAAGTTTGGGAGGTAAGGAATATACATTGGTTATTGTTGATGACTACTCGCGTTTGCATGGGTGTTCTTTCTGAAATACAAGTCAGATACCTTCGACATCTTTACTAATTTTGTCAGGCAGATCCAGAATGAATACAACTATTCCGTAGTCAAAATTAGAATTGACAATGGAATAGAGTTCAAGTCTACGACAATGATAGAATTCTGTGAAAGCCTAGGTATCTTTCATGAGTTTTCCTCTCCTCGCACTCCACAGCAAAATGGAGTAGCTGAGATAAAGAACAGAACACTCATATAGCCCTGCAGAAATATGTTGAGTGATGCTTCACTACATGAGTATTTCTGGGCTGAAGCCATCAATACTGCAAGCCACGTGCAAAATTGAGCACTCATCAATAAGAATCATGATAAGACACCTTACGAACTTCTAAAAGCCAGGAAACCAACTATTTCATATTTTAGAATTTTTGGTTGTAAATGCTTCGTGCTTAACAATGGTAAGTATCATACTACCAAGTTTAGTGAGAAAAGTTTTGAAGGTATTTTTGTAGGTTATAGTATCCATAGTAAGGCATACATGATCTTCAATAGAAAAACTCTTGTTGTAGAGGAATCCATACATGTTGTATTTGATGAGATGAACTTTTTGCAAAGAAAATCATCTAGTGTGCTTGTTGAAGAGGCAGGTATAAGGCTGAAAGAAATCAGCTTGGATGAACCGACTGAAGGTGAAAAAGAAAAGTTCATAAAGATCACTAATCCAACCCCCATTGGAGATGATCAAGATGAAAAAACCAACCAAGATGATGAAGTCACTCCAGTGGCTGAAGAAGTTCCAAATGCTAGGAACCTAGAGCTCAGACATCTAAAGGATCATCCATTGGACCAGATCATAGGAGATCCCCGGGATGGTGTAAGAACTCGTCGAGGTACAACTAATGAGAATTTATATTTAAGTTTTCTCTCACAGGTTGAACCAAAGAAGTTTGAGGAAGCAAACTCAAACGCATCATGGATCTTAGCCATGGAAGAAGAACTGAACCAGTTCAAGCACTGCAAAGTTTGGAAGCTAGTTCCAAGACCCAAAGGTAAGAATTTCATCTAGACGAAGTGGGTCTACAGGAACAAACTGGACGAGGATGGTACAATCATAAAGAACAAGGCCAGACTCATCGCCAAGGGATATCGTCAAGAAGAAGGAATCGACTTCGACCAAACATACGCTCTAGTGGCAAGGCTGGAGGCCATTAGACTGTTCCTGGCTTATGATGCACTGAAGGTTTTCACTATCTATTAAATGGACGTGAAATCCTCCTTCCTTAATGGTGACAGAAAGGAAGAAGTTTATGTGGAACAGCCCCCAAGTTTTTTTGATCCTAACTTTGCTTACTATGTTTGTTTATTATCGAAAGCGTTGTACGGTTTGAAACAATCTCCTCAAGCTTTGTACGAAACGCTATCTACCTTTCTCCTCGAGAACAAGTTCATAAGGGGAAAGATAGATAAGACATTATTTCTTAGGGAAATTAAAGGCAAGATTTTGCTAGTGCAAATCTATGTCGACGACATTATTTTTGGTTCTACAGATGACAACCTCTGTAAAAAGTTTTCTAAACTTATGCAAAAGAAGTTTGAAATGGGTAGTATGGGAGAGCTGAAGTATTTCTTAGGACTTCAGGTGAAACAATCTGAAGATGGAATTTTCATCTCACAGATAAAGTTCACCGAGTTGATTAAGAAATTCGGAATGGAGAGTGAAACCTCTATGAGGACTCTAATGGCCTAAGCTATGTCTCTGGACAAGGATGAGAAAGGGAAACCTTTTGATGAAACCAAGTACAGAAGCATAGGTTGATCCTTGCTCTACCTTACTGCCAGCAGACCAGACATAATGTTCTCTACATGTGTCTATGCTAGATTCCAAGTGAACTATAAGAAATCTCACTATACTGCCGCAAAGAGAATCTTGAGATACCTTAAAGGAGCACCAAATCTTGGCTTATGGTACCCAAGAAGTAATGACAGCGAACTAATTTGTTTTTCAGTTGCAGACTTTGCAGGTAGCAAAGATTATAGAAAAAGCACTTCCGGGACGTGTCAGTTCCTTGGAAGAAGGCTTATCTCATGGAGCAGCAAAAAGCAAAATTGTGTCGCAATCTCAACAGCCGAGTCAGAATATATTTATGGCGGTAGTTGTTGTGCACAATTGCTTTGGCTAAAGAACCAACTAGTAGATTACAACATTAAGGTTAAAGACATTCCATTGTTTTGCGACTCCTCCAATGCAATAGCAATTGCCAACAACCCAGTCTTTCACAGCCGGACAAAGCACATCGAGCTCAAATATTCTTTCATCCAGAAGCATGTGGAGCAAGGGGATGTGGATCTGCAGTACGTGCCAACAGATCGGCAAGTTGCAGATATTTTCACAAAGCGGCTGGATGAGACTAAGTTCAATTTCTTCAAAACTGAACTTGGGATGCTGAACAGAGAAGGATAGACCAAAAAGATATCATTTCAAAGCTCAAGGATCGAGGATACAACAAGAAGGTCAGAAATTTCTCAAGTGGAAGGCAGTTCTCGAGAAATACATTTACTTCTCGAAAAGTACATAACTAGCTCTCGAAAACTTCAGTCCACTTCTCGAGAACAAAGATCTATCTCTTGAGAAGTACAATAAGTTCTCGAAAACAAAAAATATACTTCTCGAGAACTATAACCATGTCTCTCAATAACTGACCCTACCTCTCGAGAAATGCCCCGTCTATTTTCGATTTCTATTCATTTCTTCTATTTCGAAAACTGTTCGATTTCTGCCTTAATCCAAGGGTCATTTTAGATTAATTAGACACCTAATCAACATTACTAGGGTTATATATATATACAACTTTAGAAATCTCAAATCAACCGACATTTCAAAATCCATTCTCTCGAAAACTCTTCGCCTTCCGCCGACCAGAGCTTCGACGCCGCTGCTTTCTCGCATTCCGTCAATCGCCTTCGTCAGTCTCAATGGATCAGCAGTCTAGAATCGGAGTCGGCAGTTAACTTGTTGTCGCTGGGATTGCAAATATTTCAGACGATTTCAAGAATCTTCTTCTTCTGCTAGAAACCGCAGGTTTGAACTTTGTTCTTTCAGAACCTTGTAAGATTTTATTTCCAGAAGTAGAGGAATTCTATAGAAATGTCAAGATAAGGAGGAATAGAACTGTACTAAAATCTAAGGTCAAGGGAGTTAAGATTAAGTTAAGCCTGACCATAGTGTCCAGACTTCTAAGATTTCCTACTATAGATGATGATGAGGATGAACTGACAGAAGATGACAATGTCAGAGTCTGCTATTTCCGTGGAGTTCCAGTGGACATTACAACTCTAAGGAGAACTTCTCTGAATGATTTTAGCAAACTTCTAGTGGATATAGTTGGAAAAATTCTTTGGTGCAGGACTGGGTCCATAGGTTTCATAACCAATGGCCTATACAATGTCATGGCAGCCATAATCTGCAGGAAGAAATTTCCATATGGCTTGATGATTTTTTACATGATCAGGGATAGCATTAAAGATCCAAAGTTTTTCAGGATAATCTACTTGATCTTCAAAAGCACGAGCTCACTATGGCGTCCAAACAAACTTCTAATAATTTATTGTCAGTATGGTGAGAGGTAAGTCTATCCGTGAAAGGTTCTCCACGAAGCGCCTGTAGTAGCCTTCAAGTCCAGGGAAACTCCGTACTTCAGCTACAGTATATAGAACAAGCCACTCTTGAATTGCCATAATATTTACTGGATCCAACGCTATACCTTCTCCACAAACCATATGGTCCAGAAAAGCCACTGATGATTGCCAAAACTCACACTTTGAGAACTTGGCATAGAGCTTGTTTTTCTCAGGGTGTGCAACACCATACGCAAATTGTTTCCTTGATCTTCTTCAGACTGAGAGTACACTAAAATATCGTCAATAAAGATGATTACAAATAATTCAGAGTACTCTCGAAACGTTCGGTGCATTAGGTCCATGAACACCGATGGCGCATTTATTTGCCCAAACCGCATTATAGTGAACTCGTAATGACCATAGCTTTTCCAAATGCTGTCTTAGGAATTCTCAACTAGTAGTATACAGACTTTAGGTCTAACTTTGAGCAACGGGCAAGGTAAGATCGAATAAGTTATCAATCCATGGTATCAGATACTTGTTCTTCTCCGTCAGCTTGTTCAGTCCTCTATAATCAATGCATAAACGCATGCTACTGTACTTATTTTTCACAAAGAGGACATGCGCGCTCCAAGGTGACATACTTGGGCATATATATCATTGCTCTAATATCTCTTGTAGCTGCACTTTCAGTTCCGCCATTTCCTTTGGGCATACACGGTACGGTGAGCGGGCCACAGGTTTTTCACCTAGCACCAACTTGATAGAGAAGTCAATTTATCTTTGGGGAGGTAGTCCCTGGAGATCCTTCGGGAACACATCTACGTACTCCGATACAATCGGAATGTCACTCACACTAGCTTTTTGCTTAATAGCCTTTATAAGCATGAAGAATAACTCTGCGCCCTTTCGAACATCTTTGACTACTTAGAGAGCAGACATCAACATTTTGGTTGATCCTCGCATAATAGTGAATTTAGTCTCTAGCTTGGTATTCTGTCCCAGTGTGATCTCCTTTGAGTTGCAATCTATAAAAGCATGCTGCTTCGAGAGCCAGTCCATACCAAAGATTACATCAAACTCCAATATTGGCAGTACAGATGTTTCCAATCTGAAATCATGGCTTCCTATTTGCACCTCAATACAATAAGATTTATTTGCCTGCATCAAGCATTCGTTAGGCAATAATATCGATAGGCTATCTGTCGGCACACAAGTAGGCACTCTAATCCGAGACACGAAGTCCTCAAATAGAAACAAATGTGAAGCACCCGTATCGAATAGTACTCTCGTCGGACAATCCCGAATAAGGACAAAGCATAATATAAACAAATCATACACAAGTAATCCACAAGGTATAAAGTATAAAATGCAGTATAACTGTATCTTAACTCGTACATGTGACGAAGTCACTCGGATTTATGGCATCCTTCTTGCCAATGTTGTACACCCTTGGCTTAGCTGGAGCATAGTGGGATGCAGTGGACTCCACCACCTTTCCCTTTTCAGCATATGTTGCTCCTGCCTTCTTTATCACCCTTTGGAGGACCACTCCAACAGTCACGAGCTATATGGCCCACCTTTCCACAAGTATAACATGTCTGAGGGCCTTGCCCAGATGTTTCTCCAGACACAACTATAGAAGGAGATTGTCCCGAAGATTTGGACTTTCTACCCCATTTCTTGCGGTAGCTAGATTTTCCAAGGTGCGGTACTTTGAACTCGGGCTTTGTCACAACCAAGTCCCTCTTGCCCTGCACCCTCTTCATATCTTTCTCCAATGCACGGGCCGTATCCACTAATGCTTGAAAACCTTGATTCACCTAACTCGAGAGTAGCATCCTCAACTCATCTCGCAATCCCTCATAGAATTGATTGGTCTTACGCACTTCTTCAGCAAAGGTAGACCCCGTATAGCGTCCCAATCTGGTAAACTAATGCAAATAGGTGTCAACACTACTTATACCCTACGTTAGATGCTGAAACTCATTTTCCATGTCTATGCACTACAAAGACGGTAGATGCTTCGCCAAGAATAGTCTTGAATACTCCTTTATCGAGACCTCCGTTAGTTGTCTGCCTGCTAAGTGGTACAACTCCATATAATCCCACCAAAGCCGAGCCTCTCCTTCCAACAGGAAAGTGGCCAAGGTGACTTTTTGTTCCTCATTAGTTCTTATTATTATCAAAATTCTTTTGACTAGTGCAAGACAGTCCTCTGTCTACGTTAGGGACCCTGCCCTCGCGAATGTAGGAGGACTGAAACTCATGGACTGCTTCAGTTGTCGTTCTGCTGCTCATATATCTACCACAACCTCCATAGTTTTTGGCATCACACCAACCTGTACTGTCACCATTTCAGGTTGTGCCTTCTGAGGAGGTTGTGTGTGTATCATCGCAAACAATGCCTCAACAACTAAGCACACTGTCTCCGCAAAAGGAGGAGGTGTAGGCACATCAGTTGGTGCCGCACTTTCAACAAAATGTTGGGGCTAAGGCTGCCCCGCACCACTTCGATTCACATATACGTGTAAAAGACACACTTAAAAGACTTTGCAAAATCCACAATGACTAGTAGAAATGTGCAGGTTCCTCAAACAGGTGTATTCTCATTCCTAAGGGGACATTCTTGAGTTCATTTATGTTATAACTGTCCGCACTTACCCGGGCTCACCACCCCTCAAAAGAATTCGAACAAAAATTCGCAGGAGGAAGACCAAGACAAGCTGATACCAAATTATAACACCTCTGTCCATCACATGCAATATAATAGAGGGTCTCGTCGGGGCCCCAACCATATTACACAGACAGGCAGTGAGATTACATGTTAATATCAAAAGACAACTCGCGCCCTAACTCAGATCAATCTAGCGGAAGTTTTAAGGTTGCATGAACTCACACCAATTGAATGTCCACTATATATAAACCACACCATTTATATATATAAATGGAATGTCAATTACAAATACACAAAAGTTATGGCCTCATGGCCTTACAGTTATACTTCACAAATGTGGTTTACAAATATCGACGCGCAAACTGTCCACACATGAAAATAGTAAAACTTCTTCACTCGACCTTCGAGGACAAACATAGTAGCAAGGGATTTAGCCAGCTATTTCCCGCTCTACTCTCCCGCGCCTGTAGAAGGACAATCCACCACAAGGGTGGTAAATAAGGCAATGGTCGGCATTCAGCTGACCAATTTATAACGAACAAATCCCTTTCCTAAGGTAGAGGTATTCCTTCCCTGGAGGCATAGAAATTTCACAAGCAGATATATCATAAGAATGTGCACTTACACAAGTTCAATATATGACAAATGCCAGCCTCAACTGCCAACGCTCCGTGCACTCATGGAACATTTTCGTTGTGCCAAATTCCCGGACTACATCACCAATCAGAGGTTCAAGACATGATGGTCAACTTTGAGCATTACTAGTCTTTACGGCACGTAGGTATAAGACTCTTATTATGCGCTCCAATGAGACCAATAACCTAGGTCTTCGAGCCGGTCGGGCATGACACAGGTACAGTTCAGCCCTTGCCCGTTTCTCAATTTGTCATTTCAAAATCAAAGACAAACGCGAGTTGGCTTCCCCTTGCCTATTCAGCACGATGGCCTTAAGAGCTAGTAGCTCACACTAGCCACAATGTCTCCGAGAGACTGGCTTTGCAATCATAAGACTATCTGGAAGCTATCACCGGCGATACTCACTATCGCCAGACATTACTAAGGGAACTCACTTTTTATATCCAGACCTAGCAAAAAACCATGAAGTAACTTGCAGTGCCAGAAACACTGGTCTTTTCATAGCATATATCATAAATACCTCACCAAGAGCTATCGTCGTTGACGATACTCAGTATCGCCCGGCGATATCAAATAGTTAATCAAACTTTGGTATTTTGTGGGTATTTTCCTGCAGTGCAACTCCAAAACTTCCTACTACTTTCAGTTCACATGTACAACCCCACAGACTCCGTAACCTACGGATTTATACTCGGAGTCTTCTCCAGCATGTAAAGCAAAACTTCACCAATCCAAACCAACCTGTCCAGATGGGCTTCACACATCATACCTATTCTATACTACATATTTTTGGATCTATATCCAAGACGAACTGGGGATTTCATGAATCAACCCAAAGGAATTCCCTTCGCTTTTCCACCTTTTGGTGGGGGATTCCATGCATATGCCAAAAGAAGGACTTCACTTGTCCAAGAAGGAAGATCGTTACCCTTGCAGTTTTTCTCAGAGCCATGACCGCTTTTCTGTCGAGGTTAAAAGGAGCACCACACTTTCCTCTACATGGACCAAGCCTCGGATCTTACTTCTGACTACTGGATCTCCTTCACCAAGCTATTCAAGCTCAGATCCTGCCCTTAGTTTTAAGCCTTAGCGCTTTCTCTCAAGAACTTAGATGAAAGAAGGTGAAAGAGCGAGAAGAAGAGAATGAATTATCATTCCTCTACTCCTCTGCATAAGTAGCCTTGGGATTAATCCCAGCCACAGGATCATTTCATCAAAAGGGAGCAAAGGCCATGATTTTTGTTGAATAGTCAATATTAATGCTATCGCTTGGCGATATCTACTATTGCCTAGGTGATAGCGTCGATATCCGCTTTGACCCCTGTCAACCACCGCTCATCGACCACCTACCAGCCATCCGACACGTGTCTAACGTTACGTGGCACTATCACTTGGCGATATCCACTATCGCTGTTCCAATAGCTGACTCAACACTTTATGACATCGAGTGCGTTGAGTTCACTCAATGCTTTAAGGCATTGATAGAGAAAGTCGTATTCTACAATCTATACTCGATTAAGGCAAGTGTACCTATCGAAATATAGTATAGGATATGAAAAATATCATGGTCGTATAAAAACTCGGGGCAGGCAAGTACTATTACTCAAAACGATTCTATTATCCTACCGAACGATTAATGAGTTTGAAAATTAAAATAAACTAAACTTAAAGAGAAATAAACTATTACGAGAAAAGAGTGCTCGATCGACGATTCACTTTGAAATAAAATAACGGAATAAATTAGTTTAGCATTTGTAAATCTATTAAGACCGTGACGGATCCGATATTAGGAAATAATCTTGCTAGAGCATTAAATCCCCTAACTTGTAGACGTTTTGACCGAAATCTCTTTACGAGTCAAAATGGCCTAAAGTCGCATTATCGAAGTGACCCGCACTATTGGATTTGACTCCAATCCGGAGGATTTACATCATCCTATCTCTAGGGGTGCGTTCAACTCCTTCCTTCCTTGAGTGATCTTTCATATTCACGAGCCTCTCGGCTACTCAAATATGAGATCGGATGCCTACTACCGTATACCGAAATACGGAGTCGACACGAGATAATTCAAGGAAGGATCAAAAATAGAAAACTACAAAAGCAAACATAAAAATAAAGAATGCGTTATTTCATCGCAAAGATCGTCGTGATCGGGCACAAAAAGAACTAGCTAAGCATAATGAAAAAGGAAATGAGAATAAGAGAAGGAAATGACATTTTCATTACTTAAATAGAAGAGGTACAAAAATTATAACAAGACAATTAATCTACTAAAAGGAAGAAAACAACAACAACAAGGAAAGAACTCTCTCTTACTCTCTACAAAAACTACACTCTAATCTATTTTTTAGACTAAAACTACTTAACCTCAACAAGAGGGGAAGGGGTTCCTTTTATAGGAGAGGGAGAACATTCTAGATGGGAATGAAGAGGGGGAAACCAAGGGGGGTGGCCGGCCACATCAAGGGAGAGGGTTCATGCATGGCTTTAAATGAGGGGAGAGAGGAGGCATGGATGCAATGTATTATATTTAATGGAAGTGAAATGGAAAATATAAAATAAAGAGAGGGGGGATGAATGGAAGTGTGTAGAAGGGAGAGAGAATGAATGTGGAGGAGAAGTAGAGGGGGGTTCGGCCATGTGGATGGAAGGATTCATGCATGCAATAAATGGAGAGAGAGATATTCAAAAATGCATGCATGAGGAAAACAAAAGTGGCCGACCATGCATGAATGTATTTGGAATTAATGAGGAGAGAGGGAGAAAGGGTAGCTAGGTGGGCTCGGGTAGGAGAGTAAGGGGCTGCTCTTGATGGGCTTGAATGATGGACTTCAAGGGCATCACATTTTGGGCTTGAAGAGGGCTGCTCCAAGGGCTCGGGTTGGACAAGGGCTTGGACTAGAGCTGCTCCAAAGGTGGTCGGGCTGCATAATGGGCTGCATAATGGGCTGCATGGGCTCGGGTTCTTCATGGAGTACATCTTGGAGGCTTGGTTTGCATGTGTTGGGATGCTCCAATGAAGGGTCGGGCTGCACTTGATTGCATGTAGGGGCTCGGGTAGGCTTGGCTAGGTTGATCCTACAACAACAAAAAGAAATACAAAACATAAGTTATAAAACAACAAAACATAAATAAAATATTAATAACATTAAAACATTAAAATAACAAAACATTAAAACATTAAAACATAATATTAACTAATAATAATAAACATAACACAATATAAGGTGACATAACATATAATAAGACAATATAGATTTTAACATCAAAACATAAAATGACACCAAAACACAAAATTATAACAATAATTAGGGATTTCTTAAACTAAATTATACAAAAAATGATGACTAAAAAGTAGTCATCAAACTCCCTCATGCTTAGGCTTTTGCTATTCCAGAGCAAAAGTATGAGAAATATTTATAAGGCATTATATAATTTTTAATTAAACTAAAAATTTATTTCACCAAAATCTAGCCAAAATAAAAATTTATGGATTTAAGAATCAAGTCCTAAATTATGAAATTAAAGTGAAAAGAGAGAAATATTTAGCCAAAAATTCTCTAATAAATTAACTAGCATTCAAAATGGAGTAAAGTGCAAACAAGGTTAGATTGGAATTATAAAAACCATGACTTAAAAGAAACTTAAGGAAGAAGACAACCTACTACTTATGCTCTCCGCATATTTTAATTTAAAAACTAAGACAATGATATTGGCTAAGGGGTTTGGGGATAAAATTAACATGAAGAGGTCTTTGATTGGAGGTGATCATCATTTTTTTTTCTTTTCACACCCCACACAATTTTGTTTTTTTTAATAATATATATGTAATACTAGAAAATGATAGACTAACATCCTATCACTTCCCCCGACATATTTGAACTTTAATTCCTTTCTTCATTTTTGGATTGCATATGTGTACCAGAGAATAAGGAACTAACATCTCCTTATTCCCATGACATATGATCTAACAAATAAAACAAAAAGAGAATTGGGTAAGGATAGGAGTTAAACAAGATTTTTAGAAAATAAACTAAAATACTAGAGAGCAACTACTAGTAGATTGAGATTTCCTAAGGATCTAAAAGCATGAAGTAATAACAATGAGAATCCAAAATTGTTTAGCAAAATTACTACAAAATTAAAACTATTTAAAATAAAAGAGAAAAAGTGCTAAATAGATTACTCTAAACAAATTAAAATCATAAGATTATCCTCAAAACTAAATCACTAAATATTAAATTTAACTAAATATGATGAAATAAAGATTAGCAAATAAAAATACTTATAAACTAACTCAAACAAAATTTCTGAAAATAACAAAAAAAACGCATGAGGTTTATTATTTGTTTGACATTTTTCATTTTTTTTGGGTTTTTGAACTATTATTTTTTTTTGGAATTTTTGATTTTTCTAATTTTTTTGGGTTTTTGGTAAGGCTACATAGAAGCAGTACTAAAAAAAACTTAAAAAAAACTATACTAAACATTTGTTTTTTTTTTAAAAAAAGAAAGAAAAAAGAAAACAACAAAACCCTCCCCCATGCTTAAACCTTTCATTGCCCTCAATGAAAAATAAAAATAAGAAAGAAAATGGAAGAAGAAAGGGGAGGGGGATACAATAAAGTAAAAAAAAATGACTTCCCCGGAGTCGTGAGGCCGAATACAGATGTCGCTCCCCCATGCTTGAGCTGGACACCGGCTCGGGCCTAAGAAAGAGATGAAATGATGGAGCCAAACGAACCGCCGGGGGTTTTATTCCTGCAAAACAAAATAAATAAAAAGAAAGAAACAAAAAGGATAAGCAAGGGGTGCCTCCCAAGAGCGCTCTCTGTTTAACGTCGGCTGAGCCCGACGTTATTTGTTAGCTAAAGGGAAAATAAAAACTAAAGTGAAGAGGTAACTCCCTAAGTATGCGCTTAGGAGAGTAAACTAGAAAAAAGAAAAATTGAAGAATTGCACCGACATGCGGTGGGATCTTCAAGGGAATGACGCCCAAGAATGAACGGACGGAGTTATAGAAGAACTCCGCCGTATATAAAATGGGGAAGAATGAGTCGTCAAAAGGAGAAGAATAAAAAGAAGAAGAAATAGAAAGAGGAATAAAAGATGTAGAAAAGGAAATTTCATTATCGGAAATTTCACAAGGAGAAGGAGAATCTTGTGAAATTTCAAGAGAAGAAGGGGTAGAGAGAACTAAAGGAGAATTATCTAAAATAAAAGAAGAAGAAAAAGACTCGCTAGAACTAGAAAAATTTGGAACGGTTAAAAATTTAAGCAAAGTGGAATCACAAACGTCTTCAGAAGGAGAAATAGGAAACGTCTCGTCATCCTCAGCGGGTAAGAAACACACCGGAATATCCATAGAGGTGTCTTCCAAAGGAGGAAGGAAACAATCCGGGATATCCGAATAGTTATCCTCCTCGAGAGGAACAAGACTAGCCGGGATATCCGGTGACTCATTACATGAAGAAATAGGAGGAGACGGAGAAGAAGACGAAGAAAAAGAAGCGGCCTCGCGAGAAAGATAATCCATAATGGTCTTGAAATGCGAATTGATATTATCAATAGAAGTTTGCAATTCAAGATACCCATTATCGATAGAATTAAAATTAAAAGTTGGAGGCGCGGCGCTTTGCGGGGCAAAATCATAAGGAAAATAAGACGGGTTCCCCATCTCCCAAGTTGGATAAAAATTGGAGAAAGGGTCAAATTGGCCATTTTGACCTTCCCTAGAAAAATTAAAATCAAAAGAGGGAGGGGTTCCCAAAAGACATTCAGAATAAAAGTGGTCGGGCGACCCGCAAAAAGCGCAAAAATATGACGATTCCATAAAAAAAACTGTTACCAAAAAGAAAAAGAAAATTTAAATTTTTTTGGTTTTTTTTATATATATTTTTTTGAAAAATAGATTTTTTAGTGGATTGGCTCTCGAACTTCCCAAGGGCTACCCAGTGAAGGGTTCGCAAGGTACTAGGTAAAATGGTGGCACTTAAAGCCCCTTACCCTTTTCGAGAGATTTTAGGTTGGGTAGAAATAAGATGAGGTGGGTGGATTATATAATAATAATAATAATAAAATTTGTTTTTTGAATTTTTTCAATTTTAGTAGAAGTAATAAACTCGAAGCTTTCTTAATATTGCCAAAAAAAATCCCCGGCAACGATGCCAAAAAACTTGATAGAGAATGTCGTATTCTCCAATCTATACTCGAGTAAGGCAAGTGTACCTATTGAAATATAGCATAGGATATGAAAAATATCAAGGTCGTATAAAAACTCGGGGCAGGCAAGTACTATTACTCAAAACGATTCTATTATCCTACCGAACGATTAATGAGTTTGAAAATTAAAATAAACTAAACTTAAAGAGAAATAAACTATTATGAGAAAAGAGTGCTCGATCGACGATTCACTTTGAAATAAAATAACGTAATAAATTAGTTTAGCATTTGTAAATCTATTAAGACCGTGACGGATCCGATATTAGGAAATAATCTCGCTAGAGCATTAAATCCCCTAACTTGTAGACATTTTGACCGAAATCTCTTTACAAGTCAAAATGGCCTAAAGTCGCATTATCGAAGTTACCCGCACTATTGGATTTGACTCCAATCCGGAGGATTTACGTCATCCTATCTCTAGGGGTGCGTTCAACTCCTTCCTTCCTTGAGTGATCTTTCATATTCACGAGCCTCTCGGCTACTCAAATATGAGATCGGATGCCTACTACCGTATACCGGAATACGGAGTCGACACGAGATAATTCAAGGAAGGATCAAAAATAGAAAACTACAAAAGCAAACATAAAAATAAAGAATGCGTTATTTCATCGCAAAGATCCTCGCGATCGGGCACAAAAAGAACTAGCTAAGCATAATGAAAAAGGAAATGAGAATAAGAGAAGGAAATGACATTTGCATTACTTAAATAGAAGAGGTACAAAAATTATAACAAGACAATTAATCTACTAAAAGGAAGAAAACAACAACAACAAGGAAAGAACTCTCTCTTACTCTCTACAAAAACTTCACTCTAAACTATTTTTTAGACTAAAACTACTTAACCTCAACAAGAGGGGAAGGGGTTACTTTTATAGGAGAGGGAGAACATTCTAAATGGGAATGAAGAGGGGGAAACCAAGGGGGTGGCCGGCCACATCAACGGAGAGGGTTCATGCATGGCTTTAAATGAGGGGAGAGAGGTGGCATGGATGCAATGTATTATATTTAATGGAAGTGAAATGGAAAATATAAAATAAAGAGAGGGGGGATGAATGGAAGTGTGTAGAAGGGAGAGAGAATGAATGTGGAGGAGAAGTAGAGGGGGGTTCGGCCATGTGGATGGAAGGATTCATGCATGCAATAAATGGAGAGAGAGATATTCAAAAATGCATGCATGAGGAAAACAAAAATGGCTGGCAATGCATGAATGTATTTGGAATTAATGAGGAGAGAGGGAGAAAGGGCAGCTAGGTGGGCTCGGGTAGGAGAGTAAGGGGCTGCTCTTGATGGGCTTGAATGATGGACTTCAAGGGCATCACATGTTGGGCTTGAAGAGGGCTACTCCAAGGGCTCGGGTTGGACAAGGGCTTGGACTAGAGCTGCTCCAAAGGTGGCCGGGCTGCATTATGGGCTGTATCATGGGCTTCATGGGCTCGGGTTCTTCATGGAGTACATCTTGGAGGCTTGGTTTGCATGTGTTGGGCTGCTCCAATGAAGGGCCGGGCTGCACTTGATTGCATGTAGGGGCTCGGGTAGGCTTGGCTAGGTTGATCCTACAACAACAAAAAGAAATACAAAACATAAGTTATAAAACAACAAAACATAAATAAAATATTAATAACATTAAAACATTAAAATAACAAAACATTTAAACATTAAAACATAATATTAACTAATAATAATAAACATAACACAATATAAGGTGACATAATACATATAATAAGACAATATAGATTTTAACATCAAAACATAAAATGACACCAAAACACAAAATTATAACAATAATTAGGGATTTCTTAAACTAAATTATACCAAAAATGATGACTAAAAAGTAGTCATCAGACATCGAGAGCATTGAGAGTTGGGGTTATCGCCATGCGATACCCACTATCGCCACGCGATAGTCTATTACTCAACGATTCTTCGAAAGGCATCAAGTGTGTTGAGCTCACTCAACGCTTCATGACATCGAGTGATATTTCTATCGCCGCCGGCGATACCCACTATCGTCTGGTGATAGCGACCAAAAGTTCTGCTGTCAAATTTGGGGTGTTATAGATAGGATCTCTATATGGATCAGAGGTAGGAGATCAGTTAGGCTTCTAAGCTATAATATTTGGAATACTCTTATTTGTAGGGTTGTTGAGTCTGAGGTAGGACTATAGAGCCTGAGGTAGGCTCTAGGAGTAGACCTGAGAGATTTTGAGGAATATGAGTTGTAGGCTCTTGGAACAGAGTATTGGAGAAGTTTGTTGAGTCTAGCACACTACTCGATAGACATAGAGGGACAGTAGATGTACCCATACCTTGTGGAACCACTATAAATTGGTGTGTGATGTGTGCTGGTCTTGTTTGATTATGCTTTCCATTTCTTATAACTACAGAAAATTAAAAAATAAACTAACAAGTTTTTAGACAACCTATTCACCCCCTTTAGGTGAGTTAGAATACCATCAACAACAATATTTTAGCATTGGTTTGGTTCAATGTGTGAGTAAGTAGGATTTATAGGTTTAAAGCGGGGCTTGGGTTTACGCGAGGTATATAATGATAAAAATGAAGGCTCGACACACCAAACCCAACTGAGCTAGCACGATGAAAACTAACCACGCAAAAAAATAATGTGGGTGCACCACACCCCCATAATTGAACTTAAACATATGGGTGTGTGCACTACCTATTCCCAAATGCATATCATCAACTTTTTTTCAATTTCCATTTCTCAATCTTTTTCTTTTTCAACTTTTTGCCACTTTTTCATTTCCAATTTTCAACAACAATTTTCAACACATATTTTCAAGGAGCACATCTATGTATTCATAAAACAACACCACATCAACACCCCCCCAAAATGAAAATACAAATACAACTAAAGCCCGAATTTGGATGTGCAATTTTTCTAGACTGTTAGGCTTTGGTGATATAGCGATTAAGTTGGATCAAAAGACAGGGTTGGCACAAAAGAGCTAGTGAGGGTAGAGCATTAGGAGCGGTACAAAAGCTCAATCAGGCCAAGAAGATTGCCTACGTCACGCTCGCGCAATTTAATTATCCTATACCCATGCTTCGAGAGTCGCTTGGGGAAAGTTCTTAGCAACCGAGAAAGACTCCTTCCTCCTGATTCAAGCAATACAACTTTAATGATTATCTACACACATCCCTACACTACCATCAGATTCACACTAGATCCACCAATTATGAGTAGAATAAATTATATTTACACAAATGGAAAAATATAAAATGAAGTGCGTAAAGAAAAATTAATTCTACTTGGATTTCTACACGAGGAGGAAGCACTTGACTAGCAGCACTAAAGGAGCCAACATTTTACTCCCTCTCACAAGCCCTATTGAAAGTCTTTAGTTTCAAGGATACCTAAACATCGAGAGGGGGGTGAATAGGTTTTTCAGTCTCTTTATATTTTTCCTTCTTTAAGTGTGTTGTGAGTTAGTTATTTGCTTCTTTCAAGACAAACCACAAAAGCACACACAAGATTTATAGTGGTTTCCCAGATTATGGGTGTTGGTGTTACCATTATGATCTAGAAGTGATCAAGTATATAGCCTCACTGCTAACGCACTCAACGCTCTCAGCGCCAAACCCATTGAATCAACATTTGACTCGACGAAGGCATTTAGTGAACTCAATGCACTCAACGCTTAAGATCCATATTCGTCGAATCAACCTTTGACTCGACGAAGGCATTGAGTGAACTCAACGCACTTAATGCTTAAGTGCAACACTCGATGTGTAAGGCCCCATTTTTTTTCTTCAAACCCCGGGGTCTTAGGCCCAGAACTACCGCTTTGCGGTGACACCTTCACACCCGGGAAGGCCTCCACTAAAAAACGTCAATCTTGTCGGCCAATTCGATCACAGAAAAGTAGCAAAGTAGAGTAAACACAAGTCCACAGAAAATCACATATCATAGTAAAATAAATCTCCACGAAGGGAGTGTCCACAATATTAATATATAAAGTACTAAAAATAAGGCTCATGCCCGATACATCCAAATCCTCACTACAAGTCACTCATCGCGGAAGCAAAACTAGAACAACTACTAATGATCGGGACTCACTGTTCTAGCTGTCTGAACTCCGGTGCTAGACTGTCCTGTCTCCACGCGCACTGACCTCTGGGGCTGCATCTCCAAGTTCGACTTCACGATCCCCTAAAATGATGTGGTTCGAAAACCATTAGTCTAAAAGACTAAGTCCTATCATCCCCCACCCCTCCCCCATGGATCCTAGGCACCGAGCGGGGAGAAGGAAAGGGAATCTATGAAGATGGAGAGTAACAAATGTAAGCAGGTGGCGACAGAACTAATCTAGCAATTTTATGTGAATAAGTAGCATTAATACTAGTATGAAAGACAGAACATGAAATATATAACCTTAACTTATATAAAAACACATAATCTAAAAGATCTTCTGCAAGGCTCCCATCGTATAAAAAGTCCCATACCAATTTATACGATAGGGTGTCGGTTTACAAGCAAGCAAAATTTATATATAGAATATAAACCTTAACTTATAAGCCTGCTCACGCGAACTTATAAGACAAGGGGTCGTTTTGTAGGGCATATTGTATAAAGCGTCCCAGACCACTTTATACAATAGGTGTTAGGGATTGATGCAATGATGAAGCTATGACCTGCAAATATGCTATGATGTGATCATGCAAGTGCAAATCACCCACCCGACTCTGTGCACACAGACCTTTAGTTCCCATTTTTGGAGCCTAACCTCCTAGGATACCTCCGTAGTGGAAAACGGAAGCGGTGGGTTCGGCCTCGCCCACCTCTAACTCGATATCAGTACTACCAGTCAGACATATCGTATACCTCAACGCTGGTACACTAAACGGAGCTCTTACGTACTCTTTGCCGGCTGGTCCACCGTACTTAGTTTGGCTAAGTGTAAAACCACACTCTCCGAGTCAACGTACTGGTGTCGGTGCGACGACCCTCCAATACCGAAACCCACCACCTTATACCTTATGCACATGCACATTAATGTATTATCCACCGAGCCAAAGCTCCCCGGACCATCCCGTCCTTTACAATCAACAACCAAGCCAAAGCTCACCGGGCGACCTTGCCCATCACAAAAACCCCCGGGCCTACATCCTATGTGAACAAACCTAACATCCGGAGACATCAAGGTGAGTGAAAGTGAATCCCTAATTATGCTAGTTACTCTTGTAAGTTAGTTTGCCTATAGTTTAGATTTTCCCAGGACTGCCCCCGGTATACCCGGTGAAGGGTTCTCAAAGGGCACTAGGAACTATGATGGTAGCTGAAGCACATCATTCCCTTTCACAGGACACTTATTATTATTGGTTATTACCCGATTACCCGATCCCTTTTTATGTTATACTGGATCTAACCCTAGTGTGTTTTGGCCCTTCCTCTCCTCAGGAAAGACGACCTTTCGTCGATCCCGAGCACCACTTAACACTAGCTAAACCAACACTCCACTCATCGTAGCTCCCTATGATGAACCCAACATCCTTTTTCAAATCCCATGAACTATCAATCTCATCATCTATGCTCAATGCAAAGGCTATCACTACTTCTGTTGTTTTACGCTATGCAGACCAACCTTTACTATATGATGTTCATGATAGGAGGTCCTTCCAGTTCTCATATAAAAGCCTTAAATTATTTACTGGAGATCTATCATGACATAATTAGCCTAAATCCATAAAATTATAATTTTCCTAATTAATCTGATATTTAATTAATTTTCCCAAAAGATTGGCCATGGGTAATTTTAAACATGAACTACATGATTTTCTCAAGTAATGACCACCCAAAAATTATTATCACTAAATAATAGAGAGATATCAATAAATACTAATTTCCATGATTTTACAGAAATGACTTATCCTCTAATTAATTTATCCAATATAATTCTGAAAGTGAGGATAGATACAACTCTAGAGGGGGGTGAATAGAGTATTCAAAAATATGAAAATCTACTCAACTCCCTTAGAGTTAATTTGCGGAAAAAGTAAATAGATATATGAAACCCTAGAGCCTAACACAAGGTGAGGTGCACAAGGAAAAGCTAACTGTAATTATAGTTTGAGCTTTAGTCGTAACACAGCAACTAGCAATCCTAGGTAGTTCTAGTCACAGCCATAGCACAGTAATAAAAATAAGCAACACAGACAACACAAGAAGATTTATAGTAGTTCCCTCTTAATAGGTATATCCACTCTTCTACTACCCTGGTAGGAATCCACTACAGGTTTTTGTTCAGGTGCCCTTCCACCAACTAATCTGATTCAGGTAGATCAAGTAAACCCTTTGAGCTTTTGATCAGGAGCTCAAAATCTAACACAGGTTTTTGCTAAGGTGCCCTGCCACCAAGGTTCACTTTTGAAGGGAGTAATAACCCTTTGTACAGGAGGTTGGGAGAGTTAGAATGTCTTCTCTATTGTTAAACAAAATTAAAGAAGCTAGTGGATTGCACTAAGCTATAGAAAGCTCTGAAGGAATCAAAGCTCCACCTGGCTTAGAGAATATGCAGGAAGAAGCCTTGCTTCAGGGTGCAGGTTCTCTTTAGAACTCTTGACAGAGAAGATCTGTTTGTCTTGAGGTTCTTGAAGGAGCAGCTTAAAGAAGACTCTTGATATGGCATGGTTGTTCTTCTTTAACAGCTTTTCTTTCTTCTTCTTCTACTACTTGAAGCTCTGAGTATGAATGTTCCTGTAAGCCTGATGAACCCAGGATTGAAGAAGAGAGCTCTGAAGAGAGTTGTTCTACACTTGTTCTTATTGTTGAATCTGTGTATCTGTGTATATGAATATCTGTATGTTAACTTCTCTCACTAGCTCTTTATATATCAGCCTTTGTAACGGCTTCTATCTTTCTCTTGATTTGAATCTTGTCTTCTTCTCAGATCTGCAATCTGGGCTGCAAATAACGCATAGTACAAATAGCCTGCAGAAGGACATCCTATAAAGAAATAAAGCTTTCTTAGAAGCTGTTTATCCATTCTGTAAGTCCAAAAGGTATTAGAGAAAGTCACATCAAAAACAAACTCTTTATGGCCAGAGAAAGACATCTGTATCTAACGGCTATAAAGGACAGCATGGCAGATAAAGCACAAAGATTTTTCAACTAATAGGACAAAAGACTTTGTCAGATAGAACTTGACTTATGCATAAAGAATGAGGCAAAGATTGCCTTGATATGTAAGCATAAAATCAATGAAATAATCTTTAATAAAATAAGCCAGATAAAAGAGAAATAATTCACAGAAGAGAAGGAATACAATATCTCTAAATGCAGACAAAAGATCATCGAACGAATCACAACGATCGTCGAACTCTCAGAGAAGATCATCGACCTACAAGAAATCTGTCTGGGCAAAATGAGTCGAGCAAGACTCGACGATCGACGTTACTGAGACCACAGATCGTCGAGCTAATAGAGTTGAACTAACTCAGAGATAGTCGATCTGCTGATAGACGATAGTCGATCAACTGATAGACGATAGTCGAGCGGCATTCGACTATAGTCGAACTTAAAAACACTTAACCAGATTTTCAACTGGATAAACAACAACTCTACACAACTGATGGAATCTAACCTAAATCTAACCTTTGATAATAGATAAATCTTGGGTCAAGAAACTAATTGAGAAGACTTAACTCAAATCCAAACTAGGGTACCAACAATCTCCCCCTATTTGGGTCAAGTCTCTTAAAACAAAAAGAATGCTATAAATAGATATAAAAACAACAATAACCTGTTAGGATCAACGAGTATCATATCATATCAATAAGCAGCATTTCATATCAAACATAAAATCAAATAATCAAACAAAACAGACTGTCAATACAAATAAATTTATACATTATCAGATTCTGGTTTAGAAGTGAAAGAAACAGGAAGGAAGGAAATTTTCCTTGTGGGATCAAGAGCATACTTCTTTGAAGTCTTCAAGTCCTGTTCTCCAATAATCTTAGATTCTGCTGCTCTGGGCAAAATAGCCTCTGGATGCTTTCCATACATTTTGAGGCATAAAAAACTTCTGGTCTGACTTGAAATCTGTCTAGTTCCTTTTCTCTGAACTTTGACATAGTTGTTAAGCCTGTTATGTCTTTGCCTTCAGCTTTAGCTTTTCTAATTTGGGCTGATCCAACTAACTCAAGAAATCTGGTCATCATTAACTCAGGATTAAGCTCTTTGCTTTCATAAGCATTTTCATCAGCTGGATCTAGAGGCTTTATAGTCTTGAACTTTGTAGAAAGGTTTAATATACCTGCAGCTGGTTCTATGTCTTCTTGAATAATAAGAGATGATGGTGAAGTAACCTCTGCAAATTTCTTGCTTAACTTGTCAAAGTAAATTACTCTTTTTCCTTTTGAATCTACTTGCTTAATCTGAGCTGGCTTTCTGGAGGGAAGAATTTTGCTCTCCTTAGGAGGTGAAACTTTTCTTTTAGGTGAAGGAGGAGGAGAAAATGTTGGTTTCTGGTAATTCATCTCCTTCACCTACTCTTTAGTTCCAGCTACTTGTCTTTGCTGGCCTGAATGAGGTCTGCCCTGGTAACCTGGGTTTCCCCTTCTCTGATAGGCTTGAGAAGGAGTAAATCTAGCTGGAGGAGCAGAGGGATTAGAAGATACATTCCTTTAAGCTCCTGCACTAGGAGGAGGAGGAGGACCTCTAGGAGTCCACTTGGGAGCTGGAGTATCATACCTCTTGCTCTTCTTCCTCTTCTTCTGCTGATTCTTAGACAATCCCATCTAATGTAGAAAGTCCTTAGACTTGGGGTCAATCCCTTTCAATATGTAATAAGGGATGTCATTCTCTGGATTACGAGGAGGAGGAGCTCAAGCTTTCCTTTTCCTTTGAGCAATTTTCCTTTTCTATGTTCCTTTAGAATCCTCTGAATCTTCCTCATCATCAGAATGTGATGACTTAGGTTGGTCATATGGATCAATGATATCTTGAACAGCTTTTTCTTTAGCTTTTAAAGTAGCCTTTTCTTTTTCTTCTTCTATGACATCCTGAGCCAATAGAGAATCCAGATCTGGTCCTAGAGTATCATCCCAAAAAGTTGATCTTTCTACTGACTCATCTATAACTGTCTTGGGGACCAGTTCTTCTAAGGCTTGCACAAATTCCTGATCTTGTATAACAGACTCAGGTTCATTATTTTCTGCAACAGGTTCTGGAGCAGGTTCTTGAACATCTTGAGCTTGATCTGTTGTAAGACCCCCATCCCGGAACACAAGACACGGCACGAGAGGGGTCTTATGCCCAGAACAGCCGCCTTGCGGTAACACTAGCACTCAGGCTAGCCTGTACCACAAGACGCCTATTCTGCCGGCTACCAACAATATCAACAGATAAATGCCAACCCAACCATAATAATATGAAAGTCAAATTCACACCAAGCATATGTCCATAATATCATAAATAAAGAAGCTACAACAAGCTTCTAATATCAGAGTACGTAAACAGAATTGCCCCGAAGGGCTACAACAAAATATCTCTCTCACTCACATCTGTAACCGACGGTAGCGACGGTACCGTCCCTTCAGGCCCTGTCACCCTGGCCTGGCTGTCCGTCTGCATAGCCTGCTGCTCCACCTGCGGGGTTTCCTCCTAAAAAGGAAGACGTAGCAACCGTTAGTCAAAAAGACTAAGTGGTTTCACATCCGCTCCCCCGGCGACTCCTCGGCACCGGGCGGAGAAAGGAACAGGTACAATATATAAATAACAGTAGTACAACAGGTGAAGTGAGTATACATATTATAAGCCGCAACATCAGTAGTGTATAATAAACAAGCTCTTATTTTCAAATCTACGAACTACAGCAGCAAGAGAGTATATAACTAGAACAGTAAGTAACTCAACTTATATGGATGCCCATACAAACATATAAGTTGAGGGTCGTTTAGCAGAAAGTAACTCATCGTATAGGAGTGCCCATACAAACTTATACGATGAGGGTCTTGTGTATATAATGAAGTGCAATGCTATGTATGCAATGCAATGACACACCCATGCTCAAACACATGCAATCGCTATGTCGACACAGACTTATAGTTCCCACTATTCGAGCAGGTAGCTAACCTCTCAGGCATCAACCGTCGTGGCCAAACGGTGACAGTAGAGCGGGCATCTCCACTACTAGGCTGGTCTCCACACTACCTGGCCTAGGCCTCCGTACGCCTCTATGCTAGGAACACAACAGCGGAGCTCACATGCGTACTACGGCACAGCGGATTCCCATGGCTACAGGTATCACCTGAAAACATGCAACCACTCGTTGGAAAGGTAATTTCAAGGGCTACGACTTTCGTGTTTAGTCAAAAGCCCAGTTCTGGTCACATCATACCAGAAATCCAACTCGAAGTCTGCTGCGTACAGGATACAGATTTCCTGGGCATTAACTCCCAACCGCAGCGGATTCAAACGGACTTTCCTGTGGCTACAGGTATCGCATGTAAACGTGCAACCACTCGTTGGAAAGGTAATTATTTCAAGGGCTACAACTTTTGTGTTTAGTCGAAAGCCCAGATCCACCCCCTTCTTGCTTAAAAATAGCCAAGAAAGTCGCTGCGTGCAGAATACAGATTCTGCACGCATCTTGAAGCGAAGTGAACGGCATCCGTTCATCTTCCTCCTCAAGCGATTTTCCCCAAATCGTAGCCAGAAGTTCCTCCACCCTTATTCTCCCTCTTGTGGCCATTTCCTCTTCACGAGACCACCCCTATCATCACTTTGAAGCGAGGGGAGGTTGAAGACGACTAAGCTTTAGAGCACAAGCTCTAGCATGGCCTTCCTAGAAAGCTTCATCTCACACATCAAGACTCGTTTGAGTCGATGTCTCGCCTAAGAATAACTATAGATCTAGCACCAAGGGAGAGGGGAGGAAACTCACCTCATTTCCGGCGTTTCCTCCGTTGCCGTCCATGGATCGCGTTCCCCTTCTCCGCGGTATCCTTGCCTTCATTAGCAGTGTTCTTCCACGGAAACGGCGGAGCTTTTCCTCCAGAATCCGGCTCCGGCGACCCGCGATATCTCCTCTTCCGCTCCCGTCAGTTTGCACGGTGATGGATCGGCAAGAAGGATCGGATGCGATGGTTAGGGTTTGGTTTACTTCCTTTTTATATTACGTATTAGGTTAAGTCCCTTCCGCCACGTGCCACTCTCTAATTGGACCGCCCAAATTAGGTTTCATTTGGAGTGACCGGTCCAAAGATCATTCAGCACGAATCCCGAGGTCCGGTTCGGTCCGCCTGTACAAGCCGGTGAATCGGCCTGGGCGTAGAAAACGCACGAGTCAAATTCGGCGGGAATCAGCCAGTGATTCCCGTCGATCGGCGAGTATTGGCGGGTCATTCTCGACGAATTCGTCGAGTATCAACAATGATACTCGACGATTTTCCCTTAGTGATACTCGACGGTCGGTGGGTATCACCGGGTATTCTCGGCGATCAGTGAGAATCGTCAGGCATTCTCGATGATTTTCCCTTAGCCTACTGCAGTTCTGAGTCCGGCGGGTATCGACCACCGATACCCGTCGAATCGGCGAGAATCAACCTCCATTCTCGACGATCGACGAGCATCAACCTCCATTCTCGATGAATTTTACTTAGTCGAGTTCCCTCATCTCGGCTACTAGTTGGGGTATCCTTGAACCCAACCCTACACTTATTTTATGCACCTGACACCTCGCGTTAGTGCACCCCGAGCCCGAGTTGAGTCTCTTGACTCAGAACACATACGAGGGGCCTAGCGCGAATTGGAACGTTACATCTGTAGCCAAAGGAACACAAAAATTTTCTAAATGGTATAGAAACATCCCTTCAAGGTATTCACAAGTTAACATGTCAGTCAATAGGTCAGAGAATTGAGTAATTGTATTACCTGCAGAATTCCCTAACTCCCATAAATCATCTAAGTAGGAGTTAATAACTCCTTCTAGGTACATGGCGACAATAGGAGTAGATGATTCTTCAAGACAAACTCTGAAAGAAAATTCAGCCTCAGTTATAACTTTAGCTGTCCTTTGTTCTGAAACTTGATCTTCTGGAATTACAGCTGTGTTTTGAATTTCAGCTATAACTTCAGCTGTATCTGGAACTGCAACTTATGTTGTAATTTCTGAATTTATAGCTGTAGGAATTTCATCTGATGGTGTATCTTCTGGAACTTCAGCTGAAAGAATGACCAGTGGAAGTCCTGAGACATCTTCCTGGAACATCTCCCCCTACCTGACTTCAGTGAATACTGAACTCAGGACCCTAAGAGAAGAGGGCTCAGTAAAATTTAAGAGGGCTGCAATGGAGGATGTAAGAGATGAAATGGAGGAAACAAGGGGAGCAATTGCTGCTTCAATCATTGATTTGATTGAAGGAGTAATTAGCTCCATGATGCTTGAAATGAGAGCTGGTGTGATTTCAAAAGATGTAGATGGGGGAATAACAACAGATGGATGAGCATCAGGGATGATGTTCTCCTGATGAGATGGAGTGTGAACTGGTGATGGAGATGCAGATGCATGAAGATCAATATGATCTTGAGGTGAAATTGGTGACTAAGGTGGAGTTAGAAGTGTCTCAGAAACCAACAGATCAATGCGAAGATTTGAAATCCCAGCAAGGTGTGAGGGAGTTGGAGATGCTGGTGGTGATGCATGGAGAATAGCAGTGGATGTAGATGGTACTGCAATAGAAGTGGATGGCAATGTAGATGTAGATGGAATGGGGAAATGGAAGAGCCTTCTTCAATTAGGTGGGGGGTGACTATTACTGTCCTTGTGTTCTCAGATGGAACAGGAGCAACCCCAGCAGGTGAAGGCTTCTGGATATTCCTTCTCCACTTGACAAACAGAGTGAGATCCATCTTCTTGCTTGCATTGATTGATGTTTAGACTGTTCCCAACAGCTGAGGATATTTCTCTCTTAGAAATATCCCAATCACCCTTCAAAGGGTAACCTCTTTCTTTGAGTTCTTTCTCCTGATTAATTCAAAAACTATTCCAGCCCAATTGATTGCTTTCCTGTTTGCAATAGCACACATTAAGGCAAACAGGTTCCTGGTAATGTTATCGTGTGTATAGTGCTTTCCCAACAGCACTTTCCCTACTAGTTCTGCTAAGAACTTGATCTTCATCGGGAAGCTTATCTTCAGCAACTTGGAAGGAATGCCTTAATCAGATCCTATCTCTAATAGCATCCTGCTATACTCCTGAGTATATTGATCATACTCTTCTTGACCATTGATCAAACAAAAAATCTCAGTTAAGACGGCAGGAGTCAAAATTACCTCCTCGCCGCCGATAGTCCCTGTCATCGATTCGTCGCTGGAAGACGATGTATAGACCTATTCTTTAATTTCTGGAACATTTATCTTAATCCTTGTAGACATAAGCTTCTCCAGTCCTTGATCTTTGCATAACTGTATCATCTCGAGAATATCGGCATCGCAGGCACTAAAAGAATCAAAATCGAATCTAAATCCGGCATCAAACTTCATCACGATCAACAAAGCTGGAGCAATCACCATGGATTTTGTTGGGGAAGACGAGAGAAACGAAAGCAGAGAGCGCGGGGCAGAGCTCAAGTCAAACCTTTCAAGTAGGAATGAGGAATATGAAAAGACGAGATCTGTCGACTACAAAAAGCAAGATCTATTAACCTAGGTCGACCATCGGTTTATATTTAAACAGCAATCATCGACCTATTTCAACAGATACTAGAAACGATGGTCGATCGATCGTTCGACGATCGTTTCCTAAAGCAAAGTAGTCGATCTATCGATCGACTATTTCTGTCTTCACAAACAATCGAGCTGTCATCAACCATAGGTTGACGATAGGCTCAACCTATTCGATAATGGTCGAACGACATTCGACGATATTCGAGCAGATTTCAACATAGGCAGAAATTACACTTGGTCTATTCCATTTATCATACCTAGTTGATTCAAAAAGAACAGATGCTTCTGTTCATCTAAGGGCTTGGTGAAAATATCACCTCTCTGAAGGTCAGTGGATATGAACTCAAGACTGATTTTGTTCTTTTCCACACAATCTCTTAGAAAATGGTGTCTTATCTCAATGTGCTTGGTCCTAGAGTGGTGCACAGGATTTTGTGCTATGGAAATAGCACTGGTACTGTCACACATGATTTTTGTGTTCTTATGTGTGTACCCATAATCAAAAAGATGATACCTAATTTCTAAATGCTTAGTCCTGCTGTGGGAGACAGGAGTCCTAACTATAGAAATTTCACTAGTAGAATCACAAAAGAGTGGAGTTCTACTTATCTGAATATTGTAGTCCTAAAGTTGATGTTGGATCCATAAAAACTTAGCACAGCAGCTCCTAGCTGAAATGCACTCTGACTTAGCAGTTGAGATTTCAACACAGGTTTGCTTCTTGTTGCTCCAAGAGACAAGCCTTCCACCTAGAAATTGATAGGAGATAGATGTGCTCTTCCTGTCCTACCTGCAGCCTGCAAAATTTGCATCTGAATAGCCTATTAGTTCAAATTCCCCATTCCTAGGGTACTATAGGCCAAGATCTGTGGTGCCCTTAAGATATCTCAAGATTCTCTTCACAGTAGTGTAATGAGATTCTTTAGGGCAGGACTGATACCTAGCACAGACACATGTTACATACATAATGTCAAGCCAACTTGCAGTGAGGTAGAGAAGGGAGCCAACTATACCTCTATACAGAGTTGGATCAACAGGTTTCCCTGGATCATTTTTGCCTATAGGCATACTTGAGCTCATGGGAGTTCTTATGGTTGAAGAATTCTCCATACCATATTTCTTGACTAACTCCCTGGTGAACTTTGACTCGGATATAGATAGACCATCATCAGCCCTTCTTACTTGGAGTCCCAAGAAGAACTTCAGTTCACCCATACTACTCATCTCAAAATTCCCCTGCTTAAGTTTTGCAAACTTCCTACAGAGGTTGTAATCTATAAAGCTAAATATTATGTCATCAATATAAATTTGGACTAGGATGATCTTAACCTTAGATTCCCTTAGGAATAGGGTCTTGTCTATCTTCCCCCTTGAGAATTTGTTCTCAATGAGGAAGGTATACAATTTCTCATACCATGCACTAGGGGCTTGCTTGATCCCATATAGAGCTTTCCTAAGTCTATACACAACAGTAAGATAGTTAGAATCTACAAGACCTGGAGGCTGCTCTACATTGACCCCTTCCTTTAAGTCTCCATTCAGGAAGGCTGAATTCACATCCATTTGGAATACCTTGAATCCATGGAAGGAAGCAAATGTAAGGAATAGTCGGATTGCTTCCAACCTTGCAACTAGGGCAAAAGTCTGATCATAATCAATCTCATCTTCCTGTCTGTACCCCATGGCCACCAGTCTAGCTTTATTTTTTTATTATAATGTCATTTTCATCAAGTTTATTTCTTAAAATCCACTTGACTCCAATGGCATTATGTCCATCTGGTCTGGGAACTAGCTTCTAGACCTTGCATCTTTTCAACTGGTTCAGTTCTTCTTGCATAGCACAAAACTAGAAATGGTCTTGATTTGCCTCTTCAAATTTCTTGGGCTCTTCTTGTGATAGGAAGCTGGTGTAAAGAGCTATGTTGAAACTCCTGCTTCTAGTCTGTACACCTTAGCTAGCCTCACCTATTATCCGATCTAGAGGATGGTCTCTTAGATATTTGATTGATGGGGGAAGCCTGACTACGTCTTGCTGAGCATCATTTTCTTTAGCTGGATGGTCTTCATCTCCAGCAAGACTTCCCTATGCTTCCTCTGGACAGCATCCCTCTCCATATTTTTCTTGCACATCTGGGTATTTATCTTTGATGGAGAGCTTTTATATCATTACTTTTGTACCTGAAGAACTAGGCAAATAGCTTGACAGCACACTGTCAATCATGCTTGACTCATCAAACACTACATGGACAGATTCTTCTACAAATTTATTAGTCAAGTTATAGACTCTATATGCCTTACTATTATTGATGTACCCAATAAAGATCCCCTCATGGGATTTGGCAAGGTATGATCTTTTACCTTCCCAGTAAATGGGGGGCAGTCTCCTTCTTAGTTAGAGCGAACCATTAGCCTGAAGTAGGCTTCCTCATCATCACTGGAGTCTGAAAAAATCATACTCACTCAGTGTCTTTGTCTTTTTGGCAATGTAGCTCCTCTCCTTCTTCTTATCTCTAGAGAGCTTGTGCTCCTCTCCCTTCCCCTTGTATTTCTTGCTTTGGTGGCAATCAGCAATGACTTGACCTGGCTAATTGCATCCAAAACAAATAATGTCAGCAGAGCGATGTTTGTTTTGTTTAGGTTAATACCTGTCAGAAGAGTAATTCTTCTTCTGATGTCTGGAGGAGGAGCCGTCTCTCTTTCTTTGATTCCTCATCTTGAGGAACTTCTTTAATTCTCGAGTGATGAGGGAGAATTCTTCTTCAGATAGCTCTGAGCTAGAAGAGCCTGACTCAGAGTCTTCTTCCTCATCCTTTTTCCAAGAGCGAGACGAGGCTGCACCCTTGCCTTTTCTTGAGTGATTGGCTTTCAGGGCTACAGTCTTTTCTTTGGCAGCGGCTTTGTCGGCTTCTTCTTCAGCTTTTCTGGTGTTCAGCTGAAGCTCATAGGACATAAGCTTCCCAAACAGAATCTGGGGATCAGTTTCTGCCAGCTTGCAAATTCTCTAATGGCGCAGATCTTGGTGTCCCATTCCTTAGGAAGGGATCAAAGGAATTTGTCATTTAATTCACCATCGGTGAATATTCTGCCATAGCCCTTCAGGGCATTGACGATCTTCAGAATGTTCTCGAAATTCACTCCGATCTCTTCCTTGGGACCTTTCCTTAAGGCCTCATACTTTTGGTTAAGAAGGGATCTTCAATCATCCCTTACTTCATCTGTTCCTTCCATCAGGATGATCAGGCAGTGTCAGATGTCCTTAAAAGTCCTGCAGTTGCTGAAGTTCTGCATCATGGAGTCATCGACGGCGCTGACAAGAATGTTCTGAGCCTTCTTGTCAAGACCGACTAGCACCATCTCATCCTTGTCCATTTCGGAGAGTTTCTTGGGCACTTTCTTGGTTGGATCAATGGTGGAGGCCTTAGTGGGGATATAAGGTCCCTCCTCCACTACCATGAAGAGTCGGGGGTCGACTTCTTCCATGTAATACCTAATCCTTTCCTTCCAGATAGGAAAGTTTAGCTTGGTGCACATTAGAATCTTCCCTGAATACTTGAGTTCATCCATTTCAGAGATCTTATTTCTTCTTGACACTAGATGCGGGATCTTACTCAAGGTGTTAACCTTATTGTTGAGAAACCTCGCTTTGATACCACTTGAAAGTATCTAGTGTAAACTAAATCCACCTATGGAGGGGGAATAGGTGATGTGCAGTCCTTTGCAGAATTTAAATTACCTGCACAAGTAAACAAACATAGCACAGAAAAGCACACAAGCAATTATAGTGGTTCCCCGATTTGGGTACGTCCACTCTCCCCCTTCGACCTATCTTCCACCAAGGGATGACTCGGTCACTTCACCAGCCGGATTGAAATCCAATCCTCACACTACGGAAGGAACCCTTTCAACCAAAGGAGTCACTACTCCTCCACCACGGGTTGCACCCAACCCTTACAACTAGGAATCACTATTCCTTTACACCAAAACAAAAATAGAATGTACAAGAGATACAAACAACACGTATGGAGAACCCGATGTCCCTCTTCGTTCGTTGAAGAATTCTTGATGAAGATGAAGAGTCCACGACCGGAGTAATCTCTTGGAGAGGATCTTGCCAAGATCGGCGGTGGCAAGTGATTGCGGCGGCGATGCTTTGTAGATCCAAACTTCTTTACGAAGCAAGCAAGGTCTACCAACGATCTCAATCGGATCGGTCGTCTCAATCGATTTGGAATGAAGAACTAACCTCATTCAACAAATCGAGAAACAAGATATCTCGAGAGAGAAGCGTGAGACGCTAGACTTGCCTCGGTTCTGTCGCCGGGTTCAAAGATGATCTGAGATCTGCGGCGGCGACAACTTTGCGAGCGGCGACGGCGAGCGATGTAGTTCTGCGATCAGCTAGGTCACGCATGGCTGCTTTTTATTTTCTGTGAATCGCTACCTTGTAAGTTCAAAATACGCGAGTATATATATAGTAGAACAACCCTAAATGACCGTTGTGGGGCCCACAAGAAGAAGCCCTAGTTCCGGTCAAAACAGCGCACAGCTTCTTGATTCGGTCCAGCGAATAGAGCAAATTTTCCTAAGGTAAATTTGGCGAGAAACATTGGTGATTATCGGCGAAGTCGGCGGGATCACTCAGCATTCCCGTCGAATTTGCCTGCAAATATAATAGGTGTACAATAGGTGTTAGGGATTGATGCAATGATGAAGCTATGACCTGCAAATATGTTATGATGTGATCATGCAAGTGCAAATCACCCACCCGACTCTATGCACACAGACCTTTAGTTCCCATTTTTGGAGCCTAACCTCCTAGGATACCTCCGTAGTGGAAAACGGAAGCGGTGGGTTCGGCCTCGCCCACCTCTAACTCGATATCAGTACTACCAGTCAGACATATCGTATACCTCAACGCTGGTACACTAAACGGAGCTCCTACGTACTCTTTGCCGGCTGGTCCACCGTACTTAGTTTGGCTAAGTGTAAAACCACACTCTCCGAGTCAACGTACTGGTGTCGGTGCGACGACCCTCCAATACCGAAACCCACCACCTTATACCTTATGCACATGCACATTAATGTATTATCCACCGAGCCAAAGCTCCCCGGACCATCCCGTCCTTTACAATCAACAACCAAGCCAAAGCTCACCGGGCGACCTTGCCCATCACAAAAACCCCCGGGCCTACATCCTATGTGAACAAACCTAACATCCGGAGACATCAAGGTGAGTGAAAGTGAATCCCTAATTATGCTAGTTACTCTTGTAAGTTAGTTTGCCTATAGTTTAGATTTTCCCAGGACTGCCCCCGGTATACCCGGTGAAGGGTTCTCAAAGGGCACTAGGAACTATGATGGTAGCTGAAGCACATCATTCCCTTTCACAGGACACTTATTATTATTGGTTATTACCCGATTACCCGATCCCTTTTTATGTTATACTGGATCTAACCCTAGTGTGTTTTGGCCCTTCCTCTCCTCAGGAAAGACGACCTTTCGTCGATCCCGAGCACCACTTAACACTAGCTAAACCAACACTCCACTCATCGTAGCTCCCTATGATGAACCCAACATCCTTTTTCAAATCCCATGAACTATCAATCTCATCATCTATGCTCAATGCAAAGGCTATCACTACTTCTGTTGTTTTACGCTATGCAGACCAACCTTTACTATATGATGTTCATGATAGGAGGTCCTTCCAGTTCTCATATAAAAGCCTTAAATTATTTACTGGAGATCTATCATGACATAATTAGCCTAAATCCATAAAATTATAATTTTCCTAATTAATCTGATATTTAATTAATTTTCCCAAAAGATTGGCCATGGGTAATTTTAAACATGAACTACATGATTTTCTCAAGTAATGACCACCCAAAAATTATTATCACTAAATAATAGAGAGATATCAATAAATACTAATTTCCATGATTTTACAGAAATGACTTATCCTCTAATTAATTTATCCAATATAATTCTGAAAGTGAGGATAGATACAACTCTAGAGGGGGGTGAATAGAGTATTCAAAAATATGAAAATCTACTCAACTCCCTTAGAGTTAATTTGCGGAAAAAGTAAATAGATATATGAAACCCTAGAGCCTAACACAAGGTGAGGTGCACAAGGAAAAGCTAACTGTAATTATAGTTTGAGCTTTAGTCGTAACACAGCAACTAGCAATCCTAGGTAGTTCTAGTCACAGCCATAGCACAGTAATAAAAATAAGCAACACAGACAACACAAGAAGATTTATAGTAGTTCCCTCTTAATAGGTATATCCACTCTTCTACTACCCTGGTAGGAATCCACTACAGGTTTTTGTTCAGGTGCCCTTCCACCAACTAATCTGATTCAGGTAGATCAAGTAAACCCTTTGAGCTTTTGATCAGGAGCTCAAAATCTAACACAGGTTTTTGCTAAGGTGCCCTGCCACCAAGGTTCACTTTTGAAGGGAGTAATAACCCTTTGTACAGGAGGTTGGGAGAGTTAGAATGTCTTCTCTATTGTTAAACAAAATTAAAGAAGCTAGTGGATTGCACTAAGCTATAGAAAGCTCTGAAGGAATCAAAGCTCCCCCTGGCTTAGAGAATATGCAGGAAGAAGCCTTGCTTCAGGGTGCAGGTTCTCTTTAGAACTCTTGACAGAGAAGATCTGTTTGTCTTGAGGTTCTTGAAGGAGCAGCTTAAAGAAGACTCTTGATATGGCATGGTTGTTCTTCTTTAACAGCTTTTCTTTCTTCTTCTTCTACTACTTGAAGCTCTGAGTATGAATGTTCCTGTAAGCAGGATGAACCCAGGATTGAAGAAGAGAGCTCTGAAGAGAGTTGTTCTACACTTGTTCTTATTGTTGAATCTGTGTATCTGTGTATATGAATATCTGTATGTTAACTTCTCTCACTAGCTCTTTATATATCAGCCTTTGTAACGGCTTCTATCTTTCTCTTGATTTGAATCTTGTCTTCTTCTCAGATCTGCAATCTGGGCTGCAAATAACGCATAGTACAAATAGCCTGCAGAAGGACATCCTATAAAGAAATAAAGCTTTCTTAGAAGCTGTTTATCCATTCTGTAAGTCCAAAAGGTATTAGAGAAAGTCACATCAAAAACAAACTCTTTATGGCCAGAGAAAGACATCTGTATCTAACGGCTATAAAGGACAGCATGGCAGATAAAGCACAAAGATTTTTCAACTAATAGGACAAAAGACTTTGTCAGATAGAACTTGACTTATGCATAAAGAATGAGGCAAAGATTGCCTTGATATGTAAGCATAAAATCAATGAAATAATCTTTAATAAAATAAGCCAGATAAAAGAGAAATAATTCACAGAAGAGAAGGAATACAATATCTCTAAATGCAGACAAAAGATCATCGAACGAATCACAACGATCGTCGAACTCTCAGAGAAGATCATCGACCTACAAGAAATCTGTCTGGGCAAAATGAGTCGAGCAAGACTCGACGATCGACGTTACTGAGACCACAGATCGTCGAGCTAATAGAGTTGAACTAACTCAGAGATAGTCGATCTGCTGATAGACGATAGTCGATCAACTGATAGACGATAGTCGAGCGGCATTCGACTATAGTCGAACTTAAAAACACTTAACCAGATTTTCAACTGGATAAACAACAACTCTACACAACTGATGGAATCTAACCTAAATCTAACCTTTGATAATAGATAAATCTTGGGTCAAGAAACTAATTGAGAAGACTTAACTCAAATCCAAACTAGGGTACCAACAATCTCCCCCTATTTGGGTCAAGTCTCTTAAAACAAAAAGAATGCTATAAATAGATATAAAAACAACAATAACCTGTTAGGATCAACGAGTATCATATCATATCAATAAGCAGCATTTCATATCAAACATAAAATCAAATAATCAAACAAAACAGACTGTCAATACAAATAAATTTATACATTATCAGATTCTGGTTTAGAAGTGAAAGAAACAGGAAGGAAGGAAATTTTCCTTGTGGGATCAAGAGCATACTTCTTTGAAGTCTTCAAGTCCTGTTCTCCAATAATCTTAGATTCTGCTGCTCTGGGCAAAATAGCCTCTGGATGCTTTCCATACATTTTGAGGCATAAAAAACTTCTGGTCTGACTTGAAATCTGTCTAGTTCCTTTTCTCTGAACTTTGACATAGTTGTTAAGCCTGTTATGTCTTTGCCTTCAGCTTTAGCTTTTCTAATTTGGGCTGATCCAACTAACTCAAGAAATCTGGTCATCATTAACTCAGGATTAAGCTCTTTGCTTTCATAAGCATTTTCATCAGCTGGATCTAGAGGCTTTATAGTCTTGAACTTTGTAGAAAGGTTTAATATACCTGCAGCTGGTTCTATGTCTTCTTGAATAATAAGAGATGATGGTGAAGTAACCTCTGCAAATTTCTTGCTTAACTTGTCAAAGTAAATTACTCTTTTTCCTTTTGAATCTACTTGCTTAATCTGAGCTGGCTTTCTGGAGGGAAGAATTTTGCTCTCCTTAGGAGGTGAAACTTTTCTTTTAGGTGAAGGAGGAGGAGAAAATGTTGGTTTCTGGTAATTCATCTCCTTCACCTACTCTTTAGTTCCAGCTACTTGTCTTTGCTGGCCTGAATGAGGTCTGCCCTGGTAACCTGGGTTTCCCCTTCTCTGATAGGCTTGAGAAGGAGTAAATCTAGCTGGAGGAGCAGAGGGATTAGAAGATACATTCCTTTAAGCTCCTGCACTAGGAGGAGGAGGAGGACCTCTAGGAGTCCACTTGGGAGCTGGAGTATCATACCTCTTGCTCTTCTTCCTCTTCTTCTGCTGATTCTTAGACAATCCCATCTAATGTAGAAAGTCCTTAGACTTGGGGTCAATCCCTTTCAATATGTAATAAGGGATGTCATTCTCTGGATTACGAGGAGGAGGAGCTCAAGCTTTCCTTTTCCTTTGAGCAATTTTCCTTTTCTATGTTCCTTTAGAATCCTCTGAATCTTCCTCATCATCAGAATGTGATGACTTAGGTTGGTCATATGGATCAATGATATCTTGAACAGCTTTTTCTTTAGCTTTTAAAGTAGCCTTTTCTTTTTCTTCTTCTATGACATCCTGAGCCAATAGAGAATCCAGATCTGGTCCTAGAGTATCATCCCAAAAAGTTGATCTTTCTACTGACTCATCTATAACTGTCTTGGGGACCAGTTCTTCTAAGGCTTGCACAAATTCCTGATCTTGTATAACAGACTCAGGTTCTTTATTTTCTGCAACAGGTTCTGGAGCAGGTTCTTGAACATCTTGAGCTTGATCTGTTGTAAGACCCCCATCCCGGAACACAAGACACGGCACGAGAGGGGTCTTATGCCCAGAAGAGCCGCCTTGAGGTAACACTAGCACTCAGGCTAGCCTGTACCACAAGACGCCTATTCTGCCGGCTACCAACAATATCAACAGATAAATGCCAACCCAACCATAATAATATGAAAGTCAAATTCACACCAAGCATATGTCCATAATATCATAAATAAAGAAGCTACAACAAGCTTCTAATATCAGAGTACGTAAACAGAATTGCCCCGAAGGGCTACAACAAAATATCTCTCTCACTCACATCTGTAACCGACGGTAGCGACGGTACCGTCCCTTCAGGCCCTGTCACCCTGGCCTGGCTGTCCGTCTGCATAGCCTGCTGCTCCACCTGCGGGGTTTCCTCCTAAAAAGGAAGACGTAGCAACCGTTAGTCAAAAAGACTAAGTGGTTTCACATCCGCTCCCCCGGCGACTCCTCGGCACCGGGCGGAGAAAGGAACAGGTACAATATATAAATAACAGTAGTACAACAGGTGAAGTGAGTATACATATTATAAGCCGCAACATCAGTAGTGTATAATAAACAAGCTCTTATTTTCAAATCTACGAACTACAGCAGCAAGAGAGTATATAACTAGAACAGTAAGTAACTCAACTTATATGGATGCCCATACAAACATATAAGTTGAGGGTCGTTTAGCAGAAAGTAACTCATCGTATAGGAGTGCCCATACAAACTTATACGATGAGGGTCTTGTGTATATAATGAAGTGCAATGCTATGTATGCAATGCAATGACACACCCATGCTCAAACACATGCAATCGCTATGTCGACACAGACTTATAGTTCCCACTATTCGAGCAGGTAGCTAACCTCTCAGGCATCAACCGTCGTGGCCAAACGGTGACAGTAGAGCGGGCATCTCCACTACTAGGCTGGTCTCCACACTACCTGGCCTAGGCCTCCGTACGCCTCTATGCTAGGAACACAACAGCGGAGCTCACATGCGTACTACGGCACAGCGGATTCCCGTGGCTACAGGTATCACCTGAAAACATGCAACCACTCGTTGGAAAGGTAATTTCAAGGGCTACGACTTTCGTGTTTAGTCAAAAGCCCAGTTCTGGTCACATCATACCAGAAATCCAACTCGAAGTCTGCTGCGTACAGGATACAGATTTCCTGGGCATTAACTCCCAACCGCAGCGGATTCAAACGGACTTTCCTGTGGCTACAGGTATCGCATGTAAACGTGCAACCACTCGTTGGAAAGGTAATTTCAAGGGCTACAACTTTTGTGTTTAGTCGAAAGCCCAGATCCACCCCCTTCTTGCTTAAAAATAGCCAAGAAAGTCGCTGCGTGCAGAATACAGATTCTGCACGCATCTTGAAGCGAAGTGAACGGCATCCGTTCATCTTCCTCCTCAAGCGATTTTCCCCAAATCGTAGCCAGAAGTTCCTCCACCCTTATTCTCCCTCTTGTGGCCATTTCCTCTTCACGAGACCACCCTATCATCACTTTGAAGCGAGGGGAGGTTGAAGACGACTAAGCTTTAGAGCACAAGCTCTAGCATGGCCTTCCTAGAAAGCTTCATCTCACACATCAAGACTCGTTTGAGTCGATGTCTCGCCTAAGAATAACTATAGATCTAGCACCAAGGGAGAGGGGAGGAAACTCACCTCATTTCCGGCGTTTCCTCCGTTGCCGTCCATGGATCGCGTTCCCCTTCTCCGCGGTATCCTTGCCTTCATTAGCAGTGTTCTTCCACGGAAACGGCGGAGCTTTTCCTCCAGAATCCGGCTCCGGCGACCCGCGATATCTCCTCTTCCGCTCCCGTCAGTTTGCACGGTGATGGATCGGCAAGAAGGATCGGATGCGATGGTTAGGGTTTGGTTTACTTCCTTTTTATATTACGTATTAGGTTAAGTCCCTTCCGCCACGTGCCACTCTCTAATTGGACCGCCCAAATTAGGTTTCATTTGGAGTGACCGGTCCAAAGATCATTCAGCACGAATCCCGAGGTCCGGTTCGGTCCGCCTGTACAAGCCGGTGAATCGGCCTGGGCGTAGAAAACGCACGAGTCAAATTCGGCGGGAATCAGCCAGTGATTCCCGTCGATCGGCGAGTATTGGCGGGTCATTCTCGACGAATTCGTCGAGTATCAACAATGATACTCGACGATTTTCCCTTAGTGATACTCGACGGTCGGTGGGTATCACCGGGTATTCTCGGCGATCAGTGAGAATCGTCAGGCATTCTCGATGATTTTCCCTTAGCCTACTGCAGTTCTGAGTCCGGCGGGTATCGACCACCGATACCCGTCGAATCGGCGAGAATCAACCTCCATTCTCGACGATCGACGAGCATCAACCTCCATTCTCGATGAATTTTACTTAGTCGAGTTCCCTCATCTCGGCTACTAGTTGGGGTATCCTTGAACCCAACCCTACACTTATTTTATGCACCTGACACCTCGCGTTAGTGCACCCCGAGCCCGAGTTGAGTCTCTTGACTCAGAACACATACGAGGGGCCTAGCGCGAATTGGAACGTTACATCTGTAGCCAAAGGAACACAAAAATTTTCTAAATGGTATAGAAACATCCCTTCAAGGTATTCACAAGTTAACATGTCAGTCAATAGGTCAGAGAATTGAGTAATTGTATTACCTGCAGAATTCCCTAACTCCCATAAATCATCTAAGTAGGAGTTAATAACTCCTTCTAGGTACATGGCGACAATAGGAGTAGATGATTCTTCAAGACAAACTCTGAAAGAAAATTCAGCCTCAGTTATAACTTTAGCTGTCCTTTGTTCTGAAACTTGATCTTCTGGAATTACAGCTGTGTTTTGAATTTCAGCTATAACTTCAGCTGTATCTGGAACTGCAACTTATGTTGTAATTTCTGAATTTATAGCTGTAGGAATTTCATCTGATGGTGTATCTTCTGGAACTTCAGCTGAAAGAATGACCAGTGGAAGTCCTGAGACATCTTCCTGGAACATCTCCCCCTACCTGACTTCAGTGAGTACTGAACTCAGGCCCCTAAGAGAAGAGGGCTCAGTAAAATTTAAGAGGGCTGCAATGGAGGATGTAAGAGATGAAATGGAGGAAACAAGGGGAGCAATTGCTGCTTCAATCATTGATTTGATTGAAGGAGTAATTAGCTCCATGATGCTTGAAATGAGAGCTGGTGTGATTTCAAAAGATGTAGATGGGGAATAACAACAGATGGATGAGCATCAGGGATGATGTTCTCCTGATGAGATGGAGTGTGAACTGGTGATGGAGATGCAGATGCATGAAGATCAATATGATCTTGAGGTGAAATTGGTGACTAAGGTGGAGTTAGAAGTGTCTCAGAAACCAACAGATCAATGCGAAGATTTGAAATCCCAGCAAGGTGTGAGGGAGTTGGAGATGCTGGTGGTGATGCATGGAGAATAGCAGTGGATGTAGATGGTACTGCAATAGAAGTGGATGGCAATGTAGATGTAGATGGAATGGGGAAATGGAAGAGCCTTCTTCAATTAGGTGGGGGGTGACTATTACTGTCCTTGTGTTCTCAGATGGAACAGGAGCAACCCCAGCAGGTGAAGGCTTCTGGATATTCCTTCTCCACTTGACAAACAGAGTGAGATCCATCTTCTTGCTTGCATTGATTGATGTTTAGACTGTTCCCAACAGCTGAGGATATTTCTCTCTTAGAAATATCCCAATCACCCTTCAAAGGGTAACCTCTTTCTTTGAGTTCTTTCTCCTGATTAATTCAAAAACTATTCCAGCCCAATTGATTGCTTTCCTGTTTGCAATAGCACACATTAAGGCAAACAGGTTCCTGGTAATGTTATCGTGTGTATAGTGCTTTCCCAACAGCACTTTCCCTACTAGTTCTGCTAAGAACTTGATCTTCATCGGGAAGCTTATCTTCAGCAACTTGGAAGGAATGCCTTAATCAGATCCTATCTCTAATAGCATCCTGCTATACTCCTGAGTATATTGATCATACTCTTCTTGACCATTGATCAAACAAAAAATCTCAGTTAAGACGGCAGGAGTCAAAATTACCTCCTCGCCGCCGATAGTCCCTGTCATCGATTCGTCGCTGGAAGACGATGTATAGACCTATTCTTTAATTTCTGGAACATTTATCTTAATCCTTGTAGACATAAGCTTCTCCAGTCCTTGATCTTTGCATAACTGTATCATCTCGAGAATATCGGCATCGCAGGCACTAAAAGAATCAAAATCGAATCTAAATCCGGCATCAAACTTCATCACGATCAACAAAGCTGGAGCAATCACCATGGATTTTGTTGGGGAAGACGAGAGAAACGAAAGCAGAGAGCGCGGGGCAGAGCTCAAGTCAAACCTTTCAAGTAGGAATGAGGAATATGAAAAGACGAGATCTGTCGACTACAAAAAGCAAGATCTATTAACCTAGGTCGACCATCGGTTTATATTTAAACAGCAATCATCGACCTATTTCAACAGATACTAGAAACGATGGTCGATCGATCGTTCGACGATCGTTTCCTAAAGCAAAGTAGTCGATCTATCGATCGACTATTTCTGTCTTCACAAACAATCGAGCTGTCATCAACCATAGGTTGACGATAGGCTCAACCTATTCGATAATGGTCGAACGACATTCGACGATATTCGAGCAGATTTCAACATAGGCAGAAATTACACTTGGTCTATTCCATTTATCATACCTAGTTGATTCAAAAAGAACAGATGCTTCTGTTCATCTAAGGGCTTGGTGAAAATATCACCTCTCTGAAGGTCAGTGGATATGAACTCAAGACTGATTTTGTTCTTTTCCACACAATCTCTTAGAAAATGGTGTCTTATCTCAATGTGCTTGGTCCTAGAGTGGTGCACAGGATTTTGTGCTATGGAAATAGCACTGGTACTGTCACACATGATTTTTGTGTTCTTATGTGTGTACCCATAATCAAAAAGATGATACCTAATTTCTAAATGCTTAGTCCTGCTGTGGGAGACAGGAGTCCTAACTATAGAAATTTCACTAGTAGAATCACAAAAGAGTGGAGTTCTACTTATCTGAATATTGTAGTCCTAAAGTTGATGTTGGATCCATAAAAACTTAGCACAGCAGCTCCTAGCTGAAATGCACTCTGACTTAGCAGTTGAGATTTCAACACAGGTTTGCTTCTTGTTGCTCCAAGAGACAAGCCTTCCACCTAGAAATTGATAGGAGATAGATGTGCTCTTCCTGTCCTACCTGCAGCCTGCAAAATTTGCATCTGAATAGCCTATTAGTTCAAATTCCCCATTCCTAGGGTACTATAGGCCAAGATCTGTGGTGCCCTTAAGATATCTCAAGATTCTCTTCACAGTAGTGTAATGAGATTCTTTAGGGCAGGACTGATACCTAGCACAGACACATGTTACATACATAATGTCAAGCCAACTTGCAGTGAGGTAGAGAAGGGAGCCAACTATACCTCTATACAGAGTTGGATCAACAGGTTTCCCTGGATCATTTTTGCCTATAGGCATACTTGAGCTCATGGGAGTTCTTATGGTTGAAGAATTCTCCATACCATATTTCTTGACTAACTCCCTGGTGAACTTTGACTCGGATATAGATAGACCATCATCAGCCCTTCTTACTTGGAGTCCCAAGAAGAACTTCAGTTCACCCATACTACTCATCTCAAAATTCCCCTGCTTAAGTTTTGCAAACTTCCTACAGAGGTTGTAATCTATAAAGCTAAATATTATGTCATCAATATAAATTTGGACTAGGATGATCTTAACCTTAGATTCCCTTAGGAATAGGGTCTTGTCTATCTTCCCCCTTGAGAATTTGTTCTCAATGAGGAAGGTATACAATTTCTCATACCATGCACTAGGGGCTTGCTTGATCCCATATAGAGCTTTCCTAAGTCTATACACAACAGTAAGATAGTTAGAATCTACAAGACCTGGAGGCTGCTCTACATTGACCCCTTCCTTTAAGTCTCCATTCAGGAAGGCTGAATTCACATCCATTTGGAATACCTTGAATCCATGGAAGGAAGCAAATGTAAGGAATAGTCGGATTGCTTCCAACCTTGCAACTAGGGCAAAAGTCTGATCATAATCAATCTCATCTTCCTGTCTGTACCCCATGGCCACCAGTCTAGCTTTATTTTTTTATTATAATGTCATTTTCATCAAGTTTATTTCTTAAAATCCACTTGACTCCAATGGCATTATGTCCATCTGGTCTGGGAACTAGCTTCTAGACCTTGCATCTTTTCAACTGGTTCAGTTCTTCTTGCATAGCACAAAACTAGAAATGGTCTTGATTTGCCTCTTCAAATTTCTTGGGCTCTTCTTGTGATAGGAAGCTGGTGTAAAGAGCTATGTTGAAACTCCTGCTTCTAGTCTGTACACCTTAGCTAGCCTCACCTATTATCCGATCTAGAGGATGGTCTCTTAGATATTTGATTGATGGGGGAAGCCTGACTACGTCTTGCTGAGCATCATTTTCTTTAGCTGGATGGTCTTCATCTCCAGCAAGACTTCCCTATGCTTCCTCTGGACAGCATCCCTCTCCATATTTTTCTTGCACATCTGGGTATTTATCTTTGATGGAGAGCTTTTATATCATTACTTTTGTACCTGAAGAACTAGGCAAATAGCTTGACAGCACACTGTCAATCATGCTTGACTCATCAAACACTACATGGACAGATTCTTCTACAAATTTATTAGTCAAGTTATAGACTCTATATGCCTTACTATTATTGATGTACCCAATAAAGATCCCCTCATGGGATTTGGCAAGGTATGATCTTTTACCTTCCCAGTAAATGGGGGGCAGTCTCCTTCTTAGTTAGAGCGAACCATTAGCCTGAAGTAGGCTTCCTCATCATCACTGGAGTCTGAAAAAATCATACTCACTCAGTGTCTTTGTCTTTTTGGCAATGTAGCTCCTCTCCTTCTTCTTATCTCTAGAGAGCTTGTGCTCCTCTCCCTTCCCCTTGTATTTCTTGCTTTGGTGGCAATCAGCAATGACTTGACCTGGCTAATTGCATCCAAAACAAATAATGTCAGCAGAGCGATGTTTGTTTTGTTTAGGTTAATACCTGTCAGAAGAGTAATTCTTCTTCTGATGTCTGGAGGAGGAGCCGTCTCTCTTTCTTTGATTCCTCATCTTGAGGAACTTCTTTAATTCTCGAGTGATGAGGGAGAATTCTTCTTCAGATAGCTCTGAGCTAGAAGAGCCTGACTCAGAGTCTTCTTCCTCATCCTTTTTCCAAGAGCGAGACGAGGCTGCACCCTTGCCTTTTCTTGAGTGATTGGCTTTCAGGGCTACAGTCTTTTCTTTGGCAGCGGCTTTGTCGGCTTCTTCTTCAGCTTTTCTGGTGTTCAGCTGAAGCTCATAGGACATAAGCTTCCCAAACAGAATCTGGGGATCAGTTTCTGCCAGCTTGCAAATTCTCTAATGGCGCAGATCTTGGTGTCCCATTCCTTAGGAAGGGATCAAAGGAATTTGTCATTTAATTCACCATCGGTGAATATTCTGCCATAGCCCTTCAGGGCATTGACGATCTTCAGAATGTTCTCGAAATTCACTCCGATCTCTTCCTTGGGACCTTTCCTTAAGGCCTCATACTTTTGGTTAAGAAGGGATCTTCAATCATCCCTTACTTCATCTGTTCCTTCCATCAGGATGATCAGGCAGTGTCAGATGTCCTTAAAAGTCCTGCAGTTGCTGAAGTTCTGCATCATGGAGTCATCGACGGCGCTGACAAGAATGTTCTGAGCCTTCTTGTCAAGACCGACTAGCACCATCTCATCCTTGTCCATTTCGGAGAGTTTCTTGGGCACTTTCTTGGTTGGATCAATGGTGGAGGCCTTAGTGGGGATATAAGGACCCTCCTCCACTACCATGAAGAGTCGGGGGTCGACTTCTTCCATGTAATACCTAATCCTTTCCTTCCAGATAGGAAAGTTTAGCTTGGTGCACATTAGAATCTTCCCTGAATACTTGAGTTCATCCATTTCAGAGATCTTATTTCTTCTTGACACTAGATGCGGGATCTTACTCAAGGTGTTAACCTTATTGTTGAGAAACCTCGCTTTGATACCACTTGAAAGTATCTAGTGTAAACTAAATCCACCTATGGAGGGGGAATAGGTGATGTGCAGTCCTTTGCAGAATTTAAATTACCTGCACAAGTAAACAAACATAGCACAGAAAAGCACACAAGCAATTATAGTGGTTCCCCGATTTGGGTACGTCCACTCTCCCCCTTCGACCTATCTTCCACCAAGGGATGACTCGGTCACTTCACCAGCCGGATTGAAATCCAATCCTCACACTACGGAAGGAACCCTTTCAACCAAAGGAGTCACTACTCCTCCACCACGGGTTGCACCCAACCCTTACAACTAGGAATCACTATTCCTTTACACCAAAACAAAAATAGAATGTACAAGAGATACAAACAACACGTATGGAGAACCCGATGTCCCTCTTCGTTCGTTGAAGAATTCTTGATGAAGATGAAGAGTCCACGACCGGAGTAATCTCTTGGAGAGGATCTTGCCAAGATCGGCGGTGGCAAGTGATTGCGGCGGCGATGCTTTGTAGATCCAAACTTCTTTACGAAGCAAGCAAGGTCTACCAACGATCTCAATCGGATCGGTCGTCTCAATCGATTTGGAATGAAGAACTAACCTCATTCAACAAATCGAGAAACAAGATATCTCGAGAGAGAAGCGTGAGACGCTAGACTTGCCTCGGTTCTGTCGCCGGGTTCAAAGATGATCTGAGATCTGCGGCGGCGACAACTTTGCGAGCGGCGACGGCGAGCGATGTAGTTCTGCGATCAGCTAGGTCACGCATGGCTGCTTTTTATTTTCTGTGAATCGCTACCTTGTAAGTTCAAAATACGCGAGTATATATATAGTAGAACAACCCTAAATGACCGTTGTGGGGCCCACAAGAAGAAGCCCTAGTTCCGGTCAAAACAGCGCACAGCTTCTTGATTCGGTCCAGCGAATAGAGCAAATTTTCCTAAGGTAAATTTGGCGAGAAACATTGGTGATTATCGGCGAAGTCGGCGGGATCACTCAGCATTCCCGTCGAATTTGCCTTGGCAGAATTCTAGTTGGAAATCTGGTCATCCGGAGGGAATCGGCGGGAATGCAAGGTGATTCTTGTCAAATTGGCGAGAATCACTTGGTGATTCCCATCGATTCTGCCTTAGCAGAAGTCTTGTAGAAGGACGGTCAGCCGGATGAAGTCGGCGGAAATCAGCGAGTGATTATCGACGAGTTCAGCGAGAATAACTAGTGATTCCCGACGAACCGGCGAGAATCACTTAGTGATTCCCGTCGATTTTGACTTAGAAGATTTTCCTCTTCCTTCCCATGAAATTGGTCTTTGACCCATCCTTGCTCCTCTTCTGCTATTGATCTATCTCAACCATGTACTTGAGAATAAGTACACTCCAGTAGAGAGAGCACACGTAAGTCAACACACTGATCTGCTCAACGAGGGATTACGTTGCGCAGACCCATGTATATTAACCCACTGCACCCTGACATTGGTGTGTACTTAGCATGGAATAGCTGCAAGCACAACTTGATAGAAAGTCATCAAATACATTGTCAATTCAACTTAGCTTGTTCAGGGGCTTCTTCAAATCAGGTACATTGTGGATACAATACCCAACAATCTCCCCCTTTTTTAATAAGCCTAAACCCTATAAGCTAAGGTGAATAGATCATATGGGAATGAAAATCATAAACTAAAAATTCAGTTGAGAGTGAAATTCATTACCATTTTCTCCTGAGAGCATACTTAACATTGGCAGCCACCTTAGCCTTAGCCTTTAACGTTGGCAGCCACCTTAGCCTTAGCCGAGAGGGTAATCTCCCCCTTTTCGGCTTCTGCAAATCTTGGACTTCACTTGGAGGCACATGCTCCCCCTCAGATCTTGCATCCGTGCTCGAGCTTGAGTTCCTTGCTGATGCTCCCCCTGATACAAGAGCCTTGAGCTCTTCAGTCTTCAATCTTCATAGTTCAGCATGTCGAGTTCAGTTTTGAAGAGACTGAACTTGGCCTCGTCTAGGGGCTTTGTGAATATAACTGCAACCTGCTTATCCGTGAGGACATAGCAGAGAGATATCTTTGTTTTTCACATGCTCCCGAATGAAGTGGTAGCGTCTTATATCTTTTCCCAAATTCCTTGTTCCAGACCAAGCCTGGAACATCTCTTGTCTAGGTCCCATCATGTTCATGGGTACCTAGACTATCCTGCAAAATAGAATTACCTTACCTTAGGAACCAAATAGGCATTGGGTCCTAGGTTCCTTGTTAGCACACCCCCCCTTGGGTGGTTAACCCTATGAGTGGTCGGCCTCGCATTGCCAACATGAGGAGTCTTATTGTTCCTTGGATAAAACCAGCAATCCACGACAAAGTGACCAACTTTGCTGCAGCACCAACAATCAAACCTATTGCACCGCTTCCTAGGCTCCAGCTTCACCCTTGGAACGGTGGGTCCAGCCGGGGCCTTGGATCTGGAGGTGGAGGCATCATGATGACAACAGACACATGATTTCTTCACTTCTTATTCCTTCAGTATAATAGGCTTGGCCTTTGGTGCCTGCTTCCTATTATGGCCGCTAGAGAAGTGGCCATAATTCTCCACTTGGATTTCCTCATAAGGTGTCTTGAAGACACTCTCACCGTAGTTGCGGGGGAAGGCCCAACCGTCATACCGGCTCTTGGGCTTTTCAACCGAGGGCCGGAAGAAGTGGCCATAGGTTGACTCAAAGTCCTGCTCATTTCAAGGAAAGCCAGGCTTTCTGAATAAAACAGGATCGAGTGGGGCCTTTCCCTTTTCTGCAGTAGAGGCCTTCTTAGCAGCCTTATTTTTCCTCTGTTATCTGTTTCTCCTAGATGATTTACCAGGCACACCCACATGCCCTAAGCCAGCCCCTTTAGCCTGAGTAGATAATTCATCAACCAGAGGAAGAACGGTCTTGGGTATGGAGAAGCTTTTGACAATCTTCCTTTCAGCCGCTAGTTGTTCTTCAACTTGTTGATTTTTTCCTATTTCTGGTCAAGGAGCCTTAGAGACTCAGACTGCTCAGAAGTAGGGTCCAGGTGTTCCTGTCGGAGAGAAATCAAGCTAGTGATCTCATCTATTAGGAACACACCCTCAGCCTTAAGGAATTTGACTTCTTTTTTCTGAGCTCTCAACCTCTTGCAGCATTCCTCAAAGGTATTGAGCAGAAGCTCATACTTTTCGAGGAGCTCAGCTTCACGGGCAGATGGGATGTCCTAGAGATCATCATCAGGAGACTTAGAGTCAGAGTCAGAGAGGGGGTATGATATTTTACCTTCCCAGTAAATGGGGGCAGTCTCTTTCTGAGTTAGAGCGACCCATTAGCCCGAAGTAGGCTTCCTCATGATCACTGGAGTCTGACGAATCAGACTCACTCAGTGTCTTTGTCTTTTTGGCAATGTAGCTCCTCTCCTTCTTCTTATCTCTAGAGGACCTGTGCTCCTCTCCCTTCCCCTTGCCTTTCTTGCTTTGGTGGCAGTCAGCAATGACGTGACCTGGCTTATTGCATCAAAAACAAATAATGTCAGCAGAGCGATGTTTGTTCTGTTTAGGTTAATACCTGTCAGAATAGTAATTCTTCTTCTGATGTCTGGAAGAGGATCCGTCTATCTTTCTTTGATTCCTCATCTTGAGGAACTTCTTGAATTCTCGAGTGATGAGGGAGAATTCTTCTTCAGATAACTCTGAGCCGGAAGAGCATGGCACAGAGTCTTCTTCCTCATCCCTTTTCCAAGAGCGGGATGAGGCTGCACCCTTGCCTTTCCTTGAGTGATTGGCTTTCAGGGCTACAGTCTTTTCTTTGGCAGCGACTTTGTCAGCTTCTTCTTCAGCTTTTCTGGTGTTCAGCTGAAGCTCATAGGACATAAGCTTCCCAAACAAAATCTGGGGATCAGTTTCTGCAAGCTTGCCAAATTCTCTGATGGCGCAGATCTTGGTGTCTCATTCCTTAGTAAGGGATCAAAGGAATTCATCATTTAATTCACCATCGGTGAATATTCTGCCATAGCCCTTCAGGGCATTGACGATCTTCAGAAAGTTCTCAAAAGTCACTCTGATCTCTTCCTTGGGACCTTGCCTGAAGGCCTCATACTTTTGGTTCAGAAGGGATCATCGATCATCCCTTATTTCATCTGTGCCTTCCATCAGGATGATCAGGCAGTGCCAGATGTCCTTAGCAGTCCTGCAGTTGCTGAAGTTCTGCATCATGGAGTCATCGACGGCGCTGACAAGAATATTCTGAGCCTTCTTATCAAGACCGACTAGCACCATCTCATCCTTGTCCATTTCGGAGAGCTTCTTGGGCACTTTCTTGGTTGGATCAATGGTGGAGGCCTTAGTGGGGATATAAGGTCCCTCCTCCACTACCATGAAGAGTCGGGGGTCGACTGATTCCATGTAATACCTAATCCTTTCCTTCCAGATAGGAAAGTTCAGCTTGGTGCACACTGGAATCTTCCTTGAATACTTGAGTTCGTCCATTTCAGAGATCTTCTTTCTTCTTGACACTAGATGTGGGATCTTAATCAAGGTGTTAACCTTATTGTTGAGAAACCTCGCTTTGATACCACTTGAAAGTATCTAGTGTCAACTAAATCCACCTATGGGGGGGAATAGGTGATTTGCAGTCTTTTGCGGAATTTAAATTACCTGCACAAGTAAACAAACATAGCCCAGAAAAGCACACAAGCAATTATAGTGGTTCCCCGATTTGGGTACATCCACTCTCCCCCTTCGACCTATCTCCCACCAAGGGACGACTCGGTCACTTCACCAACCGAATTGAAATCCAATCCTCACACTACGGAAGGAACCCTTCCAACTAAAGGAGTCACTACTCCTCCACCACGGGTTGCACCCAACCCTTACAACTAGGAATCACTATTCCTTTACACAAAAACAAAAATAGAATATACAAGAGATACAAACTACACGTGTGGAAAACCTGATGTCCCTCTTCATTCATTGAAGCATTATTGATGAAGACGAAGAGTCCACAACCGGAGTACTCTCTTAGAGAGGATCTTGCCAAGATCGGCGGCGGCAAGTGATTGCGGCGGCGATGCTTTGTAGATCCAAAATTCTTGACGAAGCAAGCAAGGTCTACCAATGATCTCAATCGGATCGGTCGTCTCAATCGATTTGGAATGAAGAACTAACCTCGTTCAACAAATCGAGAAACAAGAGATCTCGAGAGAGAAGCGTGAGACGCTAGACATGCCTCGGTTCTGTTGCCGGAAGATCAAAGATGATCTGAGATCTGCAGCGGCGACGGCGAGCGGTGGAGTTCCGCGATCGGCTAGGTCACACACGGCTTCTTTTTATTTTCCGTGAATCACTACCTTGTAAGTTCAAAATACGCGAGTATATATACAGTAGAACAACCCTAAATGACCGTTGTGGGGCCCACAAGAAGAAGCCCTAGTTCCGGTCAAAACATCGCACAGCTTCTTGATTCGATCCAGCGAATAGAGCAAATTTGCCTAAGGCAAATTCAGCGAGAAACATTGGTGATTCTCGACGAAGTCGGCGAGAATTACTCAGTATTCCCATCGAATTTTCCTTGGCAGAATTCCAGTTGGAAATCTGGTCATCCGGAGGGAATCGGCGGGAATGCAACGTAATTCTCGTCGAATCGGCGAGAATCACTTGGTGATTCCCGTCGATTCTGCCTTAGCAGAATTCTTGTAGAAGGACAGTCAGCCGGATGAAGTCGGCGGAAATCAGCGAGTGATTCTCGACGATTTCGGCGAGAATCACTAGTGATTCCCGACGAACCGGCGAGAATCACTTAGTGATTCCCGTCGATTTTGACTTAGAAGATTTTCCTCTTCCTTCCCATGAACTTGGTCTTTGACCCATCCTTGCTCCTCTTCTGCTCTTTATCTATCGCAATCCTGTACTTCAGAATAAGTACACTCCAATAGAGAGAGCACACGTGAGTCAACACACTGATCTGCTTAACATGGGATTACGTTGCGCAGACCCGTGTATATTGACCCACTACACCCTGACATTGGTGTGTACTTAGCATGGAATAGCTGCAAGCACAACTTGATAGAAAGTCATCAAATACATTATCAATTCAACTTAGCTTGTTCAGGGGCTTCTTCAAATTAGGTACATTGTGGATACAATACCCAACAGTTTGCTTATGCTTATGAGGTTGTGTTGCAACCCCTCCACATAATCTACCTTTGTGATGGTGATTATGCCATTTGAGATCTCACCATACCCTCTGGTTATTCCCTTGTTAGAGTCTTCAAAGATGACCTTAGGTCCATTCTTTACTAGAGTGAACTCCTTCAATAGTTCTTTTGTTCCAGTCATGTGCCTGGAACATCCACTGTCCAAGTAACATTTGGGGAATTTGTACTTGAACTAACCTAAAAAACACAGTTTATCTCACCTTAGGACCCCAATTTCTATTGGGTCCTAAGTTGACATTAGCCTGAAAATAAGCTTGCCTTCCTGCAGTATTCTTAACAGGTTGGCTACCTCTGGACAATTAAGGATTATGCCAGCAATTTACAACATAGTGGCCCACTTTGGCACAGCACCAACACTTATGGACATTATATCTCCTTTTCTGTTTAGGAGCAGCATTTGGCTGGACTGCTCCCTGAATAGTGGGAAGATGTGATGTTGTATATCTCTGATTTCTTTCAGTAATCATTTGACTGAAAGTAAGTCTTTCAGCTGACTATTTTGGTCTTTTCTGATACCCACCAGCTGCATGTCTCTTTTCAGCTAACATGCATCTGATGGCATTAAAAACTACCATTTCAACATTGCCAGAAAACTCATCTTGAGTCACTACTTTTGCTAGATGATTCAGATTTCCTACAGTAGCATTATCCCTGAGTTTTGGGGCTGGGGAACCAAAAATAAATGGTCAAGGATGGTCCATTTGAATTTCCTCATGGGCAGCCATAAAGGCTCTCACATGGCTGTATCATCTACCTTGGCTATGGGCACATTTGTCCATACCAGTGGATCTGCCATTCTCCCAGTGACCATAACAGTTTTGATGGTCATACCTGTTAGAAGGCAATAAGACTTTCTGGAAAGAAATTGGAGGGAATGAGGCTAGAGGCACAACTAGCGCCTTCCCCTTTCATTTTGGATTGGGAGGTCTAGCAGGTCCCTTCAATCCTAACCCTTTCTTACCCTTTTGGGTAAATAGGGTGTCAATTAATGGAAGCACAGTGCTTGGCTTTAAATACTTGGCCACCAGCAATTTCTCATTTAGGAGATCATCTTTAAGTTTCTGGATAAGTTTCTCATTTGAGACTCTTACCACAGACTGTATATCAATGATCCACTTAAGCTTGGCTGATTGTGCAGCCATATCATTGAAAGCCTTTTCTTTGCCCTCACACTTGCTCCTAAGACTGAGCAGCTCTTTTGCCTATCTCTCGGCAAGGAGCTTGCACTTCTTGAATGCTTCAAGAAGTTCTCCATACTTTTCAATTATAAAATTGACATCCTCCTCAAAATCTGTATCCCCTTCATCTCTTGATGATTGAGCTTCAGAATCGGAGCTAGCCTCATGACTTGAAATAGAAGGTAGAGATTTAGAATTTACTTGAGCTTGTCCTGACTGATCCTGGCTACTCTCCTCATCTGTCATTGCCATTAATCCATGGAATTGAACATCTTATTCATCTTCATCTACCTCTGAGTCACTTTCTTAATGTGACAGAGGGGCCCTGATCCCTATCCTAGCAGTAGGGTATTCTTAAGGTTCTTCTTCAGCAATAGCCATTAGCCTAATATAGGCTTCTTCTTCTTCATTATTTTACCTAGAGGAGGAGTCAGACCAGGTCTTTTCCTTTTTGACCATAAGGAACTTATATTTCTTCTTCCCTTTATGGTGCCTCTTCTCTTCTTCATCTTTCCTCTTTAATAGGCAGTCAGCAACTATGTGCCCTTGTTTGCTGCAGTAGAAACAAATAACTTTAGAAAAAGTTTGTTTGCTAGAGTTAGGAGCATACCTATCCTCCTTAGAGGATTTCCTTCTATGTTGTGAGGAAGAGGAAGGTCTGTTGTTCTTCTTATGCTCCTTCTTCATGAATTTCTTAAACTGCCTAGAGAAGGAAGCAAGGTCCTTATCTGACATATGGCTGTCTGAGGTGCTGGTCTTTGAGCTTTCAGAATCTAACTCAACAATTCTCTCGGGTGGAGAGTTCTTCCTTCTACTCATGATTGGGGCATCAGCTTTGAAGGCCACAAACTTCTCCTTGGTCTGTGACTTACTGCTCTTCTCTTCTTCCTTTCTTGCAACAAGATGCATCTCATATGACAGTAGCTTTCAAAATAGGGTTGGAGGAGGAGTGTCAGTTAACTTGGTCATTTCCCTAATGGCACAAATCTTTGTGTCCCAATGCTTTGTTAGGGACATAAGAAATTTGACATTCAACTCATAGGTGCTGAAGAACCTTCCATATGTTCTCAGTTCATTAACTATTCTGAAAATCTCTCAAAGCTCTCAGCAATGCCATCAGATTTTCCTTGTTTGAAGGCCTCAAACTCCTAGTTGAGCATGGATTCTTTGTCATCCCTCACCTCCTCTAAACCCTCCATGAACACAACAAAGGTGTCCCATATCTCCTTGGAGGTATTGCAGTGTACCAGATTTTGGAAGGCTGAATCATCTATTGCACTAACAATAATGTTTTGAGGTCTCTTGTCCATTGAGGCAAGTAGGAGCTCATCTTTGTTAATTTCATCATAATATTTAGTGCCTGGATGTTGGCATCCAGAACCTAGGTCTTCATAGGGATGAAGGGTCCTTCTTTGACTGTGATGTATATCCAAGGGTCAGCAGCTTCCATGTATAACCTAACCCTTTCCTTAAAGAGGCCAAAGCCTTCATTTCTATAGATTGGAAGCTTCATGGCCCCTAGCTTCTTGTAGTTTACACCAGACCCCATTCTTACATCTTATAGCTAACCTTGGAGATATACTCAGATTATTAAATCCTTTTTGAGAAACCTCCCTCTGATACCACTTGAAAGTTATTACTCAAAGGTTAGCTAGTCACTTAGAGGGGGGGTGAATAGGTCTTTGAAATTTCTTTAGTCTTTTTGTTATTTACTAACAAGTGATCTAGAGCTTTTCCTTAATACCTACAATATAAAACAAGAACAAGCAACACAGCACAACACACAAGTATTTATAGTGGTTCCCCAATTGGGTACATCCACTTTCCCTCCCACCTTTTTAACTTATGTTAGACAAGGTACAATCTACTCCAAACTTCTCCTTAGAGCTTACACCTCAGGCCCTCAGCCTTACACTCAGGTTCTCTTCAGAACCCTACCTCAAAACCGCAAAGGTTTCTACCTCAGAGCCCTACAGTGCTACTACCGGTTAGTGGTCCATAAACAACCTACCTCAGCCTTATCTCTAAGGCCTACAGCTTAGGCTTCTCAGCCCTACCACTTCAGCCATAAGGCCCTACTCTCAGAGTGCTACAGCACTCCTACAGCTAAGTACCCTTCTAGGTACCTACCTCAGTGCCCTTCCAGGCACCTACAACTCAGCCTCCTCGAAGGCCTACAACTCAGTGACACACTTGTCACCTATAGCTCAGAGACTCAACAGTCACCTACCTAAGGCACTAGGCCCTACACTCAGGTAGGGAGGATAGTCCACCTCAGATCTACATTTGGATCATACCTCAGTACCCTAGCAGGGCACCAACCTCAGTGACTAATTAGTCACATATAACTCAGTCACAAAGTACCCTACAGATTAGATTCAGACAAGCTGAATCCTATAGGAAATTAATCAAGAAGTTGAAATAAATTAAAACCTTGACTCTGAGAAAAATCTCAGAGTCTACCTTGCTGGACTGAGCAGATATCAGTCCAGCTCTCTTGCTGTAGAAGGAATTAGTCTTCATCTACAGCTAGCTCCTTCTCTGCTGTACTGAAGAACAACTATCTACTGTTGAAGGCTGACGACCCTTCACACAGCTATCTCTCCGTACTGATTGGATGAATCAGCTACCTTATTCTATACAGAAAAAACTTGCTGAACTGGAAGAAGGTTCGGCTATCTTTCTTTGCCTTTCTGCCTAACTCTGCTGGACTTGGCTTTCAAGCTCATTGGAGAAGATGAAGTTCAGAAGCCTCTTTTTCATTCCTGTGTTTTGTTAACCCTAATCCCCTTTTCTTCTTTTCCTTTTATATCTATTGATTTGAATCAACGACACAATTTGAATATGAGCCCTGCCAAAGATGGTCAGCGCCACCTCCATCATAAGATGACAAACAGTAACTTCTGATGCTACTGTAGCTTTCCCACAATGTCATGAAATACTTTATCTGCGCTCGACGAATGGAGATATTGGTTCGACAAATTTTCAAATCAGTTCGAAGAATTTTGAACTGAGCTCAACTAATTAAGAATCTTCAGACTTTAACTTGAGCTCGACGAAAGGTGAGCTGGGTAAGACAAATTCTGAAATCAGTTCGACGAATTCTGAACTGAGCTCGACGAACTCATAATCTTCAAACTTTAACTTGAGCTCGACGAAGGGGGAGCTGTGTTCGACGAATTCTGAAATCAGTTCAATGAATTCTGAACTGAGCTCGACGAACTCTGAATTTTCAAACTTTAACTTGAGCTCGACGAAAGGTGAGCTCAGCTTGACGAACTCAGAATTCAGTTCGACGAATTCTGAACTTAGCTCTTCTTTAGAAGCGTTGAGTGAGCCTGCCTCAATACACGCTTCTGGACTTAGAGAAATTCTGCTAGCTCTATCTCAGCGGTTCTTCTCAACTATCTCAGCAGTTTCTTCTTCTCAGCTGTGACTATCTTCTGCCTCAACAGTTTCTTCTCAACTGTCTTTGCAGTTTCTTCTTCTCTGCTTAGACTATCTCCTGTCTCAGCGGTTATGCTGAGACCAACCCTTCTGTCAATGCTTTGCATTGAGCTTCTCAGATATATCTGTGGTTATGCTGAGACAATCTTCTCAGTCGTCTCGATGCTTTTGCCTTAGACATTCTTATCAGCTGTCTCTGGCGTTGAGAGCATTGAGTATGCCTTCATCTCTCAATGCTTTTTGCCTTAGTCAAATTACCTGACTTCCAACTTACCCTTTTTGTTCACCTGTCCAATTAAGGACAACCTGCATGCATGAACTTGAGCACACATCAAATACATCTATGTGTGTATGTCATTGACTAGTTTGACTTCCTACAAATATGGAACATTGGGGTCAATGGACCCAACATTGAGAACCATAACCTGTCTCAATGGTATACCTCTCCTTTGCTCTAAACCTATTTTAGAGTCAATAATAATTTACCTCTATACACATAAAGTAGATATACTATCAAATACAATATGCTTTTAGCATTGGAAGTGATGCCTCTTCAAATCATCTTCAAATCTTGGAAGATTGAGCACAATATTCCCAACAATATCCATATATTTGAAAAAGGCAGAACACTCAATGATGTGAAGGAGCTTTAACCAATAAATCATACTATGACAAAAATATGACTGTAAGATTATGTCAATCACAGGCATCATTGTATAGCAATAGAAATGTTATCACAGATAAATATCAAAGAAAACTATTTCATGAACCATAAAGCATCAAGCATATAGGAACACAACCTTTCAGATTTAAATATAAAACCAGATGTCCAGATGTGATACATAAGTCCATTACATGTTTTAACATAACTACATCAAATGAAATTTTAGATTTCATGGGATTAGATGCTTGTCCATTGGTTGGCATGCTGAATAAAATCTCATCTTGTTGTAGTAAAACCTGAGCTTTCTCCTTGATTTGAAGCCTTCCTTTCAACACTCTTTGCTTTGTTATCTTGTCCCTTAAAGTGCAAGAAAGGCTTAGGAATGTATTTGGAAGGCATCCTCTTTGGATTGTTCTTCCTTACCAAATTTTCTTTGAAAACCCTTTCCCTTAGAGACGGCCTTTCTAGATGCTTGATCCAATCTTCACATGGAGACCCACTATCAACGTTTTTTAATCTCTATCCATAATTGATCCATGCATTGCTAATGATATTCTTGGATCACTCCAGTACTCATAATCTGGATCTTCGCCTTGTTATGCTCTCTTCTTGTCCATGAATTCTTCTGATGGCGACATTGCTGATGCGGCCGTTGATCCCCGACATAGAGAGTTCATGGATTGGGACAGTCGTTTCCACAAGCTTGAAGATGGGAGTCTACCACGACATTCTTCGCCAACGCCGTCACATGTTTTGCACGACGTTCTCCACCGCCATTAAATAAAATATATAATTATAAATTAAATAATTATAATTATATATTTTAGCAATTTTTTATTTTAAGCAATTTTATTTATTTCATTTCATGTATGATGGGTGTCTATAACAATCAAGAGTGTTTTATCTCATGCATTTAATTTGTGTATTGTTTTTATTTCATGATGGGTGCATATAACCATCATAGTTTCATTTTAAATTTTTAATGGAGGAGATTGAGTGGTGTAGGCTATATATAGTCATGGTTATGAAGGATATGGTAATGATGAAGAAAAAGAAAAACCTAGAATTCAAGCATTGAATTTTCCCCCTCTTTCCCCTTTCCTCTAAGGCAAGATTTGGCCCCCCTTCTCACTCTCTTCCTCTTAGCCGTCGACCACCTCTAATCCCCTCTCTATCTCTCGGCCCCTCTCCTCCTGCTACTCCCTCCTCAAGTTTCTCCTCCTACAGCCCTCATCTTCTTCCTCAAAGAAATTTGGCCCCCTTCCTCTACACAAAACCCAGCCACCCCTATTTCCCCTCAACCTCTTGGCCACCACCTTTCTCCACCACCACCCGACCAGCCCCCCCTTCCACACCTAAAACCGACCCACCTACTCTACCAACAAAATAAAACTGAGAAGCCCCCTAGATGAAAACTGGCCATCTTGCTTTTCTTATCAAAAAATTGGCCACCACCTTTTCTCTCTTCTTTCCTTGAAGATATTCCAAAAAGGTTTCCCACTCTTAGGGTTTGCAAAAGGAAGAACGACTTGCGATTTCATCATCTGGCGCGGAACCATTGACTTGCGTGGAAATAGATTCAACCACTATCGTGTGTGATTTCCTCCACTCATCATTGTGGGCGAACTTTTCTTGGGATTTGGGTAACGATTTCCTATACTTTCTCCTGTGTGTTTATTCTACAATAATGTGAGATTTGGTGGAATTAGAAGGCTAGTATTTTGCACTGATTTATATTGAAATTGTGCTTAATTAAAATCTGATTTTTAAGCATTTATTCTTCCGAATATTTTCATAAAAATAGGATTGGGTAAATCTCGTGAACACTAGTAGAAATCAGATTCACTATCCTTGATTTCCGCTCGAGTTCAAGTGATTTTTTATACCCTCATATTAATTAATTTGGGATCGATTGGACTTTATTTTAAATCGCTATTTTAGTCTGGATCCTCTCTTATTGATTTGTGATTTTTTTGCGGATGAATTTAATTTTAATAGCTAATTGTCTGGATCGTGTAGGTCCTATTCACTTGAGCGAACATTGGCCTTTATCCCATGTTCAATTTATAAATGGGGTAGCGTCCTTTTGCGTTGTTTAATGTTGAAAAGAGTGCCATTAATTGTTTGAGTAATCGATAGGGTTAATTAGAGAAATCGTTCTCTACGTATTTATTTTATTTACTGAACCTAAGAACACGTAGTTTAATCCGTCGAAACCATCGGCATGCATTAATTTGGTATCAGAGAGAGGTTCACGTAAATTTCTTAATTGGCACCCTCCTCCTTTTATTAGTACGACGACACACACTTGTCTAGCACGTTGATTTGTCAAAAAAATTACAAAAAAAAATTCCCTGGTATGCCAATAGCGGCCTAAATTTTTATTTTTCTTGCAAAAAAAAAATTTAATAATCTTCATATTATTTTCAGCAAGAAAATCCAAAAATATATAATTGTCAACCTAGTTTTTTAGCGAGAACAAATCCGTCTATCTTATATTATGTGTCAGAATCCTTAATTCATTGCTTGTGCACAAGATCCGGATCGAGTTTTCTCTATTGTTCTCACTGATATGGCCTATGACGTTTACGCTTCCCGTTTATACTATTAGTATGATAAATCCATGGCTAAACACACCCCAACCTTGCCTTCATACCAAAGGAATACCAACCGTCCCCACGCTTATCCTCCCACTAGAATTGAGGAACCTACTTATGACGGTTTAGGGTGTCCACAAATTTTTAGAGACTGGCTTAAGGGATTAGAAAATTATTTTAATTTCCACTTATTGGATGACCACCAATAGGTTAACATCACCCAAGATCGATTAGTAGGTCAAGCCCGCATCTTTTGGCTAAACGAAGAGCATCGTGTAGGTAGCTATAGATATGCTTGATCCCGACTACCTTCGTACTAAAAGCACCACACCCGTTAGCAAGTATAGTTATGGCACTAGACCCAAAGTTGCTTATAGGAGTGACCATATGCCTCAGGTTAGAAATTTTCCCACAAAGGTAGTGATACCCATAGTGTGCTTATTTCCACCTTTAGGAAAACTCAATAGTTTAGCTCATATGTCTTGGACTTGAAAGTTGTTACCACTAGGGTCTTGTCTCTTTTAGCTGTGTCGACTACGCCTCCCAAGATTGTGAATGATACCCATAAGGATGCTAATGTAGATGTGGTATCACTTGATTCTGAGGATGATAAGCTAGGTGAGCGTATTCATTCACGTACGATAGTGCCCGACGAGTCTGATGATTCTGATAGTGAGGGAATCCCTAGTGACTTAGAAAACGATGTATGGGATAAATTATGATAGTCTGATCTGTGAGAGTATTTCGTTTCCTAGTACATGTCTACTAGTGTTCTGTCTGACCACCCTAGTATTGAGTGCCCTCTCCAGGCTACGATCCCCATCGTGATAGAGCCTACGATTGCACCCACTGAGATTGTATCTGAGTTATCTGAGGAGCCTGAGAGTGAGGATGTTCCTAGTGTTATTGTGGATGATTTACCATCTGAGGGAAGGGTATTTTGGGACGATTCTTTGGTTGTACACCCGGATGAGAGTTCTTTGATGATATCACTGTTAGGTGAAATTTTTACTTATTTGAATTTTATCCTGGGATTGATTTTACCGACCCTTCCTCCTGTTTATTTGCCTATCTTAGATGACTTTTTAGGACGTAAAACCGGAAGTCCTAGTCTGAGTTTTTGTGTGACGCCCACTTTATTAGTTCCTACATTGGCGTTGTCTCAGCGTATAGATATTACTAGGTTGAGCGCATTAGTATTTGGTCTGTTCACCGGACCCTGTAGTTCTGACTACATGTCATATTTGACTATTCATTTTTCTACGTGTCTGTCTACATTTCTGTCCTCGACTATGACTGATTCTTATTCTTTGGCAATTATGCTTCTGGATGTGGTGTCCCTTATACATACTTATATACCACACTCGATCGCACGCATTTACCCACCGCCTTTTGATGACCCTCATTCCCACACGTTAGTGACTATAAAAAGGCCCCTTGAGTTGTATCGCTCGCACATCTTTTCACATCCAGGAGCGTCCAACTCAATTATTTATGATGAGCGGTTCTCCTTGGCATATCTTCATGCCAAGCGTTAAAATATTAAAGTTCAAATTAAAACTATGGACTTGGAGCCCAATGAAATCATTTTCGATTATAAGGCTCCTGTGCCACATGACTTACCCCCCTTATCCTTTGCTTTTGGGTCAAGTCATATAGCACATGGATTCTCTCATCATGTGTCTAAGACGTTAGTGTTTCATTTTAAGTTATATCTCACACACTTCCACTCTTTTCTGATATCGTCCGACGTAATATTTAGTGATTTGGGATTGGTCTGGTAAGTCCCCGAGTAGATGCCTTCTAGCTCCGTTAATAAATTAATACATAGGTACACCGACCCATCCATGATTATGAAGAACGTCGGATTTCATGCTTTTATTTCAGATTTTCATATAGCACAGGGTGTTTCACTTTATTTCAAGTTTCCGGACATTTTACTGTACATCTCTGTCCCACGTGAGTGGCTTTCTCCGTCGTTTCTTCCTCCCACTAAATGTTCTCTTAGGTTGGGGAGTGTTAGTTCTGTCGTGTTTTTTTTCCAAATTGATTCCACGGCTCTTGAACCGGATGGTAAGATTCAAGTTATTTTTTTTTTGACACCCTTTCGAGTTTCCTTGAAAGTGTTGTTGTTTCTATGCCTGATAGGTTCTCCGTGCTGATGGATGTTCATACTACTACGACATGGATAGCGGGGCCAGATTTGCCTCATGTTGCTACTACTTTTGACTGTTCCCCCCTCACGGGCCACTCATCGGTGATAAGTAATTTTGAGTGGGGGAGGATTGATGGCGATGTTGCTAATGTGGTTGTTGATCCCCGATATAGAGAGTTCGCGGATTGGGACGGTCGTTGCCACAAGCTCGAAGATGGGAGACTACCATGGCGTTCTTTGCCAATGCCGCCACATGTTTTACACGACGTCCTCCCCCACCATTAAATAAAATAAATAATTATAAATTAAATAATTATAATTATATATTTTAGCAATTTTTTATTTTAAGCAATTTTATTTATTTCATTTCATGTATGATGGGTGTCTATAACCATCAAGAGTGTTTTATCTCATGCATTTAATTTTTTTATTATTTTTATTTCATGTGGGTGGATATAAAAATCATAGTTTCATTTTAAATTTTTAATGGAGGAGATTGAGTGGTATAGGCTATATATAGCCATGGTTATGAAGGATATGGTAATGATGAAGAAAAAGAAAAACCTAGAATTCAAGCTTTAAATTTTCCCCCTCTCTCCCCCTTTCCTCTAAGGCAAGATTCAGCCCCCCTTCTCCCTCTCTTCCTCTTGTCCGTCGGACACCTCTACTCCCCTCTCTATTTCTTGTCCCCTCTCCTCCACAAGCTTCTCCTCCTACATCCCTCATCTTCTTCCTCAAAGAAATTCGGCCCCCTTCCTCTACACAAAACACGGCCACTCCTATTTCTCCTCAACCTCTCGGCCACCACCACCCGACCAGCCCTCCCCCTTCCACACCTAAAACCGACCCACCTACTCTCCCTACAAAATAAAAACCGAGCAGCCCCCCTAGATGAAAACTGGCTACCTTGCTTTTCTTATCAAAAAAATTGGCCACCACCTTTTCTCTCTCTTCTTTCCTTGAAAATATTCCATCAAGGTTTCCCTCTCATAGGGTTTGCAAAAGGAAGAATGGCTTGCAATTTCATCATCTGGTGCGGAACCGTAGACTTGCGTGGAAATAGATTCAACCACCGTCGTGTGTGCTTTCCTCCACTCATCTTTGTGGATGGACTTTTCTTGGGATTTGGATAACGATTTCCTATACTTTCTCTTGTGTGTTTCTTCTAAAATAATGTGAGATTTGGTGGAATTAGAAGACTAGTATTTTGTCCTATTTTATATTGAAAATGTGCTTAATTAAAATCTGATTTTTAAGCGTATATTCTTCCGAATATTTTCATAAAAATAGGGTTGGATAAATCTCAAGAACACTAGTAGAAATCAGATTCATTATCCTTGATTTTCGCTCGAGTTCAAGTGATTTGGTATACCCTCATATTAATTAATTTGGGATCGATTGGACTTTATTTTAAATCGATATTTTAGTCCGGATACTCTCTTATTGGTTTTTGATTTGTTTGCGGATGAATTTAATTTGAATAGCTAATTGTCTGGATCATGTGGGTCCTATTCGCTTGAGCGAACATTGGCCTTTAGCACTTGTTCAATCTATAAAAGGGGTAGCGTCCCTTTGCGTTGTTTAATGTTAAAAATTATGCCATTAATTACTTGAGTAAATCGATAGGGTTAATTAGAGAAACCGTTCGCTACGTATTTATTTTATTTACCGAACCTAAGAACGCGTAGTTTAATCCGTCGAAACCATGGGCTTGCATCATCTTCATGCAACCTGAGGCCTTCTCTTTTCTTTCTTGCTGCAAGTTGTTCATCTTGAGCCGTTCTTGCTTGTTCTGGATATTCAAAATCTTCTGGTCTATTTTTGTTCAGCAGAGGTAAATTTAGAGCAATCCTTGTTCCCTAAAGGACCCTTAGGGCTTTCTCAGTATTGTACTTCTCCCCTTTCTAGCTTATTCAATGATTCTATTATCAAAATTGAGGGTGTTTGTTTCAAACCTACTAGACATTGTTTGGAATACATTGTCTAGATTAGCAAGAATCGCATCTCTATTCTGAAATGCTAGTTATATAGCCTCTACTTGAGTGGAGTACATATATTGTTCAACATGATCAACTCCTTTCGTGATTACTTCATCAGTTTGGCTTACGTAGTTCTTCACACTGGTACTATTTTGAGTAGATTCCTTGAGACTCTCATCCATTGATCTGATAATGTATATATTTTGTTTGACTGTACTTGCAGCCAAGTCAAACCATTTAGTAATCTCTTTATTGATATGGGTTGTTTCGCCTTTAAGAGAGTCTAGGTCAACCATGATCTTTGCATTCACTTTCTGAACCTTAGATAAGATTTCAGCTTTCACTCCTTGTACAGATACATCAATATAACTTTTAGAGAGTTGTCTTGCTTATCTAGTAGAGCCTTTATTGAGCAAATGATGGAACATTTTCTACATGTTTGATGATGGTTAGTGTTGGGGTACTTGTGGAGTTTCAACATCAGTATGATGTGATCTTATCCCTTAGTTTGTATTACCATCTAACACAAGATGAGTTGATGTCTCAACCACCTGGGATGTTGGTAGACCTTCTCCCTGACCATGCACTTCAGTGTGAAGCTCTGTCGCAAACCGCATTTTCTCAGCATTAAATAATATATTTCAGAGTGAGAGAAAATACACGTCATGATGCCACGTCGTGCAGGGGACAACTGCATAAGCTCAGGCAAGAACCTACTCCTAATACTTTTCATAAAAACCTCAAGTTTGTTATTATGTAAATATAATTTGAGTTTAAGTTTTGATGGTCGTGTCCCTCGGCTCAGTGGATCAGCTAATCCATAGGTAAAAGTATACATATACGAAGTGGAAAATACTTTGTTTTGTTCATTTATTATCCTATATAAGCATGAAAATCCACTAGAACAATTCATGATATGCACACCTCTAGATTTAATATAAGTACTAAAATAGCTTTTATGTTCATTAAAATAGTGTGACATTTGATTTAAAGAGATGCTATGAGTATGAGATAAGGATATTGATCTTTCTATACTTTTAAAATTACTAACATGCAATCCTAGTATAAATCCATCCCAGAGAGTAAGTTGGTACAATAAACCAGCTAGAAAATAACATAGTAGCTAGCAAATAGTCTAAGATCTATAATAATTCACTGTGGGCGTCAACAACCTGACACGAACCCACATAACAAAGTGTATGTTTGAACTAAAATAAGAACAACAAACCTACCTCATGTGGGGGAGGGGGTAAGAACAACTACTACTACTACTATAGAAAGCATGAGGAAACCAACTTTAGCTATACAAACTGCTACATCTCTGAGCCTGAGGTATTCAAAAGAAAGAAAACCTCAGTAAGAATAAATAAGTGGCAAAAACAGACCAAAAGTAAATAACCAAGAGGAGTCAAAGGGTTACCAACCCAAGACCGAATAACTATCAAATCATAGTATCTAGATAATAAAATAGTATGCACTTAAGATTTCACGAGGTTAGATATGTAAAGTTGCACAAGGTGCGACTAAGAGCTATGCTTCATTAACATCTACAAAGATATGCTTATAAATATATGGATATATATATATATATAAACTGATCTGTTGTAAAACGTGAATCATTAATACCGGTAAGAGAATCACGGTACTAAGGCGGTGGCCATATTGTCCAACACAAACCATCAGACCAAACAACTCGAAAAGGTACTGTGGGGGTGTCCACACTGTACAACACAACCCAACAGTCCAAAAAAATTCCACCAGGTATAATGATTCACAAGCCGGCACTGAGGTGGTGGTCCTTTATCCACTGCCAACCCCAGTCCACAAATAAACTTCCAAAAGTACTGATAACGAAAGAAAAACCATAGACTTAGTATCATATTTCCATAACGACACAAAGAAAGAAAGTCCAAAAAATCTATAAAGGTATACTCAATGAATTCAAAGTCACTCAATGCTTTTCTGCTCAACTCAACACCTTTTGACTCCACTCAATGCTTTTGACTCAAAGATTGGTTCACTCGATGCCTAATTGGAATCACTCGACACACTCGATGCCAAAGGTATAATCACTCAATGCACTCGACGCCCAGATAGTTTCACTCAATGAACTCGACACAAAGGTATAATCACTCGACGACCAGGTAGTTTCACTCAACAAACTTGATATCAAGGTATAATCTCTCAACACCCAGGTAGCTTCAGTCAATAAAATCGACGCTAAGGTATAATCACTCGACTCCAAGGTATATTCACTCGAAGCACTCGATGCCCAAGTAAAATCCTGCCAGAAACTATCCTATCTAACAAGAGATTATAAGACTTTAAAGTTTTGACAATAAGAGAACCCTTACCATGAATAAGTCCAATAAAAAATAAAATTAGAGTAGTATAGACAAGACAGGAGTCCAAATATAGTTAAAAGAGCCCCCACAACAACACAACCAGAAGAAAGGGAATTAAATGTTATTCTGCATAAGGTAAAGCTTGTAGTAAACAAGAGAAGTGACATGAAAATATAAAAACTAATAGTAGGATTGACAAAAAATTAGAGAATGAAACATAAGGAATTTGTAAGTGGCTAGGCAAGGGGGCAATCCACCACTTACCTTAAAACTCTTTGTCACAACCTTCTGAACACTCCACGGCACAGATCGACTAAAAAAGAAAGCGCGGCAATGAAATCTTGAGAGAGTTGGACAAAAAAAAAGTTTAGGGTCACACACCCCAATGCAAAAGTCAACAAAAACAAAAAATAGCTACCGCCAATGCGTAGATCTCGGCGAGAACTTTCCGGATCTTTGCTTCGCTCCCGAAACGGCTGTCGGAAGGTTCACAATGAAAAGCTCGTTGCCACTCTCACAACTCTCTCGATAAGACCCTTTTGGGGAAGAAGGATGAATACGGTTTTCATTTTACAAGTATATATATATATAATATTATATTATTAATATAATAACTAGAAAAAATCAAATGATTAAGGTGACCAAATCACAACGGTTTCCAATGAAATTCGCAATGCTGGCGCTACAAATCCAACTACGAAGTCGAAATCATGATCCGACAAACCAAACTCGGTTTAAAATTTCTCGAATATACAAAATATCCTTATAAAATCCAGTGAGACTTCAAATTGGCCCGGATCGCCACGAAACTTTACATGCACGACTGGGATCAATACTTCAATTTTCTCAAGCTTAAAACCCATATTTTGATGAGTCTAAAATCTAGCCAACTAGGCCAAAAGGACGCAACCACGAACTAACAATGATGCACCATTAATTACGCACAAACATAATACTCTTTCATCATTATTACGCCACTAACGAGATTAAAATAATTATAGAAAATTCAGGGGTCTTACAACCACTCCCCCTAAAAAGAGGTTTTGTCATAAAACTTGATATACAAATTGAATCCAAAATAGAACAGAAAAAAGCCAAAGGTTACCGAATAGAAATACAAACTAAGAGAAAAGGTGAGGATGAGACTCCCTCATAGCTGATTCCAACTCCCAAGTCGCACTCTTGATGTCTTGGTTTCGCCAAAGAACCTTGACCATGGGAATCGTCTTCCTCCGCAACTCTCGATCCTGAGTCTCTAGAATACAAACTAGATCTTCGACATAAGAGAGATTAGGCTGCAACTGGGGCACCGAGCCAAGTACATGAAGATCACTGAAAAAACAATTTCACAACTAGCTCACATGAAACACATTGTGAACACCAGGGAAAGTAACAAACAAATCCAGTCTATAAGTTGGCACTCTGATGTGCTCAATAATCTGGAAAGGTCCCACATACCTGAGATCCAACTTGTGGTTCCTTCCAAATCTCTAAACACCTGACATCGGAGAAACCTTTAGAAAAACCATGTCCCAAACTACAAATTCCAGATTAACCCTTCGTCGATTAGCATAATTCTCATAATGCTCCTGAGCCACATGAATCTTCTCACGATATGAGTCATAAAAATACGCATTTCCTATAAGGCTTCCGGACCCAACAACAGTCTCTCACCAACCTCAACCCAAAACAAGTGAGTTCTGCAACGCCTCTCATACAAAGCCTCAAAGGGGGCTATCTGCAAACTCTCCTGATAACAATTGTTATAAGCAAACTCCATCAGTCAAAGATGCTCATCCCAGGCTCCACCATGGTCTAGGATATAACACCTAATCATATCTTCCAAAATCTGATTAACTCTCTCCGTCTGACCATTGGTCTGCGGATGATAAGCGGTTGAATACCTGAGATCAGTTCCCAATCCTTCATGCAAACTTTGCCAGAAATGCGACATAAACCCGGAGTCTCGATATGATATAATACTTACAGGAATTCTATGCAGCCTGATGACTTTATCCAAATATAATTCTGTTATCTTCTTCATGAAATAGCCAATCTTTAAAGTCATAAAGTGAGCACACCTCGTCAATCTATTAACTATGACCCAAACAGAATCAAGCCCTCAGGGAGACCTTAGCAAACCGGTAATAAAGTCTGGTCTCCAACTTCCAACTTGGAATATCCTAAGGTGTTAGCTTGCCACTAGGAATTCTATGATCTACCTTAACACGCTTGCATGTGAAGCACTCAGACACAAACTTAGCTATATTGTTCTTCATCCCATACCACCAAACGATCTGCTTCAGATCTTTATACATCTTTGTAGAGCCAGGGTGGTCAGTAATACTAGAACCATGCACTTCACTACATATCTTTGTTCGGATATTCTCAATAGCAAGAATGCAATATCTGTCGCAAAACTTCAAGGTACCCACATTATCAATCGAAAAGTTCGGTAATTCCCCTTTTTCAGCTCTACTCTGGATATGCTGCAAATCGGGATCGTCCTTCGGATGTAGCCTTGTAAGTGTAATCCATGAAGGCTCTGTCACTTCCAAGCTACTCGGCGAGTTGTTACTCCCAATAGTTATGTTCATTAATAAGAACTCCTCCAGCAAGGAATGCACAGAAAGATTAAAGATTTGTGCGGTCTTTCTACTCATGGCGTCGGCTACCATATTAGCTTTGCCCGGATGATAAAGGATATCGTCCTCATAATCAGTGACATACTCCAACCATCTACATTGGCTCAAATTCAGCTCCTTCTGAGTGAAGACGTACTTCAAGCTCTTATGGTCTGTATAAATCTTGCACAATGCGTCATACAACAAATGTCCCCAATGCTTTAGGGCCTAAATAACCTTCACAAACTCCAAATCATGCGGTGGATAATTCTTTTCGTGAAACTTCAAATGTCTCGACCCATACGCAATCACTTTTCCTTCTTGCATCAAGACAAGTCCAAGCCCGACATGCGATGCATCCACATAAACAGTATACCTCACTCCTTTGGTATGTAAAGTCAATAATGGAGTAGTACACAATCTCTTTTTCAATTCCTGAAAAGCTCCTTTGCACTCATTGCTCCACATTAATGATGCGTTCTTCTGCATAAGTTTAGTTAGAGGTGCAAAAAATATAGAGAATCCTTCCACAAACCTTCTATAATAGACTGCCAACCCTAGGAAGCTTCTTATCTCCTTATGTGGTAGGTCTTTTCCAATCCATCACCGTAGCAATCTTTTCTAGTTCCACCAAAATTCCATCCTGATTCACAATATGACCCAAAAAGGACACTTGAGTGTTGATGCGGGAAATGGGGCCGCACCAGTAGATAACGGGTGTTTGGTCTCACAAGTGAGGATGAAGAGATTGCGGGGATAGAGGAGAGGTGGTTGATGAGGATGCGGGGATAGCAGGGAAGGTTGATGAGGAACTGTCTTTGACGGTTAGCTTTGATGGTTAAGACTGAGAGGGTGAAAGAAAGAGAGGGGGCCGCTGGCAGTAGCAACAACAGAGTTTGTCCGTCGCAGCTTAAATGCCACTCCTGCGACGGGCTTTCCATTGATCATGAACCAGTATTACAGCTTGAGTTGATCTCCTTTACATGAGAATATAAAGGGCATAAGGGGAAGCTGGAGGCTAGAGAAAAGAAGATGCCAGAGGCTAGAGAAGAGTAGGTTGGTCAGGCAGCCCGACTTGATGTCTCAGGATGTGCGGGTTGATTCTCGGAGTCCGCCCGGTCTGGCAGTCAGAACGCTGACTAGTGGCGGCGGACTAGGAAGTTATGTCCGCAGGCTTTCTTATCCCGGTTGTCCCACTCCACTGTGCTGCTCGAATGAGAGGTATGGGGGACTATTTATAAGCTCGGGGTGGAGAAGGTCCTGGTAACATTACCCCCGTTAGGTCAGTGAGTTACGATTGAGTCCGCGACATGCTGGAGACTGAGGAGGCAGGTCGCGCATGCTGTCGGATGAAGTGAGTTTGTCATCTGGTGAGCACAGCGTCTAACTCCCTTAGGCGGATATAGGATGAGTTCGCTACCTTCTGGCGAATAGGATCAGTTCGACCCTGTTGGGGTAGAGCTCTCCACCTTTTGGCGGACTGTAGTTGTGTCTATGTCGTGTTGTGCGGTATGGTGAGGGGTTGACGGTCCTGCTGCTAAGTCCTTCATCAGGCATACTGAGACGGAGTCCGCCACCAACTGGCGGACTGAAGGGGTAGGCCGCTCATGCTGGTTGGTGACCTAGAGGCCTGTCTCTTAGTGATGTGGCGGTTTGACTTGCTTGTCATGCAACCTACATGAGTGGGCTGAAGAAGAAGGCCACGACTCCTGCCAAGCATGCGGCTACTTGGCGGTCTAGGCGGATAGCAATGCGAGACCGCCACTTAGTTGGGCAGTCTGCACCTATTGGAATAGAAAAAACCATTGCGTGGTTAGCCGACCTAACTGCGTGTCCTATAGGGGCGGACTGTGGAAGCAGTCCACAGCCCTTGTAGAACGAATGACTGCTACGCGACCTGGGCGGTTAGACTGGGTAGACCGCCCTAGCGGCGTGGCCTGAGCAGATAGAGAAGTTTATCCACCTGACTCAGAGAAGGGGGCTGAGACAGTCCGCGACCTCTAAGGGGAACCTGGAGCATGCCGTGACTTGCGAGCTGGCTACCTTGGGAGGGATCGTTGATTTCTGGGTTAACATAATCCCTGCACTTTTTTAAGTCCCAAAGGGAACTTCGAAAAAGTAGGAGACCCACGAAAATCCTAATCCTCCCCTTATAAGAGCAAGAGGCAAGGAGAGATAGAACATGATGTCTCTCCTCAAAAAAGGTTTTTTAATTCCTATCTTTTTTCCTGTAAAGGAAAAGTTAATGCAGGCAAAAAGAGGCACATCTTGTGTACCTAAGTTGTTTTGCAAAATGAAGAATACGTGAATGTCTTCCATTGAGCTCTACAAAACAAAGGTGAGAGGAAGGCATAGAAGAATAATAACTTGCAAGTAACCGAAGGAAACTTGTAAGCACCTCTTAACCTCTACAAAAGAAGAGTAGGAAGTAGATATGAAAGAAAACTTAGTTGCAAGTATCTAAAGGGGACTAGCAAATATCTGTTAATCTCTGCAAGGGAAGAGTGAGTAGCAGATATGAAAGAAAACTAAGTTGCAAGTATCTGAAGGGGACTTGCAAATATCTGCTAATCTCTACAAGAGAAGAGTGAGTAGTAAATATGAAAGAAGAGTAAGTTGCAAGTACCTGAAGGGAACTTACAAATATCTGCTAATCTCTGCAAAAAGAAGAGTAAGCGGCATATATGAAAGGAGAGTAAGTTGCAAGTACCTGAAGGGAACTTGCAAATATCTGTCAATCTCTACAAAAGAAGAGTGAATAGCAGATATGAAAGAAAACTAAGCTTCAAGTACTTGAAGGGAACTTGCAAATATTTGATAATATCTATAATAGAAGAGTGAGTAGCAGATATGAAAGAAGAGTAAGTTGCAAGTACCTGAAGGGAACTTGTAAATATCTGCTAATTTCTGCAAAAAAATAGTAAGCAGTAGATATGAAAGGAAAATAAGTTGCAAGTACTCGAAGAGGGCTTGCAAATATCTGCTAATCTTTGCAAAAAAAGAGTGAGTAGCAGATCTGAAAGAAAACTAAGCTGCAAGAACCTGAAGGGAACTTGCAAATATCTGTTAATCTCTGCAAAAAAAAGAGTGAGTAGTAGATATAAAAGAAGAGTAAGTTGCAAGTACCTGAAGGAAACTTGCAAATATCTGTTAATCTCTACAAAAGAAGAGTAAGCAGCAGATATGAAAGGAAAATAAGTTGTAAGTATCTAAAGAGGACTTGCAAATATCTGTTAATCTCTGCAAAAGAAGAGTGAGTAGTATATATGAAAGAAAAACAAAGTTGTAAGTACCTGAAGGGGACTTACAAATATCTGTTAATCTCTGCAAGAGAAGAGTGAGTAGCAGATATGGAAGAAAATTAAGTTGCAAGTACCTGAAGGGGGCTTGCAAATATCTGTTAATCTTTGCAAGAGAAGAGTGAGTAGCAGATATGAAAGAAAACTAACTCGAGTACATGAGGAGTTTATGGATAAATCTTCTGCAAAAAGCTATTGTGATAAGATAGATATGATTAGACTGCAGAAGAAATATCCATGAAATCCTGTTGTTGACTAAGTTAGCAAAATCTAGAAGAGATCAAGCCACAATAATAAGCTTCTTACTTGGTTAGATATGATATCCCAATATGAAATCCTAACCATTAAGATGAAAGCACTGACTAGACTTCAGCTGAATAGTTTGTCCATAAAGAGAACCAGATACTCTGACTATCAATTAGTGCCAAAAAAATCCAATAAGAGTAACATAGAGCTTGTCAACCATCATCTGACAGAGCTTCATGCAAGCCAAGTATATAATATGGACATAAGAAAAAAAGATGTTGCAAATCCTTCAGATAGGTCGGATTTAACCTGTTAACTTGTAAAAAGGCAGTTGATAAAAAGAGAACTACACTCAAAGATGACAAAAAAGGTTGGATGCACCCTAAGTGTTCCCCGGGGTTCTTACGCATCACCTGCCCACAAAAGGTCATCAAGAGAGTAGTCCTATCTAGAGCGGACTAGTCACATTCCCTTAGAAGGGCACAAAAGAAAAAATGCACAAAATCCTGAGAAGGAACGGTAGATACACTGCTCTCATGCCTCGGGTTACAAACAGTGTTGATCAGTTAGACTAGCTGCGCCAAGTGATCTATAGTATTGCTTATCTTTGGAAAGATCAATAATGTTATGGGCCCCGCGATAGCATGGATTGAGAGTACCATAGAGTATTCGGCCATTACAGTCATGAGATGATCGAAGAGACAAGGATACACTTGATCTCCATTTTTTGTCAAGCAAAGATCATCGTAACTGTAATGAATCCCTAGCGAAGCACAGTTGAGCTAACACACTGAGACCTCCCTTAATGCTCATTTTGTGTTAGATATCGAATAGAATCTAATGTCCCGTAATCCTCCGCATGAAAGTTGGACGGCTCTCACTACACATAAGCGAACACTCCCCACTATATGTTGTCATTGTGGTCTTACGCCAGAGTCCAACCTCAAGGGGACCCTAAGCAAGACTCGGCGATATCTCAGTGGTTCAGCGATCTCTTTAGAAAAGATGAAAATAGAGGAGGAGGCACTCCAAAAAGGGAAATGTGTCAGTATTGGATCTCAGACGTAAAATTTATTGAAATGAATGAAGGAATACTTAGAAAATGTTCAGAAAATAAGTAAGGTTGTATTCGTTTGGTGGATTTTCAATGGAGGGAATTGGTTTTGACCAAAACCAAATATTTGTGGGTTTTCGGAAATGGGTCAAAATCATTCGTTTATTATTCATTTGGAGAGCCTTTGAGGTAGCTAGAATTGAAAAAGCGCAGGAGATGTCGGGGAAGAAGATGAACTAGGAGGGCGTGCAACTATGACGTTACAGATGGACAAAGGAGCAGGCTCCTTGGGGATTGAAAGTGAGAGATAGATCTTACTTAACTCTTGAGGGAAGGGGTGAATAGAGTATTTTAAAAATTATTAACTTGTTTTTATAGCGGATTAAAAGTTAGTGATATATATAAGTATAAAGAGAAAATCACAGCATACAAACAAAAAAAGTAAAGGCAAACCAAACTACACAAGGAATTTATAGTGGTTCCCCAATAAACCTGGGTACATCCACTCTTCTACCACCTTGGTAGGAATCCACTATAGGTTTTTGCTCAGGTGCCCTGCCACTACAGGTTTTTGCTCATGTGCCCTGTCACCACAAGATCTATTTTCTAAGGGAGATCTAGCAACCCTTTAGGCTTTTGATCAGGTGCCCAAAAACTAATCCTAAGTCTTTTGATCAAGTGACTTGTGAACCAAAAAGGCTAACTTTTGAAGGGAGTTAAACCCTGTACACATTGAAATGCAAATGAAAAAAGATGTTGTCTTCTCTATCTCAAATCTTTGAGAAGACTAATGGATTGTTGATGTCAAAGCTCCCCCTGAGTTGTATGGATCTGATAAGGAGTGAAAGTTTTGCTTCAGGGTATAGGCCTTCTTTGTAAGCTTCTCCTTCCAGTAAATCTCTCTGAGAGATGTGAGCTTTTAGTCTCAGATTAAAGATGAGTTGTTGGAAGAAAGCTTGAAGAACAAAAAGCTAATTCTCTGAAAAGTATTTCTATAGCTTTCTGTAACTCTGAGAAAACCTTGTGTGTCTGTTTGTAACTCTTAAGGCAGAAAAAATTCTGATAATATTATATAATAAGGATTGCTCTGAGAAAACCTTGTGTGTCTGTCTGTAACTCTTAACGTAGAAAAAATTCTGATAATATTATATAATCAGGATTGCTAGAGAGTTTCAAATATTTGAATTCATTCTGAACAGCTAGAGAATTCCCTAGAATTATAACCTCCTTGGAAAAGGATTAGCATTTAACTCTGTGATTAAGTCCATATTTAATGTTGCTTCTAAACGGCTATATTCATAAAAATATTGAGCATTAAATATCAGAGTTATAACTGCCTGCAATTAAGCCTTGATAAAAATTCTGCCTTCAGAAAATAAAATATCCTGAAATTAAGCCTGGAAATAAGTTGCTTCCTACTTGAAATATCTGCCTAATACACTGCTTGGAAATTGTTGAACTGAGCAAGAAATTTGTCAACCTGAGCTTTGAGATCGTTGAGCTAAAACTGCTTATTTGTTGACCTGAGCTCAGAGATCGTCAAGGTTATCTTGGCTATCGACGAGCTGAGATGCAGATTTTGTCGACCGGAGCTCAGCTTTCGTCGAGCTCAACTCTGAGTTGGAACTGTGAGTTTGTCAGTCTGATCTTGACTTTCGTCGAACTAAGCTTGACTTTCATCGAACTGTATTGCAGAACTCTGAAATCTTCTAAGACAACTAACCCTGGAAAGACATATTACCCAGATTATACATATTGGATCATTCTAAGCATCCTAATAGTAGTCCTTGCCCAAATACAAACTAGGGTTCCAAAAATCTCCCCCTATTTGGGTGAGGATACTATTTACACAAAATATAAAGCAAGAAATATATCTAGCAAAAATAAACATTCAGCAGATATAATATAGTGTTATGATAGTTCAAAAACAATAACAATAAAGAAGACATAAAATAGAAATTAGTTGTCTTTCTTGGGAACTTCTGAAAGAGAATCAGAGGTTGATTTTGTGAAAGTCATCTTCATGGTTGGATCTTGAGCTTCTAGCTTAGTTATTTTTAAATCTTGATCACCAAGAATCTTTTGAGATATGGCTCTGGGCACAACTGCCTCTGGATGAAGCTGCATGTATTCATTAGCATTGAATAAATTCTTTACTTGATACTTGTCTAGTTCTTTCTATCTGTAGAAAGACATTATTGTGAACTGGGAGGTGTCTTTTCCTTCTGCTTTAGCTTTATTAATTTGAGATAGACCAATAAGCTCATTAAATCTGTTCATCCTATAAATTGGAACTAGCTCTGGCTCATATGTAGGAGAAGGAGGCCTATCTGGTCTTGATTATTGTTGTTGTTGGCTGCTTTGGCTTGATCTATGTTGATGGTTGCCTTGAGAATAAGATCTATAAGGTCTGCTCTGACTTACCTGAGAATGTTGAGAAGGTGTAGGCTTTTGAGAGATATTTCCTATTGCTCCTGCTGTTGGTGGAGGAGGAGGTCCTCTCCTAGACCTTGGAGGTGAATTGTATCTCTTCATTTTCTTCCTTCTTTTTTGTTCATTTTTGGAATATCTCATCCAGTGGGGAAGGTATGGAGTGAGAGTGATCCCATGCAGAATATAATAGGGAATGTTAGCTGTGGAGGAAGGTTTAGAAGCAACTTTTTATGGAGCCTTCTTTTTCTTACCTTTTCTTTTCTTAGAACTTGAGTCTTCAGACTCATCTGTATCATCATCATCATCAGAATCATCTTCAGCTAGTTGATCATATAACTCATCAATCTGCTTAATCAACTCAGACTTATCATGAAATTGTACTTCTTGCTGTGTAGGCACAAAATCTGTATCAGCTTGCATCTGTACACTAACATTTTGTTCCATGTCTTCAAAAAGAATGTCTTCTAAATTGGTCATTGGAGATTCAGCCCAAGCATAAGTTGGAGGGGAATAGACTTACTCTATGACAGTTATCATATTCTCAACTGTTATATTCATAGAAACTGAGGAGATACTAGTAGAAGAATTACTGAAACTGGATCTAATCTATTCTATAACTGAAGAATCTATAGGTGAAGAATAGCAAACTATAACTTTATCATAAGATGGAAAAGTAGGGAGAAAACTGTGAATAGAACCATGCAGGGAATCAGAAAATGAAAATAGAGAAAATAGGATAACTATGGGATTAATAACAACATCCCCAACAGTTATAATTTCAGGAACTGAAAAATCATCTGTTGCTTCATCTACACAAACTACAAGCATTTCTGTATCTGAATCTGCTGTTGCTGCTAAAACTGCTTCTGCTTCTAAAATTGCTACTACTTGAGATGTTGCTGCTGTTGTTGGAGCTTATTTATAAGACATCTCCCCATGCCTGTATTCAGAGAGACCTGAACCCAGGCCCCCAGAAGAAGGGACAGATGAGGAAGAGGTAAGATGAGAAGATAGATCAACAATAGAAGCAATAAGAGGAGTTACAGCTTCTTCTATTAGCTTCTTGAGTGTTGGAGTGATGAATACAATAAGATTATCAGCAATAGAAGAAAAATCTAAATACATAAATTCAGAAGAGTTCTGAGTAGATGTAGATGGAGTATTTTGAGAGGAAATAGATGGAATAGAAGGTTGATTATAGGTTGGACAGATTGTGAATGACTGAGGTACATCCTGAGGATTGTAGGTATAGGGAGTGATATGAGGGATGATCTCTTCCTGGATAGGAGATTGAGGTGGTGTTGGAAGAGGGGTAGTGAATTTATGTTGAGGAGATAAATGAGATGGAGAAGAGAATAGATTGAAAGTAGGAAAGGAGGTAGAGGGAATGTCCTCAAAATGATGACATGGTAGAGGTGATTGAGGAGGTAGAGATGGTGAGGCAGGAGGGATGGAAGTAGAAGGTGTATCTGCAAGAACAGTGGATGGTTGTTGAAGAGGAGGAGATGGAACTTCTTCAAGGGTTGGGAGAGTGACTGTTATAGCCTTGTGTCCTCTGAAGCTATCCTGGAAGAGGAGGCCCTGGAGGGCTTTGAGATAACCCTCTCCCATCTGCCAAAGAGGGCAGAAGTAAGCCTCTTAGAAGTATTATTGAAAATGGTTTGGGAGACCAATAGTTCTTGAACCATTGCATGCAGAAAGATCCCTAGGATCGTACCATAACCTCCAGATTTACTGGAAAGTTTCTTCTTAATAGAATAAAAGAAAATCCTTCCCCAGTCCACAGACTTCTTATTTACCAGATCACACATCAAGTGAAATTGATGCCTGGTCATATGGTCATGGGCAGAGTGTTTTCCCAACAACACTTTACCTATAACATCTGCTAAGAACTTGTACTCAATTGAAAAAAATTTCTTAAGCAAGTGATTGGGGTTTCCCTGGGAGTGACCCATTTTATCTAGCATTTCATTAAATTCATCACTAGATTGTTCTAATTCATCTTCACCATTAACAAATCCAAAAACTTCAGATAAAACATCTAGTGATAAAAGAACCTGGTTACCAGAGATTAATCCAATGAGAATTGGAGTATCCTGAAGCTTTGTTGTGTGCATCCATTCTTTTATTTCTATCACAGGAAGTTTGATCCTTGTTGTCATGAAATACTACAGATTTAGACCCTCAAACAATTTCAGAATATCATGGAATACTTGATCTGAGAGAGAGAATGATTCCATATCAATATCAAAGCCAGCATCAAGCTTCATCGCAGAGATTGTAGCTTGAAAAATCGCCATTAGCCTGCACAAACAAAAGATTAAGTGTAAGAGAAATGGAAATACGTGGGATAGAGTTCGATGAAAAACTAGTTATAAGTTTTCAGAAGTTGAAAAGGCGAACTCTGTCCGACAAAAAACTAGAAAATATCAAACCCTGTTCGATAAAAAAAATTCTTAAAAGAAATGCGTTTCGTTTATCTCAGGTAGACGAAAGTTTTACGAAACAAATAAATTTCGTCGATCTCTGTTCGACAAAAATTATTAGAAACTAAATTTTTCGGGTTCCGTTCGGCGAAAGTTTCACAGAGATTTTGTCGATCTTCATTCGATGAAAATCTCAAGAGGAGTTCACAGATCGTCGATCTCTGTTCAACGAAAGGGGACCAATTCGTCATCCTCAGACCAAAAATTAAATTTATAAGTCTCCATTTATCATGCCTAGCTGATTTATAAAGAAAAGATGTTTCTTTTCATCTAAGGGTTTGGTGAAAATACTTGCCCTTTGTAAATCAATGGAAATAAAGACCATATTAATTTTATTTTTGTCTACATTATCTCTAAGAAAATGATGTCTAATCTCTATATGCTTAGTTCTACTATGTAGTACTAGATTTTGTGCAATTGAAATAGCACTAGTATTATCACAAAAGATAGTTGAATTATTTAGGTTGAAACCATAATCCAGAAGCTGATTTTGAATCCACAAAATCTGCGAGCAACAACTACCAGCTGCCATATATTTAGCTTTAGCAGTTGATGTTGACATAGATGTTTGTTTTTTTGCAAAACAAGGACACAAGCCTATCACCAAGAAACTTACAAGTTCCTGATGTGATTTTTCTATCAACTCTGCATCCAACATAGTCAGCATCTGAGAATCCAGTTAAGTCAAATTCTGACTCTGTTGGATACTAAAGTCCTAGATTTGGACAACCCTTTATATATCTGAAATTTCCTTTTACTAAAATTAGGTGAGATTCTTTAGGATTTATTTGAAACCTAGCACAAATACAAGTAGCAAACATGATATCTGGTCTACTTGCTGTTAAATATCATAGAGACCCAAAGATGGCTCTATATATTATCAGATCAACGGTCTTTCCCTGTTCATCATTATCAACAATAACATTGGAGGGCATGTGTGTTTTCATTGCTGAGGCATCAGACATCCAAAATCTTTTTATAAGCTCTTTTGCATATTTATATTGGGATATGAAAATACCATCAGGGGATTGCTTCACTTGGAGACTAAGGAAGTAGGATAGTTCACTCATGCTACTCATTTAAAACTTTGAGTGCATCAGGTCAGAAAACCTTTTGTAAAGTTTGGAATTAGTAGATCCAAATATTATGTCATCTACATATATTTATACTAGTAAAATTTTAGATATATGATGTATAATAAATAAAGTCCTATCTACCAAGCCTCTAGAAAATTTATTTTCTAACAAGAAACTAGCAAGAGTCTCATACCAAGCTCTTGGAGCTTATTTGAGACCATAAAGAGCTTTATTAAGTTTAAAGACATAAGCAGAGTGAGTTGGAGAAATAAAACTTGGAGGTTGTTCAACATAAACTTCCTCTTTGAGTTCTCCATTTAGAAATGCACTTTTGACATCCATTTGATAAACTTAAAATTTCTTGAATGCTGCATATGCAAGAAATATTCTAATAGCCTCTAGCCTTGCAATAGGAACAAAGGTCTGGTCATAATCAATGCCTTCCTCCTGTGAATAGCATTGGGCTACCACTCTGGCTTTCTTTCTTACAATTAATCCTTGAGAATCCAACTTGTTCATAAAGATCCACTTGGTTCCAATGAATGGGTAGTCTTTGGGTCTTGGAACTAAATCCCAAACTCTACATCTTTCAAATTGATTGAGTTCCTCTTGCATAGCAATGATCCAGTGGGGATCTTAATCTGTATCTTTTATGGATTGAGGATCAATCTGAGAAAGAAAGCAAGCATGCATCTGATCTTGATTTAATTGATGTATTTTTTGTACAACAGCTGACTTGTCTCTAATCACTTGAGATATGAGATGATCTCTAAGTGTGACAAGATCAGTGGGTAGAGTTTGTTCTTCAACAACTTGTGGTGCTAATTCCTCTTGTGGAATTTCATTTGCCACAATATCTTCATCACGATTTTCTTGAATTTTTTCATCACTTTCATCAGCAATAATATGTTGAGAAGGATGTGATATATCCTCTTGTGGTAGGATTAAATCATCCATTTTCTTACATAGATTTAGTACCTGCAAATTTACTATGGTAGAGATATCTATCTCCTTGAAAAAATGTGAGTTTCATCAAAAGAAACATGCATAGATTCTTCCATTTTAAGAGATGATTTATTATAAACTCTATAAGCCTTGCTAACTTGAGAGTATCCAAGGAAGATTCCCTCTACAGCTTTGGCTTCAAATTTTATAAGGTATTTCTTATCATTATTGTGAATATAGAATATGCAACTAAAAACTTTAAAATAATTAACTTTAGGTTTCTTCCCCTAAGTAATTCATAAGGGTCTTACCCTTTAGCTTATGAATTAGACTTCTATTCAGAACATACTTTTTTTGTGCTTATTATCTCTGCCCAAAAAGATAGGGTCAAGTGAGCATCTACAAGTAATGTCCCTACAGATTCAATCAGGGTTCTATTTTTTCCTTTCAGCTACTCTATTTTGTTGAGAAGTTCTAGGAGCAGAAATACAATGCCTGATACCTTCCTTCTCACAGAATGTTTGCATGAGTAGAGATTAAAACTCAGTGCCTTGATCACTTCTGATTAATGCAATCTGAGTAGAGTACTCAATCTGAATGCTCTTAAGAAAGTCTGTAAGAACTTTTAAGTTATCTGAATTGTTTTTCAGAAAGAAAACCCAAGTGAATCTAGAGAAATCATCACCAATCACTAAGGTATATGACTTCTCTCCCAAGCTATGTACTGCAATAAGTCCAAAAAGGTCCATATGTAGAAAGTACAAGATTCTGGGTGAATCACTTTTAGTAATGGATTTGAAACTATTTTTAGTTTGCTTGCCTAATTGACAAGCCCTACAAAGTCCTTCCTTCTTATAGGAGCCAGAAGGTATTCCTCTGACAAGGTTGTCCTTAGATAATTAAGCTATAGTCCTAAGGTTTACATGACCTAATCTCTTATGCCATAAATCATTAATTTGACTAATCTGATAAAAAAACAAATTTCAGATTTAGCAGAATTAAAGTTTACTAGATAAATATTGCCTTGTCTAATACCTGTTAAAACAATTTTATTTAAATTAGAGGTAATAGAACATAAAGATTTATTAAATGTTACCTGATAACCTTCATCACATAATTGGTTGATTGAGATGAGATTATGCTTCAGACCATTTACATAAGCTATCTTCTTAAAGGAAACTGCTCCAACTTTGACATTTCCATATACTTCTGTCTGTCCACAATTAGAGTCTCCAAAAATAACCTTTGGTCCAAGCTTTGCTTTAAAATCAATTAGGTTTGCTTTTGATCCTGTCATATGTTTTGAGCAACCACTATCCAAGTACCATTGTTCCTCTGTAGTAGGATAGCTCTTTACCTATATAAAAAAAAGTTTAGTTGTTCTTGTCCAAGGTTACCTTGGGTCCTTGTTTATTTTCATAATGATAATTGGAAATAAAGGAACACTCTAGTTGATCCTTATAAAAAAATTTGCTTTTGATTTTTGTATTGACAGGAGTTACAATTTTTGTTATGAAAAACTAAGTTCGACGAATTTAGTTGAGTTCGTCAATCTGAGTTTGACGAAAATTATTGATTTCATCGATCTCGGTTCACAGAATGATCATATTCATTTCTTACATTCAACGATCATCGATCTCTGTTCGACGAAACATGTTGATTTTGTCGAGAACCCGATGTTGAGTAATCATACCCAAATTCTGGGTTCAGAGTTGGTTGATCGCCGTTCGACGCATAATACTGATTTCGTCGATCTTGGTTCGATGAATTTTGTTGAACATTATTTTTATGAGATTTTTTATTTTTCTTTGATTTAGTCTTTGGTAAAATTTCAGTATCTTTACATGTAAGTTATAATACTTCTTTCTCTTTTCCTTTAGCAGATATGAATTCAATTGGTTTAGATAAGATATTTTTCTCAAAAATATAAGGCTGACTAGATGAAGCTCCCAAGCCAAGTTTGCCATTTAATCTGGCATTCACTATGCTTTTGATATCCATCAATTTGGTACTTCTCTCATTCAGGGATTCTTCAAATTGCTTAGCCATATTTAATTTTTTTCCAAAGGAAAATATTTGATCATTAGCAGTTTTAAATCTTCTTTAAGTTTTAAGTTTTCGGAAGAGAAATTATCAAATTCAATTAATTTCTCTCTGAAAAGTTTTATTTCCTTCTCAGATTTGATTAAATCATTGTATAATGTTTAAATTCAGCTTTGAATTGTTCTGAAGTAAAATCAAAAGAAGAAATTACACGATCTTCTTCTGACTTAGATTCCGCTTCAGAAATTTGAGCTTCAGAGTGGCTGCATGATGCATTGATTGCTATTAAGCAGACCTCTCTAGCCTTATCTTCTTCTTCATCCTAACTAGAGCTAGATGAAGATTCATCCTCAGATTCACTCCATGTTTCAGCAACAAAGCATCTTTCCTTCTTCTTGTATTTGCTGTAGGAGGGCTTGTGTGAATGCTTCTTAGAGTGCATCTCCTTGTTCTTTTCTTTCTTCCAGTTCTCTAGACATGTTGGTAGTATGTGTCCAGGTTTCCTGCACCCATAACAGACAATCTCTTTAGTAGGAGTCTTATTATACCTTAGCTTATCATCATTTCTAGAAGATCTTCGCCTGAATTCCTTTCTTCCCATCTTGTGAAATCTCTTAGCCAAGAGACTCAATAGATCTTCATTGTCTAGAATGGCTTCTGTTTCTTCAGTTGCTTTAAAAGCAATGCTTTGCTCTTTCCTTACTGAAGAAGAGGTTCTTTGTTCAGCTTCTCTGGTCTTGATGAGCTGCTCATAGGATTTGAGCTTGCCCAACAAGATGTTTGTAGAGATTTCATTGAGGCTTCTTGCTTCTTTGATTGACCAGATCCTTGAGTCCCAAGTACTAAGGAATCACATAAGGATCTTATCATTTATCTCTGTCACTGAGATGTTCTTGTCCAATGATTTCAGCTTATTGATTATGAGGCTGAGTCTATTGTATATATCAGAAACTGATTTTGCTTCTTCCTTCTTAAAGTTCTCAAATTGAGAGATCAGATGTGATCTCCTGTCTTTCCTTTAATCTGCAGATCCTGCAACCAGCCCATTTAGGAAATCTCATATATCCTTGGCTGAAGTGCATTCCGCAACTTTCTGGAATATGTCATCAGACATAGTTTGAGCCAAAATGTTCATGGCTTTGGCATCTGCAACTTTTAGCTTCTTATGAGCCTTTGTCCACTCAGGTGGTGGTACAGCCGAGGTGCTTGTTAATGCAGATGGAGTAGGGGGACCTGAAAAAATAGAATTATAAATTCCTTTATCAATAGAATTCATATAGAGCTTAATCCTTACCTTCCATAGTGCAAACTTATTTAGATTGCACACTGGAGGTCTAGTGCTTGAAAACTCTTTGTTTTGTGCCATGAGAAAAGGAGCAATCTAGAGTAAATGAGATCTATCATGGATCTTTTGTTTCAGGTGTTAGCCCGTGAAACAAAAGAACCAGCCCACTGATACCAATTGAAAGTGAGGGATTGATCTAACTTAACTCTAGAGGGAGGTTAATAGAGTATTTTAAAAATTATTAACTTGTTTTTATAGCGGATTAAAAGTTTGTGATATATGTAAGTATAAAGAGAAAATCACAAGACACAAAAAAAAAGTAAAGGCAAACCAGATGACACAAGGAATTTATTGTGGTTCCCAAATAAATCTAGGTACATCCACTCTTCTAACACCCTGGTAGGAATCCACTATAGGGTTTTACACAGGTGCCCTGCCACCACAGATTTTATTCAGGTGCCCTATCACCACATTATCTATTTTTCTAAGGGAGATCTAGCAACCCTTTAGGCTTTTGATCAGGTGCCCAAAAACCAATCTCAAGTCTTTTGATCAGGTGAATTGTGAACCAAAAAGGCTAACTTTTGAAGGGAGTTAAAACCCTATACACGGTGAAATGAAAATGAAAAAATATTTTGTTTCTGTGTCTCAAATCTTTGGGAAGACTAGTGGATTGTTGATGTCAAAGCTCCCCCTGAGTTGTATGGATCTGATTAGGAGTGGAAGCTTTGCTTCAGGGTGTGGTCCTTCTTTGTAAGATTCTCCTTGCAGTAAATGTCTCTGAGAGATTTGAGATTTTAGTCTCAGATTGAAGATGAGTTGCTGGAAGAAAGTTTGAAGAACAGAAAGCTAATTCTCTGAAAAGTATTTCTGTAGCTTTCTATAACTCTGAAAAAACCTTGTGTGTTTGTCTGTAACCCTTAAGGCAAAAAAACTTCTAATAATATTATATGATCAAGAATGCTAGAGAATTTCAAATATTTGAATTCATTCTGAACAGCTGGAGCATTCCCTAGAATGGTAACTACCTTAGAAAAGGATTAGCATTTAACTTTGTGATTAAGTCCATATTTAATTATGCCTCTAAATGGCTATATTCATAAGAATATTGAGCATTAAATATCAGAGTTATAACTGCCTGCAATTAAGCCTTGATAAAAATTCTGCCTTCAGAATACGAAATATCCTGAAATTAAGCCTGGAAATAAGCTGCTTCCTGCTTGAAATAACTACCCAAAACACTTTGTGGAAATCGTCGAATTGATCAAGAAATTCGTCGACCTGAGCTTGGAGATCGTCGAGCTGAAATTACTTATTCGTTGACTATAGCTAAGAGATCGTGAAGCTTAGCTTGGTTGTCATCGAGCTGAGATGCATATTTCTTCGACCGGAGCTCTACTTTCATCGAGCTCAACTCAGATTTGGAACTTTGAGTTCGTCGGGCTGAGCTTGACTTTCGTCGAGCTAAGTTCGACTTTCGTCGAACTGAATTGTTGAACTCTGAAATCTTCTAAGGCAACTAACCCTAGAAAGACCTATTACCCAGACTATACATATTGGATCATTCAAATCATCCTAATAGTAGTCCTTGCCCAAATCCAAACTCGGGTTCCAACAGGGAAGAAGATGAATAGGGAGGGCTTGCGACTGCTGAAATGGAGCAGGTTCTGCGGCTGGGTATTCACATATGGATAGAGGAGCAGGCTCGTTGGGGCAGAAGATGAACAGGGAGGCATAGATTGCTGAAATGGATCAGGTTATGTGGTTATGTGGGACGAACAGTCCCAAAACCGACCCAAAACTGAGTTAAAGAGGTGTTTTTTGGTTACACAAGGATTTTTCAAAGAGAAAAACCCATGGGATTTGGGCCAAAACCAATCCCCTCCCTTAAAATACACAAACGAACACAAGAATTGAAGTGCCATGGGTTTTGGTCAAATACCTTCCTTCAAAACCCATAGGCTTTCCGTGATTGTCAATTCCTTCCTAAAAAACGTCAAAAGAACACAAGAATTGGAATTGAAGGTACCCAATTCCAATTCCTTCGTTAAATCACTGCCAAATGAACGGGCCCTAAGAGAAATGTTCAATATGGGGAACAAAACCGATCGGGCATGATCGCGAATAGCTTTAGGAACTTTGTCATGTCCATCTTCACCTCAAAATAGATTTCCAAGGGCGCCTACGTCATTGGCGTCGATGCATTGGCAATCATTGAAGTCGATGTTGCAGATTTGGTTTGTTCTTTTTGAGCCCAGAGAGGGGTTCTCTACTTCTTTTCCCTTTGAAGTAGATGGATCAGAATGATATATCTTTGGGAAGAATTCATAGAATTTGCCTAGCTTGAGCATTTTTTCTATCAACTGGCCAAGAATTTGGCAATTTTCAATTTAATGCCCCTTTTTTGTGAAACTCACAGAACAGAACTGAATCTCTTGATCTTTAATCTGCTGGCTGGTAAGGCCTTTTGTAATTAGCCTTACCCTGCATGACTTGGCTTACTTCTTGCATGGCCTCATCCAAATCGGACTCTAGCAAGTCTTCATCTTGTTGCTGATGAACTAAAGCTGCTTGCGGAGCTGGGGCTGGCAAAAGTAACATTTGATCTCGGGCACGATCCTGGACCGGGAAGGGGTGTCGATGATGTTGAAATCTTCTTCCTTTCCTTGCATTGGATGGAAAATCTTTGTGAGGAGACCTCGGAGGTTGCTTGTAAGAGGAAAAAGAATCTTTCTCTGCTACAAGCCTGTAGATGACGGTGGGATTGCTCTTCTCACCTCGAATGTATGAGTTGGCTAAGCCAATCAACTCTTGATATGTTCTTGGTGCTCGGACATTAGCCTCAAACGTAAGTGGTCCTTCTCGCAGACCATGTATCATAGCCACCCGATACATTTCTTGATCAATGATCTCAATGTCCAAGATCTCTTTTTGGAAATGATATACAAAATGAGACCAAGTATCATTCTCTCATTGCCTGATCTCGAAGAGGGCTTATGGACTGCCCTTTCTCTTTGAGGAGGTAGAAAACCTGAGCAGAAACTCTCTTCGCAAATCAACAAAGGAAGCGTTGGATTGAGGACGTAGTCCATAGAACCACTCTCTCATTTGTACATCAAAGGATATCACAAAGAGTTTGTATTTGGTAACATTTGAGAGGGTCCTGTGAGTTAATACTGATTTAAAAGCTTGAAGGTGCTTCATTGGATCAGTCTCTCCAGTGTAAATTGGCAACCGTGGCTCTCTGAAGTTGGTTGGAGTTGGTTCATGCCGAACATTCTCTAGAAATGGTGACCACTCTTCCTGCTCTCCTATAACATAAAGAAAAAAGGGAGCATGAGCCATAGCTGTAAAAGGAGCAGGAGGATAGAAGGGAAAAGATGTTGCGGGAGGAGCAAAGGCAGGAGCTAAAGGATAGGGATGAATTCCCTGAAAATTTAGAAATCTTGCTCGACTTAATCGGGCAGCTTCCCAGAAGAAGTTTTGATGAGCAGCAAACTCATCATTTTGAGACCGCAAAGGGGCTGCTGGCCCATGCAGATAGGTTAGTGGGTAAAGAGGAGAATAGATCGGCGGATAGGCAAGAGGATAAGATTGCGGAGTCTCCAACGCTGCTGTTGGATTGACTGGAGGAACTAGTACTGCTGCAGATTGCATTTCTAATCGCTGCGTGATAACAGCTAGAGCACGACTGATTGCTTGGAACTGTTGGGCAGTTTCTCTACGTGATTGCTCCAATGCTTCCCAGAGAGGATCTTCACTAGGACTTGAAGGAGCAAGGTTCTCGACAGGTTGATGGTCTGACATGAGTAACCATTGATTTTCACTGTCTGATTGATATCTAAAGGTCATGTGTTAACTGTTGATGTGGGAAATGGAGTCACACTAGCAGGTAACGGGTGTTCGGTCTCACGAGTGAGGATGAAGAGATTGTAGGGATAGAGGAGAGGTGGTTGATGAGGATGCGGGGGATAGCAGAGAAGGTTGATGAGGAACTGTCGTGTAGATGGTTACTTTGATAGTTAGCTTTGATGGTTAAGACTGAGAGGGTGAAAGAAAGAGAGGGGGCTGCTGGCAGCGGCAAAAACAGAGTTCGCCCGCCGCGGCTTAAATGTCACTCCTGCGATGGGCTTTCCTTTGATCAAGAACCAGTATTACAGCTTGAGTTGAGCTCCTTTACATGAGAATATAAAGGGTACAAGGGGAAGCTGGCGGCTAGAGGAAAGAAGATGCCAGAGGCTAGAGAAGAGTAGGTTGGTCAGGCCACCCAGCTTGATGTCTCAGGCCACGCAGGTTGATTCTCGAAGTCCTTCCGGTCTTGTGGTCACACCGCTGACTAGTGGCGGCGGACTGGGAAGTTATGTCCATAGGCTTTGTTATCCCGGTTGTCCCACTCCATTGTTCTGCTCGAATGAGAGGTATGGGGGCCTATTTATAGGCTCGGGCTGGAGAAGGCCCTAGTAACATTACCCCCAGTAGGGAGGTGAGTTACGATTTAGTCTATGAAATGCTGTGGGATGAAGCGAGTTTGTCAACTGGTGAGCAGAGCGTCTACCTCCCTTAGGTGGATAGAGGCTGAGTGCGCCACCTTCTGTAGAATTGGAGCAGTTCACCCCTGCTGGAGGAGAGCTCGCTACATTCTGGCGGACTAGAGTTGAGTCAGTGCCATGTTGTGTGGCCGTGTGAGGGGTTAATGGTCCTTTGCCAAGTCCTTCCTCAGGCGTACTGAGACGGAGTCCGCCACCTGCTAGTGAACTAAAAGGGCAAGCCGTTCGTGTAAGTTGGCGACCTGGAGGCTTGTCGCTTGGCGATGTGTTGGTTTGACTTGCTTGCCATGCGACCTGCAGGAGTGGGCTGAAGAAGAAGGCCACGACTCCTGCCGAGCATGCGGCTACTTGGCGGTCTAGATGGATAGCAATGTGAGTCTGCCACTTAATTGGGTAGTCCGCACATGTTGGAATAGAAAAATCCATTCCGTGGTAAGCCGACCTAACCGTGTGGCCTGCATGGGCGGACTGTGGAAGCAGTCCGCAACCCCTACAGAATGAATGGCTACTGTGCGACCTGGGCGGTTATACTGGGCAGACTTCCCTAGCCATGTGGCCTGAGTGGATAGAGAAGTCTATCCGCCTGACCCATAGAAGGGGGCTGAGACAAGTCGCGACCTCCAGGGGGAACCTAGAGCAGGCCGCGACTTGCGAGCTGGCTACCTTGGGAGGGATAGCTGATTTCTGGGTTAACATTGAGGAAGCCAAAACTCACACTTGCTCAACTTCACATACAACTTATGCTCTCTTAAAGTATACATAACTAAATGCAAGCATTGGGCATGATCCTCAGCACTCCAAGAATATAACAGAACATCGTTGATGAAAATGACAACAAAATGATCTAAAAAATCTTTAAACACTTTATTCATGTTCATGAAAGCAGAGGATGCATTTATCAATCCAAAGGATATCACCAAGAACTCAAAATGTCCATATCGAGAACGAAAATAAGTCCGCGGAACATCCGACTCACAGTTTTTCAACTGATGGTAGCCTGAACGAAGATCAATCTTCGAGAACACCATAGTACCATGCAAATGATCAAACAAATCATCTATCTACAGCAATGGAAACCTATTCTTGATGGTTACCTTATTTAACTCCTTATAATCAATGCACAACCTCATAGAACCATCCTTCTTTTTCACAAACAGGACTGGTGCACCCCAAGGCGAAGAACTTGGCCTGATAAAACTACACTACAATAATTCATCCAGCTGTGTATGCAACTCTTCTAGCTCTCGTGGAGACATACAGTACGGTGCCTTAGTAATGGGGCGATTACCCTTCTCAAGATCAATGACAAATTCTACATCTCTCTCAGGTGGAAGACCAGGAAGTCTAACTGGGAAAACATTGGGGAATGTTGGGTACATAGGAAAATATGTACCTGATTTGAAGATGCCTCACTTAGCTAAATAATATACATCAAGGTGTATTTGATGTTATTTTGAGTTTATATGTGCAGGTTAAGAATATGCTAAAATGCAGGAAAAAAATTTCTAAGTCCATGAGTTGACACCAGAGTAAGTTGTGTCGACACTTAAGAAAGCATGTGTCGACACTTGGAAAAGCAGTGTCGACACACAGAATTCTTAGACTATATCAACTGTGTCGACACACAGAACTTGTGTCAACACACAGCAGAGTTTCAACAAAGTTGAATTCTGTGAAGTGAAGAAGTGACTGTGTCGACACAAAGAAGCAGTGTCGACACATTCTACAAATGCAGTGTTAAGAAGCAGTGTCGACGCCAAAGGAGCTGTGTCGACATCACCAAAGCTTGTGTCGACACTTAATCTACTTGTGTCGACACATAATGAAGATCAGTCTCGACACTTTGCTGACAAAGACAAAGGTTCAAGAAATGACTGAAGACTTGACAGCTGTGAATTCCAACAAGTTTGCTGAAGCTATCAAAACTATCAGAAGTTCGTTAGAAACCGGATCAGCCTGTTACCATGGATTAAGTCTATATAAAGACGGATTCTGTCAGAATGAAAAGAATGAGAAACAAATAACTAATGAAGAATTGATCATTGATCAAGAAAGAGCATGTCACACAGAAGAAGATTTTTATGAGAAGATCTAAGAAGACAGACTGAAGTAGTAATCTACTCAGAATTTGTCTAAGGAGAATTCAAACAATAATTCAGAAGAAACTTCAAAAGATTTGGAGAGTGAGAGAGAGCTCCAGCTGTTTGAAGTAAAGGAGGAGACATTTACAAGTCTCTTAAGAAGCAGATCCTGAACAAAACTGCTAAGAAGAATTCAGATCTATTTCTGAAATCTAAGAAGGAAGCTGCAAGCCAGTCAACTTCAAAGAAGATCAACCCTACTGAGTTCAGATTCAAGAAGATTTGAAGAAAGCTAAGAAGAGGTTGAACTCAGCAATCAGTTTTATCAAGAACTGATCAAGAAACCTTTTATCCCTTCTCTCTCAATAAGGGTAAGAGTCAATCTATAAGATTTTTCAAATTCTGTAGGATCTTTCAAGATCAAAGTTGTAAGCCTATATTATAAAGGCTGAGTGTAGTATCTTTCAAGATCTGAGTTGTAAGCCTATAATATAAAGGCTGAGTGTAGGAGACATAGATCTCTGAGTTGTAGGCCTTGTGACAAGGTTGAGGTAGGGTTGTTAGCCTGCTGTAGGAGTATGGATACATTCTGAGTTGTAGGAACCTTTCAGGGTTCTGAGCTGTAAGATCTGTGGATCTGAGAAGAAGGAAGAAGTTTGGTCGAATCTAGCACACTGCTGGATAAGCAAAGGGGGAAAGTGGATGTACCCAGACCTTGGGGAACCACTATAAACCAGTGTGCAATCTGTGATGTGTGTGTGATTGTGAATTCTGTGTTGTGGTTGCTGTGTTAGCTGTAGAATAGTTAGATTCTCTTTAAAGAACTGAATTCTTATTCTTCCTTAAGTGAAAAAAAGAAAGAACCTATTCACCCCCCCCCCCTCTAGGTATTTGGGTTATCTTGAAATCAATTCTATCAAGTGGTATCAGAGATAGGTTGCTCAAATAAGGACTTAACAGTCTGAGTTAGATCCATAAGGCAGATTCAAGATCAAGAAAATGGGTTTAGGAGAAAATCATAAAGAAGTAGGTTCTATGAAATTACCCATATGCAGGAAAGCAATATTTGGAATATGAAAAGAAAGGGTCAGCCTTTTTATGGAGGCTTCTGATCCAAGGATCTACATTGCAGTAAATAAAGGTCCTTATATTCCAATGAAGTTGTCAGTTCTAGATGCAAATCAAAGAATTCCCAAGGATTTTTCAGAGATGACTAAGGAAGAGATCATCCTGGCAACTATGGATAAAAGAGCCCAGAATATCATAGTAAGTGTCATAGATGATTCAACCTTTAAAAATTTGATTCACTGCAAGACCTCCAAAGAAATGTGGGACACATTGATTGTCTACATGGAGGGTTCTGAAGAAGTCAGACAAGATAGAAAATCTATGCTAAACCAGGAATATGACAGTTTCAGACAAGGAAAGTCAGATGGTATAACTGAGTGTTATAAAAAGTTCTATAGAATAGTAAATGAGCTGATGTCTTATGGAAGGATCTTCAGTACATATGAACTGAATGATAAATTCCTAAGATTCTTGACAAAGGATTGGGGCACTAAGATTTGTGTCATTAGGGAAGTGGACAAACTTGCAGATATCTCTCCTCAAACTTTGTTTGGAAAATTGCTGTCATATGAGATGCAGCTGATGTCTAGGAAAGAGGAAGAGAAAAGTGCAAAAGGGGAGCATAGAGAAAAGTCCGCGTCCTTTAAGGTGGAAGCCACTAGGAAGAATAGGAGGATGTCTCCATCGCCTCCTAAGATAGTTGCTGAAATTACTTCAGATAATTCAGACAACCAAAGTTCAGACAGCAGTGACTCAGATAAAGACTTTGCTGCCTTCACAAGGCAGTTTCAGAGATTCCTGAAGAAGAAGCAGTGGAAGTCTAGTCCCTCCACATCTTAGCCTGTGGATGACTATTATCAAAAGAGGAAGTCATCTAGGAAGGACATGAGCAGTTCTAGGCCTAGTAAATCTACAACATCAAAAATAGTTTGCTACTGCTGTAATAGGCCTGGACATGTTGTGCCTGAGTGTCCAGAAAAAAGAAAGGAGTCTGCTGATAAAATGAAGACTCAATAAAAGAGCAAGAAGGAGAAATCCTTTATTGCAAAGAAGGAGAAGAGCTTGACAGACCAATCATCTTCAGAGTCTGAATCTGAAGCTGAGGCATACATTGGTCTATATGCAGCAGATGAAGAAGATGAGTTTATGCAAGTGCTGAACTCTATCTATGAACAAGAAGACCATCAGTGCATGGGATTGATGGCTGTGTCAGAAGAAGATAAGTGTCAGGATCAGCCTGGTCCTAGTAAGGTACAATGTTTTTCTTGAAATTCAGATTGTAGTACTTGTTCAGAGTCAGCTACATCTTCATCAAGTGATGTGGATGGGTCTGAGTCTGAAGGTGATATTCATCAATTGATAGATGAATATGGGGACTTGTTGCAGGCACTAAAGAAAATCAAAAACTTGGCCAAAATTCAGGCTAAGGAAATTGCAGATCTTAAGATGGATGCATCTGATTTAGAGAAAGTGTTGGATAAAAAAATGAATGAGATTGCCAAACTGAAAACTATAACTGTTATTTAGATGAGCACAATCACACACAAAAATGATATAATTAAAAGTCTGGAAGCCAGACTTTAAAAAGAAAAAGATTTGGTGGCTAGTTATTCCAAGCAAAAATCAGTTTTACCCTTAATAGATGAGTTTGTGGCTCAAAAGGGTAAGGCTGGAATAGGCCTTAAAGGTGACACTAGGGCTGTCCAATTTAAGAGAAAGGGCAAAGCCTCAGTCCAGCCACTGAACTTTAAAGTCCATGTAGTTTTTACAAAGGAACAAGTGCCTTCTAACAAGTATGACCTTGAGAATACTCATGGTCATAGTAAGACTAAAGTTCTTAATGACAAGAGTGTTTATGTCAATAAGGCAGCCCATGTCCATAAACCCCATGTTCTTAAGAAAACAGTGGGTGTAGCTACAGCAGTACCAGCACAAAACAAAAGATTTGCTGTCAACCAGACTGCCAAGAATGTAACTAAAAATAGATACAACAAGTATGAATGCTGGTGCTGTAGCAAGACAGGCCATTATGCCTTAGATTACTGGCACAACATTAGTGTCAGAAAGAACAACAGTCTACCTGTTAGAAGAGCAGCAGGTAGATTTGTTAAGTATGAAGCTAACTTTAACCAAGGACCCAAGACTTACTTGGGCTCTAAGGTTGGGTAATTCTTTATTGTAGGTGAGTCCAAGTTACCATGCCCCTATATGGTACTTGGACAGTGGATGTTCCAGGCACATGAATGGAATAAGGGGGTTGTTGAAGGAGTACTTACCTATCATAAATGGGCCTAAAGTAATCTTTGATGGTTCTGAAAAAGGAATCATTAAAGGATTTGGTAATATTTCTAATAACCAGATTACTATCACTCAAGTGGCCTATGTGAAGGGTTTGAAATACAACCTTAGATTTAGGATATGACATTTCATTTATTAAGAATGGATGTCATAGCAAAAGGTCAAGTGATCAAAAGGTTATATTGACAGGATATAGAAAAAGAAATGTGTACTGTCTTAACTTCGAGTGTGAGAACAAAGATTCTCCTATTTCTCTTGTAGCTGATGAGAGAGCCTCTCATTGTGTCAAATGGCACAAGAGGCTGGCCCATCTTAACTACAAAACAATTGGCCAACTCTTTAGCAAAGAGTTAGTGAGGAATGGTCCTAAAGTTAAGTGTATAAAGGATGGGATATGCTCAGCTTGTCAAAAAGGCAAGCAGACAAAATCCTCCTTTCATAGCCTTGAAAACAAGGATTCAGTGAGGTGTCTATACCTCTTTCATATGGATCTATTTGGTCCTATGCCAGTTCATAGTCTAGGTAGGAAGGTCTACACTTTTGTGGTGGTAGATGACTATTCTAGATATTCCTAGGTGTTCTTTCTGAGATAAAAATCAGAAACCCCAAGTGTTTTATATAGTTTTGTCAAGCAAATTCAGAATGAACTTGACAGTACAGTGGTCAAAATCAGAAGTGACCATGGCACTGAATTTCAATATGAGAGTATGATAAGACTGTGTGAAGAATTTGGGATTTTTCAAGAATTCTCCTCACCTAGAACACCACAGCAAAATGGTATTGCTGAAAGGAAGAATAGAACACTGATTTAGGCTGGTAGAACTCTATTGAGTGACACTTCTCTCCCAGAATATTTCTGGGCTGAGGCAGTAAATACTGCATGTCATGTGATCAATAGGGCTTCTATCACCAAAAGCTACAAAAAGACTCCCTATGAGATCATGAAGGGTAGAAAACAAAACTTATCCTATTTTAGGATCTTTGGTTGCAAGTGTTATGTCCTTAACAATGGCAAGTCTTATCTAACTAAGTTTACTGCCAAATCCCAAGATGGGATATTTGTTGGGTACAGCAACAATAGTAAGGCTTATAGGGTCTACAACTTGATTACTCAAGTTGTAGAAGAGTATGTACATGTTGTCTTTGATGAAACAAGACTGATTAACAGTGAGTTGTCTTGTAGCTCATACAGTTCTGCAGGTATAAATGAGAGAATGGACAAGCTTACAATTATAGAAGAGTCAACTGCAGAGCAGGAAGTGAAAAATGGTGGCTACTGTCCAGGGGGAGTACAGGACTCTCTAGATGCTGATGAAAACCAAGAGGTGCAACATATTGAAGAGACTGGAGGTGTTCAACCAGAATATAGTCTACCTTCAGTTGTTAGACACTTAAAGGATCATCCAGCAAATTAGATAATTGGTGATCCAAGACATGGAGTGACAACCAGAAGCAGGAACTTGAACACAGTTCTTTACTCAAGCTTCCTATCTCAACTGGAGCCAAAGATATTTGAAGAAGCTATTCTAGACCCACATTGGATTGATGTCATGCAAGAGGAGCTGAATCAGTTCAGAAGGTGCTAGGTCTGGGAGTTTGTTCCTAAACCAAAAGACCACAACATCATTGGAACGAAGTGGATCTTTAGGAACAAACTGGATGAGAAAGGGATCATTGTGAAGAACAAAGCAAGACTTGTTACAAAAGGATACAGGCAGGAAGAGGGTATTTACTTTGATCAAACCTTTTCCCCAGTAGCAAGACTGGAAGCAACTAGGATGTTCCTTGCCTATGCAGCATATCAAGGCTTCAAGGTATTCCAATTGGATGTAAAATAAGCATTCCTAAATGGAAATCTAAAAGAAGAAGTCTATGTAGAGTATCCCTCGGGTTTTGTGTATTCTGTCAAACCTGATTATTTTTATAGACTTAGGAAAGCTTTGTATGGGTTTAAGCAAGCCCCAAGGGCTTGGTATGAAACCCTGTCTACTTTCCTTATTGAGAACAAATTCTCAAGGGGAAAAATAGACAATACTCTATTCCTAAGGGAGTCCAAAGGAAAGATAATTTTAGTCCAGATTTATTTAGATGACATAATATTTGGGTCTATAGAAAACAACCTTTGCAAGAAGTTTGCTAAACTTATGCAAGGGAAGTTTTAGATGAGCAGCATGGGAGAACTTAAGTTCTTCTTGGGACTCCAAGTAAGACAAACTGATGATGGCTTATCCATATACCAGTCTAAGTTCACCAAGGATTTAATTAAGAAGTATGGTATGGAATCATCCTCCACCATGAGAACTCCTATGGGAACAAGTATACCTATATGCAAAGATGATGCAGGTAAGCCTGTAGATGAGTCTTTATATAGAGGAATAATTGGCTCTCTTCTATATCTGTCTGCTAGTAGACCAGATATTATGTATGTAACATGTTTCTGTGCTAGGTACCAATCATGCCCTAAAGAATCTCATTACACTGCAGTAGAAAGGATTTTGAGATATCTAAAAAGCACACCTAATATAGGCCTTTGGTACCCTAGGAATGGAGATTTTCTACTGACAGGCTATTCAGATGCAGACTTTGCAAGTTACAAAGAAGATAGAAAAAGCACAACAGGCACTTGTCAATTTCTAGGAGGAAGATTGGTGTCTTGGAGCAGTAAGAAGCAGACTAGTGTGGCAATTTCCACAGCTGAGTCTGAATATGTGGCAGCAGGAAGTTGTTGTGCACAGCTGTTGTGGATTCAGCACTAGCTAGAAGACTATGGTATTCAGGTAAGTAGAAAACCTTTGTTTTGTGATTCTAAAAGTGTTATTTCTATTGCTAATAATCCTGTTTCACATAGTAGGACTAAGCATATAGAAATTAGATACCATTTTCTTAAAGAACATGTAGAGAAAAAGGACATTTCACTAGAATTTCTCAAAATAGATTATTAAATTGCAGATGTGTTTACTAAGCCTCTAGATGAAACTAAATTCAATAAATTTAAAATTGAATTAGGAATATTGAACATAGATTAGTTTAACAAATTGGCTAAGTAAATCAGTGTCAACACATCCAGAGAAGTGATGTCGGCACTTCAGAAAGTGGTGTCAACGCATCCAGAGAAGTGGTGTCGACACATCCAGAAATTGTGTCGACACTTATAATAAGTGTCGACGCAGAATTTCTGTTGAACTTCTAAGTATGTCTAGTGTCGGCACATCATCAATTGGTGTCGACACATAGTAGTCAACACCGTTGTCGAGACTTTAGAAGTATGTGTCAACACATTTCAACAGTGTCAACACATTTAGTCAGTTTTTGCCCGCCTTTTGACCTTCTTTTGTTTAGAAGGGTATAAATAGGTCAAGAACAAACTCTGTCGACACACTCTCCAGGTTTTCGAGACCAAAACCTTGTGTCGACAATCTCTCTCCTCTCAATCCAAGATTTCTCACCATCCCAATGGCGCCAAAGGTAGAAGATAACATCAACGAAGGATATGAGTTGGTTCGCCACGTCTTTGATGATGCAGAATCTGAGATTAAAGGGGTAATTACCCTAATTGCTGAAAATGGTTTGGATTTTTTGGTATCCGAACCAACCAAGATATGGAAGAAAAAGATACTTGAGTTTTATGGCGCAGCTACAGTAGATTCAACTGGCCTTAAGATTAAATCAACGGTTCATCGAGCTAGAGTCAAATTGACCTTGAAGAGTTTGAGGAAAATTCTTAATCTTCCAAAGACTCAGGATGAAGTATCCGTATCTAAGACTAGGGAAGCACTATAATGGTGTGGATTGGATCTCACCTTGAAGATTAGATCTACTATAAACAGGAAAGGGATGAATCAGTAAGGGAAATTCCTCTCTGAAGTAGTTGGCAAGGTAATTCTATGTAAGCCAGGCAGACATGATAGGATTTCAGCCTATATGTTCAGCCTAATGACAAGGATTATTTTTAGACTAAACACAGATTGGTCTATAGTAATTTTTGAGAAGATTAAGGAAGGCATAAAGAAGCCTAATTTGGCTAGACTGATGAGTTTATACTTGGCTGGAGCAATTCCAGAAGTAATGCACCAGATTCCTGGTTCTAAAATCAACCATATGAGAAAAATGGACATCAGGATTATCTCCAGATGGGATAGGGTCCTAACAAAGTACATACCTGATATAGAAAGATAAGAAGCTGCTGAGAAATCACTTGCACAGGAGATTACTGATAATGCACAGATGCAGAGCCAGATAATACACAGGCACAGGACATTACAGATAATACACAGGCACAGGACATTACTAATAATATACAGGCACAGGATATTACTGATAATACACAGGCACAGGACATTACTGATAATGCACAGGTGCAGGGGGAAGAGACAACACACTTGGCAAGTGAAATAGCTTCACAAACAATTCTTGAGATACCTCATGTCAACATTCCAGCACAAGATGTGATTATGGAGGATACATCTGTAGTTGTTGATGCTCCTGAGAAAGAAGTATCACCAGTCCACACTCAACAGGAGTTTACTCTTGAAGAGTTGTTTCCTGATTTTGAGGGAGCAACAAATAAGGGGGAGAAAATAAGGATTGAGGGGGAGCAGGCTGACTTTGAGGGGGAGCAGAGTATGACTGAAAAGGAGCTCCCTCCTAGTCCTAAGGAAAGAGTAGACATTGTCAGTACATCTGCTTCAGCAGATGAAGAAATCACAAGTGTCAAAAAGAGAAAACTGATGGTTTTCAAGAGAAGGAGTCAAAGCTATAAGAAAGCATTGCAAACTGCTGCTCCACAACCTGCCCCAGAGGCTGATTACAGCTCATTAATGGTGGCCTTACAAGTGAAATTAAACTAGCAGAGAGTGGCTCTAGAGAAGTATGTAGATGAAAGCCATAAGTCACTTCAATTTGATCTGGCTCAGGATATCAAATCCATCAGGTTTGAAGTGAATCTACATAAGAAAGAGATGACAGATTGCTTTCACAAAGGGGGTAATGTTGTAGTATTTCTGGCTACACAGCAAGCAGGAGTAAATGCTCAAGTGGATGACATTGCTATTAAATAAGGCTATGTCCTTGAGAATCAGATTAGGATGAATGACAATCTGATTGAATCTCACAATGAGATAGTAACTACAATAAAGAATACAGTCACTGCAATGACTGAAGCAAGGGCTAAAGAGAAAGAGGAGTTTGATAAGAAGCTACAAGCTGCCTAAGACTCATTTCAGACAGCCATTACTACTTCTCAGAATTTAATCTCTAATAAGCTTCTCAAGTTGAAATCATTTTATAAAGATGGTGTTAATTTTCTTGATGGACAAGTGAGATTTCAGAAAGATGACTTATGAGATCATATTGAAAGAGAAGTCATAAAGGGGGAGAGAGTGTTAGTCAAAGCAGGCTCAGATCATACCAAATGGATATCCAATAACATCAGAGCCACTCTGGGATATCCACCCCTTTGTGATGATGATAATATTGCTGAGTCAGGTGTGCAACCTGCTTATCTTGAAGGTGATCAACCTAAGTTTCTCAGGTCATTTACCCTCCAGTAGATTTTGATATGATTAGGCAACAAGTTCAGTCAATGTACAGTCCTCCACTTGAAGTTGATAATGTTATTATTGAGAAAGTAGAAATGCCAAAAGCTATCTTGAAAGCTCAGCAGGAAGCTTAACTGTCAAAGAAAAGGTTCAGAGAACAGGCTGAGTTAAAGCCTAATTTTGAGCAGTGGAGCCCCACTTCTAGGAGTATCATTTTGACTGCCTAGAAAACTGTGAAAGAACAGATCCATGAAAGGGGCAATTGGTATTCTGAACAAGAATGGCAGAAATATGTAGCAAGCCAAGAAGACATTCTGCAATATAGAAGAAAGGCTTAAATTGGGAAGCTACCTCTTAATGCTCAGGGGCCTGGCAAATACTTCCCTAAGCCTTTTCATTATTTTGAAAGGCAGAGAATTAAGGCTGAAGCACAGAAGAAGGAAGAGTTGAAAGGAAAGAAGCCCATTGATGATGCAGTACCTATTGTGCAGGCTCAGATTAAGCCAGGAAAAGGCATAGTCATCAGGGAGTCTGATCAGTCTTAATATAGATTTACTAGATTTTACAAGAACAATGTAATCTTTAGTTTTAAAGAAATCTATGCAAACAATTGTTAAGAAACTTTTTGATAGTATAAACAAAATAATGTTTCATGTTCATTAAGTTTGTATCATTATTCTGTAGTGTCATTTTGGTATATGTTTTGTTTATAAGTTACCCTGTCATATAATGTTTATATACATCATAATGTTTGTTTATTATAAGTGGTGTATATCATTGACTAAAGGGTTATGACTTCTCCAAATAGGGGAAGATTGTTTAGTACATAGGAAAATGTGTACCTGATTTGAAGATGTCTCACTTAGCTAAATGATATACATCAAGGTGTATTTAATGTTATTTTGAGTTTACATGTGCCGGTTAAAAATATGCTAAAATGCAGGAAAAAAGTTTCTAAGTCCATGAGTCGACACCAGAGGAAGCTGTGTCGACACTTAAGAAAGCATGTGTCGACACTTGGAAAAGCAGTGTCGACACACAGAATTCTTAGACTATATCAACTGTGTCGACACACAGGACTTGTGTCGACACACAGCAGAGTTTTAACAAAGTTGGTTGCTGTGAAGTGAAGAAGTGACTGTGTCGACACAAAGAAGCAGTGTCGACACATTCTACAGATGCAGTGTCAAGAAGCAGTGTCGACACCAAAGGAGCTGTGTCGACATCACCAAAGCTTGTGTCAACACTTAATCTACATGTGTCGACACATAATGAAGATTAGTCTCGACGCTTTGCTGACAAAGACAAAGGTTCAAGAAATGACTGAAGACTTGATAGCTGTGAATTCCAACAAGTTTGCTGAAGCTATCAGAAGTTTGTTAGAAACTGGATCATCCTGTTACCATGGATGAAGTCTATATAAAGACGGATTCTGTCAGAACGAAAAGAACGAGAAACAAACAACTAATGAAGTATTCATCATTGATCAAGAAAGAGCACGTCACACAGAAGAAGATTTTCATGAGAAGATCTAAGAAGACAATCTGAAGTGGTAATCTACTCAGAATTTGTCTAAGGAGAATTCAAACAAGAATTCAGAAGAAACTTAAGAAGATTTGGAGAGTGAGAGAGAGCTCCAGCTGTTTGAAGTAAAGGAGGAGACATTTACAAGTCTCTTAAGAAGCAGATCCTGAACAAATCTGCTAAGAAGAATTCAGATCTATTTCTGAAATCTAAGAAGGAAGCTGCCAGCCGGTCAACATCAAAAAAGATCAACCCTACTGAGTTCAGATTCAAAAAGATTTGAAGAAAGCTAAGAAGAGGTTGATCTCAGCAATCAGTTTTATCAAGAACTGATCAAGAAACCTTTCATCCCTTCTCTCTCAACAAGGGTAAGAGTCAATCTATATGATTTTTCAAATTTTGTAGGATCTTTCAAGATCTGAGTTGTAAGCCTATAATATAAAGTCTGAGTGTAGGATCTTTCAAGATTTGAGTTGTAAGCCTATAATATAAAGGCTGAGTGTAGGAGATATAGATCTCTGAGTTGTAGGCCTTATGACAAGGTTGAGGTAGGGCTGTTAGCCTGAGCTGTAGGAGTGTGGATACATTCTGAGTTGTAGGAACCTTTCATGGTTCTGAGCTGTAAGATCTGTGGATCTGAGAATAAGGAAGAAGTTAGGCTGAATCTAGCACACTACTGGATAGGAGAAGGGGGAAAGTGGATGTACCCAGACCTTGGGGAACCACTATAAACCAGTGTGTAATCGGTGATGTGTGTGTGATTGTGAATTATGTGCTGTGGTTGCTGTGTTAGCTGTAGAATAGTTAGATTCTCTTTAAATAACTGAATTCTTATTCTGCCTTAAGTGAAAAAAAAGAAAGAACCTATTAACCCCCCCCCCCCCTCTAGGTGTTTGGGTTATCTTTAAATCAATTCTATCAGGGAACTCTCATAACATAGAAATATCCTCAATGCGCACCAAACTACTGATAGTTTTTAAAATAGAAACCAGGTAAGCAAAACCACCAGAATCCAAAAGTTTCCGAGAACATACCGCTGAAATAATAAGGGAATGCTGGCATGGAAAACCATACACACTCCTGGAGTTTCCATTTTACATCTTGAATTCCAAACGCTTTACCATGCATCGGATTATAACATCATATCTGGACAACTAGTCCATACACAAAATAACATCGAAGTCTTTAAGGTCTAGCACCTTCAGATCGGCAAAAGCTTGGAGGTCAACCAAAATGATAGGACAACTCTGAATTCCCTGGTCCAACACTACCGAGTCACCAGAGGGAAACTTAACGCAAAATGGATTGCCAACTTGATCAAGAGTCAGACGATGACGTTCTACAAAATTCCTAGCCACGAACGAGTGGGTAGCACCAGAATCAAAAAGTATGCGTGCCCAACGATTCTTTACCTTAAACTCCCCTATAAAACCATATACGTAACTAGCCAAATCAACAACAAAACTATAGCTAAAAGCTGAGAAATAGTTTAGAATCTAACTTAAGATCACTTGGGTAGAAGTCTGTGCTTCTTCCATGGTCACCGCGTTCAACTTGCCCTTCCCTTTATCCAGATGCTGCGGCGGTGGAAAAGCTTGGATTGGAACTGGATGTAGCAGGGGCTGAGACTGCGGGAACCTAGACTTCAAATGCCCTTTCTTCCCATACTAGAAGCAGACCTTATCCTTTGTCCAATAATGTACAACATCATGCCTCTTTTGCTTATACAAAGCACACACCAGGTCTCCCTTGGGTGTGCTCTAAATTGCAAGCACTTCATATTGCTTATGAGCTCCCAACATCTTGAAACACTTATTGAAGGGATGGCCTAGCCGGCCACAGAAACTACACGCTTCCTTGTTTCCTTTCTTCGAAGTAGAGTCAGATGCCCGTACTGTCATCAGACTTTCTCTTATCCTTCCTTGACTGCAGCTCATGATTCTTTGTATTCTTGATAACCTCGACCTTCAGAGCAGCTTCAATTGCTTTAGCATAAGTCTCTGATCTGTACGTGCTAGGCAACTGCTAGATGTTGCTACGAAGTCTTACCAAAAATCGCTTCACCCTAACAGCCTCAGAGGCTCCAAAATATAGAGTAAACCTACTCAACTTACTGAATTCTATCTCATACTCACTAATTGTGAGTTGTGTCTATTTTACGTGCAGAAAATTGTTCATCAGACGGTCTTGCTTGACCGATGGCAGAAATTTCTTCAGCAACATCCCTTTGAAATATTCCCACGAACGTCCCTCTGTGAGGCTCTCTTACTCCCGGATCCACCAGCTCTTAGCAAGGCCATTCAGCTAGTAAGCGGCGACCATTACCATCTGGTTCACAAAGATTCCCGATTACGCAAACATCTCTTTCATAGCAATGATCCAATCATCCAAAGCCATGAAATCGGCTCTCCCGTCGTAGGTAGGAGGTCCTAATCGGTAGAATTGCGAAATGAAAATCATCTCCACTGGCAACAGAATCGGGTGCACCAGAGGAGCAGGTATAATCTATCCCACTGCAGGGTCCTGCACCCCAGGTTAGTTCCCTAAGGTGACAGTCAATAATGCCTAAATCTGCGATTCCATAGCAACCATTTGCCTTGACAGAGCCTCATTGCTCTGTCGCAGCCCTTCAATCACAGCCTCACTTTGCGCACCCAACGACTCACCCACTTACTGGGGAGTTGACCTCATCGCAATATGATTTGGAGGCATTCCTAATAATACAACGAACAACTCATCAAAACCTAGCTTAATGCTAGAACTACTCAACTTAGTTCAGACCATACATGTATAGATACTTGATAATATTGTTACCTTGCTCTAGAATTTTCAAAAGTGATGATATGCTTTAAATTAGGATGATATAACATCATCCTATTGACTCCTGTGCATATAATATGAATGCATGAATTCTTATTTCTTTATTTTTAAATCATGTGTGTACATATGTCATCATATAGCTCTTGACTTGGCACGTATGCTAATGCTATGTTATATCATGTATGTTGTGTCATGCATTCTAGTAAAGGCATTAATGCATGTTATGAGTGACGTACACATGAAATATTATGTATCCCATACTACATAATATTGCATGTAATAAAAAATAAAAACTAATGGACATCCATGTAATGATTGTTATGCATACTATACTACATAACAATCACATGTTGCTTCCTATGAGGATCCATATACAAACATATATTATGCATCACATACTACATAATATACCTCATATACTTCTTGTCATGCCTATGTGTGTAGTGTTCATGCTTCAGCCAAGACATACTGATGACACTTCGGTGTGTGTGTATGCAATGAGACAAGATAACAAAAACTGTACTAGAGATAGCCGTTTGACCAACTTGTCAAACAAACCTCCCCTCTGATACCAACTGTCACAACCCACATTTTCTCAGCATTAAATAATATATATCAGAGTGAGAGAAAATATGTGTCATGATGTTATGCCGTACAGGGGACAACTACAGATGCTCAGGCAAGAACCTACTCCTAATACTTTTCATGAAATCCTCAAGTTTGATATGATGTAAATATAGTTTGAGTTTAAGTTTTGATGATCGTGTCCCTCGACTAAGTGGATCAGCTAGTCCATGGGTTAAAGTATACATATACGCAACGGAAAATACTTTGTTTAGTTCATTTATTGTCATATATGAGCATGAAAATCCACTAGAACAATTCATGATATGCATACCTCTAGATTTAATATAAGTACTAAAAGAGTTTTTACGTTCGTTAAAATAGAGTGACATTTGATTTAAAGAGATGCTATGAGTATGAGGTAAGGATATTGATATTTTTATACTTTGAAAATAACTAACATGCAATCCTAGCATAAATCCATCCCAAAGAGCAAGTTAGTACACCAAACCAGCTAGAAAATAACATAGCAGCTAGCTAAAAGTCTAACATCTACAATAATTTACTATGGGTGTCGACAACCTGACACGAACCAACAGAACAAAGTGTATGTCTGAACTAAAATAAGAACAACAAACCTACCTCACGAGGGGGGGGTAAGAACCACTACTACTATTGTAGAAAGCCTGAGGCCACTAACTCTAGCTACACAAACCGCTACAACTCTAAGTCTGAGGCATTCAAAAGAAAGAACACCTCAACAAGAATCAACAAGTGGCAGAAACAGACCAAAAGTAAATAAACAAGATGAGTCAAAGGGCTACTAACCCAAGACACAATAACTGTCAAACCATAATATCTAGATAATAAAATAGTAAGCACTTGAGAGTTCAAGAGGTTAGATATGTAAAGTTGCACAAGGTGCGACTAAGAGCTATGCTTCATTAACATATACAAAGGTATGCTTATAAACATATGCATATATATATAAGAAAAGACTGATTAGTTGTAAACCGTGAATCATTAACACCGATAAAAGAAACACGGTACTGAGGCGGTGGCCACATTGTCCAACACAAACTATCAGACCAAACAACTCAAAAAGGTATTGTGGGGGTGGCCACATTGTACAACACAACCCAACAGTCCTAAAAAATCCACTAGGTGTAATGATTTACAAGCCGGCAATGAGGTGGTGGTCATTTATCTATTTCCAACCCCAGTCCACAAATGAACTTCCAAAAGTACTGATAACGAAAGAAAAACCAAAGACTTAGTATCAAATTTCCATAACAACACAAAGTAAGAAAGTCCAGAAAATCTATAAAGGTATACTCGACAAATTCAAAGTCACTCGACGCTTTTTTGCTCCACTCAATGCATTTTGACTCCACTCAACACTTTTAACTCCAAGTCTGGTTCACTCAATGCCTAACTGGAATCACTCGACGGACTCGAAGCCAAAGGTATAATCACTCTATACACTGGACGCCCAGATAGTTTCACTCAACGAACTCGATGTCAAGGTATAATCACTTGATTCCCAGGTAGTTTCACTCAAGGAACTCGATGCTAAGGTATAATCACTCGATGCTTAGGTATTTTCATTTGATGCACTCGACGCCCAGGTCAATTCCAGCCAGAAACTTTCCTATATAACTAGAGATTATTAGACTTAGAAGTTTTGACAACATGAGAACCCTGACCATGAATAAGTCCCAGAAAAATAAAATAATAGTGGGATAAACAAGACAGGAGTCCAAACATAGATAAAAGAACCCCACAACAACACAGTAAGAAGAAAGGGAATTTACTGTTATTCTGCATAAGGTAAAGCTAGGAGTAAACAAGAGAAATGACATGAAAATATAAAAACTAACAGTAGGATTGCCAAAAATTTCGAGAATGAAACATAAGGAATTTATAAGAGGCTAGGAAAGGGGGCAAACCACCACTTGCCTTAAACCTCCTTGTCTCAACCTTTTGAACACTCCATGGCACAGATCGGCCGAAAAAGATAGCGCGACAACGAAATTCTGAGAGAGTTGGGCAAATCAAAAATTTAGGGCCACACACCCCAATGCCAAACGTCCACAAAAACAAAAATACCTACCGCTACTCTGTAGATCTCTGCGAAAGCTTTCCAGATCTATGCTTCGCTAAAGGTTTTGTCCACCAGAGCTCGCAAAATGCTGTCGAAAGGTTCACGATGAAAAGCTCGCCGCCTCTCTCACAACTCTCTCGATCAGACCCTTTTGGGGATGAAGGATGAATAGGGTTTTCGTTTTATAAGTATATATATATATATAATCATATATTATTAATAAAATAACTAGAAAAACTCAAATGACAAGGTTGACCAAATAACATTGGTTTTCGATGAAATTCACACCAAAATTAAATGTTGGCACTATGAATCCAACGACAAAGTAGAAATTAGGATCCAACAAACCAAACTCGGGTTAAAATTCCCTGAAGATACAACAAAACATCCTTATAAAATCCACCGAGACTTCAAATTGGCTCGGATCGCCACGAAACTTTACATGCATGACTTGGATCAAATACTTTAATTTTCTAAAGCCTAAAACCCCAATTCCCATGAGTCTAAAATCTAGCCAACTCGGCCCAACGACGACACACCGTTAAGCACGCACTAACGATGACACACCGTTAATTACGCACAAACATAATGCCCTTTTGTCATTATTATGCCACTAACGAGATTAAAATAATTATAGAAAATTCAGGGGCATTACAAGCTCCCCCTTAATTTGATCATCAGTATCTAAGAAATGATCAAGTGGATTGTCCAGTGTGTCCTCAATGATATGTTTTTGCTCCCCCTGAATTGAAGCATTAGTCTTCTTTTGAGCCACTAACTCTTCCTCAATCTTTTCATGTGGTTCATCTATAATTAGATTAATCATGTCCTTAAGATTTTCTATAATTTATCAATCTTGTCCTAGAGTAGTTCTGGTGTCTTTTCAAACTCCCCCTCGGCTGGGGCATCAGTATTTTTTAGAATACTTTATTCTACCATATTGGATGCATCATCCATTTCTAAAGCATCTTGTTCTCTCTTAGCCGAGTCATTATCTGAATTCACATTTACCTGCACACAGAAATCTTGAAAATCAAGTTCATCTTCACTTGAGGAGGATAGGTCAGGATTATTAATTGGTGTCCTTTTACCATCATTTTGAATTTCTGATTCAGATTTAGAACCACTTTCTTCAACATTTTCTTTCTCTTTATCTTGGTCTGATCCTTGTTCTCTACAACTTGACTCTTGGGCAGGACCCTTGTGAAATTATCAAGGGTCTTAATGTCCGTCCTTTTAATGTAGTGGATATTTACCCCTTATTTCTTATTTAAATGCTCAGGTAAGCTGAAAGTCTCTAGTGTCGACTAAATCCACCTATGGGGGGGTAATAGGTGTCTTGCAGTCTTTTGCGGAATTAAATTTACCTGCACAAATTAACAAACACTGCACAAAAAACACACAAAGAATTATAGTGGTTCCCCGATTTGGGTACGTCCACTTTCCCCCTTCGACCTATCTCCCACCAAGGGACGACTCGGTCACTTCTCCAAATGGATTGAAATCCAATCTTCACACTACGGAAGGAACCCTTCCAGCAAAGGAGTCACAACTCCACCATCACAGGTTGCACCCAACCCTTACAACTAGGAATAAAAATTCCTTTACAATAAATCAAAATTGAATGTAAAAGAAAATACAAACAAAGCTTTTGGAGATTCTGATGTCCTTCTTCGTTCGTTGAAGCTTTCTTGAAAGTTACGAAGAGTCCACAACCGGATTTATCTCTTGGAGAGGATCTTGTCAAGATCGGCGGCGGCAAGTGATTGGGGCGGCGATACTTTGTAGATCCAAACTTCTTGACAAAGCAAGCAAGGTCTACCAACGATCTCAGTTGGATCAGTCGTCTCACCCGATTCGGAATTGAGAACAAATCTCGTTCAACGAATCGGAAGACAAGAGATCTCAAGAGAGATGCGTGAGACGCTCGGCTTGCCTCGGTTCTTTCGTCGGAAGATCAGAGATTATCGGAGATTATCGGCGACGACTTCCTTGCGAGCGGCTACAGGCGATCGACGCTTTCCGCGGTCTGCTAGGTCACGCTCGGACTCCTTTTTTATTTCCGAGAATGGATTACTGTTGAAGTTCAAAATACGCGAGTATAAATACTAGAGTCAACCCTAATGACCATTATGGGGCCCACAAGGAGAAACCCTAGCCTCGGCCTAAACAGCGCACGGCAAGGTGGTTCGGTCTAGGGAACGAGGAAAATTTCCTAAGGCAAAATCAGCGGGAATTGTTGGTGATTCCCGTCGATGTCGGTGGGAATCACTCACGATTCTCGTCGATTCTGCCTTGGCTTAATTCCAGTTGGAAAACTGTCAGCCGGAGGAAGTCGGCGGGAATGCAGACTGATTCTCGTCAAAGTCGGCGGGAATCACTCACGATTCCCGTCGATTCTTCCATGGCAGAATTCCTGCTCGAAAACTGTCAGCCAGAAGAAGTCGGAGGGAATGCAGACTGATTCTCGTCGTATCGGCGGGAATCACTAACGATTCTCGTCGAAGTCGGCGAGAATCACTTAGTGATTCCCGTCGATTTTGAATTAGAAGAATTTTATCTTCCTTCCTTTGATGACTTGGTCTTTGACTCATCTTTACTCCTTCTTCTGCTCTTGATCTTACTTAACCCTGTACTTGAAAATAAGTACACTCCAATAGAGAGAGCACACGTGAGTCAACACACTGATCTACTCAACGAGGGATTACGTTGTGCAGACCCGTGTATATTGACCCACTGCACCCTGACATTGGTGTGTACTTAGCATGGAATAGCTGCAAGCACAACTTGATAGAAGATCGTCAAATACATTGTGAATCCATCTTAGCTTGACTGGAGTCTTCTTCAAATCCAAGTAATTGTGGATACAATACCCAATAATCTCCCCCTATTTGAAGAAGCAAAAATCCTACTAGTTAAGATTAATTACACTAACCAAAAAGATATATATAAAAGTATGCGAGACAAGAAATCATAATAATAAAATTTCACGCATTCAAAACAAAAATTGAATCAGCATATGATCATATATATATATATATATATATATATATATCCAAAGGGTTGTCCATTAATAATTACAAGAGTAGAAGTACACGCATACTGAAAATAAAGAGTTTAGATTCCAAGTCTATCCCTCCTTTGCCTCAGCGTCTCTTAATTGTTTAGTCAGGAACTTCTTGCTTTGTCTTTCAAAATATTCCTTTGGCTTCGGGTAGTACCGGGGGGAGGAGCTTTGTTCTCCACTGTGTTTGACCTGAAGAATATGTTTCTTTTAGCCTCATATTCTTTGTGCATTTCCCACTCATACTGACTATATACTTCATTTCTATTAAACTCTCCCCGCTGTTGTAGCATGAATGTATCCAGTATGATGTTCCTAGACACAGGACTTCATCGTTCATTCTTAACTTCACTTTCCTTCCTTCTTAATTTCCTCTCTACTGGAGTTTCTTTAGAAGTTCCTTCTTGAAGCTTTCTTTTCCCTTTCGCAATCGCTTCTTGATCAAACACTGCACTGTGAGCAGCTTTGGCAGCGGCTTTAGCAGCCTTTCTGACATCAACTTCACTTACGGGAAATTCCTGAGCAATAGCAACCTCATCAGCAGCAGCAGTAACATCATCAATAGGATTAACAGGAATATGTATACCTGAAGCTTGCTGCGCTAGCCAATGACAGCTTTAAAATACATATTCGTTTGATTGTTTAAAGTTGTCGACCACGATTTGCTCTAACCCTGCCATCTTAGCTACATATTCCTTCTCCTCCTTTTGGCTTCTAGGGCAATTGAGTTTGCATAAGAGTGTAGTGACTCATCTATATGCTTTACATTCTGAATGAAATCAGCCAGCAAGGTATTCTGATTCGTGTTGAGGGTGACCATGTTGGCATTAAACAATTTGATGTTGTTGGCCACAAAATGAGCATTTTGATTTACCACTGCCAGGTCAGCTGTATTTTTATTTAGCCCTTGCATCAGAAGATTGACGGCAGTGCCGGCCTCAGCATACTTATCTTCAAACTTTTGTTCCATCTTATCCAGCTTGTGATTTATCTCCACAATATTCTTTAGCATCAGATCCTCTGATTGCTTAATTTGTTTAAGTACCCTGTTGTGAGATCGTTTAAAGGAGGTCTTCAGTTCATCTACTATACCTTGAATGATATTTACAGTGTGATTTGCTAGGCTAGGTCCTAACGGATGATCTTAATGTATGGCCTGGTCATGCTCTGGGGGGATAGGACTCTGTGAGTCAGGATTCTCCTCTTCAGATACACTTGTGAAGCTTGATAAATTTACGGTCTCCTGTGGGGGGATTGGGGCAGCCTCTGTCATGTTTCCATATATACTCATCACCCCCTTCAGCATAGTATCAGGTTGTTCCTGAGGCCGGGAGGTCTCCCCCTCAACTGATGCGCCAGATACATCAGGAACTTTTACCTGAATCTGTTCCTCAGAAGGGTTGTCAACATCAATCTCCCTCATGGCCATATCCTTTCCAGCTTGCTTATCATCAAGTTCCTCAGCACCATGCTATTTAGGGGAATCCACATCATTCTCACTAGCAGCAACATTCTCCGCATCATCCTCTTCTTCCTCCTCGTCAGTCTGATCAGTAGCGAGAGTTTCCACTACCTCCTTAGCGATGAGGGTAATATCAGTAACAGCGTTTACTTTTCATGTGACTGAGGCTTCCATCCTGATAGCAGCAAGAAGGACTGGGTAATGGCTCCCCCTCAGTTCCTGTATTCAGCAGATCAGGAACTTCACTTGGTTGATCCGAAGGATTTGTGAACTCTAGTGCTCTGTCTTCTTCATCAACACATGTTCCAGACGCACCCCTTGGACAATTCTTCTTTCCCACCTATCAAAGACGCTGGAATCCATCTTCTTTAGGTAGTTAAGGGGAACTCCCTTAGTCATATCAAATCTATCTCCATCCATCTGATTCAGGTAGAGACTGATGATTCTCCCGAAGTTAGGAGTACGTAGGGTATCTTTTATTTTCTCAAATAACATGGCCCCCAGTTCAATTTCTTTCTGCACACTATGGCAATCAGGATCTTAAACATGTCCCCTGAGATGTGATCATGTGAGCCAGGCTTGCAGATCAGAACCTTCCCTATGATATCTAAGAGAAGCTTTCCTTCTTCGTTCATGTCCTTGCGTTTAATAGCCCTGGTCCCTCGAGCCAATCCATAGAAAAGCAGTGTCCTCGTACGATCATCTTCATCTAGATAGTCCTCTTGTTCAAAGCTGGAGAGTTGGAGATGATGTGATAGTTTTGCAGCCGTCATCTTTATCCTTAGACCTGCTATCTTACTCTTTATCAGTGTGTCCTCGTGATGCAGCTTGGAGTTTGCGTTAAACTCAAGAACTTCCTTGTCTATAACCTTGCACGGGTGCTCGAGAATGAAGGAGAGCCCGGCTTGTTCCAGCATCAAGATAAGCATTAATCAGATATAGGGATAGAATGCTACATAGGTTTGGAACCTTTAGGCAATCAATCAGTTTTTGGGAGACAAACAGAGCCCGGGTTGTCTTCTTCTACAGAATCACCCTTGTGATTATATCAAACATTTGCTTGGATATACTGTTATTGGAACATGTCTTTCATTGGATTGCCTTCCCAATGATGTCACCAAGTAGTTTGCCTCTCTGGTTGAAGCGTTTCCTTTTTTGTGATCCATATCTCTTTCCACTGAATCCACACCATTCTAGGGCTTGTTTAGTTTCTTGGGAGGATATCTCTTGGTCCTCTTCACTATCTGTTGAAGGATGTTTTAGGGCATTGACAATCCTATTATGGTTTATCTTGATCTTGACATCCCCTACTTTGCTCTTGAAGGTATTCCTTGATGATGTGAACTTAGCGTGGGAATAAAATTTCAATACACCATCTTTTAGGATAGCTAGGTGTAGGTTCTGACAGATGAAACTCTAGGCCGACAGTTTTTAACAAGCTAATAACTTCCTTTATTTCTCCAGAGACATGCTGGAATCCATGTCTAACTACCTCACTTCTTGAACAATCTTTGCAAATTTTGGCGCCATTTGTAGAATTCCTGATGGTTGAGAAGCAGAGAGCGCCATACTCTTGATTGATAATAGAGAATTCATCCAACGATTGTAAATGATTGAATTTTAATACAGTAGGCCATCTCAGCGGTATCGTTGAGATAGGGAGATATACCGTTGAGCATATTCTCAACGTTATTAGCATATTCCTTGATGATGAGAACTTAGCGTGGGAATAAAATTTCAATACACCATCTTTTAAGATATCTAGGTGTAGGTTCTTACAGATGAAACTCTAGGTTGGTGGTTTTTAACAAGCTAATAACTTCCTTTATTTCGCCAGAGACATGCTGGAATCCATGTCTAACTACCTCACTTCTTGAACAATCTTTGCAAATTTTGGCGCCATTTGTTGAAGTCCTGATGTTTGAGAAGCAGGGAGCGCCATACTCTGGATTGATAATAGAGAATTCATCCAATTACTATAAATGATTGAATTTTAATATAGTAGCCCGTCTCAGCGATATCGTTGAGATAGGGAGATATACCGTTGAGCATATTCTCAATGGTCCCCATGACATAGCTGAGATTTTCTCAGCCAATCTCATCTGCTAAACTTCTCAGCTAATCTTCTCAGCTGAACTTCTCAGCTAATTGATGCACTGTCACCAAGTGCACCAGTAGCTCATGTAATAAAAAATGTGGGAATAAATCCCCAAGTGTCGATCTCACGTGGAACACAGTAAGGTTGAGTTTACTTTTGAGAAGGACTTGAGATTGAAGTCCTCGAGTCAGCGTTATGAAGGGGCTTTGGATTGCAGAAACAAAATGAAATAACTAAATCACTACTCCTATGTAGTCCACTATGCACTACTTCACTTGGCGAGATGGAGACTATGTTGGCTGTTATGCACTGCTTCGCAAGGCGGATGGACTTGAAGGCTTGCGGATAAAATGGAAATACTTTGCGGAATTGAGGGTCATAATTACCTCATCACTAAGCTCACACCTAATAATTGCTAGTGTAGTAATCCCTACTATTCACACCACAATCACCATGAGAGCACACCTCAAGCAACTCATACAAGAATAATAACATTGTATAACAACGAAAAGAAGATTAAATAACATGTAGAGTGCAAACATCATCAAAATATGAAGAAAATACCTACCATCATCTGACTAGGTGGAGAGAGAAGAAAGAACTACAACCAAATCTAAAGTCTTATTGGAGATTCACGGTAGGAATCTCTAAATCATCACTCCGCGTCGTAGCTTGGTCTCCAACTGCATCCAAGCTCCAAAAGAGTGTCACTCTCCTCTGAAATGCTTGTCTTCTTCATCTCACAACCAAGCCTCGTTCGGTGCAAAGCTTTCCTATCTTGGCAATGAAGGTAGGACTATAATCTCCTTTCTTGAAGCTCTTGGATGAGGTGAGGTAGCTTAGGGAAAAGCCCAAGTAGAAGGGGGAAGAAAAACTGAGCAAAAGCCCCTTCCGGCAGAAGAAATCGCGGGCTGGTTCAGGAATCTGAAGACCTAAAACCTGCAGCTTAAATAGAAAAAATTTAGAATTTTGTTCATGCATGACCGTGCATTTTAGAAACGCATGACCGTGCATGAACAAAATAAAACATAATTTTTTAGATAAAAAGAGGAGGTCGTACGATTTTACTCACGCACGGGCAAAACCAACCTTGCGTGAACCAAACGCACGACCGAGGTCAGATTGCCAAAAAGGGCTGGAGAATGCACGGTCGCAGCAACCGTGCATGACGGAAATGCACGACCGTGCGATTTCTACAAGACAAAATTTCAATACAAGGGAGATCTGTCTGCCAGCAAAACAAACTACAAACTGGGGCACAGGCCACCAGCATACAGAATAACTTAACGTATCAAGATGGAGAAATGTGGAGCATAAAGCATGTGCTTACCCCCAGCAGAATAGTGTATAATTGTATACCACAAAGGGCCAAAATATGCACTTTGAGTAAAAGTGTAAATGAGTGAAATATAAGCATTACGGAACTAAAAGTGAAGTGCATGTGTGTTAAAATAAGTCTAGATGAGTCCAAAAAATACTTTAAATATCAGACTCATCACACACCCAGACTTAAACAATTGCTCTTCCCTAGTAAATCAACCCTCATGAGGATGAGAAAAATAAATAGCTTGCATAGAAATTACAAAGGAGGAATACATGCAAAGTCGCATACTCACACGTATAAAAATGTAGTAAAAGAAATTTTAATTATGCAAAATAGTTTATAATTTTCTAAGAGCGTATCTATATATTATTACTACTAAAAAATAGAATCACAGTGAATCATTCGGTCACATAAAGGGACAAAGTAAACAGATCAATGAGGTTAGCATTGTTAAATACCGTGTCTCGGGATAACCTCCAAAGAAATCCATCAATGTTGATTACCATACACTCTCCCATTCACAGTCTCTCCACGACACTCGTTTGACTCAAAGAGCGAATCAATAGGTCATTAGGTTTAGAGTGGGGGTTGGGTGTAGGTGAGGTAAATAAGGATAAAATGGACGGCTAATGCAGCTAATCCCAAATGAGCTAGCACAATTAATATCTATCCTCAAGCACCACAAAACACGATATAGGTGCACCATACCCCTAGACATAGACTTGACTACTTGGATGTGTGCACCACCTACTCCATAAAATTTCACACATAAATATTTTCAATCAAACTTTTCATAATTTTCTTTTTCTTCTTTTTCATTTTCTATCTCCTTTTTTTCTTTCTTTTTTTCAAAAGTTTAGCAAATATTATCTAAAGCACATCCACATATCCATAACATAGTCACCACATCAACACCCTAATCATAAAATTGAAATTCAAACTAGAGCTCAAATTTGGGTGTGCGACTAGGATTGGATATTTGACTTTGGTGAGATAATAGTGGAACTGAATCAAAAGGATGGGGTAGGCACAAAGGGGCTAGCAAGGATAAGATGATAGGAATGGGTACAACAGCTCAATCGGGCCACAAATATTGGCCTACATCACACTCATGTGCTTGACTAACCGTGTACCCATGCTTCTAGAGTAGCTTGGGGAAAGTTCTTAGCCACCAAATGAAATCATCCTTCCTCCCGACTCGAGCAATACGAGGATAACGACTGTCTACACAAATCCATATGCTATCATCGGATTCACACCGGATTCACAAATTTTTTATTAGAATAAACAATATTTATACAAATAGAAAAAGTATAAAACTATAAGCATAAATAAAAGTTAATTCTATTCAAATTTCTATACGAGACGTGAGCACTTAACTATGACCACTACATGAGTCAACAATTTACTTTGTCTCATAATCCTAAGCCAACACAGACATCATCCAAATCACACAAGAGAAATGAATTTAACTCGTGATGTGCTAATGATTAAGCACGTGCTCAAGTAGGTGTTGTGGTGTGCGAAGAATATGAAACTACAATAAATAAAATAAAGATACAGTAAGTACTTCTAGTATGCTATGAAAATGTGCATGTGAGTGGGTAACTGAAAATAGATCTTCCCTAGACTTAAACTACATAGCCCTACAAATAATAAAGTATTGGCAATTAAAACATAGGCTAGGGAAGTGATTACCCAATGCTCAGCAAATGAGCTTACTAGAAGATTGGCGTATAAACCAAGACTAGGCCACAACAATCGCGAACCAAAAATGGATGCCTATAAGGGTTAGTGTCACAACCCGCATTTTCTCAATATATAAAAATATTATCAGTGGGAGAGAAAATACTTGTTATGATGTCACGTCGTATAGGGGACAACTACAGATGCGTAGGCAGCTCCAACTTTGCATTTATTTTTATAAAAGACATGTATAATTTATGTTGAAGAATGAGATTTAGGCTTAAGGTTCAAAGATTGTGTCCCTAGGTCCAGTGAATCCACTAGTCCACAAGTAGAGGAAAAATATATATATGCAATCAAAAAATATAGAGTTTAATTCATTTTATCCTACATGAGAATGCAGACATAACAATATACCAATGATGTGCACATTTCGAAATTTAGTATAAGTAGAAAAAGAAATTTTACGGTCTTTAAAATAGAGTGACGTTTGGTTGAAACAATATTATGAGTATGAGTAAAATGCAGATTTTTATATGTATAAAATAGCTAATATGTTTTCCAATATAATGCCTTCCCAGAGAGTAATGCATCCATAACAGATAGTAGTAGTAGAAAAAATTATAAATAAACAGTCTATACAAAAGAAACTATGTTGTGGACATCAATAATATGACACAAACCCATAATATCAACAGTACAAATCTGAGATATACTACAAGTCAGTAAAACAACAGACTACCTCACATTGAAGGGAAGAAAAAATCAACTATTGAAGGTCTGGAAAAATCACACTCAGGCAGCACTAATTGTTACTTGTCCACACGAGGCATTTAAAAAGAAGAGAATGCCTCAGCATAGAGGAGGAAGAGACAGCTCAAAAAAAATTTTGAAAAAGATAATCAGTTAAAGAAGTTACCACCTTAATAAGAGTAGTTGTAAAATAACAGTAAAAAAAGTAATATAAACAATAAGTATAAACAATTCAACACAAACTTACTATAAAAGAATTGACATCGGATCACCACGACGACGCAAGGAAAACCGACATAAAATGGTACTGAGGCGGTGACATTCCTTCCAACACAAACCATCAGACAAAAATATCCAAGAAAAAAAGGAACTATGGTTGTGGTTATCCATTCCAACCCAACCAACAGTCAATAAACAGACCACTAGGTGTAATGATTCACAAATAGGCACTGTGGTGGAGGCCATCCATTCTAATCCAACCAACAATCTATAAATATCATAACCAAATATAGCACCACACAAGAATTGACATCGGATCACCACGACGACGCAAGGAAAACCCCGAATTTTTAAGTAAAAATAGTCCTCACGACGAATTTGTCGGGACCACACATGAATTTGGCGTGATCACTCGATGAATCATCTTAACAACTCAACGAAACTGACCATAAAACTTGACGAATTTGACGCAACCACTTGATGAATTCGGCTTGACTACTCGACGAATTCGGCTAGACTAGTCGACAAATTTGGCTTGAACTACTCGATGCACTTGACGTAATCACTCGACGAATTCAACATAACTACTCGATGAATTCAACTTAACCTCTTGACTGGTTAGATAACTTCTCGATGAATTCGACAAACCTTAAGTGACTAATCGATGAATTAACTTGTCTGCTCGATGAATCTTACATGACCATTCGATGAATTTCACTTATCAACTCGATGAATTATGCGTGACTACTCGATGAATTTAATTAACTACTCGATGAATTTACTTACCTGCTCGATGAATTTGCACAAGCTACTCGACGAATTCTAACTTAAAACTAGAAATCATTATCACTGAAATGTTAACCCAGAAATCCACGATCCTCTCCAAGATGGCTAGCTTGCAAGCCGCGGACTACTATGTCTCATCCCGGGGGTTTGCAGCCTATTATTCAGGTAACCGTACGGATAGACTTTTCTGTCTGCGCGGTTAGGCTAGTAGTCGCCCGGTAGTCGCCAGCTCTTTGATAGCGCGGACTACTTCCCAATCCGCACAATCAGGTCGTGCGGCTAGCCGGGTGGGTAGCGGTCTCTTCTCCATCCCGCCGCTAGTGGGCGGACTCTCCTCCATATTGCCGCAAGCAAGAACCAGCCTGGATCAAGGCTCTTCTTCAGTCTTCCTGCAACAAGCGACCTCCCCTCAGTCTACACAGTAAAATGCAGACTCATTCTCAGTTCGCCTGAGGGAGTTGGACTTGCATTGCCCAGCAGCAGGCAAACTCTTCCTCAGCTCGCACAACATGGCGCAAAATCGATCGTAGCTTGCCCAAATCGTCGGGGTGACGTCATTAAGACCAATTCTGGGATTCACCTCCTCGAGCCTATAAATAGTCCCTCATACCTCTCATTTGGGTGGAGGACGATCGGGGAGCAACCAAGACATACAACACTGCGGATACAGTTCCTATCCTCCTGCACTACTCGCAGACTGGGCCCCAACCTGTCTTCGTGACCTCAACGACTATCCATTACAGCCTAGTTCCTATACTTGACTCCTCCAGTAAGATCCTCAGCAGCCTATCCGGGAGGATTCAGCAGTTAGCCCAAGCGGATAGGGATGACGGCCTCTACAGCAGATATCTTAGCGACCTTCCTGGTCAGATCACACGATTAGGCTGCAACCTTCTTTTCAGCAGACAGAAAGTTTGCATGCCTTTGCGACCTAAGGCGACATTCTACGCAGTAAGACGGCCTGAGGAAGCGAGCTGCAGGGCAAGATAGCTCGTGCGGCCTGGCGATCATCGGGATCAAGCCGCGCGGCATCGGCGACTTCGATTCCCTAGACTCCTGTTTCTTTTTTTCCTTTCTTTGCTTTTCCATGTAAAGGATCTAACTCAAGATATAACACAAGCCTTGTAATCAAAGGAAAGCCCGTCCCAAGAGTGGTATTGTAGCCGCGGCGGGCAAACTCTGGTGTTGCCACTGCCAGCGGCCTCTCTTTTTCTCTTCTCCTCCCTTGTCTCTATAACATCCCTCAGACAACTAGACCCCTAAGAATGGTTTTGTCATGACTAGGTCATGATAAAACCCTAGGAAGCCCAAGAAGACAAAGTGGTCCTAGGAATGTAGGTGAGATCACAATGGTCTACAAATAGTAGGTTTCTAAACACTAATTTAGGATGATCATGGGGATTCACCATGACTCTAAGACCCCACCACAATCTCACCAACCTATTGGAAGGTTCATTAGAGACCTAAGGGTCCATTAGAGTCAACCTAGGGTGGTCAAAATGACCTAGGATCATCCTAGTCCTAAATTGGGCAAAGTGCCCTAACTAAGGGCAATGTGCCCCTAATGTGCCCAACCAACCATATCTAGGTCTTCCTAGACCTAAGGTGAAGTCAATGGGTCATCAGAGACACATTGGGGTTAACCTTAGAGGCTGAGTTGACCCAAGTCAACCCTAGCCCTAAAGTGGTCAAAGTGTCATAACTAAGGGGCAAGTGACAACCAAGAGGCCAAGTCAACCCTACACAACCCTTCCTAGACCTTAGGGGAAGCCAAGCGGTCACCAAGGACCCCTTAGGGTCAACCCAAATGGTCATGTTGACCAAAGTCAACTCATGGGTCAAAGTGGTCAACTTAGGTTAACCTAGCCCAATTCAAGTGGGCTAAGCCCAAGTGGTTTGACCCATTAGTCTAAGGAAGTGGAGAGACACATTTTGGGCCCACCAAATTCAGAGAGTGATTACTAGGAGAGAGAAAGAGGAGGTTACCCCACTTTGGAGGAGAGAGAAAATGGGGGTTTAATGGCAATCATGGCCATGGAGGTTTCATAAGCCCTCACTTTGAAGGGGCTTTTACTCCTTGGAGGTAGGGGAAGAGTTTTCAGGAGGTGGACGGCAAGTGGGGAGGATCAACCCCCTCAATTTGGCTGAAACCGAAAATTAGGTTTAATGGCCATTAATGGATATTTCAAATATTGGGGAGTTACAAGCCTCATCTCCCCAATTCCTTCTTTAAGAACCTTCACCAGGACAAAAGCAGGCGTTTCCCCCGTTCCAATCTCGATTTCCTTATTGTTGCTGTGGAGGTTGCAGAAAAGCCCAAACCGGCATCCAGAAATGGCAAGGAGGCACATCACCCGATCACAGGCTGCGACTCAGGTCCTCCCTTGCTCCTTCCATGGGTAGATCGTAAAAATCCTTTAGGATGAGAATCAGTCTCAATTGAGCCCGATCAAAGGGATCGTTTTCCTGGTTTTCTCGAGAAAAGTATTTTTGCGGGATCGCCGGAATCCGGCCCTCCATCGGCTGTGCTGCTGTCTGGCGATAGCCACCACCTCGACGGAGGTGGTGGTGGCGGTGGCCGGCCAGGGAGGTGGCCGAGTTGCTGGGAAATGGGGATGGAATAAGCTCCAGGTCGGGAGAATCCTGGCCGTCGGCTGGAGCTTGAAGAAGACCAGATGTCGTCCATCTCTGCGCCAAGATTCGAGCGTCGTGACTTAGATCTTAGGATTTATTTAATATCATTTCATTTATTTTGTCACAAATAATGTTGTTAATGTTTTTATTTTTTAAAATACTTAGAGGCATGTATAGAGAAAGTGGTCGACATGACGTTTGTAGGTCTAGATGTCTAGTTTATTTTAAAAAAAATTTGAGTCAATTTGGAGTTCAGGTTAGACCTCAGCATTCAATTTTGTGGGGTCTATACTTAGGGCCAGTAAGAGATTTAAATGTGTGCCCCCCACTTCATCATATGTCCAAATGTGTAAAATTTGGACAGGGAGTCAATCTTACCAATACCTAGGTCATGTCCAAAAATGAAAAATTTTGGAGATACTTTTTCTATAGTTTTTGAAATTATTTAATAATTCTAGGGTAATTTAATTAGGGAACTTAATGACCTTCAAATCCTCCCAAATTTTGGTGAGTGTTCCTTGGGGATATCATAAGGCTCTGGATAAAATTTCATCTCATTTGGAGATGATTTGGGTTGAATTTTTGTAAATCCTAGCCTTGTCCTAAAGGGGGTATTTAGGTTAAAGTTTTCCTTGTGGGTTTGAATGGTCAAATCACCTCAACAGAGGCTGAAACTTGGGCCACTGGTTTGATATGATGTTAGAAACACTCACATGGAATTTGGGGTGGATTGGGATAGATTTTCCCTAAAACCCAAGTTCAAACCCTAAGGTTATACTTTGGGGATTTGTGAAGGGCATGGGGTGAAATGCTCTTGTATGGACTTGGTGTTTAGTCCATGTGCTCCTAGGGTGGTGATAAGCCCTAGGGAGGGCTATGGTGGGATTTGGACACATGCACACCACTTAAACCATTGGGTAAATTTTTGGGTCCATACACCTTAGGGAATGTCTAGTGGCTCAAATGACTTTGGAATTGCATGAAATTTTGGTAGAGGTCATTTTCATAACCATATTATACACTGAAATATATTGCATATTGTTTGGATGAGTTTACAAGTGGGTTCCTTTGAAAAGTGCACTATCATGAGTTGTCTTGAATAATTTTATTATGTGATCTTCTAACCTTGATTTTGGATGATATTTAGCCAAGCTATGATTTAAGACTATAGAAAGCCTTAGGAATTTTTAATATGAATTTTAGATCATTAAATGGGGTACTTCATTCACAACCCATCATGTTACACCTTCTACTTAGAAATTTCTTATGTACAAACCACTCAATGAAAACTTATAAATTTTATAAGAGGATTTCTATGACATTTTAAAGCTCTGTGAATTTTTATGGAATTTTTGGAAGTCTATCTATAGGGGTTGTTTCACAAGGTGCTATTTTCTAAGTAAAAGTAAATGAATTTATTTTGGTATTTAGTAAGCTTGATAAAATATGATTTTTGGTCAGAGGCCCTTTCTGGTCATTATTAAGATTTAGTAATTTTTCTACAATTTTCTGATGATTAACTTTTAGTACTTTCTTCTTTACCCATAATTAATGGTTTTTTATTAGATTAATTAATTAGAAGCTAAATCATTTTTGGAAAATCATGAAATTTGGTATTTGTTGTTATTCATCTGTTACCTAGTATTCATAATTTTTAGGTGGCCATTACTTGAAAAAATATTATACTTAATGTTCAAATTACCCATGGCTTAACCTTGGGAAAAATTAATTAGGAAAATTATAAGTTTCTGGAGTTAGGCTAATCATGTCATGATAGGCTCCCATTAAATATCTTAAGACTTGTGGATGAAAATTTGGAGTACCTCCTATCATGTACAACATATAATATAAGGTTGTCTGCATATAGTAAAACTGCAGAAAATATGATAGCCTTTGAGTTGGGCATATGGCTTGGGATTAATAGTTTGCTGGTTTGGGTAAAATGAGATTGAGTTCATCATTGGAAGTTGTCATGAGGAAAATGCTGGGTTGACTAGGATTAGGGGGTGCTCGGGATCGACGAATGATCATCTTTCTTGTAGAGAGAGAGAGAGGGTCAAAACACACTAGGGATAGATTCAGAGTAATATTAAAAGGGATCGGGAATCGGGTATTAAACAATAATAATAAGTGTCTTGCGAAAGGTAGCTTTGGGCTTCAGCCCATCGTAGTTCCTAGTTCCCTAGACAGCCCTTCACGGGGAATGCCCTGGGTAGTCCAAGGTTAACGTAAGCCGTAAGAATAATCAATGTTTAAGAGTAACTAGTAAGTGGTTTAAGAGAAGGACCTCTAAAATTGGAGGCTAACGTCCGAGTGCAAAGGACATACCAGGAGATGATCAGTCTAGCCAACTTGTACATACGAGGTGAAAAAAGTAATCCCAACTATATCTATAGGCTTGTAACAGAGAAAGATCCTTCTTCTTCATACGGGCAACCTCCAAAATCTCCTCGGAAGGATTTTCAACCGCAAACAAGGACGGGAAGGAATTTCCGACGTCATCAACACCTCTTCCTAAGCCAGGATCACTTCCAAGGTCAAAGATTGGAATTGTCGGCTCATGCTTATCCGACACTACCTCCACAAGCAGCCTCAGTTTACCCGCAGCAGGGTGATAACTTGCCAGAATTTGAAGTGGACAAAGCTATGCAGGAAGTGGTCCAAGTCATGAAAGGTAAGACCACTTCAAAAATTCCTTATCAGCCCGCAGATCAGAGATCCAAGGATTCGGATCCCTACTGCGAGTTCCATAAAGAGAAAGGGCATCCAACTGAAAATTTCTGAGCACTTCGCCAATTTTTGGAAAGAATGCTGAAGCATGGCAAGTTGTATGACTTATTCCTGAAGAGTGACCACTCTTATCCATCTACTTCAAAAGGCAAAGAAGTAGAGGACACTCCTTTCGGCATAAAGGGAGTAAGCCAAATCAGCAGTAGTGTCAACTTCAATATTAGCGAGTGCATCGATGTCGATGACGAAGGCACTCTTAGAGAACTACAATGCTGAGGAAAAAAGGGGACATTGCAAAATCACAAAAGCTCTTCACAATCATAGTTAGTTGTTTTTATTCTTTGAACATTTTCTCTGGAACACCTAAGTAATCTTTCATTCATTTCAATATTTTACATCAGAGATCTCGTACTAACACTTTTCCTTTTTTGGAGTGTCAAAGGGATTGTTGTGTAACATCCTATTTCGTGCTAGGCCCCTCACACGCGTTTTGAGTCAAGAGAATTGACTCAGGCTCGGGAAGCGTCGAGTGAGTCGAGAAAACTCGACGACATTCGATGAAGCGTCGAGTGCGTTGAGTGCACTCAATGCCACTCGACGAATTTAACTTCGAAAATATTCTAAAAATTGTAGGCGTCGAGTGGTATCAACGCCATTCGATGAAGCGTCGAGTGCAATCGACGCCATTCGACGAATTTTGCTGAGGCGTTGAGTGGACTCAACACCACTCAACGTATTTTACTTGGAATAGTTTCTAGAAGTTAAGTAGTTAAGTGAATTCAACGCGGCGTTGAGTGGTCTCAACGTCACTCAATGCTTTTAACTTAGATATATTTTGGCTGATGTTGGCGTTGAGTGAAGTCAATGCGGCGTTGAGTGGTCTCAACGCCACTCAACGCTTTTAATTTGGAATTATTTTGGTGGCTATTGGCATTGAGTGAATTCAACACAGCGTTGAGCGGTCTCAATGCCACTCAACACTTTTAACTAAGATCTATTCTGGCTGATGTTGGAATTGAGTGAAGTCAACGCGGCGTTGAGTGGTCTCAATGCCACTAAACGCTTTTAACATAGATCTATTTTGGCTGATGTTTGTGTTGAGTGATGTCAACACGACATTGAGTGATCTCAACTCCACTCAACGCTTTTAACTTGGAATTATTCTGGTGGTTGTTGGCGTTGAGTGAAGTCAACGCAATGTTGAGTGGTCTCAACACCACTCAATGCTTTTAACTTAGATCTATTCTGGTTGATGTTGGCGTTGAGTGAAGTAAACGCAGCGTTGAGTGGTCTCAACGCCACTCAATGCTTTTAACTTAGATCTATTATAGCTGATGTTTGTTGGGTACACTGAAAAAAATGTACCAGATTTGGAGAAGCCTCATCTTACTCAATGATATACATCAATTTATATTTGATGGATGTTTTAGTTTCATTGTGCAAGTGTAAGGTTTGCAATAATTTTTCTAAGTACAAGTGTCGACACTTGTGAAGAATTGTGTTGACACGCAAAAGTTGTGTCGACACTAGAAGCAAGGCCTGTGTCGACACCCAGGCATTGTGTCGACACCTGAAGAAGAAGCTGTGTCGACACCCAGAATTGTGTAGACACCTAAGGCAAGGTTTGTGTCGATGTCTAAAGAAGCAGTGGTATCGACATCAAGGAGTTATGTCGACATCAAAAGAAAGGCTTGTATCGACACTCAGGATTTGTGTCGACACCTGAAGAAGGTTTGTGTCGACACACAGGACTTGTTTTGACACACACTCAACGCCGTTTGTCTACAGCTAAGTCAAGACCAGAAACAGTTGTGTTGACACACAGGAATTGTGTCGACACACACTCAATGACATCTAGATTACACTCAACGCCATCTTATAGCAACAGCTATACTGAGTCAAAAGGCTTATATCGACACACAATACTTGTGTTGACACACACTTAACGACGTCTCGACACACACTCAACGACAGCTGGATGTACACTAAACGTCATCTGCCAGCATCAGTTATGTCAAGACTAGGAGCAGTTGTGTCGACCCACAGGACTTGTGTCGACACACAGGACTTGTGTCGACACACAGGACTTGTGTCGACAGATACAAACAGAAGCTGTGTCGAGTAGTTGAAGAATGATTATGTCAACACATGGAATGTTATGTCGACATCATCAAGACTCGTATCGACACTTAGTATTTTGTGTCGACACATATGAAGCAGTCTGCTGAGTGGATCTTGCTGACTTATAAAATCTTTGAGGAATCAACTGTGATGACGGGTGACTCGACAGTTGTCATTACCAACAGGTCTGACACCTTTGTCAGAACTGTCAGAAGGTTGTTACAAACCGGATCAGCCGGTAATCAGGAGAAATCTCTATAAAAAGGACTGATCTGTGACAACTTATAAGAACATACACAGAGATAAAAAGGTGGATCATCTAAGAAAAGTTTTTAACAAGTAAATGGATGACCTTTAAGAAGGCAGATTCTCAACAGTTTGTAGAGAAGATTAAGATCATATTCTGAATTCAAGGAAGGAGCTGACAGGAGATCAACTTCTACATCAAGAAGAGTTCAACCTTATTTTTTTCTATCAAGAAGCTTTGAAACAGCTAAGTCAGGTTGGATCTGGAGATTCAGTTCATTCAAGAACTGATCAAGAAGCTCTCACCTATAGAGTGATCTATCTGGTGATATTTCTGTATTTCTCAAAAACTCAAATTCTTGTAGGATCTATTGTTAGATCTGAGTTGTAAGCCTATAATTATAAAGGCTGAGGTAGGGTTGAGTGCCTGAGGTGTAGGACTATTGATAGTCTGAGTTATAAGCCTAGTTATAAAGGCTGAGGTAGGGTTGTGGCCTGAGGAAGGATTCTTGGGGAGAATCTGAGGTAAGACTTGTATAAGTCTGAGCTGTAGGAACCAATCTGGTTCTGAGTTGTAAGATCTATGGATCTGAGTTAGTGAAAGGAAGTTGGGCTGAATCCAGTTCTCTACTGGATATGCGAAGGGGGAAAGTGGATGTACCCATATCTTGAGGAACAACTATAAATCTGGTGTATGTTGTGCTATGTTTTCTGTGCTGTGATTTGCAATTTCTGTGCTAAGTAAGAACTTTTTATATTTCCTAAAATTCTTAAAGATAATTAGAAACTATTCACACCCCCCCCCCCTCTAGTTGTTTAGGCTCTTAAAATAAGTCTTTCAAGTGGAATCAGAGGGAGGTTGCTCAAAGATAGACCTAACAGTCTGAGTATATCTCCTAGACATTTAATAGTTTTCAAGAATGGGTTCAAATGAGAACCAAAAGGAGTTTGGATCTATGAAACTACCTATCTGCAGGAAAGAATGTTTTGGCATATGGAAGGAAAGGGTCAGATTGTTTATGGAAGCTTCTGATCCAAGAATCTACATTACTGTACAAGAAGAACCCTTCATTCCAATGAAGGTATCAGCTCTGGATGCAAATGTAAGAACTCCTAAGAACTATTCTGAAATGACAAAGGATGAGATCATCCTGGCAACACTAGACAAAAGAGCACAGAACATTATTGTAAGTGCTATAGATGATGCCACATTTCAGAATCTGGTGCATTGTAAGACCTCCAAGGAAATGTGGGACACCCTGATTGTCTTCATGGAGGGAACAGAAGAAGTCAGAGAAGACAGAAAATCTATGCTGAACCAAGAATATGAGAGTTTTAGACAAGCCAAGACTGATGGCATAGCTGAATACTATAAAAAGTTCTTCAGGATAGTTAATGAACTGATGACCTATGGAAGAGTCTTCAACACTTATGAACTGAATGACAAGTTTCTCAGGTCTCTGACAAAGGACTGGGACACAAATATTTGTGCCATTAGAGATGTGGCAAAGCTTACTGATACACTTCCTCCCATATTATTTGGAAAGCTGTTATCATATGAAATGCAGCTTACTGCTAAGAATGAGGAAGAGAAGAGCAGCAGGTCTGAGTACAAGGACAAATCAGTAGCCTTCAAGGCTGAAGGTACAAGAAAGGGCAGGAGAAAATCTCCTTCTCCACCCAGAAGGAGTGCTAAGGCAGAAGAAGGAATTCCAGAAAAAACCTCATCAGACAGCCACACCTCGTATGAGGACTTTGCTGTTTTTACAAGGCAGTTCCAAAGGTTCATGAAAAAGAAGAAGTGGAGATCCAGACAATCATCATCCTTTTCCAAGGATGAGTACTACAAGAAAAATAAGAATCCCAAGGAGGACAGGTATGCCTCAAAACCTAGTAAACAAACTAACTCTAAGATTATTTGCTATTGCTGCAACAGGCCAGGACATGTCATAGCTGACTGTCCAGACAAGAAGACTGAATCTAAGGACAAGAAGAAGCATCAACTGAAGGGCAAGAAGGAGAAATCCTTTGTTGCTCAGAAACAAAAGAGTTGGACAGACTCTTCATCTTCAGGATCAGGAGAAGAAGAAGATTCAGAAGCATATGTTGGGCTGTTCTCAAAAGAAGAGGATTCTAAGTAACTAGAATTCCTACAAATGCTGGACTCCATAAATGGAGTGGAAGACCATTGTTGTACATTGCTGATGGCTCTGTATGAAAATGATCAGTGTTAGGATCAGCCTGGTCCAAGCAAGGTATACAATTCTCTCTTAGAGTCAGATTACTTTACTGGATCAGAATCAGAAGCATCTGCATCAAGAGATGTGGATGGTTCTGAGTCTGAAGGGGATGTACACCAAATCATTGATGAGTATGGTGGGTTGCTGCAAGCTCTAAAGAAAAGCAAGCTTCTTGTCAAGGAGCAGGCCAAGGAGATTGAATCTCTTAAGCAGGCAGCATCAGAATCAGCCAAGCTGATTGATTTGAAACTAAATGAGGTTCCCAAACTGAAGAACATAACTGTCATTCAGATGGGCACAATCTCTTTCAAGGAAAATCATATAAGGAATCTGGAGGCAAGACTTCAGAAAGAAAAAGAGTTAGTGGCTAAATTCTCTAAGCCAAAATCAGTCTTGCCTTTAATAGACAACTTCATTTCTCAAAAAGGTAAGACTGGTCTAGGCTTTAAGGGAAGAACAAGGGCCACCAATTCACATGGAAAAGGTAAGGTCCCAGCTCAGCCACTAGCCTCTAAGCCCTCTATTTTCTTTAAGAAGGTGATGCAACCTACAAACAGGTATGATCATGAAATGACTCATGGTCACTATAAGTATGAAGATCACATTAGCAAGTGTGCTAATGCTAGTAGGCCACTCTATAGGCAAGCTCATCAGGTTCAAAAGGAATTCTTGGGATTTGCTGCTCAAGCACCTACACTCAAAAGAACTGCGGGCAACAAGGTTGTGAAGTTTGTACCTAAGAGAAGGTACAACAGATTTGAGTGTTGGTGTTGTGGCAAGGTAGGCCACTTTGCTATGGATTGCTGGTTTAACATAAGCATTAAAACCAAGAATAGTTTACCTATCAGAAAAGTTGTAGGTAAACATGATAGTTTTCAAACTAACAAGAACCTAGGACCCAAAACTAATTTGGGTTCTAAGGATGAGTAATTATTTATTTGATGTAGGAGAATCCAAGTGGTCATACCCTATATGATACTTGGATAGTGGATGTTCTAGACACATGACTAGAACAAGAAGAATGTTGACGGACTATGCACCCATAGAGAATGGTCCCAAAGTCATCTTTGGTGGATCAGAAAAAGGAGTCATCAAAAGATTTGGTAACATTTCTAGTGACTCTATTACTATCACTAAAGTGGCTTATGTGAAGGGTCTAAACATAACCTGATTAGCATAAGTCAACTTAGTGATCTAGGTTATGATATCTCTATCCATAAAGGGGAGTGCCAAATTAAGACGTCAAGTGATCAAGAGACCATATTGACTGGCACTAGGAGAGGGAATGTATATTGTCTTAACCTAGATTGTGAGTATAACTCACCCATTTTCCTAGTTGCAGGTGAGAAAGCTTCATTATGTGTCAAATGGAAAAAGAGGTTAGCTCATCTGAACTATAAGTCTATAGGGCTGCTGTTTAGCATGGGTTTAGTGAGGAATGCTCCTCAAGTCAAGTGCATTAAAGATGGAGTGTGTTCAGCTTGCCAAAAGGGCAAACAGAACAAGTCCTCTTTTCCTGCACTTGATACCGAAGATTCAATGAGATGTTTATATCTTTTGCATATGGATTTGTTTGGTCCTATGTCAGTTCATAGTCTTGGTAGGAAAGTATACACTTTAGTTGTTGTGGATGACTATTCTAGATACACATGGGTTTTCTTCTAAAGGCAGAAATCTAAAACCCCTTGTGTTTTCCAGCCTTTTGTTAGACAAATTCAGAATGAATTTTTAACAGTTCAGTGGTCAAAATCAGAAGTGACCATGGAATTGAATTTCAGTCTGAATGTACAACAAAATTCTGTGAAGAACTTGGGATTCATCAGGATTTATCCTCACCTAAAACACCTCAGCAAAATGAAATTGCTGAAAGAAAGAATAAAACTCTTATTGAGGCAGGTAGAACTCTACTCAGTGACACTACTCTCCTTGAATATTTCTGGGCTGAGGCAGTAAATACTGCTTGTCATGTTCTCAATAGAGCATCCATAAATAAGAAACTTAAGTTGACTCCCTATCAGATTTTGAAAGGCAGAAAACCAAACATTTCTTACTTCAGAATCTATGGTAGCAAGTGTTATGTCCTAGTTAATGGTAAGCACTACCAAACAAAGTTTGCTGCCAAATCTCTAGAAGGGATATTTGTTAGATACAGCAATATTTGTCAGTTCATGTTGTTTTTGATGTGTCTAGATTGATTAACAATGAATTATCTAGTTCTTCAGTTAGTTCTACAGGTCTAATAGACAGGCTGGACAAGATGATCATCAATGATGAAGCTCCTGCTAGGATGGATGATGGAAAAGATGCATGTTGTCCAGGGGAGAACAAAACTCACTGGATGATGAAGACAATGAGGAGCATCATGTTGAGAAAAATGAAGAAGGCCATGAGGTTGACAGGTTTCCTCCAGCAAGAAGACACCTGAAGGATCATCCAGCTCACCAGATAATTGGTGATGCAAGTCAAGGTATTCTAACAAGGAGCAGGAACATGAACACAATTTTATGTTCAAGTTTCTTATCACAGATAGAACCCAGGAAGTTTGAAGATGCCATGCAAGACACAAATTGGATTGATGTTATGCAAGAAGAGCTGAATCAATTCAGAAGATGCAAAGTCTAGGAACTAGTTCCTAAACCTAAGGATCACAACATCATAGGAATCAAGTGGATCTATAGAAACAAACTTGATGAAAATGGCACAATTATCAAGAACAAGGCAAGGCTGGTAGCAAAAGGCTACAAGCAAGAGGAAGGGATTGACTTTGATCAAACCTTTGCCCCATTAGCAAGGCTAGAGGCTATAAGGATGTTCTTGGCATATGCTGTCTATCAAGGGTTCAAGGTATATCAAATGGATGTAAAGTCAGCATTTCTGAATGGTGACTTAAAAGTGGAAGTCTATGTTGAACAACCTTCAGGTTTTGTAGATTCTCATTTTCTTGATTATGTATATAGGCTTAGGAAAGCTCTATATGGTTTGAAACAAGCTCCTAGGACTTGGTATGCAACCTTGTCTACTTTTCTTATTGAGAATAAATTCTCTAGAGGAAAGATAGACAAAACTCTATTCTTTAGGGAATCTAAAGGCAAGATATCTACTCCAGATATATGTTGATGACATTATCTTTGGATTTACTGAAAATAACCTTTGTAGAAACTTTGCCAAACTTATGCAAGAGAAGTTTGAGATGAGCAGTATGGGAGAGCTGAAGTTCTTTTTGGAACTTCAAGTAAGATAGAATGATGATGGATTGTCCATATCTCAATCTAAGTTCACCAAGGAGTTGATTAACAAAATATGGTATGGACTCAGCCTCCACCATGAAAACTCCAATGGGAACAAGTATGCTTATAGGCAAAGATGAGACTAGGAAACCAGTTGATGAATCTTTGTATTGAGGGATAATTGGTTCCCTACTCTACTTGACTGTTAGTAGACCTGACATCATGTATGTTACATATGTCTGTGCTAGGTACCAAGCATGCCCAAAGGAATCTCATTATACTGCAGTTAAGAGAATTTTGAGATATCTTAAGGGCACACCTAATCTAGGTCTTTGGTACCCTAAGAATAGAGATTTCACACTAACTGGTTTCTCAGATGCAGATTTTGCATAATGCAAAGAAGACAGGAAAAGTACTACAGGAAACTGACAATTCCAAGGTGGAAGGCTGGTGTCATGGTGCAGCAATAAGCAGACTAGTGTAGCTATATCAACAGCTGAGTCTGAATATGTAACTGCAGGCAGTTGCTGTGCACAATTATTGTGGATAAAGCACCAACTTGACGATTATGACATCAAGGTAAGTAGAATTCCACTGTTTTGTGATTCTACAAGTGTTATTTCTATTATTAAGAACCATGTATCTCACAGTAGAACCAAGCATATAGAAATTAAGTTCCATTTTATAAGAGAACATGTGGAGAAAGAAGATATTAATCTAGAATTTGTAAACACAAATAGTCAGATTGCTGATATTTTTACAAAACCTCTGGATGAAACTAAATTCAATCATTTTAAAATTGAATTAGGTATGTTGAACCTAGACTAGGTCAGCACAAGCATTCCTAAGTAGACTATGTAAGCACAATATTTCTCAGAAAATTTGTCTAAGTACAGTGTTTGTGTTGACAAAAACAAATTGTGTCGACACATTCAGTATGTTGTGTCAACAAAGAAAAAGGATGTGTCGACACAGACACAGTAACTGTGTCGACATAAGTATGGATGTCGACACAATAATGTCGAGACATTAAGTTAGCTGATTTTTGTGTCGACACACAAAAATCAATGTCGACACTCTGTGTCGAGTCATGACCATTCCATGTTGACACTAACATAAGTATGTCGACACATAGAAGTGTCAACTAAACCTAAGTATTGTCGAGACCTAGTATTATTACTAAGGAGCATCTTTTGAACTCCCCGTTACACCTAGAATATAAATAGGTGAAGTCAAAATCTTGTCGACTACGCTTTCATATTTCTTGACTCTAGCCCTTGTGTCGACTTCGATATTCTCTTCTCTTCTCTCTCTCTCCCTTCCATCAATGGCACCCATCAAGGAAGACAAGGTGAACGAAGGCTATGAACTGGTTTGTGATGGATTCACGACAGCGTCTCAAGAAATCCAGGGTGTAATTACCCTAATTTCAGAAAATGGGTTGAAATTCTTGGTTTCAGAACCAACAAAGATTTGGAAGAATGAGGTCATGGAATTTTATTCTTCTACAACTGTGGACACAGACGGGAAGAAGATCAAAGCCACTGTACAGGATTCCAGAGTGAAACCTACACTGAAGTCGATTAGGAAATCACTCCAACTTACTAAGGTCAAGGATGAAGATGACATCATTCCCTCATTGAAAAAAGATGCCTTAAGCTGGTGCGGGTTAAACCCTAATACCAAGGTTGGATCATCCATCACCAGAAAAGGGATGAATTTGCAAGGGAAATTCCTGTCAGAGATAGTAGGCAAGGTAATCCTGTACAAAACAGGTGGACATGAAAGAATCTAGGCTTCTATGTTCAATCTAATGACAAGAATAATTTTCAAGCTAAAGATAGATTGGGCATCCATAGTATTTGACAAGATACAAGAAGGAATCAAGAAACCAAATCTGGGAAGAATCTTGAGTCTATGTTTATCTTCAATAATACCAGATATTATGAACTAACTTACAAGATCAAAAATCAACCATATGAGAAGAATGGACACAAGAATCCTGTCTAGGTGGGATAGAGTATTAACCAAGGAGGTTTCTACTCCTCAGAAACAGACCAAGAAAGAAAAGAAGAAGCTTGAAGTTGTACAACAAGCAGAATCTTCTAGTGATTCTGAAGAGGAAGTGGTCTTCAGTTCAGATGAAGACATGCCCCAAAAAGATTTTCAAGATAAAGTAGAGCAGTGTGCTCCCAGAGCAATAGGTAGTCTCCACTCAAGGGGGAGAAAATCCTGAATCAGCAGCACAAGAAACTGTCCTTCCTGAGCTACCTGCTCAAGGGGAAAGAATTGATGCTGCTACACTAGAGAGTGAGTATGCAGCAGATACAATAATGGATATTGTCTCAGATATAAATAAAGAAGCACTGAACAATGCTGAGAAGGAGGCACAAGTTGTGCAGAATGAGCAAGTATCTCCTTTATAGAACAGGCCCTGGACAAAAATCTGGATGTCGAGGGAGAACCTTTTGTTTTCCAAACTAACCTTGTTCCTCCTGTACAGATACAGCAAGAGGTAACAATGGAAGATCTATTTCCTAATTTACGTGCTGCAAGGACTGAGGGGGAGCAATCCTATGTAAAAAAGGACCTGCCAAGAACTGAGGGGGAGGAGCTGCTATATGCCCCATCTAATAAGGAAACTGTTGATATAGAAAGCTCTTCACAACCCTCTGATGATGAGGAAGCTACTATGGCTAAGAAAAGGAAGATAGTTGAAATAAAGAAAAGGAGCTCAGGCTACAAGAAAGCCTTGCACACAGTCACACACCCACCTGCTCTAAGCATGGATTTCAGTTCACTACTGGTCTACATGTAAGTAAAATTGAATGAACAAAGGCAATCTCTAGAAAAGTATGTGGATGAGTCTAATAAGGAACTGCAGTTTCAGTTGGCTCAGGACATAAAGTCAATCAGATTTGAAGTCAATCTGCACAAGAAAGAAATGACAGATTGCTTCCATAAGGGAGGCAATGTTGTGGTGTATTTGGCTGAGCAACAACAACTGCTGAAGACTGAGGTTGAGGACATTGCCACAAAGCAAGGGTATGTTTTGGAAAATCAATTCATGTCAAATGAAAACCTCAAAGACTCTCATGCAGAAATCATCCAGAAACTGGGAAGTATTTCAATAGATTTGAAAACTGAAATATCAAAGCAGATACAAGTAGATTTAGCTGCTATTCAAACAGCTATTGAAGCCTCCCAAAAGACAATTTATGATACCTTACTGAAGTTCAAAGACTATTACAAAGAAGGTACAGAATATCTGGCTGATCAGATAAGGTTTCAGAAGACTGATCTAAGGGATCATATTAATAGAGAAGTCATAAAGGGGGAGAGATTGTTAGTCAAAACTAGCTCTGACCATGCTAAATGGATCTCTAATTCAATCAGAGTTACACTTGGCTTTCCTCCTTTATATGATGATGACAATGTTGTTGAATCGTGAGTGCAACCTGCTAATATTGAAGGAGATCAGCCTGAAGTTGCAAAGGTTATTTACCCTCCTGCTGATTTTGACATGGTTCAACAAGAAGTACAAACAATGTACAGTCCTTCACAGGAGGCATCAAAGGTGATCATTGAAAAAGTAGAAATGTCAGAGGCTGCCAAGCTAGCTCAAAAGAAGACAGAATTATCCAAGAAAAGGTTCAGGGAACAGGCTGAGTTGAAGCCAAATTTTGAACAATAGAGCCCTACTTCAAGGAATATCATTTTGAATTTCTGGAAGGCTGTAAAGGATAAGACCCATGACAGGGGTAAGTGGTACTCTGAGAAGGAATGGAACAAATATAAAGCTAGGCAGGAAGCCATTCTTCAGCATAGAAGGAGTGCAAAAGTTGGGAAGTTAGCTGTTAATGCTCTGGAGCCTAGCAGGTACTTCCCCAAGCCCTTTCACTATTTTTTAAGGCAAAGAATAAAGGCTGAAGAACTAAAGAAGAAGGATCTCAAAGGAAAGAAACCTGCTGATGATACAGATCCTACTGTGCAGGCAAAGATTCAATCAGGAAAAGGCATAATGATTAAGGAGCCTAGTCAATCATATGATAGATAGGCTTATATGTAGAATAATGTAACTTTTTGTTTTTGTTCTAAGGAAAAAACATGTAAACCCAGTATTTTATGATTAATAAATAAAATCAGCTTCCCAGTTGCCTTGAGTTGTTTACATTATTTATATGTTATCCTGCATTGAAATGAATGTACATCTATTCTTATGTGTTTTATTATGTGAGATGTATATCTTTGACTAAGGGTTATGACTTCTCCAAATAGGGGGAGATTGTTGGGTACACTGAAAAATATGTACCAAATTTGGAGAAGCCTCATCTTACTCAATGATATACATTAATTTGTATTTGATAGATGTTTGAGTTTCATTGTGTAGGTGTAAGGTTTGTAAGAATTTTTCTAAGTACAAGTGTCGACACTTGTGAAGAATTGTGTCGACACCCAGAAGTTGTGTCGACACTAGAAGTAAGGCCTGTGTCGACACCCTGGCATTGTGTCGACACCTGAAGAAGAAGCTGTGTCGACACCCAGAATTTTGTCGACACCTAAGGCAAGGTTTTTGTCGACATCTAAAGAAGCAGTTGTGTCGACATCCAGGAATTATATCGACATCAGAAGAAAGGCTTGTGTCGACACTCGGGATTTGTGTCGACACCTGAAGAAGGTTTGTGTCGACACATAGGACTTGTGTCGACACACACTCAACGCCGTTTGTATATAGCTAAGTCAAGACAAGAAACAGTTGTGTCGGCACACAGGACTTGTGTCGACACACACTCAACGACATCTAGATGACACTCAACGCCATCTTACAGCAACAGCTATACTGATTCAGAAGGCTTGTGTCGACACACAGGACTTGTGTCGACACACACTCAACGACGTCTCGACACACATTCAACGACAGCTGGACGTACACTCAACGCCATCTGTCAGCATTAGTTATGTCAAGACTAGGAGAAGTTGTGTCGACACACAGGACTTGTGTCGACACATATAATAGAAGCTGTGTCGAGTAGCTGGAGAATGATTATGTCAACACATGGAATGTTATGTCGACATCATCAAGACTTGTGTCGACACTTAGTCTTTTTGTGTTGACACATATGAAGCAGTCTGCTGAGTGGATCTTGCAGACTTATAAAATCTTTGAGGAATCAATTGTCATGACAGGTGACTCGATGGCTGTCATTACCAACAGGTCTGACACCTTTGTCAGAACTGTCAGAAGGTTGTTACAAACCGGATCAGCCGGTAATCAGGATAAATCTCTATAAAAAGGACTGATCTGTAACAACTTATAAGAACAGACACAGAGATAAAAAGTTGGATCATCTAAGGAAAGTTTTTAACAACAAGTAAAGGGGTGACCCTTATGAAGGCAGATTCTCAACAGTCTGTAGAGAAGATTCAGAACTTATTCTGAATTCAAGGAAGGAGCTGACAGGAGATCAACTTCTAAATCAAGAAGAATTCAACCTTATTTTGTTCTATCAAAAAGCTTTGAAACAGCTAAGTCGGGTTAGATCTGGAGATTCAGTTCATTTAAGAACTGATCAAGAAGCTCTCACATATAGAGTGATCTATCTGGTGATATTTCTGTATTTCTCAAATACTCAAATTATTGTAAGATCTATTGTTAAATCTGAGTTGTAAGCCTATAATTATAAAGGCTGAGGTATGGATGAATGCCTGAGGTGTAGGTCTATTGATAGTCTGAGTTGTAAGCCTAGTTATAAAGGCTGAGGTAGGGTTGTGGCCTGAGGTAGGATTCTTGGCGAGAATCTGAGGTAAGACTTGTATAAGTCTGAGCTGTAGGAACCAATCTGGTTCTGAGTTGTAAGATCTGTGGATTTGAGTTAGTAGAAGGAAGTTGGGCTGAATCCAGTTCTCTACTGGATAGGCGAAGGGGGAAAGTGGATGTACCCATACCTTGGGAAACCACTATAAATCTGGTGTATGCTGTGCTGTGTTTTTTGTGATGTGATTTGCAATTTCTATGTTAAGTAAGAACTTTTTATAATTCCTAAAATTTTTAAAGATAATTAGAACCTATTCACCCCCCCCCCCTCTAGGTGTTTAGACTATTGAAATAAGTCTTTTAATGTTGGCATTGAGTGAAGTCAACGCTGTGTTGAGTGGTCTCAAAGCCACTCAACGCTTTTTCAACTTAGATTTATCCTAAATGTCGTTGGAGTTGAGTGGAATCAACGTTGCGTTGAGTGGTCTCAACACCACTCAACGCTTTTTACTTATAGTTGTTCTGAGGCCTGTAGGTGTCGAGTGCGTTGAGTGCACTCGACGCCACTCGACGATTCGTCGAGTTAATGTTGCTTACTCAACGCGGCGTTGAGTGGTCTCAACGCAACTCAACGCTTTTGACTTGGAGGATTTTTCATTCCAGACTTTGTTTGGTTGTTCAACATATGGGCTGAACTGGGTTCAGAATGAGCGCCAATTTACCTATTGGACCCAGTTATTTCAATCAAGACCTAATTAATGTAATAATTGGACGGTCCAATATTATGGTGACCCTTGGCAGTAAGGAGGAACAATGCTCAAGGACGACCAGCCATGCCCCGCCACTTTCAACCACTCCCTGCCACCCCCCTTTTCAGAGTCCTTAAACAAATCACTCCCAACCTCACCTCCATTCCACCCCACCACCACCTTCAGTGAGCAGAAATGAGTGGAAACTGATAGCTGGAGATAAGAGTTCGCCGGAGTAATCGTCGGCCATGGCTCACAACCACCGTACTCGCCGCCAAACGCGGCTACAGGTACGTTTCTCCTCCCCTCCCTCAGTGCTAGACATCTAGCTCTTTTAGGAGAGATATCGGGCTTAATTGTGCCTGATACCATGTGAGGAAGATGAGATTTAATTTCCGAGCATTTCTCCTTTCTCGTGTTCGCCGGAGGATCCGCCTCTGGTAGTCATATTGCCGGGAAATGCTAGCCACCACCTCAACGGAGAGTTGTGGCAAAAATCGTCGGCGGTGGCGGTGGCTGGATGGCTGGGAAAGTGAAGATCATAGAGCTATAGCTCGGGATGATCTGGACCATCGGCTCATTGGGGAAGATGAGTTGTTGTCGTCAATTTAAATGTGTTATAAACTATAGTATTAATTACCTACTAGTGTAATTTCTTTCACATAAATACAGTCACCTTGTATGAGTTATTTAGGCCTCTTAGAGGCATTTTTAGAAATAATGACCAACATAAACAAGGTAGATCTATGTCTCATCTTTAATTTGACACCCTAAACAAGGCAGTAGCATTCTTCGAGAATGCAATTTCACATTTCAGGATAGTAGAATCAGTAGCTGAAATTTTACATGCTTTCTTTTCAACTTCCATGATTATCATAGCAGTCTCATCTATGCTTAGTGGCAGTAAGGTTGGATTTAGTAGATGTGCACCCTGATGAATTACCATAAGATTCAATCCCACATTCTGATTCAGTCGAGTTTTATTGTATTTTTTTCAAACTCTAATCCTTTGGAACTATCGAGAGAAATATCAGAAGTTACCCATGTAAGCCCATCAAGAGGAGTACTTGAGGAAGATACTTCTAAATAACTAGCCGCTTCGATAGAAACTTTGTCATCCAAGCAATTCGAACTAACAACTTCTAACAGTTCCTCATTCAATGTAGCTCTAGATTCCAATGATCCCACTATATCTTTCTTCTGATCCAGTTCAGATGTTCTAGATTCTGCAATGGTTGGTAGTAAAGCGGCAGCAGAAGTGAATGAATCAGCTGCTGGAGCTGAATGAAAGCCTGTAGAATCAATGGAAGGTGAATCTTTAGTTGTAGATGCCAAACCGTTGCCCCTGAGAGCCTCTGCAGTATATTCTAACGAATCTATCTGCATTAACCATTACACATCAATATTCTTTAAATAACTTTAATAAGTAAAGTAAGAAAACAGGAAAAATAGATATCAACATTAGTAAAAAAAGATGATGAATGTGTTGCCCTACTTACCTGTTGCTGAGAATGCTTAAGCTCACTTGTATTTATCCTTTTCGGTTGATCCTTTGGAGATTCTGACCTTATAAAAACTTCATTCTTACCTTCGATTTTTTCCCTCACAAATGATGCAAGGCTTCCAGCAATGGTAGGAACAAAAGAAGAGGATTCAGACTTATTTACATGCATTAAAGAAGCTCTTATTCAGTCCTTATCAGTTGAAGAGGAAGAAGATTCGGGTACAGTAGGCTCAAAACTTTTCTTCTGCACAGTAGCAATATTTTGTGGACCAACTTCATTATCCCTAACTTGTGGAGCAACAGAGACATCCATGGGTAATTTGGACTTCTTCAATGATTCTAGCTTAGCAATGGGCATGCTAATTCTAGCTATATTCCATTGTAACAACACCTTCTCTAGAATAATTTAATACCAAATTTTGCAACTTCCAGCTATCATTCTATTGTAAGTGAAACATATACTTGTGAAAAAATGTTGTTTTCAAGAGGATCGTAGAAATGCATAGAATGAAGTACAATTTCAGTCAGAATTAGGTCAAGACATGGTAAAAAAAAGTGATGTTATATATAAATCAAATATGACTATATACAAACCTTTACTATATACAAACCAATGCAAATATAAATTTGTTATACACAAACTTAATGGTTATATACAAACCAATAAAAATAAAAAATAACTATTTTATCAGTTAAAAATTAAACTTAAAGGTGACTAATTGATATCATATTATCAAAAAAACATTTTTGCAATATCATAATATCAATTATATTGTCTTTTCAAAATATTCTAACTACAACGCCGGCAAAGAAAATACTTGTACAAAGAAAATTATAGGACTGATCAGTTTCTTAGATGAACAATAAAAATATGACATGAGGTTTCCTCTCTTCAAATCTGATCGGAGATAGTTGGTCCATCGCAATCTGCAGTTTTTAAACAGCAAAAACCTAAAAATCAATTTTTACTCTTCTTCCTTGCAGTTTTAACAAAGAAAAATATCCTCTTCTACATGCATCCAAAAGAGGAGATCTCTCCTCGCTATGCCTAAAATCAATAAAGATACAAACTTTACTTCCCGCAAGGAGAAGCTTTTTAATTTTAGGAGTTTGTAGAAGGGCGTGGAGGACCTACAAGGTTAGGAATGGCTCTCCAGCAACATTGACCATTATTGAGGATGAAGTTGATGAGCTTCTTGTCCTCCATGGCTAGGGGAGATATTTGTTGAGTGAGAGAGGTCGCCAGTCAAGGTCCCATCATCGGTCATGGATAGAGTTCGTCAGACGATGTCCATTAAATGCCGGCAACAAGCGGAGGAGGGGCGGCACCCAACGTGGGAAGCAAGATCACAGTTCAGGCGAGAACCGAGCAGGCGGAGGGGGCTTACGGCTGGAATGAGGAATAGGTTTAATTTTAGGGTTTTATTAGTTTTGTGTATAGTACTTTAAAACGTCTAAAATGATCTAGGAATTTGGTTTGTATATAGCCATACTTGGTTTACATATAACATCACCTAAAAAAAGAAGAGTAAAATGAAAAAGAAACTGAAAATCACAAAACTTTGATAAGAAATAGATCAGTGTTAAGACTCTAGATGGATAGAGAGAAAAAGAGAGAGATTGAGAGAGAGGAACTAGAGAGGAAGAAGAGGCTAAGAGAAATTAGGGTTAGAAGGAGGAAGGAGATTACCTCAATACTTGCATGCTGAACCAAGAGGGGTTCCGGGATATAAATACCCGGAACCAAAGAGGGGCCGGCCAAAGGGGCCGGCCGGCCCCAATAGGGCTGAACCGAACCGGTTCAGCCCTATTTCGGCATCTTCAGAGAGAGGGGGCTGAACCGGATGGTTCAGCCCCGTTGTGTACGGCATCCTTGCGTCTGCGAACATATTGACGACCGGCAAAACGTTGCGGGGGCGTAACATTCCCCTCCCCATCAAGAACCAGCTGGTCCTCAAGGTGGTAGTCGGGGTAGAGTTCCTTGAAATCGAAGAAATCCACCCAAGAGTTTTGTGCCGGAGACAGGTTCTTCCACTTGACCAAGAGTTCGGGCCGGAATTCGGTGCCCCGGTGCTTCCATCTGCTTCGTAAGACATCCTCTGGAAGTGGCCGCAGCTCACCCGCTGCCGTAACGTCAGGCAAGAGACCAGAAGGTTGGATATGCTGGCCCACCTTTCTCTTGAGCAATGAAACGTGAAAAGTGGGATGGATGCGGGAGCCCGGCGGCAAAGCCAAGGTGTAAGCTACCGGCCCCACCCTGCTGATGATCTGAAAGGGGCCGTAGTAGCGCGGGGATAACTTCTGATTGCCACAGGCTGCAACAGATAATTGCCGATATGGTTGTAACTTGAGAAAAACCTCGTCACCGACGGCGAATTCCACCTTCATACGATCCTGGGCCAAACGGAGGTTGGCCCGAAGAGTGACCATCATGCGATCGCGGTCCAGAAGAGCCCGATCAACCGCCGGTAGAGCGGTGCTACCCGGCTCATAAGTGCCCAAAGTCGGAGGTGGCCGACCGTAAACAACCTCAAATGGCGTCATCCTGCTGGCGGAGTGATAAGACGTGTTATAACAGTATTCGGCCCAATGTAACCACTCTGGCCAAGTGCGGGGCTCATCCATCACAAAGCACCGAAGATATGTCTCCACCCCTCGGTTAAGAACTTCTGTTTGGCCATCCGATTGCGGATGGTTGGCCGTGCTGAAATGTAAGCGAGTTCCTTGTAAGCGGAATAACTCCCTCCAAAAGCTGCTAACGAAGGTCGGGTCACGATCAGAAATAATCGCGCGAGGAACGCCATGCAGACGCACAATCTCTCTAGCAAAGAGGGCGGTCACCGAGTCTCCAGTGTAAGGGTGGCTGAGGGCAATAAAGTGGCCATACTTGGAGAGTTTATCCACTACTACCAAAATGACCGACTTCCCTTTTGATTTAGGCAACCCGTCGATGAAGTCCATGGACACCGTGTCCCAAATAAGCTGCGGGATGTCCAACGGAACAAGCAGCCCCGCGGGTGAAGAAGTCTCATATTTCTGCCGCTGGCAGATCTCACACTGGCGAACAAACTGCTGAATGTCCCGTCGCATGCCCGCCCAAAAGACATTGGCCCGCGCCCGCTGAAGGGTTCGAAGTACTCCGGCATGTCCCCCCGTAGGCGACGAGTGAAACTCATGCATCAAAACTGTTCTCCAAGCTGATGCGGCCGGCACCACCACTCGGCCCTGAAGTGAAGACGACCATTACATAAATGATAACCAGGCATAACAGTCTCGCCCCGCTGCAAAGCCTCCACTAACGGCCGCAAGGTGTCCGAGCCCATGACTTCCTCGTGAATGTCGGCCAAAGAATCGAGCAAGGGTCCCGTAATGTGAGTGAGGGCTGCCTCCGGCAAGCGAGAGAGAGCATCAGCGACGACATTATCCTTGCCGCGCCGATAAACGATCTCATAATCATATCCCAAGAGCTTTATAACCCACTTCTGTTGGAGAGGCGAGGAGACCCGTTGGTCCAGAAAATGTTTTAAGCTTTGATGATCCGTGCGCACCTTAAAGTGCCGCCCCAACAAGTACGGCCGCCAAACGCCCACCGCATGAATGATTGCTAACATTTCTTTTTCGTAAGCCGACAGGCCCAGAGTACGAGGGGCTAACGCCCTACTATAGAAAGCTATAGGTCGTCCCTCCTGCATCAAGACGGCGCCGATGCCCACCCCCGACGCATCCGTCTCGAGGACGAATTCCTTCGCAAAATCTGGTAAAGCAAGAACAGGCGTGGTCGTCATGGCCTGTTTGAGGGCCTGGAAGGCGCCCTCCGCCTCTTCTCCCCAAGAAAAAGAATCCTTCTGCAAAAGCTGAGTCAAAGGTCGTGCTATCTTGCCATAATCCCGGACGAACCGCCTGTAGTATCCCGTGAGACCCAAAAATCCGCGCAAGGCACGTACTGTAACTGGTCGCGGCCACGATTGCATACTCTGAATTTTTCGTGGGTCGGCCCGCACGCCCTGACCTGAGACCATGTGGCCCAAGTATTCCACCTCCTCCTGACCAAATGAGCACTTAGAACGGTTGGCGTAAAGACGGTGTTGCCGAAGTCGGCAGAGGACCTGTTCCACATGTCCCACATGATCCTCCCAACTAGCACTGTAAATGAGAATGTCGTCGAAGAATATCAGCACAAAAGTCCGCAAGAAATCCCGAAAAATCTCATTCATGTTGGCCTGGAATGTCGCAGGTCCGCCAGTCAAGCCATTGGCCATGACCAAGAACTCATAATGGCCGTCATGTGTTCGGAAAGCCGTCTTGTGGATATCTTCTTGGGCCATGAGAATCTGATAATATCCAGAGCGAAGATCTAACTTGGTAAAAAGTTGTGCTCCATGCAGTTCATCCAGCAGCTCCTCAATGTGAGGAATCGGAAAGTTATCCTTGATCGTGGCGCCATTCAAGGCGCGGTAGTCCACACAAAACCTCCAGGAACCGTCTTTTTTCTTGACCAGAATGATGGGAGCGGAGAAGGAACTAGTACTCGGCCGAATGATACCGGCCTCCAACATCTCCCGGACACTCCGCTCGATTTCCGCCTTCTGAATGTGTGGGTAGCGATATGGTCGCACATTAGTAGGCTCGGCGCCCGCCTTGAGCGGAATACGATGATCCCGGAATCGAGGCGGTGGCAGAGTACGGGGCTCCTGAAAAACGTCAGCGTAATCTGTCAAAATGGACTGTAAGTGAACTGGTACCTCAGAATTGCCGGAGTCGCCGGTCTGAACCTCCCGTAGAATGGCCATCACTTGCCCGTCTCCGCTCAACTGTTGCATGCTGCAAAGAGATACCTCCTTAATAGGAGAAGACATAAGACCCCGCAGGCAAAACTGTTGCTCCCCGAGCACAAACTCCATAGTCATGTGCGCCCAATCAAAAGTTACCCGTTGTAATTGGCGTAACCATTGAACTCCCAAGACCATATCCGAGCCACGAATAGGTAGCAAGTAGACGTCCGTTCGTCCCGCATAGTCTCCGATCCGCAGTTCCACTCCCTTCAGCACGCCTTCACATTGCAACTTACTGCCATCCGCTACCATAACATGAAAGGCAGCCCCCTTGTCGACCCTGTGTCCAACTCTCCCTGCCACATCGGGATGCACAAAGTTGTGGGTGCTCCCACTGTCCACCAAAATAGTAACCTTCTCCTGGGCGATCCGACCCGCCAGCCGCATTGTAAGCGGGGGAACGCACCCTTCCAAAGCATGCATAGAGACTCCAAACTCAATGTCTTCCAAGTCCACCTCCAATTCATCCTCGTCGACCGCCGGTGCTTCCTCAGCCTCCTGATATAACATGAAGGCTTGTGTCCTCTGGCATTTATGGCCCGGAGCAAACTTCTCATCACAATTGAAGCATAGACCCTTCTCTTTGCGAGCTTGCAACTCACTCCAAGACAAGCGAGTCACCGTCGGCTTGTTAGCCGTAGGTTGTTCCCGCCGCACAACCGTAGCAGTAGTAGTGCTGGCCGAGGGCGGCCTATTCTGCATGCGGCCTCGCTGCCTGCTGAACCGCTCCTCCTGAATACGGGCCAGGGTAATGGCGTGGTTCAACGACTGAGGCATGAGTGCCTGCACCTCATCACGAATATAATCCTTGAGACCGGAGATGAAGCAACTGTATAACGTCCTTTCTGGCCATTGCACCCGATTCGCCAACTTCTCGAACTCCGTACGGTACTCCATCACCGAACCCTTCTGGCGGAGTTTCTGAAGCATGGCCTCATAGTTCTCGTACTCTAGCGGACCAAATCGAGCCGTAAAGCCCTCTACTAACTCCCCCCAAGGCACATACTCCCGTCCCCGCAGGAACCACTGTGTCCATTGGAAAGCGTCATCCTTTAGGTGAAAAGACGCCAACTGCACCCACTGGCCTTCAGGAACATCTTGATATTGAAAGAAAAGTTCGGCCTTCTGAATCCATTCCAAGGTGTCCCCACCCTCGAACTCCGGAAAATACATGCGAGACAATCCTGGAGTCAAACGATGCGGACCATGACCTCCTTCTCGCCTTCCGATATCGCCTTGCTCAAATACACCATAACCCGGTGGTTGGCCACCCCATGGTGGTCCATAACCCGGCGCACCCTGCTGTCCAAACCCCCGAGGAGGAGGAAGAAAGCCTTCCCGCTGCTGTCCGGCCTGTTCCGGTGGCCGCCGCTGCCCTACGGCCCCTTCCCAGCCCCGCCGCTGACCTGCGGCCTCATCCCAGCCCCGCCGAAACCCTGTCGGGTCGTCCCAGCCAGGCCGGAAACCCGCGGCCTCACCCCAGCCCCGACGCCCCAGGTTGCGGCCTGCGACGGGCTCGCCGAAGTCGCCGCTGTTCAAGGATGCGGGCGGCATCATCCCCGCACCGAGCCCCGACCCGCCAGCCCCGCCGTACGCCCCTGTTGCCGGAGGGTGAAAGCAGCGCGAGCCGTCATCGCCGAGCCCTACCCGCGCGACTCCGCCATCCGTGGCCCCGCGCGCAACCATAGCCGGATCTTGTCCCGATCCGGCCGAATCATCCGTCGCCGTCGCTTTTCCTTTCAATAGGGTTTTCAACTCCTCCATACCGGCCGTCATGGCCGCCACCGAATCCGTGAGAGTGGCCACCGTCCCCTCTAGGGTTTCGAGCCGTGCGGATTCCTCTTGCGTGCGCGTATTCACCATGTCGGAGACGAAGCCTCTGATACCAAATGTTAAGACTCTAGATGGATAGAGAGAAAGAGAGAGAGATTGAGAGAGAGGAACTAGAGAGGAAGAAGAGGCTAAGAGAAATTAGGGTTAGAAGGAGGAAGGAGATTACCTCAATACTTGCATGCTGAACCAAGAGGGGTTCCGGGATATAAATACCCGGAACCAAAGAGGGGCCGGCCAAAGGGGCCGGCCGGCCCCAATAGGGCTGAACCGAACCGGTTCAGCCCTATTTCGGCATCTTCAGAGAGAGGGGGCTGAACCGGATGGTTCAGCCCCGTTGTGTACGGCATCCTTGCGTCTGCGAACATATTGACGACCGGCAAAACGTTGCGGGGGCGTAACAATCAGCATACCTGATGTCTCTTCTGCTCATCCAGATTTGGTGGAGCTGAGCAGGTTCTAGCAGGAATCAACAATCACAAAAAAAATATTGCAAGCACATATTAGTTAACAAAAATAGACACCAACATGCAAAAAAAGATGAGACAAAATGACCAAATACCTGCATCCCATTCATAATTCCAGGATTTATCATCCCAAACTGAAGAAATGGTCCAGACTTATCCCCTGGATGAAATGCCAGTTTACAGATCAAGCATGTGAAAATTAAACAGACATGAACTACATAAAAGCATCCCTGAGAATATGAAGAAAAACCTGGAGTAGAAACTTCTGATTGAGTAGGCTCAGTTGGAATCGGGACCTTAGGAATAGCTCTTGGAGCTTTCTTATTATTAAATGAATCTGGGGGTTTAGAATTTCCTGATTCTAGGCCATCAGATGGCCTTGCAAGAGAAAATGCAGGAAAAAAATGGGTTCATGAATCATATATATGTATTTTTTTCCTCAATCACAAAATGGATCCGTGTTAGAAGTTCGAAGTTTAATTTTAGATGTGCTTATCTAGTTCACACGAGCATTTTCAGTACCATGTGAGTTGATTATTGCATGAGATCCATTTGGTACATCCCGGTTCCCTTCATCCGAGTCCGCAGTGCCCAGATTCATCCTAGATTGCTAAACGAGGAAGAGAAGCAAGAAAAGTATCAAGACTAGATCCAACAAACGAATTGATGAATAAAATAAACACAATGAAACCCTCGCCTTCGAATAGTGGAAAACTCATGAGACGCCACCAACGAAGGGAGCGAAGCAGCGGAGGGAGAGAGTGCAGGACCTGGGGCGGAGGGTCTGCCGCCCTTTGTGCCGCCGCCGGAGAATCCCCTGTTTTGACCAAAATTTCCTGATCGACCGGGTCTTTTCAGATGCCCCTCCATCTTCTCAGCTCTAAATTGATTACGGGACATAAATCCGGCTCTCACTTCCACCTTTTGTCCTGTAAATGCAAAAAAACAACGTAGAAAATAGAGGATCGACGCCCAATCTTAATAGATTCGGAAGCGAATGGCTGGTGGGAGAAGCTTACCTGGGAAATCAGATTGAAGGAGAAGGTGCAGAGTTAGGGTTTATTCAGGCGAAAATTGACACGATATCTCCTGGAATAATGACGCGTGTCGGAGAGGGAAGAAGAAGAGACGGTGGTCTTAGGGAAAACAGAATGAAGGGTCTCTTCTTTCCCAGAAAAGTCTCTCCCAAAGAAGAGAGATGTTGCATGTAAAAGTGGAGTGAGAAAATAAAGATTATAGAACTGAAGAAGAATGGTATGAGGAAGGAGTTCTGGCAATGGAGATTAACCCGGCTGGTGCTCCATGTAAATTACCCCATTTACCCATGAGAAATTTGTCACCGTAAATTATGCATTTAACATTGGTTGTAAGAACATTTTGTTATCAGAATTTTTAATATTTAAATTTACTATATTAAAAGGCTAAACATTTAACATTGGTGCTCCATGCAGGCAGATCTTAAATCGTAGTTCGTAGCGTGCAGTTTGTTATCGTCACTTTCAGAGTTGGGCCTGTCCAAATAATCTGTATTATTCAAACCGTCCGGGGGGTAAAATAGTCATATCCGTAAAATGGCGATCCGTGTGTTTTAGATCGGCGAACAACGAAAAATTTAGGTCAATAATCTCTTTTTGACAATGAATATTATTTTTCATAGCTAATACATCTGTATTAACCACACTATTTATAACCTTGGCTATAAAATAACTATTAACCACTGTTTTTGCAACCGTGGCTAAAATCAGTGTGTTAGCCGCGATTTTTAGTCCCTGATCAAAAAAGTGTAGTCAATACTCACTTTTCTAGTAGTGACATTCTGGCTTGCCACATCCAGCTTATCCATGTTGTAGTCCACAGCTTAAGCAGCTCTTTTAAAGAACTTGATAGTTTCTCCTTTCAGTAAGTTTACTCAAATCTGATCGATTTGATTTCAATGGCTAAATCATTTCTGATATTTTTAAGTGCATCATCCACAAAATTTTCAAATGCCCTCCTCTGCTCATCTAGCATACCTTTCAGTTGGGCAAGGAAGATAGGTGGAATCTGTTCTATTTAAGCAAAGGTGCCTTCAACGTGAGGTTCTAGAGTTTGTTTGACCTCTTCCTTCTCACTATAGTTAGTCTCATTTTCATCTGTCTCTCTTTCTAGAGCATTTGTCTCTTCTTCTGACATTGAGGAATCAATGTTGTGAATTTCTATTTGAGCAGGGAATTCAGATTGAATCTCCCCCTCATCCTCTGTCATGCCTTCATTGGCATTCAATATAACAGCAACATTATATGTATTACTTGCAGCAGTCTAAACTACTTTTGGAGGGACCTGTAGCTGCTCCCCCACAACTATTGCATCTTGCATTATCTCTTCTGTCATTTGCTCCCCCTCAACTAGTGCATTCTTTTTCTCAGCAAATGCAACATTCATAACTTTAGCTAGAAGTTGCTCACCTTCAGACATTGCACTCTCCATTTCAGAAGTCAAATTGATCTCCCGCTCACTCTGAGGCCTGGGAACATCAGCATCATCAGGATTAGACGGGTGATCACCTGCATCATTGGACCTGAAATCCTCTCCTTCCATCCTAGCTGAAATCTTGGTAACAATAGTTTCAGCAATTTGCCCAACAACTTTAGCTGAAGGCAACTCATCATCCAGGTCAGGAGTTTCTTCAAACTGAGCACCACTCAACTGATTTCTGGCAGCACGATCAGAGGAAACTGATACTTGTGCACTTCTGTCCTTCCTTATCTTTTCATCAGACCTTGTTGAACTTGAATCTTGAGGCTCTACCTAATCTTCTGCAGAACTGATCTGGAGCTACAACCTTATTTCCTTTCTTCTCTTCTGCTGATGGTCCACGTAGCAAAGGAACTCTTTCCCATCGATCTAGCATTTTGATGTCCATTCTCCGCATGTGATGTATTCTCGTCCCAAGCTTTATGTTCAGGATTTCTAGGACAGTTTGTCGCAAAAATAGAGATAGAACTCTCCCTAAGTTTGGTTCATTGATGCATTCAGTAATCCTTTGAAATAGGATTCTACCCCAGTCGGTCTTCTTTGAAAAGATAATTATTGTGATTACCTCGAACATCTTCTTTGATATTTTATTGTGGGAGCCAGTTTTGCAGAGCAAGGCTTTTCCAACGATATCAGCTAAGAAATTACCCCTTAGGTTGAGTTCCTTCCTTAGGATTGTGTTGATGGAGTGCTGGGACAACCCACACCATTTCATTGCAGTTAGTATCATCATGCGCCAGTTCGTCTTCGTCGTCATTCACAGGGAGCTTTGGCAACTGCAGCGCCTTCTAAGCATTCTAGGGGTAATCTTGATTTTCTTCCCACTTACTACAGTCTTGACCTTGCCTGCCGATGAATCTGCCTTGGCATTTGCAAATAATTCTAGCACTTCCCTCTTCCACAGCAGATAGGGCTCAGTCAGGACGAAAGCTAGGTCAAATTTTTGCAGAAGATGAAGCACATGTTGAACCTCTTCAGGAGCGTCCATGAATCCATTGCGAACAACCTCTCCTTCCTCAAAGAGAAAGTCCTAACCTTTGGGCGCCATTTTGCTAGAGAATTTCTGAGGCTAGCGAGAAATGTCTTCCGTCGATTCAGCAAATGCGGGTGGGAAAGGGCAAGGAACAGTGACTTTGCTTTGTTGAGACCGAGCGGTCTGTCAGTTGAGACCGGGAGGTTTGGCGGTCAGGCGGCTTATCCCAGCTATTTGGTAGCCGGGTTGGAGACCGGGCGGTCTAGTGGTTTGTATGGCGGTCTGAGCAGTCTAGCGACTTGATTATGTCGGCTTGGGGATATTGGCCGCCTGTCTTCCTCATTTTTGTGGTCGTGCAGTTAGTCTAATCGTGCGGCTTGTGCAGCTTATGCGGTGATAGTTATACTTTCAAGACCACCTAAACACCTAGAGGGGGGTGAATAGGTTTTAATGCTTGTTTTAACTTAAGGTAGAATATAATTACTGACTATAAGAGAATTCAGCAAACACTGCAGCAAACACAACACAGCAATCACAAATATGCACACATCACAGATTGCACACAGATTTATAGTGGTTCCCCAAGATCTGGGTACATCCACTTTCCCCCTTCACCTATCTAGCAGTGTGCTAGATTCGGCCTAACTTCCTTCTTTATCTTAGATCCTCAGATCCTACACCTCAGAACCCTGAAAGATTCCTACAACTCAGAACCCCAAAAGGTTCCTACAATTCAGGCTAACCAGCCCTACCTTAGCCTTACCACAAGGCCTACAACTCAGAGAAATACCTTCTCCTACACTCAGGCATAAACAGCCCTACCACTCAGAGAACAAATCTCCTACACTCAGCCTTTATAACATAGGCTTACAACTCAGATCTATAAAAATAGATCCTATAGAATTTGAAAAAGAGTTTATAATATCTTTCCCTTATTGAGAGAGAAGGGACAAGACAGCACTTGATCAGCTGATGGATGAAATCAACTGGATCTTAGCTTTCTTCAAAGCTTCTTGAATCTGAACTTAGTTGAGTTGATTTCCTGACAGCTTCTTGAGAAACCTGTGACAGCTTCCTTCTTGTCTTCAAAATGGCTGGATCCCTCTCTATCCAACACCTTTGATGATACTTCAGAATTCTTGAAAGAATTCTACTTAGACTGATCCTTAGTGGTTGTACACGTCAGAATGTCTTCTTAGATCTTCTCACGAAGATCTTCTTCTGTGCCTTGCACTTTCTTGATCAGAGATCTTATCTCCCAATAGATGATTAATGTGTTGTCGTGTTTTTTTTCAATTCTCTGAATCTGTCTATATATATAGGCTTCCTCCTTGGTAACCGGCTGATCCGGTTTCTAACTAACTTCTGACAAGTCTGACAGCTTCAGTAAACCGGTTGTAACCCACAGCTGTCAAGTCTTCAAACAGATCTTGTGCCTTTGTCTTTGTCAGCAAAGCGTCGAGACTGTCTGTTAGAAAGTGCCGAGACCATCTGTCAATATATATCGACATAAGTGACTTAGGTGTCGACACAGTCTTTGATGATGTCGACATGTCTTCCTTTATGTCGACTCAGCTTCTAGATACTGTATCTAGAGAATGTGTCGACACAGAGCATTTGTGTCGACACAAACTCTTCATCATTCTCCAGCAACTAACTTGGTCTAGACTTTGCAGTGTGTCGACACAAGTCCTGTGTATCGACACAGTTGATGTAGACTCAGAATATAGTGTGTGTCGACACTGCCTCCAGGTGTCGACACAGCTGTTGTCGACTCTGCCTCTGTATATCGACTCAGTCTTCTGGTGTCGACACACATGTTATCGACTAGCAATCCTGTGTGTCGACACAGCCTCCCAGTGTCGACACAGTTGATGTCGACTAAACTTCTGTGTGTCGACACTGCTTCCCGGTGTCGACACAATTGTTGTCGACTCTTTTTCTCTGTGTCGACACAGCCTTCTTCAAGTGTCGACACAATCTTTCTGAAGTGTCGACACAGCTTCTTCTGGTGTCGACACATGGACTTAGAATAATTTTACTATATTTTAGTACATTCTTCACCTGCACATATCAACTCAAAATAACATCAAATACACCTTGATGTATATCATTGAGCTAAGTTAGGCTTCTACAAATCAGGTATACATTTTCCAATGTATCCAACAATCTCCCCCTATTTGGAGAAGTCATAACCCTTTTAGCTAATGATATACACCATTTATGAAAATTTAATATGGTGATGTACAAGAGCATAATATAACAGGAATCTTTTATAAACAAAATATTAACCACAGATTCATCACAGAATAAAGATGAACATGAAGAAATGATTACAGAACAAGGTTTTGTTTATTCATTTAGAAATGTTTGTTACAGCTTGTTTACATTGATTGGATTAACAAACAAATCATTACAAAACATTTGAAAGAACTGATAAACTTAAACTAAGACTGATCAGGCTCCTGGATGACAATTCCTTTTCCTGATTGAATCTGAGCCTTCACAGTAAGTTCAACAACATCAGCAGGCTTTTTGCCTTTCAGTTCAGCTTTCTTTTGAGCTTCCTCCTTGAGGCTTTGCCTTTCAAAGTAATGAAAGGGCTTGGGAAAATACTTGCTCGGCTCCTGAGCATCAGGTGGTAGCCTCCCCATCTTAGACTTTCTTCTGAACTGTACTATGGCCTCCTGCCTGGCCTCATACTTTTGCCATTCAATTCCATTATACCACTTTCCTCTTTCATGCACTTGATCCTTCACAGCCTTCCAGGCAGTTAGTATAATGTTCCTTGAGGTGGGGCTCCACTGCTCAAAATCAGGTCTTTGTTCAGCTTGCTCTCTAAATCTCTTCTTGGATAATTGAGCATCTTGTTGATCTTTCAAATTGGCTTCTGGCTGATCTACTTTTTCAATAATTACATTTGTAACCTCCTGTGGAGGACTGTACATTGCCTGCACTTACTGATGAATCATTTCAAAATCAGCAGGGGGGTATATGACTTGGGCAACCTCAGGTTGATTGCCTTCAAGTAGACCTTATTGTATTCCTGACTCAGCAATGGCATCATCATCACACAATAGTGGATATCCCAATGTGGCTCTAACACTGTTGGTTACCCACTTGGCATGTTCTGAGCCAGCATGGATAAGTACCCTCTCCCCCTTTAGGACTTCTCTGGCAACATGATCCCTAAGATCATCCTTCTGAAACATTATTTGTCTATCAAGAAAATTCACACCCTCTTTAAAGAATGATTTTAATTTGAGAAGCTTGTCAGATATTTCTTTCTGTGAGGTGGAAATTGCAGTTTGAACTGAATCCAGGGCATCTTTGAGCTTTTGATCAAAGTCTTCCATATCTTTAGTCCTTGCAGCAGTTAGCTTAGTTACAGTATCTTTTAACTCAGTGAGAATTTCATTGTGAGATTCAGTCAGATTGTCATTCATTCTCAGCTGATTTTCTAAAACATATCCTTATTTCAATGCAATGTCATCCATCTTACCAAGGATAGTTTGGTGTTGTTGAGCTAGATATACCACATCATTACCTCCCTTGTGAAAGCAATCTGTCATCTCCTTTTTATTCAGATTTACCTCAAATCTGATTGACTTGATGTCTTGGGCAAGATCAAACTGAAGTGACTTATTACTTTCATCTACATATTTTTCCAAGGATCTTCTTTGCTCATCCATCTTCACTTGCAAATTCACCATGAACTTATTGTAATCAAACTCAGTACGAGATTGGTGACTTGCAGTCAGGAGAGCTTGCTTATAGCTTGGACTTCTTCTCTTGAAGACCATGAGCTTCCTTTTCTTAGCCTCCCTGGCTTCTTATGCCTCAGATTCTCAAGAACTTTCAATATGAACTCTTTCAGGAGGTGTTGGAGGAACTTCTGTCTCAGTGACATGTTGTTCTTCCTCAACATTCACTCGCTCCCCCTCAACATCTTGCTCCTCCTCAATCCTATCAGTAGCAATTCCATCATAAGGAAACAACTCATCTAGAGTGAATTCCTTTTGTGCTTGAGCAGAAGATGAGTCATCAAGGCCAGCAGTGTTCAAATCTCCTGATAAGTGTACTCTTTCTTCCACTTGTACCTGTTTAGAAATTGACTCCCCCTGCAACTGTTCAGGATTAGAAATGTGTTGGGCAGGAGAATGAACTGGCTCCCCCTGCACCTGTGCAGGTAATGTTTCTTTCTAGACTTGAGTAGACCCAGTCTGGTCCTCAGCCTGCTCTCTAACTTGTTCTCCTTGAAGTTGTTCAGTGCCATGATCATGTCCAAGTGATGTCTCAGGTGTATCCTGCCTGTCCACATCAGGCACCTATTTGGACAGAACTCTATCCCACCTGGAGAATAATCTTATGTCCATTTTTCTCATATGATTAATCTTAGACCCAGGAATCTATTGCATGACCTCTGGAATGAGCCCAGTCAGGTATAGACTCATGATTCTAGCCAAGTTTGGCTTCTTTATTCCTTCTGTGATTTTATCAAACACAACTGCAGACCAGTCTGTGTTAATCTTGTAGAGTATCCGTGTCATGAGAGTGAACATCATGGCAGATATCCTATCATGACCTCCTGGTTTACACAAAATCACTTTTCCTACTATCTCAGATAGAAACTTTCCCTGTTGATTCATTCCCTTTCGGTTGATGGCTGCTCCAATCTTTAGGGTTGGATCCAATCCACACCACTGGAGAGCCTCTCTTGTCTTTGAGGCTGGGACCTCTTCTTCATCTTGGATGCTAGGTAGTTGAAGAATCTTTCTTATACTTTTTAAAGTAATTTTAATCTTAGTCCCATGAACCGTAGATTTTATCTTGAGACCAGTGGAATCCAAAGTTGCAGCAGTATAGAACTCGACAACTTCTTTCTTCCAAATCTTTGAAGGTTCAGAAATAAGGTATTCCAATCCATTGTCAGCAAGAAGAGAAATCACCTGTTTGATTTCTAGCGCGGCATTGTCGAATGTAGCCCTAACCAATTCATATCCCTCATTAATATTGTCTTCAACCTTTGGCGCCATTGGAAAGATGAGAAAGCTTGAGAGAAGAGAAGAGAGATTGTCGACACAGGGTTTTAGTCTCGAAAACCTTATAAGCGTGTCGACAGAATACGTTCTCGACCTATTTATACCCTCTAATGAAAGAAGGTCAAAAGTCAGGCAAAAATAGTCTAAATGTGTCGACACAGTCGGAATGTGTCGACACAAACTTCTATTGTCTCGACATTAATGTTGACTACTTTGTGTCGACACCAATTAATGATATGTCGACACGGGAGATACTAAGTAGTGCATCAGAAATTATGTGTCGACTCTTAGTATAAGAGTCGACACAAAATCTGTAAGTGTCGACATCATTATACTAGATGTGTCGACACTATATTTCTGGATGAGTCGACTCTTGACCCCTAGGTGTCGACACATTTTCTCATGTGTCGACACAATTTCCCTGATTAGTCGACATGATTCCTCTGTGTCGATGCTTTATCACTAAATGTGTCGACACCATTTTACTTAGCCAATTTTATGGTAAATTAATCTATGGCCAGCATTCCTGATTCAATTTTAAATTTATTGAATTTAGTTTCATCCAGTGGCTTAGTAAATACATCTGCAATTTGATAATCTGTTTTAACAAATTCCAATGAGATGTCTTCTTTTTCTACATGTTCTCTAAGAAAATGGTATTTTATTTCTATATGCTTAGTTCTACTATGTGAAACAGGATTGTTTGCAATAGAAATAACACTCTTAAAATCACACAATAAAGGTGTTCTACTTACTTGAATACCATAGTCCTTTAACTGATGCTGAATCCACAATAGTTGTGCACAACAACTTCCTGCAACCATATATTCAGACTCAACAGTGGATATTGTCACACTAGTCTGCTTCATACTGCTCCAGGATATCAATCTTCCACCCAAGAATTGACATGTACCTGTAGTACTCTTTCTATCTTCTCTACAGCCTGCAAAATATGCATCTGAATAACCTGTTAGTAGAAAATCTCCATTCTTAGGGTACCAAAGGCCTAGATTAGGTGTGCCCTTAAGATATCTCAAGATCCTTTTGACTGCAGTATAATGTGATTCTTTAGGGCAAGTTTGGCACCTAGCACAGACACATGTAACATACATAATGTCTGGTCTACTAGCAGTGAGATATAATAGAGAACCAATTATTTCTCTATACAAAGACTCATCTACAGGCTTACCTGCATCATCTTTGCATATTGAAATATTTGTTCCCATAGGAGTTCTCATGGTGGAGGATGATTCCATACCATACTTCTTAAATAATTTCTTGGTGAACTTAGACTGGGATATGGACAAGCCATCTTCAGTCTGTCTTACTTGGAGTCCCAAGAAGAACTTAAGTTCCCCCATACTGCTCATTTCAAACTTCCCTTGCATAAGTTTGGCAAACTTTTTGCAAAGGTTGTTCTCTGTAGACTCAAATATTATGTCATCTACATAGATCTGGAGTAAGATTATCTTACCTTTTGATTCCCTTAGGAATAGAGTTTTGTCTATTTTACCTCTTGAGAATTTGTTCTCAATAAGGAAAGTAGACAGGGTTTCATACCAAGCCCTTGGGGCTTGCTTTAACCCATACAATGCTTTCCTAAGTCTATAGACATAACCAGGTTTAAGAGAATCTACAAAACCTGATGGCTGCTCTACATAGACTTCTTCTTTTAGATCACCATTCAGGAATGTTGATTTCACATCCATTTGGTATACTTTGAATCCTTGATATGTTGCATAGGCAAGGAACATTCTGATTGCCTCCAGTCTTGCTACTGGGTCAAATGTTTGATCAAAGTCAATCCCTTCTTCCTGCCTGTATCCTTTAACAACCAATCTTGTTTTGTTCTTCACAATTACTCCACTCTCATCCAACTTGTTCCTAAAGAACCACTTTGTGCCAATGATGTTATGGTCTCTTGGTTTAAGAACTAACTCCCAGACTTTGCACCTTCTAAATTGATTAAGCTCCTCTTGCATAACATTAATCCAGTGTTGGTCTTGGATGGCTTCTTCAAATTTCTTAGGCTCCAGTTGAGATAGAAAACTTGAATGCAGGACTGTGCTCAGATTTCTGCTTCTAGTCTGCACTCCTTATCTTGGATCACCTATAATTTGATTTGCTGGATGATCTTTTAGATGTCTTGTAGCTGGAGGTAGATTTCCTTCAGGTTGAACATCTCCAGCTCCTTCATTATACTGCACCTCTTGGTTGTCATCAGCATCTATTGAGTCTTGTACTCCCCCTGGACAGTAGCCTTCATTTTCCAATATTTCATCTGCATTTTATGCTTCTGTAATGGAAAGCTTGTCCATCCTTTTGCTTATACCTATTGGATTATTTGATCTACAAGGCAACTCACTGTTGATTAATCTTGTTTTATCAAATACAACATGTACAGATTCTTCTACAACTTGTGTAGTCAAGTTGTAGACTCTATAAGCCTTACTATTGATGATGTACCCAATAAATATCCCATCTTGGGATTTGGCAGCAAACTTAGTTAGATAAGACTTGCCATTGTTAAGTATATAGCATTTACAACCAAAGATCCTAAAGTAGGATAGATATGGTTTTCTACCTTTCATAATTTCATAGGGAGTCTTTTTGTGGCTCTTGGTGATAGAAGCCCTATTGATCACATGACATGCAGTGTTTACTGCCTCAGCCCAGAAATATTATTGAAGAGAAGTGTCACTCAATAGAGTTCTACCAGCTTCAATCAATGTCCTATTCTTTCTTTCAGCAATACCATTTTGCTGTGGTGTTCTAGGTGAGGATAATTCTTGGAAAATCCCAAAGTCTTCACATAATTTTGTCATACTTTCAGATTGAAATTCAGTGCCATGGTCACTTCTGATTTTGACCACTGTACTGTTCAGTTCATTCTGAATTTGTTTCACAAAACTAAGTAAGACACTTGGGGTTTCTGATTTTTGTCTCAGAAAGAACACTCATGTATATCTAGAATAGTCATCTACAACCACAAAAGTGTAGACCTTCCTACCTAGACTATGAACTGGCATAGGACCAAAAAGATCCATATGTAAGAGGTATAAACACCTCACTGAATCTTTGTTTTCAAGGCTATGAAAGGAGGATTTTGTCTGCTTGCCCTTTTGACAAGCTGAGCATATCCCTTCCTTTATACACTTAACTTGATGACCATTCCTCACTAACTCTTTGCTAAAGAGTTGGCCAATTGTCTTGTAGTTAAGATGGGCCAGCCTCTTGTTCCATTTGACACAATGAGAGGCTTTCTCATCAGCTACAAGAGAAATAGGAGAATCTTTGTTCTTACACTCGAAGTTAAGACAGTACACATTTCTTTTTCTATATCCTGTCAATATGACCTTTTGATCACTTGACCTTTTGATATGACATCCATCCTTAACAAATGAAATGTCATATCCAAGATCACTCAGTTGACTTATGCTTATCAGATTATGTTTCAAACCTTTTACATAAGCCACTTGAGTGATGGTAATTTGGTTTGAAGAAATGTTACCAAATCCTTTGATGATCCCTCTTTCAGATCCACCAAAGATAACTTTAGGCTCATCCTTGACAATGTGTACTCCTTCAGCAGCCCCTTTGTTCCAGTCATGTGCCTGTAACAACCACTGTCCAAGTACCATATAGGGGTATGGCAACTTGGACTTTCCTGCAATACAGAATTACTTTCCCTTAGAACCCAAGTAAGTCTTGGGTCCTTGGTTCAGGTTAGCACCATTCACATCAAAACTACCAGCAGCTCTTCTAACTGGTAGACTATTGTTCTTCCTTATACTTGTGTTATGCCAGGCAGTCTAAGGCAAAATGGCCTCTCTTGCCATAGCACCAACATTCATATTTGTTGTATCTAGATCTAGATATACCCTTGGTAGATTAATTTCTGTCCAGTGCTGGTGCTGCTGCAGCTTCACCCACTGATTTCTTATAACTATTGGGTTTATGAACATGGGCAGACCTATTGGCATTAACACCCTTGTTTTTCAGAATATCAGTCTTAATATGACTATGAATATTTTCAAGATCATATTTGTTAAAAGGCACTTATACCTTTCTAAACATAACAGGGACTTTAAGGTTTAGTGGCTGGACAGGAGCTTTGCCTTTTCTTTTGAATTGGGCAGCCCTGGTGTTACCTTTGAAGCCTAATCCTGCCTTACCCTTTTGAGCCACAAACTCATCTATTATAGGTAAGACAGATTTTGGATTAGAGTAACTAGCCACTAAATCTTTCTCTATTCTCAGTCTAGCCTCCAGACTTTTAACTTGATTATTGTTATATTTGATTGTTCCCATCTGAATAATAGTTATATTTTTCAGTTTGGCAATCTCATTTAACTTTTGATCCAATACTTTTTCAAACTCAGATGCAGCCACCTTAAGATCAGCAATTTCCTGAGCCTGAGTTTTGACTAGGTTCTTGCTTTTCTTAAGAGCTTGCAATAAGTCCACATACTTATCTATTAACTGATGAACATCTCCTTCAGATTCAGATCCATCTACATCATTTGATGCAGATGTAGCTGATTCTGCACTAGTACTACAAACTGATTTTATAGAAGGACAATGTACCTTACTGGGACCAGACTAATTCTGGCACATATCTTCTTCTGATCCAGCCATCAGTCCCATACATTGATGATCTTCTTGTTCATAGATGGAGTTTAGCAATTGCATAAACTCATCTTCTTCATTAGCTGCATACAGTCCAATGTATGCTTCAGCTTCAGATTCTGACTCTGAGGAGGATTGATCTGTAAGACTCTTCTCCTTCTTAGCAACAAAGGATTTCTCCCTCTTGCCCTTTTATTGAGTCTTCTTTCTGTCTGTTGACTCCTTCCTCTTTTCTGGACACTCAGCCACCACATGTCCAGGCCTATTGCAGCAATAACAAATAATCTTTGATATAGTAGCTTTGTTGGGCTTAGTTCTGCTCCTCTCCTTTATTAATGATTTTCTCTTCTGATAGTAATCATCAACTGGCTGTGATGTGGAGGGCCTTGACTTCCACTGCTTCTTCTTCAAGAACCTCTGAAACTGCCTTGTAAAGGCAGAAAAATCTGCATCTGAATCACTGTTTTTTGAGTTCTTATTGTCTGAATTTTCTGAGTTAACTTCAGCAACTTCCTTAGGAGGTGATGGAGATATCCTCCTATTCTTTCTAGTGGCTTCAGCCTTGAAGGCCACAGACCTTTCTCTATGTTCTCCTTTTGAATTCTTTTCTTCCTCCTTCCTAGCCATTAGTTGCATTTCATATGATAACAACTTTCCAAACAAGGTTGGAGGAGAAATGTCTGCCAGTTTGGCCACTTCTCTTATGGCACAAATCTTGGTGTCCCAATCCTTTGTCAAGGATCTTAGGAATTTGTCATTCAGTTCATAGGTACTGAATACCCTTCCATATGACATTAGTTCATTCACTATCCTGTAAAATTTCTTGTAGCATTCAGTTATGCTATCAGACTTCCCTTGTCTGAAACTCTCATATTCTTGGTTGAGCATAGACTTTCTATCTTGTCTAACTTCTTCAGAACCCTCCATGTACACAATCAAAGTGTCCCACATTTCCTTGGAGGTTTTTGCAGTGAATCAGATTTTGAAATGTGGCATCATCTATAGCACTTACAATAATGTTCTGTGCTCTTTTGTCTAGTGTTGCCCGGATAATCTCATCCTTGGTCATTTCAGAATAACTCTTTGGAGTTTGAATATTTGCATCAAGAACTGATATCTTCATTGGAATGAAGGGGTCTTCCTGTACTGTGATATATATATCCTTGGATCAGAAGCCTCCATAAACAACCTAACCCTTTCTTTCCAGATTCCAAAAATCTCTTTCCTGCAGATGGGTAATTTCATTGACCCTAGTTCCTTGTGATTCTCTCCAGAACCCATTTTCTTGATTCTTGATTCTGCCTTAGGGATCTAACTCAGACTGTTAAGTCCTTCTTTGAGTGACCTCCCTCTGATACCACTTGATAGTTATACTTTCAAGACCACCTAAACACCTAGGGGGGGGGGGGGTAAATAGGTTCTAATGCTTGTTTTAACTTAAGGCAGAATATAATTACTGACTATAAGAGAATTCAGCAAACACTACAGCAAACATAACACAACAATCACAAATATGCACACATCACAGATTGCACACAGATTTATAGTGGTTCTCCAAGATCTGGGTACATCCACTTTCCCCCTTCACCTATCTAGCAGTGTGCTAGATTCGACCTAACTTCCTTCTTTATCTCAGATCCTCAGATCCTACACCTCAGAACCCTGAAAGATTCCTACAACTCAGAACCCTAAAAGGTTCCTACAGCTCAGGCTAACCAGCCCTACCTCAGCCTTGCCACAAGGCCTACAACTCAGAGAAATACCTTCTCCTACACTCAGGCATAAACAACCCTACCACTCAGAGAACAAATCTCCTACACTCAGCCTTTATAACATAGGCTTACAACTCAGATCTATAAAAATAGATCCTACAAAATTTGAAAAAGAGTTTATAATATCTTTCCCTTGTTGAGAGAGAAGGGACAAGACAGCACTTGATCAGCTGATGGATGAAATCAACTAGATCTTAGCTTTCTTCAAAGCTTCTTGAATCTGAACTTAGTTGAGTTGATTTCCTGACAGCTTCTTGAGAAACCTGTGACAGCTTCCTTCTTGTCTTCAAAATGGCTGGATCTCTCTCTATCCAACACCTTTGATGATACTTCAGAATTCTTGAAAGAATTCTACTTAGACTGATCCTTAGTGGTTGTACACGTCAGAATGTCTTCTTAGATCTTCTCACGAAGATCTTCTTCTGTGCCTTGCACTTTCTTGATCAGAGATCTTATCTCCCAATAGATGATTAATGTGATGTCGTGTTTTTTTTTTCAATTCTCTGAATCTGTCTATATATATAGGCTTCCTCCTTGGTAACCGGCTGATCGGTTTCTAACTAACTTCTGACAAGTCTGACAGCTTCAGTAAACCGGTTGTAACCCACAGCTGTCAAGTCTTCAAACAGATCTTGTGCCTTTGTCTTTGTCAGCAAAGCGTCGAGACTGTCTGTTAGAAAGTGCCGAGACCATCTGTCAATATATATCGACATAAGTGACTTAGGTGTCGACACAGCCTTTGATGATGTCGACATGTCTGCCTTTATGTCGACTCTGCTTCTAGATACTGCATCTAGAGAATGTGTCGACACAGAGCATTTGTGTCGACACAAACACTTCATCATTCTCCAGCAACTAACTTGGTCTAGACTTTGCAGTGTGTCGACACAAGTCCTGTGTGTCGACACAGTTGATGTAGACTCAGAATATAGTGTGTGTCGACACTGCCTCCAGGTGTCGACACAGCTGTTGTCGACTCTGCCTCTGTATGTCGACTCAGTCTTCTGGTGTCGACTAGCAATCCTGTGTGTCGACACAACCTCCAAGTGTCGACACAGTTGATGTCGACTAAACTTCTGTGTGTCGACACTGCTTCCCGGTGTCGACACAATTGTTGTCGACACTTTTTCTCTATGTCGACACAGCCTTCTTCAAGTGTCGACACAATCTTTCTGAAGTATCGACACAGCTTCTTCTGGTGTCGACACGTGGACTTAGAATAATTTTCCTGTATTTTAGTACATTCTTCACCTGCATATATCAACTCAAAATAACATCAAATACACCTTGATGTATATCATTGAGCTAAGTTAAGCTTCTATAAATCAGGTACACATTTTCCAATATACCCAACATGCGGCTTGTATAGTTTCATGTTCATGTAATTATTAGTCCCACATTACTTATTTGTAATCTCTCTTCTCTTCTCTATTCTATATCAGGGAGGTCATACCTTTGTAATATATACCTTTTTGGATAATAAAAGTTTTGTTACTCCATTTTTCGGTCTCTGGTTTTCTGTTCGCACATGGTATCAAAGGACTCGATCGTTTCCACCTAATTCAGTTTGCCTCTATTCGCGCGGTTTCTTCTCTTGTTGTGCCCTGTTCGCGCGTGTTCCTATTTGCGTGACCTGTTCGCGTGCCATATTGCTGCCCCTCTGTGTGTGCGGCCTTTCTGCTATCTCTCCTTGTCTGTTCGCGACCTGTTTCTCGCGGTCTCCTCTTCTTCCCGTGATCTCCTTTAGTCGCACGGTTTCCTCTCTTTCGCACGAACTCTGTTTGTTCGTGCGGCCTGCCTTGCTTCGTGCGATCTCCTTTGTTCACAAGACTTCTTCCCCTTTGCCTTACTCTGCATCTTGGTCGTGGCCTTCCTTACCGCTGGTGCGCTGTCACCGTGACTGTTGTAGAGTCTTCTCCTTGTCCGATGCGGCCTTCTTAGTTGCACGTCCTGCTTGTTGTTCGCGCGGCTTATTCATTCTAGTTGTTCGACCTCTTTCCCTCTGCTTCTTGGTTGCGGCCTTCCTTGACGCACATCTTCCTGCTGTCCGCACGGCTTGTTGTTTCTTCTCGTGCAGTTTCTTTTTCTCCCTTCATGGCTTTCACATCCTCCTCAAAGTCGTCCGCCTCGGTGGTCACGTCTTCTGGTGGTGCCCACGTTGTTACTCAAGGAAAATGGCTGATCGACACCGGTGCTACCAATCATATGACCAGCAATCCCCAGTGTTTTTCTCTCCTAGAAACACATGATTGGTTGCCCCAGATTATTCTCGCCGACGGCTCTTCTTCATCGGTCAATGGGACAAGAGTGGTTCATGTCACTCTTTCTCTTCGCTTGGCGGATACACTCTACGTGCCCAAGTTCCCGTGCAACTAATTATCTGTTACCTCTCTATGCAAGCAATTACATTGTTCCGTCATATTTACTTCTACTTCTTGTTCTTTTCAGGATCTGGACTCCCAACAGACGATTGCTACTGGGACTGAGAGTGGCGGCCTATACTTCCTTGACAACGTTTCTACTCAGTCCACCTTCTCTTACACCTCCACAGATCTTCTCCAATGGCATCTTTGCCTTGGTCATGCTCCTTCATGCCTTCTTCGTCAGCTTCTGCCCCAACTTCCTTCACAAAGTCCTCCCCTCCACTGTGAGGCCTGTCATCTTGGCAAGCATCACCGCTCCTCCTTCCCTCCAAAGCAAGTTCGTGGATCTACCCGTCCGTTTGATCTCATCCACTCCGATGTTTGGGTTCCTTCTCCTACCCTCACCATTGTTCGGGGTAGTTCATATTTTGTCACGTTTATTGATGATTTCTCTCCCTGTACGTGGGTGTATCTGTTTAAAGATCGCTCCAAATTATTCTCTGTATGGATGTCCTTCTATCTTATGATAAAAACTCAGTTTAATGTTTCTATTAAAGTCTTTCGATCTGATAATGCAAAAGAATATATCAGTCATGACTTTTCTACCTTCTGCATGAAAAATGGGATTATTCATCAAACTAGTTGTATCTATACTTCAAAGCAAAATGGTGTAGCCGAACGAAAAAACCATCACCTCCTTGATGTCGCGCGCACTCTGCTGACTCAAATGCAGGTTCCTTGTGAAAGTGCAGGATAAGATCAATCCTAACTCTAGAGGGGGGGTGAATAGAGTTATTTAAAATAATTTTGCAAATAAAAACTTGTGTGCAGAGAAAATTTGTATTTACTTAGTGTATGGTGCTATAGCAAATAATCAGAGTAAAAGGAAATTCACAGCACAAAGCAAAACACAAAGAGACAAGCAATCCAGACGACACAAGGAGCTATAGTGGTTCCCCAAATCTGGGTACATCCACTCTTCTATCACCCTTGATAGGAATCCACTTCAAGATGAGTTGATCAGGTGTCTTGAGCACCAGAGAGTTTTTGACCAGGTTCTCACAAACCAAAGAAGCTGATTTTGACCAGGTTTCAGCAAAACCAAAAGTAACTTTTGAAGGGAGTTATAACCCTGTACAGAAAGAAAAAGAAAAAAGGGGTGAGGTTGTCTTCTCTATCAACAAGTAGAGAGAAGCAAAAGTGGATCTGTAGTTGTTGTCAAAGCTCCCCCTGAGATCAAGAAGAGGTTCAGGAAGGAGAGCTCTGCACAAGGGTGACAGGTCTTCAAAGATCTGATTTGCTCCAGCAAGAGATGATCCAAGAAGGTTGGAGGATTGTGTCTGAAGCAATCAAAATTCCTGTGAGTGAGCTTTCAAAACAATATCACACAGAGAAAGAAGCTGAAGTCCTGTGTATGTTCTTTTTTGTTGTATCCTGTATATCCAAGAAATTAATTATATATCTGGGTCTTCTTCTTCCTTTTCTTTGATAGCCGTTGGAAGTCAGCATTAATCGCTTTCCTTAAATATCCATGCCTCCAAGGAAATGACAAGCAGACATTCCTTAGAAAATTCCTTGAGCCATGCACCAGATATGCTGTAACGGCCAATAAATCTTCAGCATTAATTGTCTGACAGAAGGAATTTGAATTCCTATTCAAAACTGACGGAGGACTGAAAAGCGTCGAGCTCACAATAAAACGTCGATCTGAGCACGACACACGTCGGCCAGAGAGTGTTTTCTGTAAGTAGAACTGGGTTCGACGGAACATCGAGCGGAGGTCGACTCCACGTCGAGCTGAGGTCGACTCTGCGTCGAGCTGAGGTCGACTCAGCGTCGAGCTGAGATCGACTCAGCGTCGAGCTGAGATCGACTCTGCGTCGAGCTGAAGATCATTCTAACTAGCCTATGTGACCTTTATAACAACAAGGAGGTCACAAACCAAAATCCCTATAGAAGTATAGTCATCCTGGTCCAAATAGTAATAGGGTGTTCCAACAATCTCCCCCCTATTTGGATTAGGATTACTATTTACATGAATTTTTGGGATTCAAAGAAAGATAAAGCAGATACAATACACTACAATACAACCAGACATGACAGAATAAAAAGCAGCATATATAACATTATATAGCAGCACAAATGTTCAAGTGTCCTGAGTCCAGCATATATAGAAAGAATTAAAGCATCTTACTTTACTTTCCCTTTGAGGCTTTGTCTTGATCACTCTTTTTGAAGATGATTTCTCTGTTTGGATTTGAAGCTTCCTTTTTAGATCTGTAATCATCAGCTGCACCTAAAGACTTTTGATCTCTTGCACTGGGTGGTACAGCTGCAGGATGGAGTTGCATATATCTGTCTGAATCAAAGAATTTCTTAGACTTATATTTCTCCAATTCCTCTTTTCTTTGGTCTGACATTGTACTGATATGAGAGGTGTCCAGACCTTTTTCTCTAGCTTTATTAATCTCATTTAAAGCAGCCATTTCTGTCATTCTAGCTTTCCAGTAGGCTGGAGTTTTGGTGGGATCTTCAAAGGGTACAGCTGGTTCAAATCTGTTAGAGGAGAGTTCTTGAGAGGTAGATGGGGTGAGGTCAGCTCTAGGTCTATAGGGATAGGGACCAGAGGTTGGATCAATGGCTCCTCCCCTTTGATAAGGTTGAGAACCTGATCTTCCTCTGGACTGCCTGCCTCTATAGTTTCCTCTTTGCTGACCTCCCCTTTGCTGACTGTCTCCTTGATATCTTCTTGCTTGATATGTCTTTCCATGTAGAGCTGAAGGGACTGGATTGGAAGATAGATTAGCACCTGCACCTGCATCTGGAGGAGGTGGAGGTGGAGGCTGATGGACAGGTTTGGATGGTCCTTCATTAAACTTTCTTTTCTTCTTCATTGCTTTTCTCTGATTTTGGGAGTACTGCATCCATGGCTCTGTGATTTCACAATTGTATTTGATATAGTAGGGAATGTCATGGTCTGTAGCTCTGGCAATTGGGACTCTTTTCAAAGCTTTTGATCTAGCTTTCCTCTTCCTTGCAATTGTTGCAGAGGAGTCATCAGAATCTGTAGCAAACTCATCTTCTGAACTTTGAGATTCTTCATATGGATCTATGTACTTCCTTTTAGAGATGGGAAAATTGATGGAGTCTGGAGCTGCTGAGGAGGAAACTGAAGGAAGAGCTGCTGTCAGAGGGGAGGAGGAGTCTACCACTGCAGGAGAGAGCACAGCCTCAGGAGCCATAGAGACTAAAGAGGCTGGTTCCTGAAGGGCTTGGGAGACATGGGTCTCAACTGCATCAGGTGTCTCAATTGCTTCACCTGAAGTTTCAACAGCTGCTAACATTTCAATTTCATTATTAGCAGGAGCCACTGCTACCACTGCTACATCAGGGATCTTCAGAAAAGGGACAATAGCCCTGGACAGATCTTCTTGAATCTGAGCTGGAGGGGGGAAGCTCTGAACAGAAGCTGGAGGAGGAGCCTCAGATACCATCTGAACTTCTGCAACTGATACTGTCTCTAAACATGTCTGAACAAACTGAACTGAAGAAGGAGGCAGCTCTTCTTCTGCTGACATCTCCCCCTGCCTAGAATCAGTGGCAGCTGACTCTAGGCCCCCAGAAGAAGGGCATGCCAACTGAGAGGAGAGGGAGGAGACAGAGGCAGAAAGAGTGCTCAGGGAAAGAATTAGAGGAGCCAGCTTGGCATCCAGGAGAGAGGAGAGCCTAGGGGACAGAAGGTCAAAGATTTGATTGGCTAAGGGCAGGAGGGCTACTTGCTCAAGGGGATCTTGAGTAGAGGTAGATGGAGTAGCAGAAACTGTAAATGAGGAAGATGTTGAGGGTGGTGCAGACAGTGGAGGAGTAACTGGCTCATGGATGGAGGAAAAGAGTAGCTCTGAAAAAGTAGATGAATGGGGGAATTCATGAGGAGAGGAGGTAGAGGCATCCATGAAGGAGTCTTCATGCATGTCAAAAGAAAAGAGATCCTCATGAGGGGAGGAATCCAAGCTTATGGGAAGGAAAGTAGTGTGAGGTGGAAGGGAGGAGGCAATGGTAGAGATGGAGGAAGGTAGAGGTTGAGAGGATGAGAGAACTGTGGTTGAGGGGATGAAAGTGGATGGGAGGGTGAGAGAGTCAGATGGCACAGTCCCTGCTTCTAGACCAGTGGACTGAGAGGGAGTGACCTCTACAGTCCTGGTGTCTGCAGAGGACTTCATTGCTGCTGCTGCCCTGGGATTCACAATTCTTCTGTCCCACTTGCCAATTAGGGCACATGTGAGCCTCTTGGAAGCATTGATGTGCTTCTTGGAGGACACAAGCAGTTGAGGGCAGCAATGGTTGAGAATCAACCCAAGAACTCTTCCAAAGTGGACAGAGTTTTTATCCAATCTTTTCTTAATCATTTCAAACACAATCAATCCCCAGTTGGGATGTTTCTTATCTATAAGTGCAGCCATAAGGCAGAACTGATGCCTAGTAATTGCATCATGTGCAGTCCTCTTTGCACAGATCACTTTGCCTGTAATGTCTGCTAATAACCTATATTCAATGGCTAGGTTAACTTTGAGGAGTTTAGAGGGGTTACCAGCAGCATGCCCCATCCTGTCCAGCATCAAGGCATACTCTTCCACAGATAGTTCTATGCCATCATCTCCAGCAGCAAAGTTGAAAACTTCTGAAATGATTTGAGGTGAGATGGCTACCTCATTTCCTGAAACTTTCCCAGTCAATGTATTGTTATCTGAGATAACTGCTGTAAGACTCCACTCTTTGATTTCTGACTCTGGGAGAGGGATCCTGGTTGACATAAAGTTAGCCAGTTGCTGCTCCTTGAAGAGGTCCAAAATATCCAGAAAGTATTGTGGAGATCCATCAAAAGAGTCGAAGTCGATATCGAATCCAGAATCGAACTTCATGGCCGCCAGAGCTCCTGCTGTGATCGCCATTTTCCTGCAAAAAGAATACCTTCCAAGATCAAGAGTAAGGAATTTGGAGGGAGAAAGCTTGAGCAGAAAGATATGAAAGCGCAACTGCGAACGACGATGAGAAAATGATTTTATACTTAGGGTTCGACGCAGAAAAGGAAAGAACGTCGAGCTCAGTTCGACGCTCTAAGGCTCTAGGAGAACTGAAACGACTCAACAGCGTCCAGCTTAGGTCGACGTTCGACGCTTTGACTGAAGCTATACGTCGAGCTTAGGTCGACGTTTAACGAAGACGTCGACCGGGGAGAGAGAAACTCAAGAAGCCAGGGAGCTGTGAACTTAGTTCGACGCTAGAGGCTGAGTTCGACGTTCGACGCTTTTGAGGGCGACGGACCGTCGATCTCCGTTCGACGCAGCGTCGAGCTTAGTTCAGAGCTCAGAACAACCACTCAGACAGGAAATTTTTAAAATGAAATTTTTCCTATTCCTGTTAATTATGGGTTTCAAAATTTTGGAGTTTTATTTTATGCTGTCTCCATCTAGCATTCCCAACTGATTGAGGAAAAAGAAGTGCTTCTTTTCATCCAAGGGCTTGGTGAAAATATCTCCTCTCTGTAGTTCAGTGGAAATGTATTCTAGTGCAATTTTCTTCTTTTCTACATTATCTCTTAAGAAGTGATGTCTGATCTCTATGTGCTTGGTCCTACTATGGAGAACTGGATTTTGAGCAATAGATATTGCACTGGTATTATCACAAAAGATTTTAGACATCTCTAAGTTGTAGCCATAGTCTAGGAGCTGGTTTTGAATCCACAAAATCTGTGAGCAACAACTGCCTGCAGCCATGTATTCAGCTTCAGCAGTTGATGTGGACACAGAAGTCTGTTTCTTACAGAACCAGGAGACAAGTCTATCACCAAGGAATTGACAAGTTCCACTGGTGCTTTTCCTGTCTACTCTACATCCAGCATAATCAGAATCTGAAAATCCAGTTAGATCAAATCCTGAGTCATGTGGATACCAGAGACCTAGATTAGGACAACTTTTTACATACCTAAGAATCCTCTTAACTAATGTGAGGTGGGACTCTCTAGGGCTTACTTGGAATCTAGCACAAATGCATGTGGCAAACATTATATCTGGTCTAGTAGCTGTTAGATAAAGTAATGAGCCAATGATTGCTCTATAGCTTGTCTGATCAACTGGTTTTCCAGATTCATCAGCATCTAAAACAGCATTTGTAGGCATAGGTGTTTTCATAGGGGATGCTTCAGACATTCCAAATTTCTTAACCAGTTCTCTTGCATACTTGGTTTGAGAAATGAAAATGCCATCCACATGTTGTTTAACTTGCAATCCTAGAAAGAAAGCAAGCTCACCCATGCTACTCATTTCAAACTTTGAGTGCATAGGTTGTGAGAACTTTTTGCATAAGTTTGAATCAGTAGACCCAAATATGATGTCGTCTACATAAACTTGTACTAGTAGGGTATGGGACCTATGGGTTCTAACAAAAAGAGTTTGGTCTACTCTACCCCTTTTAAAATCATTTTCCAACAAAAAACAAGCTAAGGTCTCATACCATGCTCTAGGGGCTTGCTTGAGACCATATAAAGCTTTATGCAGTTTAAAAACATGATCAGGAGAGGTTGGAGAGATAAAACCTGGAGGTTGCTTTACATAAACCTCTTCCTTGATGTCTCCATTGAGAAATGCACTCTTGACATCCATCTGATATACCTTGAATCTCTTGTGAGCTGCATATGCAAGGAAGATTCTTATGGCCTCCAACCTTGCAACTGGTGCAAAGGTTTGGTCATAATCAATTCCTTCTTCTTGGCAATATCCTTGTGCTACAAGTCTTGCCTTGTTTCTCACAATTATTCCTTGATCATCCAACTTGTTCCTGAATACCCATTTGGTTCCAACAATTTGCTGGTTCCTTGGTCTTGGTACTAATTCCCAAACTTTATTCCTTTCAAATTGATTCAACTCTTCTTGCATTGCAATGATCCAGTTTGGATCTTGCTCTACATCTAGTATGGTTTGAGGCTCAATTTGAGAAAGAAAGCAAGTGTGCATATTATTTTGATTAACTTGATTCCTTGTTTGCACACCTACTGAGATATCTCCAATTACTTGTGAAATTGGGTGATCTCTTGCTGTTGCAAAGTCAACAAGGGGTGTTGATGATGCATCAACCTGTGTTGTTATTTCCTCTTGTGGAACAACAACTGGTTCTTCAATTTGTTGACCATTTGAGCTTTCCAAACCCTGAGATTCCTCTTCATTGTCACTAAGTTCAGTGTCTTGCTGAATTGGTGAAGGTGATGACCCTTTGTCTGTGATGGTAAGCTGCTTCAGATTTTCTGAAATTGAATGTTCCTGCAAATTGCTTATGGTAGAAGTCTCCTTCTCCTTATAAGACATGTTAGTTTCATCAAATGTAACATGCATGGATTCTTCAATTTTATTTGAGCACTTGTTAAAAACCCTATAAGCCTTGCTAGTCATGGAGTATCCCAGAAACACTCCTTCATCAGCTTTGGCTTCAAATTTAGCTAGGTATTTCTTGTCATTATTGTGAATGAAGCAAATGCAACCAAAAATTTTGAAATAATTCACTTTAGGTTTCTTCCCTTTGAGTAACTCATAGGGAGTCTTACCCTTTAGTTTATGTATCAGGCTTCTATTCAAAACATAGTTGGAGGTGTTCACTGCCTCTGCCCAAAAGGTTAGAGGAAGGTGAGCATCTGTCAACAATGTTGTGGCAGATTCAATAAGGGTTCTGTTTTTCCTTTCAACTACCCCATTTTGTTGAGGAGTTCTTGGAGCCGAGAAAGTGTGCCTGATACCTTCCTTCTGGCAGAACTCTAGCATAAGAAGAGAATCAAACTCTGTCCCATGATCACTTCTGATCAGGGCAATGTGAGTATTGAACTCAATCTGTATGCCTTTGAGAAAATCTGTCAAAATCTTGAAGTTATCAGACTTCTTTCTCAGAAAGAACACCCAAGTGAATCTTGAGAAGTCATCTACAACTACTAAAGCATAAGATTTCCCTCCTAGGCTTTGTACATTAATTGGTCCAAAAAGGTCCATGTGCAATAAGTACAAAATTCTAGGTGAGTCACTCTTATTAAGTGACTTGAAACTGTTTTTAGTTTGCTTGCCTAACTGACAGGCCTTGCAAAGTCCTTCCTTCTTGTAGGGACCAGAAGGTAGTCCTCTAACAAGGTTGTCTTGGGATAACTTAGCAATGGTTCTAAGGTTCACATGTCCTAGTCTTTTATGCCAAAGTTCATTAGGTTTGCTAAGGGAGTTAAATAAGCAAATATCTACTTTAGATGAATTGAAATCAACTAGATATATGTTATCTTGTCTATTACCAATTAAAACAATGTTGTTATTTAATGCAATATTACATGCTGAGTTGGTAAACCAAACCTGATAACCAGCATCACATAGCTGGCTGATGCTGATTAAGTAGTGCTTTAGTCCTTCCACATAGGCCACTTTCTTAAATGTGATTGACCCTATTTTGACTTGGCCATAGCCTTTTGTTTGTCCAAAATTTGAATCTCCAAAGATTACTTTGGGTCCATGTTTAGCTTTGAAGGACACAAGGTTCTCCTTGTTGCCAGTCATGTGCTTTGAGCACCCACTATCCAAGTACCACTGCTGGTTCTCAATTGGATAGGTCTTTATCTGCACATACAACAAATCAATTGTTTTTGACCCAGTTTACCTTGGGCCTTTCTTGATATCCTTTAAATTCTGAAATAAAAGACATCTCAGGTTGACTCTTATAGCCTACAGGATGATATCTCCTAGGAGGTATTATCTATTCAGCATAAGGGTTAAAGTGATGAGATGTGGAGCTGGAATTAAATCTTGAGTTAACCCCTGAGAACTGATTTTTGCTCTGAGCTTGGCTCGACGCACGTCGAGCTTCGGTCGACGGACTCTGGTGAGTGCGTCGAGCTCCATTCGACGGCGAAGGCTTGCTTTGTTCAGAGGGTAGAGGACGTCGACCTGAGTTCGACGTTTTCTTGCGATTACGTCGAGCTCTGGTCGACGTCCGTCGAGCTTCGTTCGACGCTTCTTGTCCAATTTCCTGGGTTAAGTCAGCATTCTTCCTAGCCACTATCAAGACTCCTTTACCTTTTTCACTGGTAAATTTGATTGGAGTTGTCAGCACTATGGGTTGGCTGGATGAAGCACCCAAGCCCAGTGAACCATTCAATCTTGAGTTCACTGTACTTGTGATGTCCATCAATTTGATACTTCTCCCATTAAGGGTTTCTTCAAATTGTCTGGCCTTAGATAGCTCACTTTTCAGTGAAGCTATCTCCTCCCCACACTGCTTCAACTCTTCTAAGAGTCTAAGATTATCTGAGTTAATGGATTTGCATTCAATTAATTGTTCTCTGAGAGTTTTAATCAACTTTTGAGATTCAATCAAGTCAATGCACATAGATTTGAACTCAGATTTAAATTCATCAGAAGTAAAATCAAATGAATCTATTACCTGATCCTCAGTAAGTTCCTGATCAGATAGGTAGTCAGCATCAGGCTCTGAATCAGTGTTCTTTTGAGATGCACTGATGGCCATCATGCAGAATCCTTTTTCTTCTGCATCATCCTCATCATCACTAGAGCTGGATGATGAATCAGACTCATCAGAGTCACTCCAGGATTCAGCCACAAATCCTTTTCTGGTGTGCTTGCTGTTGCTGGAGGAGGGCTTGTCATGGTATTTCCTTGACTCCTTATCCTTCCTTTTGTCTTTTCTTTCCTTCTTGTCCCTTCTGTCCTTATCTTGATTTTCTGGACAGTTGGGGACAATGTGTCCTGGTTTCCTGCAGCCAAAATAGATAACATCTTTATTAGTAGATCTGTCATACCTTGGCTTGTCTTTGTCTTTGGACGACCATCTTCTGAAGTTCTTTTTATTCAGCTTATTGAACCTTTTGACAAGTAGGCTCATAAGCTCTTCATCTCCCAACACCTTTTCTTTAGGTTGTTCTTCCTGTGCCTTGAAGGCAATGGTTTTCTCAACCTTTTCTGTTGGTGTGGATGTCTTCTGCTCTTCTTCTCTCTTCTTAATGAATTGCTCATAACTCTTGAGCTTTCCTAGAAGAGCTTCCGTGGATAACTCACAGACATTTCTTCCATCTTTAATTGACCAGATTCTTGAGTCCCAAGAGCTAGGGAAACAAGTCAGTATCTTGTCATTTATCTCAGTGAGAGATATGTCCTTCTCTAGTGATCTAAGCTCACTGATGATTAGACTCAGTCTGTTGTACATGTCAGCAACTGACTCAGACTCTGCCTTTTTGAAGTTCTCATACTGGGTGATGAGGTAGGATCTCCTATCCTTTCTTTCATCTGCAGAACCTGATACAATTTCTGAAAGTTTTTCCCAGATCTCTTTAGCAGTATTGCAATCAGCTACTTTCTGGAAAATGTCATCTGACATGGTTTGAGCCAAAATGTTCATGGCTTTAGCATCTGCTGCCTTCCACTTCTTTATGTCAGCATCAGTTCCTGAAGGAGGAGGAACAGCTGATGTACTTGTTCCTGTGGGAGGTCTTGGACAATCTGTCAACACAGAATTAAAAATGTCTTCATCAAAAGAGTTCATGTAAAGTCTAATCCTTGCCTTCCATAGTGCAAACTTAGATAGATTGCACATAGGAGGTCTGGTACTAGCAAAGTCCTTGTTTTGTGCCATGAGTTTTAAAGATAAGAAAAACTAAGGAGAATAACCCTTTGAGAGAAATGATCTTATCAGGGATCTTTTGATCCAGGTGTTAGCCTGTATGAATGATCAACCTCCCTCTGATACCAATTGAAAGTGTAGGATAAGATCAATCCTAACTCTAGAGGGGGGGTGAATAGAGTTATTTAAAATAATTTTGCAAATAAAAACTTGTGTGCAGAGAAAATTTGTATTTACTTAGTGTATGGTGCTATAGCAAATAATCAGAGTAAAAGGAAATTCACAGCACAAAGCAAAACACAAAGAGACAAGCAATCCAGATGACACAAGGAGCTATAGTGGTTCCCCAAATCTGGGTACATCCACTCTTCTATCACCCTTGATAGGAATCCACTTCAAGATGAGTTGATCAGGTGTCTTGAGCACCAGAGAGTTTTTGACCAGGTTCTCACAAACCAAAGAAGCTGATTTTGACCAGGTTTCAGCAAAACCAAAAGTAACTTTTGAAGGGAGTTATAACCCTGTACAGAAAGAAAAAGAAAAAAGGGGTGAGGTTGTCTTCTCTATCAACAAGTAGAGAGAAGCAAAAGTGGATCTGTAGTTGTTGTCAAAGCTCCCCCTGAGATCAAGAAGAGGTTCAGGAAGGAGAGCTCTGCACAAGGGTGACAGGTCTTCAAAGATCTGATTTGATCCAGCAAGAGATGATCCAAGAAGGTTGGAGGATTGTGTCTGAAGCAATCCGAATTCCTGTGAGTGAGCTTTCAAAACAATATCACACAGAGAAAGAAGCTGAAGTCCTGTGTATGTTCTTTTTTGTTGTATCCTGTATATCCAAGAAATTAATTATATATCTGGGTCTTCTTCTTCCTTTTCTTTGATAGCCGTTGGAAGTCAGCATTAATCGATTTCCTTAAATGTCCATGCCTCCAAGGAAATGACAGGCAGACATTCCTTAGAAAATTCCTTGAGCCATGCACCAGATATGCTGTAACGGCCAATAAATCTTCAGCATTAATTGTCTGACAGAAGGAATTTGAATTCCTATTCAAAACTGACGGAGGACTGAAAAGCGTCGAGCTCACAATAAAACGTCGATCTGAGCACGACACACGTCGGCCAGAGAGTGTTTTCTGTAAGTAGAACTGGGTTCGACGGAACGTCGAGCGGAGGTCGACTCCACGTCGAGCTGAGGTCGACTCTGCGTCGAGCTGAGGTCGACTCAGCGTCGAGCTGAGATTGACTCAGCGTCGAGCTGAGATCGACTCTGCGTCGAGCTGAAGATCATTCTAACTAGCCTATGTGACCTTTATAACAACAAGGAGGTCACAAACCAAAATCCCTATAGAAGTATAGTCATCCTGGTCCAAATAGTAATAGAGTGTTCCAACACCTCGCTCCTATTGGGGCTATGTTATTATCATCTCCTGCTATCTTATCAATCGCCTTCCCTCCACCGTTCTCCACGGCGAAACCCCCTTTTCCATTCTCTATCCAAGGAAGGATCTATTTCCTCTCCCTCTATGTGTCTTTGGGTGCACAGCCTTTGTGCACTCTCCCTCTGCCACCCATGACAAACTCTCACCACAGGCCACCAAGTGCGTCTTTCTGGGATACTCTACCACTCAGAAAGGCTATTGTTGCTTTGACCCGGTTACCCGCAAGCAGTTTGTCTCTACAGACGTAACCTTCTTTGAAAATGCATCCTACTTCTCTCCCGACTCCTCTACCTCTCCTGATATTCCCGACTCCTCTTCCTCTCCTGATATTCCTACTTCTCCTACCACCCCTTTCGTTCCCTCTACACCTACTGAGATTATGCCACCTCCTCCCTCTCCACCATCTCCTCCACTGTGTCCACCAACCGAGATATCTCCTTCTTCTCTGTGGTCGCCTCTCTCTACTCCCAGGCCTGCTCTCTCCTCCACAGATGCCCCGAAAATTGAGGAACATGCCGACCTGGATATTCCCATTGCTCTTCGCAAAGGGGTGCGGATGTGTACTCAACACCCGCGAGCTGCTGTTGTTTCATATGATCGTCAAACTCCTTCTCGTAGGAACTTTTCGTTGGCTATCTCTGCCACTGCCACTCCCCGCACTTACCAGGAGGCTCTTACTATTCCTCATTAAAGGACCGCCATGGATGAGGAAATTACTACCCTTACTGAAAGGGGTACATGGACACTTGTTCCTCCCCCTTTGGGCACTGATATGGTTAGCTATCGATTGGTATTCGTTGTGAAGTTCTTCCCGGATGGCAGCGTGGATCGATATAAGGCCCGCTTAGTCGCCAAAGGCTTTACTCAGACTTATGGGGTTGATTACTTTGACACCTTCTCTCCCGTTGCTCGTCTCAGCACCATTCGGGTTCTTCTCTCTGTGGCTGTCAACAGGGATTGGCCCATTTCTCAGCTGGATGTCAAGAATGCCTTTCTCTATGGTGACCTTTAGTAAGCCATATACATGGAGCAACCTCCTGGGTATGTTGATCAGAGGGAGACACAAGTATGTCATCTAAAGAAGTCCATCTATGGCCTAAAGCAAAGCCCTCGGGCTTGGTTTGACAAGTTCAGCGGCATTGTTGCGGCCATTGGTTTTGCACGAAGTTCAGCCGATCACTCCTTATTCATTCGCAAAACCTCCTCTTGTATGGTGGTTCTTGCTGTATATGTGGATGATATTCTTCTGACTGGAGACGACCAGGCTGGGGTAGCTTTGACAAAGAAACACCTCCGGCAACACCTGGTCACTAAGGATATGGGCTCTCCTCAATACTTTCTAGGGATTGAGATTTCTCGGAAACCCAACTCTTTAGTCCTCTCCCAACGGAAGAATGCTCTTGATTTGCTAAAAGAGACAGGGTTGACTGGTACTAAACCTATCATATGTCCCATGGCTATTGGGGAAGACAAAACTTGGACAGATGACTCGCCTCGTCTATTTGATTCTTCAAGGTACCGATATCTGGTGGGCAAACTCATTTATCTCATAGTGACCAGACCCGACATCTCCTATGTTGTAGGCAAGGTTAGCCAATTCATGCAAGCTCCTAGGGAGTATCATCTACAGTCTGCCCTGAGGATATTGGACTATGTTAAAGTAGCTCCAGGGAAAGGACTCCTTTTTCAGAAGAATGGTCACATGAGGGTTGAAGCGTACTCAGATTCAAGCTATGCTGATGATAAAGGAGACCGTAAGTCAACATCGGGTTTTTGCACATTTGTTGGAGGAAATCTTGTGAGCTGGAAGAGCAAGAAACAGTTTGTGGTCTCTAGGTATAGTGTAGAGGCGGAATATCGTAGTATGACATCGACCACATGTGAGTTAAAGTGGTTACGGGCTCTCATGCTTGACCTAGGAGAGGTCTACAACACATAGATGTCGACTATCACTTTATTCGAGAAGAGATTTTAAAGAAACAGATTTGTACACAGTTCATCACTTCTGACAACGAGTTGGCAAATGTCTTCAACAAGACGATGTCCGCTTCTTTGTTTCACATTTGTGACAAGATGGGCATGATTGATATCTATGCTCTAGCTTAAGGGGGGATTGTTGAGACCGAGCGGTCTGTCGGTTGAGACCGGGCGGTCTGGCGGTTTGGCGGCTTGTCCCATCAGTTTGGTAGCCGGGTTGGAGAACGGGCGGTCTGGCGGTTTGTCTGGCAGTCTAAGCGGTCTGGCAACTTGACTATGCCGGCTTGGGGATATTGACCGTCTTTCTTCCTCATTGTTGTGGCCGTGCGGTTAGTCTAACCGTGCGGCTTGTGCGGCTTGTATAGTTTCATGTTCTTGTAATTATTAGTCCCACATTGCTTATTTGTAATCTCTCTTCTCTCCTCCATTCTATATAAGGGAGGTCATATCTTTGTAATATATACCTTTTTGGATAATAAAAGTTTTGTTACTCCATTTTTCGGTCTCTGGTTTTCTGTTCGCACATGCTTTATGCACAAGCTCTATAATTTATAGTTATTTCTTAAGAGAAGGCAAGAAGTCACTTATCTGTTTTGGTGATCAAATTTTGATCAATGGTCAGGATTAAGTCCTGCTGCTTAGCTGCAAGTCGACTTCTCGATAGACTTTGTTGAGTGACTTCATTTTGCTCAACCTTTGTATTCTTGGTCTTAATTGATTGACCATTTCTTTAACAATTGACTTGCCTCTAGCTCCCTTAGTGTTACAAGATTGCTCTATCCTGCAAGGATTAGGTTGAACTGTAATGCACATGTAATGTATGTCCTAGCGGAGTGAAACTAAATTCAACATGCCTATGTCAAGTTTTAGGATGTTGAGTATTGTTGCATCTAGTGTCATAGTGAGCGTGAGAGCCACTAACTTATTTATTGAGACAAGTTTTTAGACAATTTTCTTACTTCTTCTCAAACTTTAATTTCAACTATCTTATTTCTAAAATGCATAGCTCTTGCAGTTAAGAGAACATTTAGTATAGTCATAAACCGGATGAATTCTACTTATCTTTGTCTTGTAGTATTGGATCAATTGTTGGATTCACAGTCTCTGAACACACTAGCTTCCTTGCTCCTGAGCTTTAGCCATTAATATTCATCTGGCTTTCTTTTACTAGCTCCCCCTCAACAATTGCACATGTCTTTTACATCTTGTGCATGATGGTCAGTTCATCCATTCCTTTACCAAGTCCTAGGTCTGGTACATCTCTATCCAAGGACCATAAATGAGCATGGCAACTTGGACTATCCTACAAAACAGAGTTTACCTTACCTTAGGAACCCAATCTAACATGGGTCCTAGGTTCCTGTTAGCTTAAGAATATATATGTCTAGCAACAGGAGTCCTGTCAGGAAGAAACTACCTTGCCTTTGGCACACTAGGGTTGTGCCAACAATCTATAACAAAGTGGCCCACTTTACAATAGCACCAACATTCATGGATTTTGTATCTCCTTTTCTGAATACACCTTGAAGTGTGCAATCCACTTCTAGCTGTCTGTTCAGTGGGGAGATTTGAGGCCTTCTTCTTGTTTCTTTCGGCAAGTGCTTTACTAAAAGTGATTCTGCCATTAGAGAAACTTGGCTTACTCTGAACTCCATTATAAATAGCCTTCCTTGTTGTTGGCATGTTCTTAATGGCTTCATAGGCAGCCAAGTCAGGATCACTGACTGACTTACCTTTGGTTTTAGTTCTTGCTGGAAGAACCCTAGAATAGGCCATTGCTTTATCCTTGAATGAAGGGGCTGGGGAATTAAATACAAAAGGTCCAGGAAGGGCCTTTTAGACTTCTACATGGGGAGCCTTCTGTGCACTCAATCCCATGACCTCTCATCTTCCATTGTAAGGTACTTTTGTAATCTTTCAAGGAAGATTCCCATACCTCTAGTGACCACACTTACTGTCACAACCCGCATTTTCTCTGAATTTAGGAATTATCAGAGTATGAGAAAACACGCGTCATGATGCCACGTAAAGCAGGGGATAACTGCTGACGCTCAGGCAAAACTATCTACTTTACTTTATGAAAGAAATTCATGAGTTAAAAGATTAGAAAATCAAATATATTTTAGAGGTCGTATCCCTCGGCTCGGTGGATCACTTAGTCCACAGTTAATAACTATACTTATACGCTGCGGAAAAATACTTTATTCAGGTTTGACTTCCTAAGGAGAGCATAAGAGCCCCAAGAGGACCACTTGTGCTATGCAAGACTCTACATTTAATTTATATTATATATAGGAAAACGATCTTTATACGTTGTTTGGAAAATAGTGATTTAGTTCTATTAAACATGCTGATTAGGCGATATACTATAATAATAATTGTAGTTTTAAAATAACTAGCAACCTAGCATAAATCCTCCCCAGAGCAAGTAGACTATCTCCAGAAAATGGTAGCAGCAAAAGTAATATATCTAGTACAAAGGTAAAAACTACCAGTGGGCGCCAACAACCTGACACGAACCCACTGGCACATATGTATGTCTGTAAGAAAATACAGAAAAACTACCTCACAAACAAAGCAACAGGATCTCAAAAGTCAAAGAGACCACCAGCAATACCACCGCAACCTAGCCACCAAACTGGCTACTGCTCAGAACCTGAGTCATTCAAAAGAAGAAAGAATACCTCAGCAAGCAAAATAAGGAAAAACTGCATGAAAGTGTCCACCAGGGGATAAATGAAAGAGGAAAACACATAGCAGTAAAAGGTCACAACTGCCCAAGGCAAGACAAAAAGAAAATGCACCAGGTGCGAGGAAACAACATCAACCCTGCCCAGAAACTACTTCCTGCATAGTCTACTAAGCTATCAAGAGCCCAAAGTGCTGCAATCTACCAAGGAAGAAACATCTAACACCCTAAGCTGTGGGAGATGGTAGTAGAAAAATAAACAACATGGATCCAGGTTGGAGGCAAACTCAGTCCCCCAACCACCATTTCCAAGCCAACAAGCTCAAGGGTCTATATGTGAAAGCACTAGGGACCTTCCACCCCCTTGCCTAGCCCGTACTTGGAGCAAGATAGAAGAAAAGGGTGTCCACGACTAAATTACATGACACCTCCCCCATGAAGAGCTTCAAACCACCACTACTAACCACGACCCACGATTCGGCCATTAGGAAAGAAAAACATGGCCGACAAGGAAACTCAAAATATAAACAAGGAATTCACACGGGAACGAAAATCGAGGTAGGGAAAAAATGTTGAAATGACTCAACACGGCTTGGCGTTGAGTGGGACCCACTCAACGCCTAACCAGACCTTGGCGTTGAGTGAGTTAGCCCCACTCAGCGCCAGAACAAGCCTGGCGTTGAGTGAAGTTCACTCACTCAACGCCCTCCAGAAGAATAACTCTAGCGTTGAGTGAGCTAGCCTCACTCAACGCCAAAACATCTATGGCGTTGAGTGAGGTACACTCACTCAATGCCCTGGTACATAACCACAATCAGAAAAAGTGGCGTTGAGTGAGCTAGCCTCACTCAATGCCAAAATAGCAATGGCGTTGAGTGAAGCTCACTCACTCAACGCCCTTACACTTAGCCGCAAAAGAAAACTGCGGTGTTGAGTGAGTCCACCTCACTCAACGCAAAAAAAGCAATGGCGTTGAGTGAGGTTGACTCACTCAACGCCCTGACACTTAGCCGCAACAAGGCAAATCTGCGGCGTTGAGTGAGGTTACCTCACTCAACGCCAAAACAGCAATGGCGTTGAGTGAGGTCGTCTCACTCAACGCCAGAAGTTCTGGACGCAAAGAAGGGCTGTGGAGTTGAGTGAGTCTACCTCACTCAACGCCAAAGCAGAAATGGCGTTGAGTAAGGTTCACTCACTCAACGCCACCGTACTTGGCCGCAAACTTGCCTTCGGCGTTGAGTGAAGTCACCTCACTCAACGCCAAACTAAAAATGGCGTTGAGTGAGGTCAACTCACTCAACGCCAAAGTACTTAGCCTCAGAAAAGGCTATGGCGTTGAGTGAGCACACCTCACTCAACGCCAAAGTAATTGGCCGCACAGAAAGCGACGACGTTGAGTGAGTCCACCTCACTCAACGCCAAAACCGAAATGGCATTGAGTGAGGTCGACTCACTCAACGCTAAAGTACTTAGCCTCAGAAAAGGCTGTGGCGTTGAGTGAGCACACCTCACTAAATGTCATAGTACTTAGCTTCTCAGGAAAACCGCGACGTTGAGTGAGCCTGCCTCACTCAACGCCAAAACGGGAATGGCGTTGAGTGAGGTCGACTCACTCAATGCCAAAGTACTTAGCCGCTAGCAGGGGTTGCGGCGTTGAGTGAGTCCACCTCACTCAACGCCCTAGTACTTAGCCAAAAATCTAAAACTTACTACAGCTGTGGCGTTGAGTGTGTGCACCACACTCAACGCCAAACTCGCAAAGGCTTTGAGTGTGTGCACCACACTCAACGTCGGCAACCCTAGAGCCCAGTTTGGCTCTTTCCAACATACACAGCAGGCACCCCCCTCCTCTCTCTCTCTCTCTCACTCGGCTTCACCCGCAAGACACCAACCAGATGGAAATCTGGGGTCGTTTTTGGCAACATTATGCCGGCGGGTTCAGAACTAACAACAGAAAGAGTGGGGCTCAATAGGAGAATCTAAACTCTAATTTTTCAACAAGATGAAGAACATGTCTGGCTTCTACCTTAGGGCTAACCGGGATTTTCAAAAATTACAAGAGAACAAAAGAATGGCAAGGGAAAGAACACCACTTGCCTCGATTTTTGGCGAAGCTTGGTCGGCTTTCTCTCCTCTTCACTCTGCACTAGAAGAAGCAGCACCTAAAAGCACCTAACAAGCAAACCCGCACTTTAATGGCAGAAACCACAAGAAACGGAAATCCCAAATCTCCTAAAACTCCACGAAAATGGAATTTCTTACCGTCGAAACATAGATCTGAGCGAGAGCAAGACAACGCCGCTTTCGTGAATCGAAATCCGTCCACAAAAACTCCCGGAATCATAGTCCGAAGGCTAGGGCTAACCGTCGCTTCCGCCTCTGCTTTCCGTGAATTGGAGCAGGCAGTTTTCGGTCTAGGGAAGAAAAAAGAGAGTGGGCCCGCCACTTACCTTAAAGATTTTATATAAGCTTTAAACCGTCGGTTCAGCATAACTGAAGCCTAACCGCCGGCTCTCTTATTAAAATAAGAGGATTTTCTAATTAGGTTTTACTAATGGCACACCCAAAACGACGCGAAAACAGAACTACCTCGGAATTTGACAAAATTCACACCGTAGCTAAATACCCACGCTACGAACACAACAACGAAGTCGAAATTAACTTTCGACGAACAGAACTCGAGTTATAACCTCCTAAAGCCTAAACACAAGCATCCCCCAAGAGGCCACACCGGGTCACCCAAAAGAACTCGGCTTGCTAGAAAGACCTTGCTCATAGGCTAAAAAATAGGCCACTCAGTTCTAAGGAGCTAAACCACACTCCACAAATGGCACAAGCCACGAAAACGCGTCACCGTAACACCGAACGAGAATAAAAATAGCCGCAGAAAAATCGGGGGCGTTACAGTCACTCCCCCTAAAAGAAAGTTTTGTCCCGAAACTTTACGCACAACACTTCTACTATAGAAGTAAAAAGTAACAAATAGGAGTTACAAGAAGGGAAACATACCGATAAAATCAGGGAAACAGGTGAGGGTAAGCCTTCCTTATGGCCGACTCTAGCTCCCAAGTCGCGCTCTCCAAATCCTGATTCTTCCATAGAACATTCACCATCGGAATGGACTTCCTTCGCAGCACCCGTTCCTGAGTATCCAAAATACGGACCGGCACTTCAACAAAAGAGAGGTTGGGCTCCAACTGGGGTACAACGTCCAAGACTTGCCCACTGCTGCGCACACACTTCCGCAATTGGCTTACATGGAAAACATTATGAACACCTGGGAAGTTTGCTGGCAATTCCAATCTATAAGCTGTCACGCAGATACGCTCCAAAATCTTAAACGGGCCCACATACCTCGGGTCCAATTTCCAATTCTTACCAAACCTCTTTACACCCACCATCGGGGAAACCTTAAGAAATACCAGGTCCCCTACAGAAAACTCCAAGGCATACCTACGCCAATTGGCATTCTTCTCGTACCTCTCCTGAGCTATACGAAGCTTCTCTCGAATAAGCTTCACTGCGACTTCCATTTCCTCAAGCGCATCAGGACCCAACAAAGGCCTCTCACCAGACTCAGCCCAAAACAAAGGAGTTCTGCAGCGCCTCCCATACAAGGCTTCGAACGGAGCCATCTACAAGCTCTCCTGATAACTATTGTTGTATGCAAATTCCATAAGTCACAGCCGCTCATCCCACACTCCACCGTGGTCTAAAATGTAGCATCGGATCATATCCTCAACTATCTGGTTCACCCGCTCTGTCTGCCCATTTGTCTGTGGGTGGTAAGCAGTAGAATACCTCAGATCCGTACCCAATCCCTCCTGCAGACTCTACCAAAAACGAGAAGTAAACCGGGAGTCTCGATCAGAAATGATACTCACAGGCACACCATGCAGTCGGATGACTTCATTCAAGTACAACTCTGCTATCTTCTTCATCGGGTAATCAATCTTATATGCCACAAAGTGAGCACACTTCGTCAGTCTATCCACTATAACCCAAACAGAATCAAATCCCCTCGGGGATTTCGGTAAGCCCGTGATGAAATCCATAGATATACTTTCCCACTTCCAAGTCAGGATCTCTAACGAAGTCAACTTGCCACCAGGCCTTCCATGATCGGCCTTCACACGCTTGCAAGTGTGGCACTCAGCAACAAACCGGGCTATATCACCTTTCATGCCATTCCACCAGGCAATTTGCTTTAAGTCACGATACATCTTCGTAGATCCTGGATGGTAGGCAACGCTGGATCCATGAGCCTCTCTACAAATCATACCTCTAATGTCTCCAACAGCGGGGATGCAAAATCTACCGCGGTATTTCAAAGTACCTGCATCATCGATAGCAAAGTCTGGCAACTCCCCCTTCTCGGTTATGGTGAATAAGTGCAGAAGATCTGGATCGTCCTTTTGGTGCAATCTAGTCAAAGAAATACAAGATGGCTCTTCCACTGATAAACTACTCTGCGAGCCACATCATCCCACTGATATATCCATAAGGAGGAACTCCTCCACTAAATGATCGGCGGAGAGGTTAAAGATCTTTCCCGTCTTTCGGCTTAGGGCGTCGGCCACTGCATTGGCCTTGCCTGGATGATACTGGATCTCTACATCATAATCGGCCACATACTCTAACCACCGCCGCTGGCATAGATTCAACTCCTTCTACGTTAACACGTACTTCAGGCTCTTATGGTCGGTGAAGATCTTGCACTGATCCCCATAAAGTAGGTGTCTCCACAGCTTCAACGCATAAATAACTGCTGCGAACTCGAGGTCATGCGTAGGAGAATTCTTCTCATGAGTCTTCAGTTGCCTTGACCCATAGGCAATCACTTTTCCAACCTGCATTAACACACAACCCAGACCTACATGCGAAGCATCCACGTATACATCATAATCCACACCCTTAGTAGGCAGGGTCAGAACGGGAGCAGTGTGTAACATCCCATTTCCGGTTAGACCCCCTAGGAGTCGGTTGGTCGAGTCAGAACCCCGGGGAGCACAAAAAGTGAAAATAGAGCGATCAATTTTTCGGGTCACGGGTTGGTCACGCCCGTGACCGACCCGTCACGCCCGTGACCTGGGCGTGACTACTTCGACGATCGTCGATCTACACGAGACGATCGTCGAACGTGCTGACGGGGCATGTCACGCCCGTGACCAAGGTGTCACGCCCGTGACTAGGGGCGTGACCCCATCGACGATCGCCGATCGCCGTGAGCCGATCGTCGAGCTTGCGCCCCGGGCATGTCACGCCCGTGACATGAGTGTCACGCCCGTGACCTAGGGCGTGACCAGCCTTCGACGATCGTCGATCTCAATTCGACGATCGTCGACCCAAAATCTGCCATTCGGACCTGTCACGCCCGTGACCCAAGGTGTCACGCCCGTGACCATCATCGACGATCGTCGATCTCTGTTCGACGATCGTCGAACCCAGGATTGACTATTCGGACCTGTCACGCCCGTGACCTATGTGTCACGCCCGTGACATTGGCCGAAACGACGGTTCGGGCCCGAAATTATTCCAACACGCGTGGTATTAAATGCTGGTGTGGGAAGTTACACCAGGAGTAACTACCGGCCGTTTTCCTTCTGAAATTCTATAATAAATGAGGAAAAGGTGGTCCAATAGAAAACCGCCAGCTGTACACACCTGTTCAGTTCCGCCGTTTCTTATCCCTTCACCGTAACCGAAACGTTAAGGGGGAAACTTCATGGCCATAATGGTTTTACCCATTCACCTTCCCACTTCCTGAGTTATAAAAGCCCACCTGGACAAGAGGAGAAGGTTACACGCTCAAGTAATCAGAACAGACCTTTGTTCTTGCTGTAGGAGAAGTTCAGCAAACGCCACCACCGCGCCATGGCACCCCGACGCTCTTCTCGCCTTCAAACCGCGAACAAGGTCCTCCTCTACTCCTTCTCTTTCATGGGTAGATCTTAGGATTCTTAGAAAGGAGGTTCGCGCTCAACGGAGCCGGATCCATCTCTCGTTTTCATGGAAAAACCATGAAAAAGGTATTTTGAGTTCGCCGGAAACCGCCACCTCCGGCGGCCAAACCACCGCCGACCGATAGCCGTCGCCTCAACGGAGGTGGTGGTGGTGGTGGCTGGCCAGGGAAGTGGCTGAACGGCCGGCAACGGATCACGGAAACGTTACAGGAAAAATGGCTTCCTGGTTCTGGTTTCGGGTTCTGAAGAAGATGAACAGTAGATTTAATATATAATACATAGATTATTATATAGTACATAATGGAAAAGAGATTATTTGAATGTATTTTTGAGGCTGCAAAACGAGGCACTTAGAGGCCGAATAAAGAAAAATGACCAGACACAAAAGTTGTAGCCCTCGGGGTCTACTTTAATTTAAAATTGATTTTATTCAATTTGGGTGAGTGGTTTGAACACAGCACTCATTTTGGTGGGATCAAGACCTAGGTTAACCAGAAATTAAAAGGGTTGCCCACGGTTCATAACAAGTCCAAATGACTTGAAATTTGGACTGGAGGTCTATAATATGTATATCGAGAGGCTGTCCAAAAATGAGAATTTTTGGAGAACTTTTGCCTAAAGTTTTTGTAAAAATTTAATAAACAATATAAAATTAATTAGGAGATGAAATTAAGCCCAAACTCCCCCAAATTTTGGGTGGTGGTCCCTGGCATCAATATTAAGATCTGTACAAAAATTCAACTCGATTGGTCGAGTTTTGAATAGGGAATTATCAAGTCCTTGATAGGTCTTGGTGAGGGGTACTTTGGGGAAAAGTACAATTGGAGATGGAGTGGACAAATCTCCTCAAAAGAGGCTGAAGTTGTTGGCCACTGATTTGTTGAGTCTATGTCTACCCTCTTGGGTAACATGGTGTGGCTTAGGGTGGATTTTACCCTAAGAGATTGGCTCAACTCCAACGGGTGGGAGTTTGAGGTTTGTGAAGGACATAGGAGCAAAAGCTCTTGTATGCCCTTGAAATTTGGAGGAGAGGGGGAGGATATGATGAAAACCCTCTGGTTGAAATAGTGAAGGAATTGGAGGTAGTTAGGTACCTCGAAAGTTGAGATTTTGGAATAGGATAAACATGTAATATAATTATTTTAAGCACTAAATCTAATCCAAAAATTGTGAAACTCGGGAGGAGGGAGTTTTAGGATGTATTAGACTTATGGTAATTTTTCTGGAATTTTATGATTAATATATATTATACTTCATGTGTTAAAGAATTATTAGCCCAATTTGTTGTTTCAATTATTTGGTGGCTTTACATTAATTATAATCAGTTAAAATTCTGGATTTAGATCTTGACTAGTAGAACATTGATCCCTGAATTTTTATAGAATTTTATGTTGAGTAAATCTAGTACATTATTCACAAATGATAGAAAGGGCTTTTATGTTTAAAAAATTATTACGGATAGAACACTTGCTGGAAAATTATGAAACTTAGCCAGTGCAGATTTTAGGCCTTAATCTTCATGTCATAAATTATTTAGAATTTTTGGAAGAATATTTTCTGTACTTGATTCATAAACTATAGAAATTAGAGATTATTTTCAAATAGTTTTTCAGGTTATTTTGATGATAGAAAATTATGATACTTAGGATTTAGCCTTCTGAGATAGCCTACTAATTATCATAAATTTGCTGGACATCTTGCATGAATAATTAGGATAGTTCATGTTCAAACCGGTGGCCCTTGAGATTTTCGAGGAATTTAATTAAATGCCAAATAAATTAGGAAAAATTTCCATTTTCTGGATTTAGGTTATTTATATCAAGATAAGTCTCCAGTAAATAGTTTAGGGCATTTGGATGAGTAATGGATCATTGCATAACCGGTTCGACATGTAGCCTAGGTAGGTCTGCATTTAGTAAATTGTGAAATGCAATAGGATATGATCTGAGGAAGATATAAAGAGTAGTGAGTAGTGGTGATAGTTAGAGTTAAGAGGTGCTCGGGTTTGGCGAAAGATCGCTTTTCCCGAAGAGTGGAAGGTTTAAAAATCACCCTAGGATAGTCTATCGTAATATGAGAAGGAAATCGGGCTAAGGGAAAACAACCAATAACAATAAGTGCCTTGCGAAAGGGAACTTCGGGCCGTAATGCACCGTCTTGGTTCCTAGTGCCCCTTGAGAGCCCTTCACGGGGTATACCGGGGGCAGTCCTGGGCTAACGTAAACTGTAATAATAAACTGGCAAGAGTAACTTAGTAACTAGGATTGCACCTTTCACAAACACTGTTGGCACAGGAAGATTGATGAGAGCTTCGGCTCGGTTGTTCTGGAGACGGACGGGATGGTCCGGGGAGCTTCGGCTCGGTTGGTTGGAGACGGACGTTTGGTCCGGGGAGCTTCGGCTCAGTTCTGTTTGTTTTGCGATTAAACTTGCATGTGCATAAGATAGGAAAGTTAAGGTGGTGGGTCTTTCGATATCGGGGAGTTCGATTGCACCGACACCGATATCGTTGACTCGGCGGGGTGATTAGCACTCCGCCAACAGAAGTCCGGTGCGCCAGCCGGCAAGAGTACGCAGGCGTCCGCTTAGTGCACCAAGCGTTGAGGCGTACGATAGGTCAGACCAGTGGTGCTTTTACTGGTTTTGAGGTGGGCGAGGCCCAACCCACCGCTTCCGTCTGCCACTACGGAGGTATCCTGGGAGGTAACGGCTCCGAAAGGGGGAACTAAAGGTCTGTGTGCACAGAGTCGGGTGTGTGAGTTGCACTTGCATGTTTCATCATACCCACTAGCATGTCATAGCATAATCGATTCATTAAACCTTGACACCTAAAGTATAAGTGGTATGGGACGCTTATACATTAGGACCTGCAAAACGACCCCTTGGTCTATAAGCTTGTGTGGGCAAGTTTATAAATCAAAGGTTAATTTCAATATATAACAACCATTGCTGTTTGATAACCGACACCCCAACGTATAAGTGGTATGAGACACTCTATACGATGGGAGCCTTGCAAAAGACCCCTTTAGCTTATGTGTTCTCGCATAAGTGAAGGTTTAAATTCATATAATTGCTTTTCTTACTGCTAGACCTATTACAACAATCATATTAACTGCTCACCGAATACACCTTGCTAGATTAGTTTCCGCTGCCATCTGTTTCATGTTTATTCTCTACCATCATGTCCTTCCCTTTCTTCCTCTCCGCTCGGTACCTAGGAGCCATGGGGGAAGGGGTAGGGGATGATAGGGCTTAGTCTTTATGACTAACGGTTTTCGAACCGCATCATTTAGGGGATCGTGGAGCCCAGCATGGAGGAGCAGGCCCAGAGATCGGTGCGCCTGGAGATGGGGCAGTCTAGCTCCGGAGTTCACACAGCCGGGACCGTGAGTCTCGACCTTGAGTAGTTTACTGTTTCGCTTCCGCATGAGAGACTTGTAGTGAGGATATTTTGTACCGGGCATAAGCCCGTATTTATAGTACTCTGATGTTTCTGTGGACACTCCCTTCGTGGAAGTCTTATTATATTTATGTGATTTTTATTATTGTGGACTGCATTGCTCTTACTTCAATAATTGTGCTACTTTCTGTGATCGAAATTGGCCGGCAGAATCGGCACCTTGTGGTGATGACCCTTCAGGACGTGAAGGTGTCACCGCAAAGCGGCGGTTCTGGGCCTAAGACCCCGGTGGTTGAAAAAGAAAAAAAAAAGGGGTCTTACACAGTGCACAATCTCCTCTTTAACTCCAGGAAGGCTTCTTCGTACTTCTCGCTCCAAACAAAAGCCGCGTTCTTCTGAGTCAGCTTGGTCAAAGGTACAGCTAGGGAAGAGAAACCCTCCACGAACCTCCTGTAGTAGCCAGCCAACCCTAGGAAGCTCCTGATCTGCTTAGGCATATTCAGCCTACTCCAGTCCATCACTGCTGCGATCTTTTCTGGGTCGACCGAGATCCCATTTTTGTTCACCACGTGTCCTAGAAATGAAACCTGAGGCAACAAAAATTCGCACTTGCTCAGCTTGGCGAATAACTTGTGATTCCTCAACTCCGATAGAACCAAGCACAGATGCTGCTCATGCTCCTCAGCGCTGCGAGAATAAACAAACACGTCATCGATGAAGACCACCACGAACTTGTCTAAGAAATCCTTGAACACCCGGTTCATCATATCCATGAAGGCTGATGGTGCGTTGGTCAAACCAAACGACATCACCAAGAACTCAAAATGTCCATGCCTTGATCGAAATGCAGTCCGTGGAATATCTGCCTCACAGATCCTGAGCTGATGATAGCTAGAACGAAGATCGATCTTGGAGAACACCGTGCTACCGCGCAACTGGTCAAACAAATCATCGATCCTCGGCAGAGGGAACCTGTTCTTAATCGTGACTTTGTTCAACTCCCTATAGTCGATGCAAAGCCGCATTGACCCATCTTTCTTCTTCACAAACAGCATAGGAGCACCCCAAGGCGACGAACTCTGCCTGATAAATCCCTTTGCCAACAGCTCATCCAACTGAACTCGCAACTCCTCTAACTCACGAGGGGAAATCCGGTACGGCGCCTTAGCAATAGGATGCGTACCCGGCTCTAAATCAATCACAAACTCCACATCCCACTCGGGAGGTAGACCAGGAAGATCATCCGGAAAAACATCGGCGAAACCACGAACAACTGGAATCTCCTCCAAGTGCAGTATACTAACAGCGGTCCCAACCACCGAGACCAAACAAGCAAAACAATCCGAAAGAAATAGCTTCTGAGCATATACCGCAGAGATGACAGGAGAATCCTGGCATAGATCAGCATACATGCTTCCGGGCTGACCGTCGTACCTGATGAAGTCCAAGCGCTTCCCTTTGCACTAAATGACTACATCATACCTAGACAGCCAGTCCATGCCAAAAAATAACATCGAAGTCCTCAAGATCAATCATCTACAGGTCTGCCTTCGCCAAGAAGTTCCCCAATAAAATAGGGCAATCTAACATGCCCAAATCTGACAACACAGATTCACCAGAGGGGAACTTGACATGGAAAGTATCCCGAACTCGATCTAAAGTCAACCGATGTCGCTCTACAAAGGCTCTAGCCACGAATGAGTGGGTAGCGCCAGAGTCAAACAGAACACGCGCCCAGCGGTTCTTCACCTTAAATTTCCCTATAGGAGCATATAAAACTAAGGAACTACCACAAAAATACTGCAAACATTCTAGCAAAACAAGAACAAAACCTTCAGGATGGAAAGTCAACTAACCTGAGATGACCTGAGTCGAAGCTTGAGCCTCCTCAGAAGAGATCACGTTCATCTTTCCCTTTCCCTTGTCCACACGCTGAGGTGGAGGTAGAGCCATAAGTGGAACTGCATGAAGAACAGGCTGGACCTGAGGACACATAGACTTGATGTGTCCCTTCTGCCCACACTAAAAGCAGACTTTCTCCTTGGACCAGCACTGGGAAGCATCATGCCCGGGTCGCTTGCAAACAGAACAGGAGACATCTCTCCTAAGAGCACCCTGAATCGCATGAACCTGCTCATTCCTCTGAGCTGCTGTCTTCTTGAAACATCTCTCGACAGGGTGGCCTGACCAGCCACAAAATCTGCACACCACTTTGCTCTTCTTTCCCGGAGCCGCACCGGGTACCTGGGGTTTCTTCTCCTCCACAGACTTCCTCTTGTCCTTCCTCATTTGTTGGCCTTTGCTCTTCGCGGTCTTAATATCCTCCACCTTCAGAGATGCCTCCACTACTCCCGCATAAGTCTCTGACCCATAAGAACTGGTCAACTGCTACACCTCGCTCCTCAAACCACCGAGAAATCGCTTAACTCGATCAGCCTCAATGCTGACCAATCTAGGGGAAAAATGGCTCAACTTTCTGAACTCTATCTCATACTCACACACCGTGAGTTGCCTTTGCTTTAGATGGAGGAAGTCATTCATGAGGCGGTCACGCTCGACCGAGGGTAAGAACTTCCTCAACAGCATCTCCTTGAACACTTCCCAAGAGCATCCAGCTACCAAGCTCTCCTTCTCTCTCAGCCACCAACTCTTAGCAAAACCTTTAAGTATATAGGCGACTATCATCACCCTCTGGTCATCTGCAATCCCTGAGTACGAGAACATCTCCTCCATGGAGATCATCCAGTCGTCTATCACCATGAAATCTGCCTTCCCGTCATAAGTGGGAGGGCTCAGCCTCTGAAACTGTGAGATGAAGGCCATCTCTGCTGGCACCACCACTGGAGGTCTTAAGGGTGCAGGAGGAGGAGGGATAACTAACCCCCTGCAGGACCTTGCACTCCCTGAGTCTGACCTGCCACAACCGCCACCAGGGACTGAATCTGGGCCTGCATCTCTACCATCTGTCTGCTCATGACATCACTACTCTACCGCAGGCTCTCGATCACTGCGTAATTCTGAGCTCCAGATGACTCACCCTCAGACAGGGGAGTCGATCTAGTCGAAGTACGTCTCTCCATCCTAAAATCATAACAACACTAGTTAGATCCTAATACCATGGCTAGAACTCACTACAAGTACAGACAATACATATATAGATATAAACTTAAAGCTGCTAAACTTGCTCTGGGAGTTTATCTTTTTACAAAAAATGATGTTATGCCCTAACCTAGGATGATTAACCACCACCATACTAATTCATGTGCCTAGATCGGGAATGCATGACTTTATATTACTTTTGACTTGAAAGCTTATGTGTGTACATATATCATCCTGCCAGTCTTTAGCTTGGCACGTTGTGCTTATGCAATGTTATGCTATGCATGATTGTGCTATGCATTCTAAAAAGGCCCTAATGCATGTTATGAGCGGCGTACGCATGAAAATGTTATACATCCTATACTACATAACATTCTCATGCAACGAAAAAGAAAACGAACTAGTCGCAGCCATGTGGTGAGGATATGCATCTCATACTACATAACCCTCACATGTTTCCCCTATGGTGGATCCATATACGAACACATATTATGCATCCCATACTACATAATATGCCCCGTATACTTCATGTTATGCTATGAGTGTAGTGTTCGTGCTTTTGCCAAGACGTGCTGATGACATATCGGTGTGTGAATGACATGATGCTGAACTACTAAATGCAAACAAAGGTTGACCGACTAACTTGTCAAGCAACCTCCCTCTGATACCAACTGTCACAACCCACATTTTCTCCGAATTTAGGAATTATCAAAGTATGAGAAAATACGCGTCATGATGCCACGTCAAGCAGGGGATAACTGCTGACGCTCAGGCAAAACCATCTACTTTACTTTATGAAAGAAATTCATGAGTTAAAAGATTAGAAAATCAATTATATTTTAGAGGCTGTATCCCTCGGCTCGGTGGATCACTTAGTCCACAGTTAATAACTATACTTATGCGCTGCGGAAAAATACTTTATTCAGGTTTGACTTCCTAAGGAGAGCATAAGAGCCCTAAGAGGACCACTCGTGCTATGCAAGACTCTACATTTAATTTATATTATATATAAGAAAACGATCTTTATACGTTGTTTGGAAAATAGTGATTTAGTTTTATTAAACATGCTGATTAGGCGATATACTTATAATAATAATTTAGTTTTAAAATAACTAGCAACCTAGCATAAATCCTCCCCAGAGCAAGTAGACTATCTCCAGAAAATTGTAGCAGCAAAAGTAATATATCTAGTACAAAGGTAAAAACAACCAGTGGGCGCCAACAACCTGACACGAACCCACTGGCACATATGTATGTCTGTAAGAAAAGTACAGAAAAACTACCTCACAAACAAAGCAACATGATATCCAAAGTCCAAGAGACCACCAGCAACACCACCGTAACCTAGCCACCAAACTGGCTACTGCTCATAACCTGAGGCATTCAAAAGAAGAAAGAATACCTCAGCAAGCAAAACAAGGAAAAACTGCATGAAAGTGTCCACCAGGGGATAAATGAAAGAGGAAAACACATAGCAGTAAAAGGTCACAACTGCCCAAGGCAAGACAAAAATAAAATGCACTAGGTGCGAGGAAACAACATCAACCCTGCCCAGAAACTACTTCCTGCAGAGTCTACTAAGCTACCAAGAGCCCAAAGTGCTGCAATCTACCAAGGAAGAAACATCTAACACCCTAAGCTGTGGGAGATGGTAGTATAAAAATAAAAAAAATGGATCCGAGTTGGAGGCAAACTCAGTCCCCCAACCACCATTTCCAAGCCAACAAGCTCAAGGGTCTACATGTGAAAGCACTAGGGACCTTCCACCCCCTTGCCCAGCCCGTACCTGGAGCAAGATAGAAGAAAAGGGTGGCCACGGCTAAATTACACAACACCTTCCCCATGAAGAGCTTCAAACCACCACTACTAACCACGACCCAATATTCGGCCATTAGGAAAGAAAAACATGGCCGACAAGGAAACTCAAAACATAAACAAGGAATTCACTCGGGAAAGAAAAATCGAGGTAGGGACAAAATGTTGAAATGACTCAACACGGCTTGGCGTTGAGTGGGACCCACTCAACGCCTAACCAGACCTTTGCGTTGAGTGAGTTAGCCTCACTCAGTGACAGAACAAGCCTAGCAAAGAATGAAGTTCACTCACTCAATGCCCTCCAGAAGAACAACTCTGGCGTTGAGTGAGCTAGCCTCACTCAATGCCAAAACAGCTATGGCGTTGAGTGAGGTACACTCACTAAACGCCCTGGTACATAACCACAATCAGAGAAAGTGGCGTTGAGTGAGCTAGCCTCACTCAACGCCAAAATAGCAATGGCGTTGAGTGAAGCTCACTCACTCAACGCCCTTACACTTAGCCGCAAAAGAAAACTGCGGCGTTGAATGAGTCCACCTCACTCAATGCCAAAACAACAATGGTGTTGAGTGAGGTTGACTCACTCAACGCCCTTGCACTTAGCCGCAACAAGGCAAATCTGCGGCGTTGAGTGAGCTGACCTCACTCAACGCCAAAACAGCAATGGCATTGAGTGAGGTCGTCTCACTCAACGCTAGAAGTTCTGGCCGCAATGAAGGGCTGTGGCGTTGAGTGAGTCTACCTCACTCAACGCCAAAGAAGAAATGGCGTTGAGTGAGGTTCACTCACTCAACGCCACGGGACTTGGCCGTAAACTTGCCTTCGGCGTTGAGTGAAGTCACCTCACTCAACGCCAAACCAGAAATGGCGTTGAGTGAGGTCAACTCACTCAACGCCAAAGTACTTAGCCTCATAAAAGGATATTGCATTGAGTGAGCACACCTCACGCAACGCCAAAGTACTTGGCCGCACTGAAAGCGACGACGTTGAGTGAGTCCACCTCACTCTACGCCAAAACTGAAATGGCGTTAAGTGAGGTCGACTCACTCAACGCCAAAGTACTTAGCCTCAGAAAAGGCTATGGCATTGAGTGAGCACACCTCACTCAACGCCATAGTACTTAGCTTCTCAGGAAAACCGTGGCGTTGAGTGAGCTTGCCTCACTCAACGCCAAAACGGGAATGGCGTTGAGTGAGGTCGACTCACTCCACGCCAAAGTACTTAGCCGCTAGCAGGGGCTGCGGCGTTGAGTGAGTCCACCTCACTCAATGCCCTAGTACTTAGCAAAAATTCTAAAACATACTACAGCTGTGGCGTTGAGTGTGTGCACCACACTCAACGCCAAACTCGCAAAGGCTTTGAGTGTGTGCACCACACTCAACGCCGGCAACCCGAGAGTCCAGTTTGGCTCTTTCCAACATACACAGCAGGCACCCCCTTCTCTCTCTCTCTCTCACTCGGCTTCACCCGCAAGACAACAACCAGATGGAAATCTGGGGTCCAATTCGGCAACATTATGCCGGAGGGTTGAGCACCAACAACAGAAAAAGGGGGGCTCAATAGGAGAATCTAAACCCTAATTTTTCAACAAGATGAAGAACATGCCTTACTTCTTCCCTAGGGCTAACCGGGATTTTCAAAAACTACAAGAGAACAAAAGAATGGCAAGGGCAAGAACACCACTTGCCTCGATTTCCGGCGAAGCTTGATCGGCTTTCCCTCCTCTTCACTCTGCATTAGAAGGAGCAGCACCTAAAAGCACCTAACAAGCAAACCCGCACTTTAATGGCGGAAACCACAAGAACCAGAAATCCCAAATCTCCTAAAACTCCACGAAAATGGAATTTATTACCGTCGAAACGTAGATCTGAGCGAGAGCAAGACAACGTTGCTTTCGGAATCGAAATCCGTCCACGAAAACTCCCGGAATCATTGTCTGAAGGCTAGGGCTAACCGTCGCTTCCGCCTCTGCTTTCCGCGAATTGGAGCAGGCAGTTTTCGGTCTAGGGAAGAAAGAAGAGAGTGGGCCCGCCACTTCTCCTTAAAGCTTTTATATAAGCTTTAAACCGTCGGTTCAGCATAACTGAAGCCTAACCGCCGGCTCTCTTATTAAAATAAGAGGATTTTCTAATTAGGTTTTACTAATGGCACACCCAAAACGACGCGAAAACAGAACTACCTCGGAATTTGAAGAAATTCACACCGTAGCTAAATACCCATGCTACGAACACAACGGCGAAGTCGAAATTACTTTTTGACAAACAGAACTCGAGTTATAACCTCTTAAAGCAAAAACACAAGCATCCCCCAAGAGGCCACACCGGGTCACCCAAAAGGACTCGGCTTGCTAGGGAGACCTTGCCCATAGGCTACAAAATAGGCCACTCAGTTCTAAGGAGCTAAACCACACTCCACAAATGGCACAAGCCACGAAAACGCGTCACCGTAATGCCGAACGAGAATAAAAATAGCTGCAGAAAAATCGGGGGCGTTACACTTACAGTCTTGGTCATACATATTGGATGGTAGAATTACCTTGCGAGTGGTTGACTGAGGCCTGACAGGAGCTTGGCCTCTCCTCTGAGATTGGATAACTTTAGAAATCCACTCAGATTCAGACTTTCTTTTGATAGAATCTATCTTAGAGAAATTAGCAACAATTCTCTTCTCCCTTACATGTTTCTCTTCAAGATCCTTGATAATAAAGTCCTTATATTTAATGGACTCAACATGGATATCTACCATGGTCTTCAGATGGCCTACTTCCCTCACTTTCAGATATAGCAAAGATGAAGTCTCATCTTGCTGGGAAACAGCCAGCTGTAGGGAGGCCATTTCCTCTGCTTGTTTCTCAACAAGCATCTTACTTTCTTTGAAAACCTTCAGGAGCACAACATGATTTTCAATCAATTGATTGATATCATAATCTGAAAGAGGAGTCTCATCATCACTTGATGAGGATGCATCCAAGTTTGTACATGATTCATATCCTGACTCTGAGAATGAGCTAGATGGGGAATATACCTGATTTTGTCTAGGCTGATCCTGGCAGGATTCTTCTTCTGGTGTAGCTATCAGCCCATAGCATCTGCATTCAGCCTCCTCAGCTTCATCCACCTCTATGTCACTATCTGAATGTGACAGAGGGGCCCTGATCTTTACTCTTGTATCAGGATTGACTTTGTATTCTGCAAGAGCTGTTAACAGCCCAATGTTGTTCTTGTTCTCTCTGCAGACTTGGAGATCCTTTGAGCTCCACATCATATGGTTTACCCTTGAACTCATAAGTGCAAACCTTTTAGCTATCCTTAGAGGTCAACTTAGACTGTTAGATCCTTTTAGAGAAAACTCCCTCTGATACCACTTGAAAGTCTTTATTTTCAAGGATATCTAAATCACCTAGAGGGGGGGGGGGGTGAATAGGTTTCTTAGTCCTCAGTGACTTGTCTTTGGTTTTCATTTCTTTAGGTGCTTTATTAGTTGGTTGGACTTTGTTTTCAAAATATGTAACCTGCAACACAACTAACACACAAAGCACACACAAGATTTATAGTGGTTCCCATAACAATGGTACATCCACTTTCCCTCCCACCTAACAAACTATCTTGTTGGACTAGGCACTTCTCCAATACTTTGCTCCAAAAGATTACACCTCCTATCCTTTAGGATCTCTCAGTCTCCTCCAAGACTTACAACTCAACAACAAGGGCCTACAACTCAGTGATCAGCAGATCACCTACCTCTGGCCAAAGTCCCTACACTCAGGATGGGAGGATAGCCCTACCTCAGATCCACTAGGGATCCTACTGCAGAGAGAATGACTCTCCTATAATCTGAGGAATAAAGGTTCTACCTCAGATCTGCAGCAAGATCCTACCTCAGGCACAAGTGTCCTATAGCTCAAAGAGAATGACTCACCTACCTCAGACTTGAAACTAAGTCCTACAGCTCAGATTCTCAACAAAATCCTATATCAAAGCAAATTTGCTCCTACCACTCAGATCCAAAAGGATCCTAGATGATGGAAGTGGGTTGTGTGTTGATCTTGACACAAGAGATGTTTCTTTGTGCCAAGGTTTAGGATAGAGGTAAACTCAGCCCCCCATGACTCCAGGTATATATTTCCTGAGTCTACTTTTACCTGAACTGAGATATACTCAGTCCTAGCTTCTTCTTCTCAGCATCAGGGATTTTTCCTGCTGGGACAGAGAAGTGATTGCAACAAAACTTGTTGCTACCTGAGCTGAGAGAATCCCAGCCCAACTTCTTCTCAGCAATAAGGACGTAGATCTTGCTTTGGCTTGTGCTGGAAGCAGCTTGCAGACAATTGTTCTGCTTCTTCTTTCTTTCCTGGGCTGAGGAGATTCAGCCATAACTTCTTCTTCATAGCTTCTAGTAAATGTTTTTCAAAATTGTATAGCTTGATCTGTGAAGAACTTGCTAGTGCAGATGGAAAATGGCACCATCTATCCTTCTTTCTTTCCTTCAGAGATTTGCTCTGATCTAGCTGATGTCAATAGAGAAGACAATCAGCTAACTTGTTTAGCCTTCAAACTTGCCATCTTGAGCTTCCTGTTCTTCAGTCACAACAATAATGGCGATGAAGAAAAACCATAAGAACAACTACCTTTTTGTAAAAAAAAGGCTTTTCCTTTTATTGATTGAAACCCAATGGCTCTTTTAGCAGTGGGCCACACACCATTGATTGGCAGCCGCAACCTTGCTTTAATAGTAACTATCATATAGTAGCTCTGTGGCGCTTTTTGTCATGTACTGTAGCTTTCCTGCTATCAGTTTGAATAATGTTGACGTGTTGACTTGCTGGCGTCAACGCCTGTGGACTTAACCAAAATCAAGCATTAGTAGAATAGGCATTGAGTGAATGAACTTCACTCAACGCCAAGGCACTTAGATAGAATTCTTTCTATCTAGGCATTGATAGCGTTGAGTGAGCAAGACTCACTCAATGCTTTTTGCCTTAACTTATTCTTCAGCCTTTTTTGCATGCTTGGAATTGAGAGCATTGAGTGACCACGCCTCACTCAACGCCTTGTTCCTTATCCATGTTTTCTGTATTTTAGGCGTTGAGAGCATTTAGTGTGAGCCCTCCGCACTCAATGTTTTCTGCCTTAATTAATTTCCTGCTTCTTCAGCATCTTAAGCGTTAAGAGAGTTGAGTGAGCACGCTTCACTCAATGCTTTTTTTGCTTTAGCCAGATTTTCTGAATCATGGCGTTGAGAGCATTAAGTGAGCATGTCTCACTAAACGCTTTCTGCCTTAGCCATATTTTTCTGCTCCTTGGCGTTGAGTGAGTAAGCTCCACTCAACGCATTTGGACTTAGCCAAATTTCTGTGTCTGAAAACACAGGTTCTGACTGAATGATGGTCAGTCAACGCTTTATTATATGGCGTTGAGTGAGCTTGCCTCACTTAATTCCTATAGGCTTAATCAAATATCCGCACAGATTTTCTGTAGCTTTGACTTACAAGGCAATACTCAACGAATATAGAGTATGGAATTAAGTGAGTGATACTCACTCAATACTTGTGGAATTAGCCATATTTCTGCCCATTTCTTCTTAGGTTTTTACTGCATTAGCCTGTCTCACAGCCTTTTGTTGTATGGCATTGAGTGATTTAACTTCACTCAATGCCTATGGACTTAGCCACGTTCTCGGCTTGCCACTACTTTGGCATTGACTGTATAGGGTCCACTTAGTTCTATGAGTTATCTGGCATTGTGTGAGTAACCTTCACTCAATGCATGTGGACTTAGAAAGAATTCTATCTATCTACATCTTAGGTAAGTGTTTACCTGACCTAGCAACTTAGGCTACCCATCCCATCATTGTTGCTAGGACATCCTGCAATCACTAAACTTGAGCACAAGTTAGATCACCACATGTGTATACATTATTTGCTAGGCCTTCTTCAAATCCAGGACATTGGGATCAATGGAGCCAACACAAACTGTGTCGTTTTGCCCCTGACATAGTGTCCTCAGAGTCTATTCATGTTAAACATTTTTAGGTGGTCTTATGAATGACATACAACAACTGGCTAGGGCTTATGGATCCGAAATCTATGCTTAAGTTGTGGAGGATGCTCTGAAGGTCGAGGCGATCGACAATGCCAAGAATTGAGGTCAAAAAATGAGGAAAGATAAGAGGAAGACTTGTGAGGGTAAGAGTTTACAAGACTCTGGTTTTGCTTTGAGGAAAAGGAGTAAGGAGATATGTAGTTTCTGTGGCCGGTAAGGACATCCGTTCGAAAGATGTTACAAAAGGATAGGAGATCAGAAGCAGGGGCTAGTGCATACGATCCAGAGTGATCCTAAAGGAGATTTAATTTGTTCTGCCTGTAAGTAAAGGGGGCACGACGCTGCCCATTGTTGGGTAAAGGAGAGGGCCTACTACCAGTGCGGACAAAAAGGACATTTCAAGTTGAAGTGTCTGCAGGCTCAGCCCTTGTTGCAACCAGTTCCACTTCAGGCCTTGCTGCCACCGCAATAATTGGATAAGGGGATGGGCAAGCTGAACTTGGTGTCTTTGGAGGAAGCTCAGACGTCTACTCAAGTAATTTCAGAAAATTTTAAGGAAAAGAACCGCTGGGTGCACGTTCTTTACGATTTTGGTGCTACCCACTCATTTGAGGCTACGGCCTTTGTTGAGCGCCACCGTTTGACCCTCGATCTTGTTGGCAACGCGTTTTGTGTCAAGTTTCCCTCTAGCGATTCAGTGGTGTCGAACCAAGGCATTTAGAGTTGTCCGATTCTGTTAGGAGATTTTCTAGCCATTGTTGATCTGAAGGTGATAGACTTGGAAGATTTCGATGTGATTTTTGGTATAGACTGGTTGTCCAAGTATGATGCAGTTATCTAATGCAAGGTCAAGCACTTGGACTTCAATATGGACAATGGTAACCCCAGGAGTGTTTATGGTTCTTCACGCCAAGTTTCTCTGATTATTTATGTGGTACGTGCTCGGAAGCTTGTAAATTCCGGATGTTTTGCCTGTTTGGTTTCGGTGTTGGAGACCGGTGGTAGTTTGTCGCGAGTAGAGGAGATTTCCGTGTTGCGCGAGTTTCTTGATGTTTTCCCTGATAATCTTCCTGGTCTTTCAACTGAGAGAGACGTGGAGTTTGTTATAGATTTGGAGCCGGGTACCCGTCATATTGCTAAGGAGCCATACTGTATGGCCCCGTAGGAGCTGGAGGAGTTGTGTACCCAGTTGGATGAGTTACTGCATAATGGATTCATTAGACCAAGTTCTTCACTGTGGGGTGCTCCTGTGCTATTTGTGAAGAAAAAGGATGGATCGATGAGGCTGTGCATTGATTATAGAGAACTGAATAAGGTAACCATCAAGAATATGTACCCCTTGCAGAGAATAGATAACTTGTTTGATCTATTGCATGGTAGCACACTGTTTTTAAAGATTGACCTTCGTTCATGCTACCATCAATTGAGGATTCGTGAGATGGATATCCCATGGACTGCTTTCGTTCTCGGCATAGACATTTTGAGTATTTGGTAATGTCCTTTGGATTGACTAATGCACCTTCTTCCTTCATTGACATGATGAATAGAGTGTTTAAGGATTTCCTGGACCGTTTTGTGGTTGTATTTATAGATGATGTTCTGGTATACTCCCGCAGTGCTGAAGAGCATGCACAGCACTTGCGTTTAGTTTTGTCTGCTTTGAGGGAGCATAAGTTGTATGCCAAGCTAAGAAAGTGTGAGTTTTGGCTTCCTCAGGTTTCTTTTCTGGGTCATGTGGTTAATAAGGATGGAATTTCTGTGGACCCAGAAAATATAGCTACTGTTATGGATTGGAATAGGCCTGTTACTCCCAAAGAGATAAGGAGATTCTTAGGGATAACATGCTATTATAGAAGGTTTGTGGAGGGTTTCTCTACGTTGTCTTCGCCATTGACTAAATTGACGCAAAAGGACGTAGCTTTCGTTTGGAGCGATAAGTGCGAAGAGGCTTTTTCAGGAATTAAAAAGGAGATTGTGCACTGCTCCGGTGTTGGCCTTGCCTACCGAAGGAATAGAGTATGTTGTGTATATGGACGCATCGCATGTTGGACTTGGTTATGTGTTGATGCAAGAAAGCAAAGTGATCGTGTATGGGTCGAGACAGTTAAAAACTCATGAAAGAAATTATGCTGCGCATGATTTGGAATTTGCAGTTGTGATTTACGCCTTGAAGTTATGGAGACATCTGTTATATGGCGCTCTATGCAAGATTTATACGGATCATAAGAGTTTAAAGTACATCTTCACTCAAAAGGAATTAAACTTGTGCTAGCGGAGATGGTTAGAATATGTTGCAGATTATGATGTTGAGATCCAATACCATCCGGGCAAGGCTAATGTGGTAGTCGGCACCCTTAGTAGGAAGATAGTGAAAAATTTTAACCTTTCTGTGGATTTTCTAGTAGAGGAATTTCTCTTGATGGATATATCGGTTGGGAGTAGAGACTCGCCTAGCATCTTGGAAGTAATAGAACCTTCTTGGATTACACTTACGAGGCTACATAAAAAGGATGATCCCGACTTGCTACACCTTTATAATAGAACTGTGAAAGGGGAATTACCGAACTTCTCGATTGATGATGCGGGTACCTTGAAGTACCACGATAGATTTTGTATTCCCACGGTTGATGATATTCGAGTTAAGTTGTGCAAAGGGGCGCATGGTTCTAGCGTTGCCTACCACCCCGGTTCTACTAAATTATATAAGGATCTGAAGCATATCGTTTGGTGGTATGGTATGAAGGGCGATATATCTAAGTTTGTATCTAAATGTTTTACTTGCGAGCGAGTTAAGGGCGATCATCGAAGTCCTAGAGGCAAGTTGATGCCTTTAGATATTCTAAGTTGGAAGTGGGAGATTATTTCGATGGATTTTATTACTGGATTACCAAGATCTTCCTGAGGACATGATTCTATATGGGTTATAGTAGACTAACTAACAAAGTGTGCTCACTTCGTACCATTCAAGATCGACTACTCCATGAAGAAAATAGCTGAGTTATACTTGGATGAGGTCATTAGACTACATGGAGTGCCAGTGAGCATTATGTCAAATCGAGACTCCAGGTTTATGTCTTGCTTTTGGAAAAGTTTACAGGAGGGGTTGGGTACTGATTTAAGGTATTCCACCGCCTATCATCCGCAGACAAATGGTCAGACGGAGAGAGCAAATCAGATTGTGGAGGATATGATCAGATGTTATATTTTGGACCATAGAGGAGCATGGGACGAGCGTTTGAGATTGATGGAATTTACATACAATAACATTTTTCAAGAGAGCTTGCAGATGACCCCATTTGAGGCTTTGTATGAGAGACATTGCAGAACTCCCTTGTTTTGGGATGAGGTTGGTGAGAGGCCGTTGTTGGGTCCAGAGGCCCTAGAAGAAATGGATATCTCTATTAAGCATATTCGAGAGAAGCTTCAGATAGCTCAAGTGCATTATGAAAAGAATGTCAATCGTCGAAGGACTAAATTGGAATTTGTTGTTGGGGACATGGTTTTTCTTAAGGTTCCCCAGATGTCTTGTGTTAAGAGGTTTGGTAAGAAACATAAGTTGGATCCTAGGTATGTGGGACCCTTCAAGATTATGGAGTGTATTGGAATGTCTGCTTATAGGCTGGAATTGCAAGCAAGTTTTTCGGGTGTGCATGATGTTTTCCATGTGAGCCAATTGAGTAAGTGTGTGCTGAGCGACAGGAAAATTCTTGATGTTGTGCCCCAGTTGGAGCCTAACCTTTCCAATGTGGAGGTGCCTGTTCGTGTTTTGGATGCTCAAGATCGGGTATTGTGAAAGAAGACAATACCCATGGTTAAAGTTTTGTGGAGGAACCAAGACGTGGAGAGCTCATCCTCATATGTTCTCCTGATGTTTTTGGTAAGTGTTTTTTTGATAGCCTTGGGTTACTTTTCTTATATTTTGGATTTGATCCTTTTTATATCAAGTTTCGAGACGAAACTTTTTTTTAGGGGGGTGGCTGTAATGCCCCTGCTTTTTCAGTGTTTATTTTAATTCCTGTAGTGACGTATTTTTGACGTCAGAGCGTTACGTTGGCGCTTAGTTAATGGGTGTCATTTATTGAAGCATGGGTTTGCTCAGTGAGTTTTTTGGATGGTTAGTTTTGGCTGGTTCTGCACCATCCCTCACGACCCGGGTCTTTTTTGGTGACTCGGTGGAGCTTTTTATAGGGATGTGGTGGCGTTTTATCTTCGGTTGGTGTTTTACCCGAGTTTGGTTTGTCGGATTTTGTTTTGACTTTGTCGTTAGATTCGTAGCGGCGGTATTTAACTATAGTACATTTTTCATAAGATTCCGAGTTGGTTAGGATTTCGAGTCATTTTGACGTTATTTAAATAATTAATATTATATTATATATATATGTACAAGTATAAATAGGAAATCCGTCACATCAAAACCCTACCTTTCCTGTTCATCATCTTCCCAACCCGAGAGGCGGCTTATTTCACAAAGGAGTGGGCGGCGGGTGTCGCGTGCATTTCGGACGGTGATAGGGAGAGATCCGGTGGTCGGTTTCGACGGAGGTGTTGAGATTTGGAAAGCTTTCGCCGAGATCTACGCGATCGTGGTAAGCTTTTCCCGATTCCTCGATTTTTTAGGTGTTAGGGTTTGTGGTTTTGACTTCCTTTTTCCCCCAAAAGTTTCAGGAAATGTTGCTAAGGTCATTTGGCGGTTGATCCTTGTCGCGGTGTGAGCGGGAGGCATTTTTCCGGAGTTTCAAGGCAAGTGGATTTTCCCCCTTGCATGTCCATTTATAGTTTTATTTCCCTTCTTTTACTCCTCCCTTAAAGTGTAGGATTAGCATAGATTGAACTACGAAGGAACTCCTAGAGTAGGGCAAGTTTTTGGTCAAGACATGGATAATAGATTTAAGGGTTTAAGTATAATTCGGCGTATATCGAAAGGTAGAGTCCGACGGGTTTAGGTTAGAAATTTTTCGAGTATCATAGTCGAATTCGTCGAGTTTAGGTAGGTAGGATTCGTCGAGTATCGACGGTAGAATTTGTCGGGTATGGAGGGATTTAGTCTGAGGATAATTTGGCGGGTATTCATGCACTTTGTCAAGTATCAGTTTAGGAAGATTCGGCAAGTATCGCCAAATTGCGTTAAGTCAATTTTGTCGAGTAACAGTTAGGACTCAACGAGTGTCACCGAATTTCGTTAAGACAAATTTGGCATGTTTCATTGAGTATCGTTGAGTATAGTCTAGGCCTAGTAATCGTCGAGTGGCTGGTAAAGCTAAGGAAAATTTGGCGTGTATCAGAGGAAATCATCGAGTATCGTTAGTGTATTCATCGAATATCATTAGTCTTTGCCTAGTATCGCACGTCTTATTCGTCGAGTATTGCAGAAATTTGTTGAGTATACATGTAGTTCATCGGGTATACTCGCCGAATTTGGTCAGGACTTAGAATAATTTGCCATTTCGTGTAGGATCTGTCATCTATAGTCCTTAGAGTAATTTTAGGGCTTGTTTAGGTATGTCTTTGGGTTTAGGCTTGGGTTTTGGTTTGTGTATGATGTTTTCTTCGGCTGGTTGCTGGTTTGAGAATCATTACACTTGGTGGTTTGTTTGGTCTCTGTTTTGTGGACTGTTGGGTTGTGTTGGGACAGGTGGCCACCACCGTAGTGCCTTTTGTGAGACATTTGGGTTTGGAAGTCTGGTATTGGACTTTTTGGTCACCGACTCCGGCCCGATTGTTTTTACCAAGTGTAAATGATTCACGTTTTCAAGCTATTTTGTGATCATTTGCTTCTTATAGATCAGTTTATGTCATTTCATGCTTATCCTTGCAGATCTTGTCGAAACATGGCTTTGTTCTGCACTTGGTGCAAATTTCTTTTAACTCCATTATTGCAAACTTTTCACTTTACTTGTTTCTATTTGCTAATCAGCTGTGGTTGCAGCTTTTCTTATAGTTGGGTTTGGTAGTCCCTTTATTACATTTTTCCCTACTTATTATCTGTTATTTCCATTGCCACTTATATTTTCTTGTTGAGTTGTTCTTCCTTTGAATGCCTTAGGTTCACAGTTATAGCTGGTGGAGCGGCTGTGCTGGGTGGTAGCTTGTGTGCATTAGTTGTTGTAGTGTTTATCCTCACTATCGTGAGGTAGTTTGTTGTTTTCAATTTTAGTTCAGACATGCATACTTTTTGTGGGTTCGTCGATCCAGGCCTCGTGGATGGAGAACCTCTAGTGGAAGAATTGCCTCAACCCATAGAGGCTACACAAGATGCTGCAGAGCCTGCTGGAGGGAGGGCAAGGAATCTAGTGTTCCGACACCTAAAAGATCGCCCAGCTGATCAAATCATTAGAGATCCAGGCGACGGTGTTAGAACCAAATGAGGTACAACTAATGAGGTTTTGCATCTTAGTTTTCTGTCGCAGTTTTAGCCGAAGAAATTTGAAGAGGCAAACAAGGATGCTTCCTGGATTTTGGCAATGCAAGAGGAGCTCAATAAGTTTGAACGCTGCAAAGTCTGTGAGCTAGTGCCTGGGATAAAGGGATAGAATGTGATAGGCACCAAGTGGATATTCAGAAACAAGCTGGATGAACACAGAGTGATTATCTAGAATAAAGCCAGACTTGTAGCACAAGGTTACAAACAAGAAGAGGGGATTGACTTTGACCAGACATTTGCTCCAGTGGCCAGGCTCGAAGTGATAAGGTTGTTTCTTGCGTATGCTGCCCTCAAAGGCTTCACTATCTACCAAATGAACGTGAAGTCAGCATTCCTCAACGAGAATCTGAAAGAGGAAGTATACGTAGCACAACCCCCAGGTTTTGTCAATTCTCAATTCCCTAAACATGTTTATTTTTTAAATAAAGCCTTATACAGGTTAAAGCAAGCTCCCCGAGCTTAGTAAGAGACGTTGTCTAGCTTTCTTCTTGATAACAAGTTCACAAGGAGAAAGATAGACAAGACATTATTTCTTAGGGAAGTTAAAGGCAAGATTTTCTAGTGCAAATCTATGCCGACGACATCATATTTGGCTCTACAAAGGACAAACATTATAAAAAGTTTTCCAAACTTATGCAAGGGAAGTTTTAAATGAGCAGTATGAGAGAGCTGAAGTATTTCTTAGGACTTCAAGTGAAGCAATCTGATGATGGAATTTTCATCTCTAAGACGAAGTTCAATAAGGAAATTTTTAAGAAATTTGGAATGGAGAGGGCAACCTCTATGAGGACTCCAATGGGTTCAACTGTGTCTCTGGACAAGGATGATGAAGGGAAACCTTTTGATGAAACCAAGTACAGAAGCATAATTGGATCCTTGCTCTACCTGACTGCCAGTAGAATAGATATAATATTCTCAACATGTGTCTGCGCTAGATATCAGGTGAACACTAAGGAATCTCATTACGTCGCTGCAAAGCGGATTTTAAGATACCTTAATGGTACACCCAATCTTGGCTTATGGTACCCAAGAAGTAATGATGTCGAGCTAATTGGCTTTTCAGATACTGATTTTGCAGGTTGTCAGGATGATAGGAAACGCACTTCCGGGACTTGCCAATTCCTCGGAAGACGGCTTATTTCTTGGAGCAGTAAGAAGCAGAATTGTGTGGCAACATCTACGGCCGAGTAAGAGTATATCTATGCAGGTAGTTGTTGCGCATAGCTTCTATGGATCATAAATCAACTTGAAGATTATAATTTAAAGTCCAGAGAAATTCCGATGTATTGCGACTTATCCAATGCAATAGCTATCGTAAACAATCCAGTTTCCCACAGCCGAACCAAGCATATCGAGTTGCTCTACCATTTCATCCAGGAGCATGTGGAGAACAAGGACATAGCCCTCAGTTTTGTCCCAATGGACAAGCAAGTTGCAGATATCTTCACGAAGCCGCTGGACGAGGCCAAGTTATCCCTCTTTAAGACAGAACTTGGTATGCTCAACATGGACTCCTAAAAAGTTCATTTTTGAAGTCAAGATAAGATTCAGCATCAGCCACTGTAACACCCCAAAAATTCAGGCTAAGTGTTCACCTGAGCTCGACGAAAATGTCAAACAAAGCTGAGCAGTGTTATAACCCAGTTCGATGAATTGTCGAATTATCTGTTGGGTTTCTCTATGAGAATGGCACAACACTTGTGCACACAGCGGAAGTAATAAAAAATCAAGAACAACCCAAAAGAGATTGGGATCGGGCCATGAATGTTGAATCAAGAAGTTAATAAACAACTAGGCAAAATTACCTTGGCGGCATTGAGTCACAACTCAACGAAGATGCTCCAATGTATGAGTCCTTATCAGCGGCGAGTTCCACGTAGAATAGCGTCTACGTCTCTGTAGAAATCCACACGAGCGGGAGAACACCGATCTTCGTCACACGAGGGATCGGGAAGGAGATCGACTGCACCTTGCACTTCCACGGACTGCTAGGTCTGTTCCAGGAAGAGCAGCACCGACGACTGTCGTCGGAGAGAAGGAGGTCGGAGGAGCGAACGAGGCGGCGGAACACTTCCGTCGGGCGGGGTTCGGGATGCGGCGGACCGACAGAACGGCAAAAAACTTCCGTCGGCTTTGATTCGGCCACAGGAGAAAACCTGATACCTTCCCAAAACCCTAAGACCTAATTTACACCAAAGGTATAAACATACCTAGAAATTTCGCTTTCTGCAGACCATGCAAAATAGGGTTTCTGAATCGTTCGGCGAGAATCAGCTCCAGGTTCGGCGAGAATCAACTTACAGAATCGACAAGAATCATCTGCAGAATCGTCGAGACTTAGCTGCAGAATCGTCGAGAATCATCAGCTAGAATCGTTGAGTATCACTATTCGTTGGGAATCCAACAGATGATTCTCGACGAATTTGCCTTAGTCGGCGAGTCATACTCGACGATTCACGACGAATCATTCTCGACGAATGATTCTTGACTAATCATTCTCGACGAATGATTCTCGATGAACCATTCTCAATGAACATCCTCAGGCAATGTTTGCCTAACCCCATTCTGTATGGTGATTGGTAACCCTTACCAACACAGTCAATCTTCCAACTTCTCCACATGCTCTTATGTGCAACCCTGCAGGCTCATATCGCGTTGGCAGTGAGATTACATGTTTGACCACTTCTAGATCACCATGGTAACTCCAACAGTCTCCATCTTGATCTTGAAAGTATCAAACCAAAAACCTCACAAACAATGAGCGGCATCTAGCAATGCATCATTGCTATCCAAGCAATAAGAGTTCATAACTCAAAAGCCTATATGAGCAATGTCCCAGCGTTGTCTTTGTCCCTTTGTCCCTTACATCCGGAAAGAACTAGAGGCATGGACCGTATCACCCTCATAATAGCTCAATCCAAGTTTCTTGATCTAGAACGGACTTCCAGAGAATGGTAAGTCCAATATCACATATTGACTCAACCAAGCATGGCCATGCATTTCTCAGTCTAGTTCCATCAAGGGGCCCATGAATGCAACTCCTGTTATATAGGAGGACAAATCCCATATCTGCTCATACACAAACACCCAAATGATTCGTAACGTGCCCAACAACCACCCTTATCTTAAACCTTTCTCAAGGAAGACTTTAGATGGAATCAAAGCACGCTCTTCCTCACTTGATGAATATTGCGACTTCAGGTCAAAGGATCACAACACCATTGTCAATTGAGACCTACTCGTGATACGTTTAGATAACAATCCACAAAGTAGTCTCAGGTGGGGTCTGTCCAGTACAACTTGTTCATTAACAAGTACCCACGTGATGACTTGATATCACAATATCATGACCTGTGAGAACTGGTCATCAGTCAACGCACGTGCTAGTCTTAATGTATCATCATCACCCTTAGCTTCTTTGATGATACAACGACCAGGGACCTTTTAAGAATGAAGCTTCAAATAAATCATAGGCTCTCACATTCAAATCACGTACTTGATGTCCAATGGAAACGAACATTCTAAGGGTATTTATTATGTTAACATTTAACTATCACATAGAGAAATCATAATAAAAGAACTTGCCATTAATTGTAAAAGAAAAATATTGGTACACAATTCATCATATGAATAAACAACAAACAGCTAACAGAATATATATTTACATGCAACCCACAAGACTCTCACTAGAGTTGATCATTTAGGTATCGCATACCCATCGATCTAGTATGACCATCATGCTTTCTCTGCGCGAGAGGCTTTGTCTGTAGATCCGCAATATTCTCCTCAGTCGGTGATGACTACTTTTTAGTCATCATTTTTGGTATAATTTAGTTTAAGAAATCCCTAAGTATTGTTATAATTTTGTGTTTTGGTGTAATTTTATGTTTTGATGTTAAAATCTATATTGTCTTATTATATGTATTATGTCACCTTATATTGTGTTATGTTTATTTTTATTAGTTAATATTATGTTTTAATGTTTTAATGTTTTGTTATTTTAATGTTTTAATGTTATTAATATTTTATTTATGTTTTGTTGTTTTATAACTTATGTTTTGTATTTATTTTTGTTGTTGTAGGATCAACCTAGCCAAGCCTACCTGAGCCCCTACATGCAATCAAGTGCAGCACGACCCTTCATTGGAGCAGCCCTACACATGCAAACCAAGCCCATGATGCAGCCCATGATGCAGCCCATAATGCAGCCCGACCACCTTTGGAGCAGCTCTAGTCCAAGCCCTTGTCCAACCCGAGCCCTTGGAGCAGCCCTCTTCAAGCCCAACATGTGATGCCCTTGAAGTCCATCATTCAAGCCCATCAAGAGCAGCCCCTTACTCTCCTACCCGAGCCCACCTAGCTTCCCTTTCTCCCTCTCTCCTCATTAATTCCAAATACATTCATGCATGGCCGGCCACTTTTGTTTTCCTCATGTATGCATTTTTGAATATATCTCTCTCCATTTATTGCATGCATGAATCCTTCCATCCACATGGCCGAACCCCCCCTCTACTCCTCCACATTCATTCTCTCTCCCTTCTACACACTTCCATTCATCCCCCCGCTCTTTATTTTATATTTTCCATTTCACTTCCATTAAATATAATACATTGCATCCATGCCTCCTCTCTCCCCTCATTTAAAGCCATGCATGAACCCTCTCCCTTGATGTGGCCGGCCACCCCCTTGGTTTCCCCCTCTTCATTCCCATCTAGAATGTTCTCCCTCTCCTATAAAAGGAACCCCTTCCCCTCTTATTGATGTTAAGTAGTTTTAGTCTAAAAAATAGTTTAGAGTGAAGTTTTTGTAGAGAGTAAGAGAGAGTTCTTTCCTTGTTGTTGTTGTTTTCTTCCTTTTAGTAGATTAATTGTCTTGTTATAATTTTTGTACCTCTTCTATTTAAGTTATGCAAATGTCATTTCCTTCTCTTATTCTCATTTCCTTTTTCATTATGCTTAGCTAGTTCTTTTTGTGCCCGAACGCGGCGATCTTTGCGATGAAATAATGCATTCTTTATTTTTATGTTTGCTTTTGTAGTTTTCTATTTTTGATCCTTCCTTGAATTATCTCGTGTCGACTCCGTATTTCGGTATACGGTAGTAGGCATCCGATCTCATATTTGAGTAGCCGAGAGGCTCGTTAATATGAAAGATCACTCAAGGAAGGAAGGAGTTGAACGCACCCCTAGAGATAGGATGACGTAAATCCTCCGGATTGGAGTCAAATCCAATAGTGCGGGTCACTTCGATAATGCGACTTTAGGCCATTTTGAATTATAAAGAGATTTCGGTCAAAACGTCTACAAGTTAGGGGATTTAATGCTCTAGCGAGATTATTTCCTAATATCGGATCCGTCACGGTCTTAATAGATTTACAAATGCTAAACTAATTTATTCCGTTATTTTATTTCAAAGTGAATCGTCGATCGAGCACTCTTTTCTCGTAATAGTTTATTTCTCTTTAAGTTTAGTTTATTTTAATTTTCAAACTTATTAATCGTTCGGTAGGATAATAGAGTCGTTGTGAGTAATAGTACTTGCCTGCCCCGAGTTTTTATATGACCTTGATATTTTTCATATCCTATACTATATTTCGATAGGTACACTTGCCTTAATCGAGTATAGATTGGAGAATACGATTTTCTCTATCAGTCGGCACTCTGCAAATGTTCATATCTCCTCGTTCTACAATCTCACGAATAAGATGGAACTGCCGAAGTATGTGCTTGGAGCGCTGATGGGATCTAGGTTCCTTAGATTGTGCAATTGCACCATTGTTATCACAGTAGAGAACTACGGGACCAATAATGCTAGGAACTACATCAAGCTAACCGATGAATTTCCTAATCCATACAGCCTTTTTCGCTGCGTTAGCTGCAGCGATATACTCAGCTTCTGTTGTAGAATCAGCAACTGTCTCTTGCTTAGAACTCTTCCAGCTCACAGCTCCTCCATTAAGGCAAAACACAAACCCTGACTGAGACTTTGAATCGTCCCTATTAGTTTAGAAGCTAGCATCCGTGTAACCACTTACAACGAGCTCTTCCTCTCCACCATACATCAAGAACACATCCTTTGTCCTTCTCAAGTACTTCATAATATTCTTTACTGCAATCCAGTGACACTCACCGGGGTCTGACTGATACCTGCTAGTCATGGTCAAAGCAAAGGAGACATCAGGTCGAGTATATAACATTGCATACATGATTATTTTAATTGTCGAAGCATATGGAATCAACTTCATGTGGTCCTTATCTTCACAAGATTTTGGATACTGGTCCTTAGAGAGATTTACACCATGAGACTTGGGTAAAAATCCTTTCTTGGATCCAAGCATGTTGAACTGCTTCAACACCTTCTCAATGTATGTGCTCTGGGTCAAACCCAGCAACTTCTTCGATCTATCTCTATAGATCTTATTACCGAGTATATAAGTCGCTTCACCCAGGTCCTTCATAGAAAAGCAGTTCCCTAGGTTGTTCTTAACAACTTTCAGGGTAGGAATGTTATTCCCAATCAACAGTATGTCATCTACATACAATATCAGGAAGACAACAATGCTCCCACTGATTCGCTTGTAAACACAAGGCTCATCCTCATTCTTGATGAAACCAAACTCTTTGATTTTCTCATCAAAATGAAGATTCCAACTTCGAGAGGCCTGCTTCAGTCCATAGATGGGCCTATTCAACTTGCATATTTTAGTTGCTTCATTTGGGGATACAAAACCCTCGGGTTGTGTCAAGTACACTTCCTCAAGGAGGTTTCCATTAAGGAAAGCCATTTTGATATCCATCTACCAGATCTCGTAGTAATAATACGCAGCAATAGCAAGAAATATCCTTATGGACTTTACAATGGCAACAGGGGAAAATGTCTCATCATAGTCAATACCATAAATTTGCTTAAAACCCTTAGCCACCAGTCGCCCTTTGAATGTCTGTACATTCCCATCCATGTCGGTCATCTTCTTGAAGACCCATTTAAACCCTATGGGTCGTACCCCTTCAGGTGGTTCCACCAAGTTCCAAACTTGGTTTGCATACATGGAGTCCATTTGGGATTTCATAGCCTCAAGCCATTTGTCGGAGTCCGGTCCATTCATAGCCTCTTGGTAGGTTGCTAGTTCATAACCATTATCCATAAGCAACACATTACCGATTTGAGACACAAGAAATCCATATCTCTCAGGCTCAAATCTTGGTCTACCAGATCTACGTAGGACTTGTGTTTCTTGAGCAGGTTCTCTAGCTACAACATCTTGTAGTCCTATCTCAAAATCCAATTCCGGTTCATTCACTATTTGTGGTTCTTGAACTTCTTCAAGTTCTATCTTTTCAGTCTTTCTTGATAAGAATTCTCTCTCCAAGAAGACACCAGTCCTTACGACAAATACTTTGCCCTCGGACGGTAGGTAAAAGTAATACCCTTTCGTTTCCTTAGGATATTCCACCAGATAACATTTTCCGATTTGGGTTCCAGCTTGTCAGGCATTTGACGTCGCACGTATGCCTCACAACCCAAAATTTTAATGAACGATATACTAGGACGCTTCCCAGTCCATATCTCATATGGTGTCTTCAAAACCGTTTTTGTTGGAGCGCGATTCAGTGTCATTGCAGCAGTCTCTAAAGCAAAACCCCAAAAGGAAACAGGCAAGTCTGCATGACTTATCATCGAACGTACCATGTCTAACAGAGTACGATTTCTCCTCTCAGACACACCATTATGTTGTGGTGTTCTAGGTGGAGTGAGTTGTGATACAATACCACACTCTTTCAAATGATCACAGAACTCATGACTCAGGTATTCGCCACCTCGATCAGATTTGAGTGCTTTAACCCTTTTACCCAACTGGTTTTCTACTTCATTCTTGAACTCTTTGAACTTTTCAAAGGTCTCGGATTTGCACTTCATAAGATACACATATCCGTATCAACTGAAATCATCAGTAAATGTAATGAAGTAGAAATACCCACCTCTAGCCATAGAGCTCATGGGTCTGCATACATCACTATGTACAACACCCAAGAGATCCTCAACCCTCTCAGTATAACCAGTGAAAGGGGCTTTAGTCATCTTGCCTAACAAACAAGATTCACATCGCTTAAATGATTCATAATCAAATGAGTCTAAAAGTCCATCTTTATGGAGCTTAGATATGCGCTTCTTGTTTATATGGCCCAAATGACAATGCCAGAGATATGTAGGGTTCGAGTCATTTGTTCTTAGTCTTTTATTATTTTCTACATTATAGATCAGATGGTCCAAGTTCAAAACATAAAGACCATTAAACAATTGGGCTACAGCATAACAAACATCATTCTTAAATATAGAATAAAAGTTATTCTTAATTATAAAAGAAAATGCAATCATGTCCAAGCATGAAATGGATATAATGTTTCTAGTTATGGCCGGAACGAAATAAAAATTATCTAGTTCTATTACAAGCCCACTAGGCAAAGAAAGACGGTAAACCCCTACGGCTACAGCAGCAACTCTTGCTCCATTGCCGACGTGCAGGTCCACCTCCCCTTTACTCAGCAATCTTCTCCTTTCCAGTTCCTTCACATTTGTACAAATGTGAGAACCACATCCAGTATCCAATACCCAAGATGAAGGAGCAGAAAGGTTTATCTCTATAACGTAAATATTTGAAGCGGAAGTCATACCTCCCTTCATTTTCTATAGACCCTCAATGTAAGAAGGACAGTTCCTCCTCCAATGACCAGCCTTGCCACAATGGTGGCATTTCCCTTCCTTCACCGTGCTCTTCTTTTTCTTCAGTGCAGAAGACTTGGGCTCAAGATATGACTTAGGTCCCACCTTCGTCTTCTTAGAGCCCTTGGCCTTGCCCTTGCCCTTATGCACCATCAGTATGGGGCTGAATGGCTTGGACTTCTTCATGTTGATCTCGGCAGTTCTTAACATGCCAAGGAGCTCAGGCAATTCTTCTCTATTTCATTCATGTTGTAGTTCAAGACAAACTGCTCATAACTATCCGGCAACGATTGCAGGATCAGATCTGTGGCCAACTCTTGACCTAGAGGAAAACCCAGCCTTTCAAGGTTCTCTATATACCCAATCATCATGAGTACGTGAGTCCCTACTGAGTCTTGAACTCCCATCTTGCACTGAAATAACGCTTTTGTGACGTCGAACCTCTCTTGACGAGCCTGCCCTTGAAACATTTTCTTGAGATGCTCGTCAATCTCCTTGCACCCCATGTTCTCATGTTGCTTCTGAAGCTAAGAGTTCATTGTGGCAAGCATAAGGCATTTGACATCTAAGGCGTCATCAGTATACTTCTTATAAGTATCCTTATCAGCACGGAAAGAGTTCCCGGTCGGTACCTCGGGGGCTTCTTCTTCCAAGACATAGAGCTTTCGCTCTTGCCTGAGAACAATTCTCAGGTTCCTGTACCAGTCCATATAGTTAGTCCCATTGAGCTTATCCTTCTCAAGGATGGCTCTCAGAGACAGAGTGGAGTGTGAACCACTTGCCATGAAATTCTACAAGAATTCATGCAGAATAATATCAGCACTAAAATTTCAAATACAATTTATTTTTAATTTGGACTTCAATTAAAACTCCCACTATTTTATTTGAAATGATGGCCCTCACTATCAATTCGGAGAGTTCATGCGAGTTACTCTCTTAGTGGACAAGATCTATATTTCACCAACACAATGAGTCAGCTTTGCCTTTTCTCTCACGATGTGGTTAATTAGGTAGGCAACGCTTGCCAATTGCATCCTCATGCAATTCTTGTATGGTTGGTGAATAACTCCTTATTCGCATCCATCATATGGTGCATGCCAACCCTATTCTTCTAGGCACTCAACCTTTTAGGTCACCTAGTTAAGTTAGACCCGATGTCGATAGTGGGATATCACAATTATCCGCTCGCACCCTTACCAAGATAGATTAATGCACCTTGCTTTGGCAAGCCCACACTTCATCGATCGAGGCAGGAAGAGTGTCATCCATCGGAAGGAATCCGAACACTTAATATTTGATGAAGGGATTTTTGATAATAGGTTAACAATTAACCATGATCAACATTTGATCAATGTGCACATCTACAGAAAAACAATTTTCTAAAATCCACATGCATCCCTTATGTGCACAACTTGGTACTATCAACATTTGATAGAAGAAAGGGCTAAATCTGAACATTCGGACTCTTCCAAATCTTCAGATTTACATGCATTGGACAAAGGCAATGACAACTCGACTTAAAGAAGTAGACAAGCTCGTCTCTCATTGTAGGATTCAAAATCCAAAACAATACACGGGTTCATTAACCACTCGAGGGACGGTTACTGCTAAGGAGACAACAATTTCTAATAATTAGAAATAACCACGAAATCCCAGACGTTCCTAGCGGGGTTCCAAGGGGCAGAGCCCCTAACCTGTGGGTTATGGGCCCACCGATTTCCCTTGGAAAAACCATCAACAATTGATGATCTAGGATTAAATCTAGACATTTAGAACACTTCTAAATCCCTAGGTTTACACGTACTTGAATAACCTAACTTCCAAAACAACAATCATGGTCGAACCTCCCTCTGATACTACTATTGGGTTTCTTTATGAGAATGACACAACACTTGTGCACGCAGCGGAAGTAATAAAAAAATCAAGAACAACAAAAAAGAGATTGGGATCGGGCCATGAATGTTGAATCAAGAAGTTAATAAACAACTAGGAAAAATTACCTTGGCGGCATTGAGTCACAACTCAATGAAGATGCTCCAATGTATGAGTCCTTGTCAGTGGCAAGTTCCACGTAGAATAGCATTTACGTCTCTGTAGAAATCCACACGAGTGGGAGAACACCGATCTTCGTCGCACGAGGGATCGTGAAGGAGATCGACTGCACCTTGCACTTCCACGGACTGCTAGGTCTGCTCCAGGAAGAGCAGCACCGGCGACTGTCGTTGGAGAGAAGGAGGTCCGCGGAGCGAACGAGGCGGTGAAACACTTCCGTCGGGCGGGGTTCGGGATGCGGTGGACCGACAGAATGGCGGAACACTTCCGTCGGCTTCGATTCAGCCACAGGAGAAAACCCGATACCTTCCCAAAACCCTAAGACCTAATTTATACCAAAGGTATAAACATACCTAGAAATTTCGCTTTCCGCAGACCACGGAAAATAGGGTTTCTGAATCGTTCGGCGAGAATCAGCTCTAGGTTCGGCGAGAATCAGCTTACAAAATCGACGAGAATCATCTGCAGAATCATCGAGACTCAGCTGCAGAATCGTCGAGAATCATCAGCTGGAATCGTTGAGTATCACCATTCGTCGGGAATCCAACAGATGATTCTCGACGAATTTGCCTTAGTCGGCGAGTCATACTCGACGATTCACGACGAATCATTCTCGACGAATGATTCTCGACGAATCATTCTCGACGAATGATTCTCGACGAACCATTCTCAATGAACATCCTCAGGCAACGTTTGCCTGACCCCATTCTGTATGGTGATTGGTAACCCTTACCAACACAGTCAATCTTCCAACTTCTCCACATGCTCTTATGTGCGACCCTGCAGGCTCATATCGCGTTGGTAGTGAGATTACATGTTTGACCACTTCTAGATCACCATGGTAACTCCAACATTATCTTGTCACCAAAGTGGCGACTCATGTCAGGTGGCTAGTGTGTGACCACTAAGAGGTGGTTGACTTTATCAGCTCAAACCCGAGCCATTATTTTCTTTTGATGTGAAGAGATCCTAGGGTTGGGGTAAAACCTGAGGCCATACTACAATGGGATGGATTGAGGAAGTAATTATTTCCTTTTCTCTCTCTCTCTTCCTTGCTTCCCAGTTCTGGAGCAGAAAACTTTAGGCTGGTGTTAGGCTTTAGGTGAAGCTTGAGGTTACTGGAGAAGATCTGGTGGCTAGAGTCAAGGGCCGAAGCTAGATCTACAGAGAGGATAGCGACGTGTTCCTTTCCATCTGCGTAGAAAAGCTTCGTCATGGCCTTGAAGAGAGCTAAAAGGGTAACGAGTTTCTCCCGGACAAGTGAAGTCCTCAATATGCATATTTGCATGAATCCCCTCACCAAAAGGTGAAAAAGGGTATATTCTAGTGGGAAGATCGGTTTGATCCCCATATATTCCTGGATTTAGATTCGGAAATGTAGAGTACGGAATAGGCATGCTGTGAGAAGCCCATCTAGACAAGTTGGTCTGGATTGGTGATGTTTAATTTGCGTGTTAGAGAAGACTCCATAGATATATGTGTGATGTACGTGTGAAGTCCGGGGTTAAGGTGTGTGCAGGATGCTGCATCAAAGTACTGGAAGCATTTCCAGGAAAAGACCTAGTAATGGTGTGTACCAGCCCGAAATGCTAAATGATGTTGTGAGCTTAAATTGCCCAGTAATGCTGAGTACCAGCCTAAAGTGGAAATTGTGTCGTGAATGCTAATAACTATGCCATCAAGTTAAGTACCTCTAAACAACAGTCGTTAAGTTAAGTACCTCTGAATGGGCAGTTAGTCGTTAAGTTAATTACCTCTGAACGACATAGTCATCAAGTTAAGGACCTCTGAACGACAAAGTTAACGGTGGTGATACACGAGAAGTCGTGGACACCGAAAATGTGCCATGAGTGCACGGGGTGTGTGGCCGTTGAGCCTACGTCTGTGATGAATGGTGCTTAAAGTGCACTTTTTAAACGCTAATATATACATGATGCCTTGTTTGCTAGGATAGAGAAATGCCGCCCCGAGTAAGGGGTGGGATCGTTATAAAAGGGTCAGCCAAATGCTGGTCGTTTCTTTGTTTGCCACGTTTTGGTAGGCCATTTTGTTGCAAGTACTGGAGAGCCAAGTGGAAGTAGCGGGCTGAATCCCTTGTACTTCAATTGGCTGGCCCTTGAAGGCCCAAAGGCGAATGTTTACTGTTTTCATGTGTGGCGGGCCTGCGTGCCAAAGTATGAAACCACTTGTTGTAAAAAGGAAATAGTTGTAATAAGGCTACGACCAAAACATGTTTTATGTTTATATATCATTCCTGTTGTGTAGTGGTCATTCTTGGTCGGTATGGGTTCATAAAATAAAATGCTTCCACGAGAATGTTCTGAGTTAGGGTGCGTTCATAGTGAACTTGGATTTTGAAACAACTTTTAATCTCCTTACTTGTCTGTAGTATATGGCGTCGGGCCCCGACCGGACCTTCTGTCATATGCTATACGACGGATGGGGGCGTTACAAAATTGGTATCAGATTCTGTTCTCGGCCTTTCTTCTTTGAATTCGTGGTCAAATTCTTTGCAGGGGTGGTGAGCAAGTGTATGTGCGCTACCATGATAACATAATTGAACCCATGAATGTCCACTTAGGAATGAAAATACACATGTTTGCGGAACTGGTATGTTCATGTGATTGCTTTTGGCAATATTCGTAGTTTCCTAATTGTGTGTTTCATATTATAGGTGAATCGAAATGGTGCGGGGCAGCAAGAACCCCAGCGATCGGTTGAGAGTAGTGCACCTATTGAAGCGTCGATACCTCCTCCTTCGGCGGAAACTATACGGTTGGTTGCGAAAGCCGTGTTCGCAATGATGAATGTGCAACCTAGAGGTCAGGGAAAACCTCCTATTCCAGCAATGGTACAGGAACCAGTTATCATAGTGGAGCACGTAGCGGTGAGACAAGTGATCATTGAGCCAGTTGCCGCAAGGCGAGCAACGGAGAATCAATTGAAACACGTGATGAGTTTCAATCCCCCTATGTTTATGGGTACTGGAACCCCTACATAAGCCGAAGATTGGCTCTCAAGAATAAAGAGTGTCCTGACTGCAACTGAAACAGAAGAGTGGCAAAAAGTCATTGTGACTACCTTCTTGTTGGATGGTGAGGCAAGACTTTGGTGTGATGAGTTGGAGCTGCACCAGTTTGCTGGTCGGCTGTTGAGCGAGATCTCAATGGAGGAGTTCTCAAGGTGTTTTCTGGTAAGATATGTTCCATCGGCACAGTGGATTGGGATGGAGACCAATTTCAAACGCTAACTCAAGGCGAGAGGTTGGTGGATGACTACTTGCACGAGTTTATAAGATTGGGAAGATATGCAGGCTTTACGTTTGCAGATGAGGAACGAAAAACAAATCGGTTCTATGAAGGGTTGAGAGATGACCTGCGATTGCTTCTCTTAGGACCGATGACACATGGTTTTCTTACCTTGGTCAATACGGCCTGCTCCCTTGAGCTGGACATGAAGCACGTGCAGCGTAAGAATGGCTTGGCAGGGAAGAAGCTAGAGTTCAAGGTACCTAGTTTTTCAAAGTTTGGGTATCGACGGTGGAAAAAAAAGCCTAAAACTTCTACGTCGGCTCCTTCTTCACCTTCATCTTGAGCAACATCTGGGAGAGTCTTGCTCACATATTATACATATGTCAAGGTGGGGCATATGGCTCGAGATTGCTGGAGTGGCCTTCCAAAAGGGGAGAAAAAGACGTGTGCGTCTAATGCTGAGAAGGGAAAGGCAGTGGTGGAATCAACTACATCTCAAGCGCAACCCCGAGTCTATAATCTTGGCCAACAAGAGGCCATAAAACAAAGCAGCGACATAACAGGTATAAGTTAAGATACAGTTTTTACTGCTTTCCATACTTAGTACCTTGTGTGTTGCTTGTGCATGATTGGTTTGATATAGGCTTTGTCCTGATTTTGGAATGTCCGGCGAGAGCACTATTCGATATAGGAGCTTCTCATTCTTTTCTGTCGGAAGACTTCGTGGGGCATATTGGAGTGCATTCATTTACGCTGACAAATCAAGTGAATGTGCCTCTACCTAACGGGTGCTTGATGCGTGCGAATCAAGCCTGTTGTGTTGAGGTGCGAATAGGAAGTCGGGACTTTGGATTGGAAGCATTAGTACTACTTATATCGGAGTTTGATGTAATCTTTAGTATGGACTAGCTCTCAGAGTAGCGTTCCTATATAGATTGCAACTCTAAGGAAGTCACACTGGGGAAGAACACCAAACAAGAGACTAAATTTGCTGGTATGCGAGGATCGAGCAAGACGTTGATGTCTGCTATCCAAGTATTCAAGGCAGTTTAGAAGGGCACGGAGTTGTTCTTCACGCTGTTGGAGGCTGTTGAGCCGAGGCCCAGTGCGAGTGATGTTCCTATTGTATCGGAGTACGCTGATGTATTTCCTAAGGATCTTCCAGGGTTACTGCCCCAGTGGAAAATTGACTTCACAATTGAGTTGGTGCCAGGTGCAAAACCTGTGGCCCCCTCGACATATCGTGTTGCGCCAAAAAAGATGGTGGAACAAAAGGTTCAATTGCAAGAGTTCCTGGAGAAAGGTTTTATACGTCCAAGTATGTCACCTTGGAGCGCTACGGTCCTATTGGTGAAAAAGAAGGACGGAAGCTTGCGACTATGCATTGACTATCGTGAGCTGAATAAGCTGACGGAAAAGAACAAGTATCTGATTCCACGGATTGATGACTTTTTCGATCAGCTAGTGGGCTCAACTGTCTACTCAAAGCTGGATTTAAAGTCTGGCTATTACCAGTTGAGGATTCGGGAATGTGATATTCCCAAGACAGCGTTTGGTATATGATATGGTCATTAAGAATTCATGGTAATGATGTTTGGGATAACAAATGCACCATCTGTATTTATGGACCTAATGCACCGAACGTTTCGAGAATACTTGGATTTATTTGTCATCGTCTTTATTGACGACATTTTGGTGTACTCTCAGTCTGAAGAAGATCATGAGAACCATTTGCGAATTGTGTTGCACACCCTGAGAAAGAACAAGATCTATGCCAAGTTCTCAAAGTGCGAGTTCTGGTTGTCATCAGTGGCCTTTCATGGCCATGTGGTTAGTGGAGAGGGCATTGTGGTGGATCCTGCGAAGATAATTGCGATACGGGAGTGGCCGGTGTTTTCTTCTGTAGCCAAAGTCAGGAGTTTCCTTGGACTGGCGGGCTACTATAGGCGCTTCGTAGAGAACTTCTCGTAGATAGCCTTGCCTCTCACCACACTGACGAGAAAAGATTAGATGTTTGTTTGGATGCCGGAGTGTGTGCAAGCTTTTGAGGAGCTGAAAGGTCGACTGACTACGGCGCCGATCTTGACGACGCTATGTGGTTTGGATGGCTATGAAATTTATAGTGATGCATCAGGGAGCGGCTTAGGCCGTGTTCTTCTTCAATTTGGTAAGGTGATAGCTTATGACTCACGCCAGTTGAAAGATAATGAGGAAAATTATCCCATCCACGACTTGGAGTTGGCGGCGGTTATTTTTGCACTCATATTTTGGCATCAGTATTTATATGGTGTGAAAGTGGATATATTCACGGACCATAAGAGCCTGAAGTACCTATTGGATTAGAAAGATCTCAATATGCGACAACGAAGGTGGATGGAGTTCCTCGGGGACTATACCTTTGATAATCATTACACTCCCGGGAAAGGAAACGTTGTCACATATGCCTTGAGTCGTAGGACTCCGACAAGGGCAAATTGGTTGCAAATGTATAATGAGCGTCTGATCCAGGAGGTTGAGGCCTTAAACATCTCTTGTGTGGACAAGAATGATACTGCAAGTGCATTCCTGAACTAGATGGAGGTACAATATGACCTTGTGGACAGGATTCGGCGAGCAACGGTACTTGATGAAAGTATACAACGCTATGCAGTGGATGGGTCAAATGCCCAATTCTCTAGGGATGACGGCCTTTTGCGGAAAAGTGATCGTTTGTGCATCCCGAATATGGGTAAATTACGTGAAGAATTATTGTATGAGGCAAACTTCACGAAGTATTCAATACACCCAGGGAGTATAAAAATGTATAAGTACATGAAGAAGATGTTCTGGTGGACAGGTCTGAAGAAAGAGATAGCCCATTATATGGCTAAATGTCAGACTTGTGCCTTGGTAAAAGCAGAAGGCCAGAATCCTTGAGGTTTCCTGAAGTCGCTACCTATTCTGGAATGGAAGTTTAATGATATTTCGATGGATTTCATGCACGGTTTGCCGAGATCTCAATGCGAGAATGATTCTGTTTGGGTGATCGTAGACTGGTTGACTAAAGTGACTCACTTCATTCCGAACAAGATGGACGATTTAGTGGAAATTTTGGCTAAGCTTTATATCGAGCAAATGGTATGATTGCATGGTGTACCCCGTAATATCGTAAGTGACTGAGATGGGTGCTTCACTTCGAATGATTGGAGGCTAATCCAACAGTTGTTGGGGACAAAATTAAAGTTCAGTACGACCTTTCATCCACAAACGGCTGGTCAAACCGAAATGACCAACAGAACTATGGAGGATATGCTCCGGATGTGCGCCTTGGATTTCAGAAAGAGGTGGGAAGACCATCTATATATGGTAGAGTTCTCCTACAATAATAGCTATCAATCTAGCATAAATATGGCACCTTTTGAAGCTTTGTATGGTAGGAAGTGTCGTACATAGTTAGCTTGGGAGGAAATATGCGAGTCTAAGTTGTATAAGCGTAAGGAAGTCGAAGAAGATAATTCGACGATACACTCTATCCGGGAGTGGATATTGATATCCCAAGATAGGCAGGCAATGTACTACAATGCCAAGCAACAAAACGTGGAATTAGCGATGGGCGATTGGGTATATTTAAAAATCAAGCCATTCAAAGGCGTGTCCAGGATTAGACACTTGAAAAAGTGAAGTCCGAGGTATCTTTGTAACATCCCATTTCCAACTAGACCCCTAAGAGTGGTTTTTCCATGACTAGGTCCTGACAAAACCCTAGGAAGCATAAGAAGACCAAGTAAGCTTAGACATGAAGGTGGAAACCACCATGGTCTACAAATAGTAGAATTCTAAATAATAGTTTAGGATGACCATCGGGCTTCACCATGACTCCATGACCCCACCACAACATCTCTAACTCATTATAGGCTCCATTATAGCCATAAGGATCCATTGGTGTCAACCCAAAGTGGTTAAATTGACCTAAGACTACCATAAGCCTAAATTGGGCAAGGTGCCCTAACTAAGGAAAATTGGCCTCTAATGTGCCCAACCAACCCTACCCAAGTCTTCCTAGACCTTAGGGGATGCCAATGGATCACCCAAAAACCATTGGGGTCAATCCAAATGGTCATGTTGACCAAGGTCAACTCTATTCTAGTGTTAGGTCAAATTAGCCCAAATGGGCTAATCCATGCTCAAACCCATTTCCCCCACTTGGGATAACCTCATTTTTATTATTCATATGGGTTAATGGGGTGCCAATAGGCTGGAGGAGAGATCAAAATTCGTCCATGATGAGTAGGAGAGAGAAAGCTCCATTTTCCCTTTAATGGAGGAGAGAGAAAGTGAGAAAAGAGGTCATTCATGGCCAAGGAAGACCAAGGGCCTCTCCAATTGATTCCAAAGGCTGGATATATTCTCTCTCATCAGTTTTGAGGATTTAAATAGCCATAGCCAGCCACCAAAGTGGCTGAAATTAATTTCTCCAATAAGGAAGAGAGAGAAAGAAGAGAGAGAAGGCCATTAATTGCCATGGGAGATCAAGAGTTCCACTCCTCACCTCCAAATGCTTGATATGTTCCCCCTCATCAGTTTAGAGGAGTTTAACAGCCATGGCTGACCCCCTAGGTGGCTGGATGAATGGAATTTCAGTTGGCTGAAATTTCTCATTAATGACAATAATGACAATTGAAGCCATGCCCCTTCCCCTACCTCAACTGACCCATTTATCATCTTCAAAGCATCAAAAGCAGTGGGTTTAGGCCTTTAAATCACTGCATTTTCTCAAGGGTAGAGATCGGGAGGTGGAAAATTTTGGAGCTCGGCGGTCATGGCGCACCACCACCAAACACGTCGGCAAGCACGGTTAAAGGTCCTCCTCTACTCCTCTCTTCGTGGGCTAGAATCTTAGATCATTTAGGAGAGAAATCGGGCTCAATTAAGCCCGATTAGGTGAGCAAAATTTCTGAAATTTCATTGATTTTACACCTTGCGAGTTCGCCAGAAACCGCCCCTCCAGCGGCCGTACCGCCGCCCGGCGATAGCCCCCACCTCAACGAAGGTGGTGGCGGTGGTGGCCGGCCAGGGAGGTGGCTGGGTGGCCCGGAAAAAGGGCTGGAATAGGCTCTAGGTCGGGTGAATGCTGACCCTTTGCTGGAGGAAGAAGAAGACCAGGAGCCCTCTAATGTGCTTTAAGATTTGTGTAGTGATAGTTTATTAATTCCTATTATATTAATTTCTATCCTGTTTACTAGGACGTCTTCAATCAAATATTAAAAATACCTAGGTCCACCTACAGAAACAATGGCCAACATGAAAATTGTATCCCTTGAAGTATAGTTTAATTTTAAAAAAATTCAACTAATTGGGTAAGTGGTTTGACCACAGAACTCATTTTGGTGAGGTCTATACCATGGCTAGGCCAGAGATTATTTTGAGTGCCCCCATCAATCCAGCAATCCATATGACTTGAAATTTTGGATGAGGGTCACTCTTACACACACCTAGAACATATCCAAAAATGGGAATTTCTGGAAAAAAATTTCCTTAAGTGTTTGTAGAAATTTAATAATCCATGTATTAATTATTTGAAAGGTCTAATGACCTCCAAACCCTCCCAAATTTTGGTGAGTGGTCCTTTGGGTCAATATAAGACTCTGTATAAATTTCATTCAATTTGGAGAAGAATTGGTATGGAATTTTGTAAACCATAGCCTAGGCCCCTAGAGGGTTAATTAGGGTAAAATGCCCTTTGTGGTATTGGGTGACCGAATCACCTCAACAGAGGTTGATACTTGGTCCCCTAAAGTGTTATGTCAGTAAACACCATCCAATGGATTATGGGATGGATTTGGGTGGATTTGCCCTAGGACCCTAGTAAAAACCCTAGGGTTGAACTTTGGGGGTTTGTGAAGGGCATGGGGTGATATGCCCTTGGATGGACTTGGTGTGTAGTCCATGTGATCATAGGGTGGTCAAATGCCCTAGGAAGGGATTTGGTGGTATTGGCACACATGCACCCCACTTAAACCACTTAGTAAGTTTTTAGGTCTATACACCTTAGGAAATATTTAATGGGTCATATGACCTTGGATCTTTATGATATTTTGGTCGTAGGGGTAATGTTATAGTGCTATTAACCTCTGGAATTTATGATATGGTGTTTAGATAAAAGTAGCTTATCTTATAACTATAACCTTCATCTTACCCTTTTTGATGATATTGATGTAACTTTGGCTTAAATTTCTTAGAATGATTTGAAACTCTGGAAAAGCTAATCAAATATCATTTAGATGCACTAGTAAATTATTTGGAGTAGTTGAACACTTCTTCTTAGTACTTCATGTGTAAAGTAAACTAGTGCACCTTACTTTGATATATAGAAGATAAATACTATAGTTTGCTAGAAAATTGAGTTACTTAGCCAAGGATCTTTTTAGGGCATATAGAAGCTTGGAAAATTATTTCATATTGTTTAGTTGAGGTTACAAGGATGTTTCTACACAAAGTTCACCATGATGGATTTTATTGAGGCATTTTTATATATAGTTTACTGACCTTGGAATTGCATGAAACTTAGTCAGTATGGTTTTATGATCATAATAAAGCTCTGTTAATTTTTGTATAATTTTAAGACTAGCATTATGGTACTTCCTTCATTACCCCTAATTAGTTGAATTGCCTTTGCTTAATTATTTAGAGAACAATTCCTTTATGAAAACTTATGAAACTTAGTATTCTCTGATATATTGGCATCATATAGTGTTCATAATTTTTGGGTGGTCATAGCTTAAGGGAATCTAGTGCTTCATGTTCAAAATCACTCATGGCCATATATTTCGAAAAATTAAATAAATGCCAAATTATTTAGGAAAATTCCAAGTTTCTGGATTTAGGCTAAATATGTCATGATCGGCTCCCAATAAATATTTTAGGGCATTTGGATGAAAATTGGGAGTATCTCCTATCATGTACATCATATAGCTTGGATTGGTCTGTTTATAGTAAAACTGCAGAAATTGTGATAGAATGTGAAATGGACTTAGGGAGTTGGGGTTATTAGCTTATTGGTTCTGGTGAAGTAGAAATAGGTTCATCTTTAGGAATCATGATGAGGAAAGTGTTAGGTTGTCAAGTGTTAAGAGGTGATCAGGATCGATGAAAGATCGTCTTTCCTGTGGAGAGAGAGAGAGTCAAAACACACTAGGGTTAGATCTAGAGTAATATTAAAAGGGATCGGAAATCGGGTATTAACCAATAATAGTAAGTGCCTTGCGAAAGGGAGCTTTGGGATTCACCCCATCGTAGTTCCTAGTGCCCTCGAGAGCCCTTCACGGGGAATGCCTTGGGCAGTCCAAGGTTAACGTAAGCCATAAGAATAAATGGAATTGAAGAGTAATTAGAAATACTCTAGGGTTACACTTATACTCACACTCCCCAGTGTAGTGGGAGTTAGGTTAGGTCTCATGAGCGGTAGGCTCGGTGTTTTTGGTGATGGGCAGGTTCCCAGCGAGCCGATGGCTCGGATGGTTTGAGACGGACGGGTTAGTCTGGGGAGCTTTGGCTCAGTATATATTTGTGATTGACATGATTGTCCGGGGAGCTTTGTCTTGGTGGAAAATACATTAATGTTGTATGTGCATAAGATATAAGGTGGTGGGTCATCGATATTGGAGAGTCGTCACACCGATACAAATACGTTGGCTCGGCAGGTGTGATTTTGCACTTGGATAGATAAAGTCCGGTGTGCAGCCAGCAAGAGTACGTAGTAGCTCCACTTAGTGCACCAGCATTGAGTCTTACGATAGGTCTGACTGGTAGTGTGATACCGATTTAGAGGTGGGCGAGGCCCAATCCACCTCTTCCGTTTGCCACTACGGAGGTATCTTGGGAGGTTAGGCTCTAGAAAGGGGGAACTAAAGGTCTGTGTGCACAGAGTCGAGTATGTGGGTTGCACTTACATGTTCACATCATGGCATACTTACATGTCATAGCATCATCATTGCATATAGCCCCTGACACCTATTGTATAAAGTTGTATGGGACGCTTTATACAATAGGCCTTGCAAAACGACCCCTTAGCTTATAAGCTTGTGTAGCATGCTTATAAGTTATGGTTATTTTCCTTTGGATATTTATCACTTGCTTATAATCGACACCCCATCGTATAAATTGTTATAGGACTCTTTATACGATAGGAGCCTTGCAAAAGACCCCTTAACTTATAAGTTTGTATGAGCATTCATATAAGTTAAGGTTAAGTATTTCATATTTCATATTTCATATACTTACTGCTTGCTCTACATACTTTTGTTACTGCTTCCTATTTTTATAGAACTGCTAGATTAGCCCCACCACCATCTGCCTACTTTGTTACTCTCCACTACATTACCTTCCCTTTCTTTCTCCCCGCTCGGTGCCTAGGAGCCATTGGGGGAGGGGTGGAGGATGATATGACTTAGTATTTTTAGATTAACGGTCGTTGACCAAATCATTTTAGGGGATCGTGGAGCCACACTAGGAGACGCAGCCCCAGAGGTTGTTACGCATGGAGCCGGGGCAGTCTAGCACTAGAGTCCAGCCAGCAGGGACTGTGAGTCCCGATCCTAAGTAGTTATTATAGATATGCTTCCGCGTTGAGTGACTTGTAGTGAGTATCTTGATGTATCTGGGAGGAGCCCTTTTTAGAATTTCACTTACTCTTTTCTGTGGACTCTCCCTTCGTGGAGATTCATTTATATATATGTGATTCTGGTCGACTAGTATTGAGTTTTATTTTACTCATGTACTCTTTATACTTATTCTACTTTTCTGTGATCGGTATGGACGATATGATCAACATTTTATAGTGATGACCTTCCCGGGTGTGTTGGTGTCACTGTAAGGCGGCGGTTCTAGGCATAAGACCCCGGGTGTTTAAAGAAAAAAATAATGTGGTCTTACATCTTGTTCCGTTTGAAGTGGTGGAGCGAGTTGGAGAAGCTGCATATCAGCTAGCTCTTTCGGCAGAATTGAGTGGATTGCATGATGTGTTCCACATATCAGTGCTTCGAAAAGCCGTGAAAGATCCAACTCAAGTTATTGCGAATGATCACGTACCAGTCGAGTCTTGGCTAACGATAAAGGTTAGGCCCATTTGGATCGAGGATAAAGCAGATAAGCAGCTACAAAATAAGATAATCAGGATGGTTAAGGTCCGGTGGGACAACTGTGGCCATGAGGAGCTAACATGGGAGCGGAAGCAAACCATGTGTGCTGAATATCTCGAGTTGTTTGTATAACCTGTTATAACATTTTTGTTTTTAACTGTTATAAATTGATATAACATTTTTGTTGTACAGAAAATATCTGTTGTAACATATTTGTTACTGTTTTCTGCACACTGTATTAAATTTTAGGACAAAATTTCAGTAAGGAGGGGAGGATTATAACACCCCCAAAAGTCAGGCTAAGTGTTAACCTGAGCTCGACGAAAATGTCAAGCAAAGCTGATCAGTATTATGACCCCATTCGACAAATTGTCGAATTATCTTGTCGCCAAAGTAGCAACTTATATTAGGTGGTAGGTGTGCGGCCACTAAGCGGTGGTTGACTTTTTTAGCTCAAACCCGAGCCATTGTTTTCTTTTGATGTGAAGAGATTGTAGGGCTGGGGTAAAACCCGAGGCCATATCTGCAGAGGGATGGATTGAGGAAGTAATTCTTTTCTCTCTCTCTTTCTTGCTTCCAAGTTCTAAAGCAGAAAACTTTCGCCTAGTGTTAGGCTTTGGGTGAAGCATGAAGTTACTGGAGAAGATCTTGTTGCTAGAATCAATGGCCGAAGCATGATCCGCGAAGAGGAGAACAACGTGTTCCTTTCCATCCGCATAGAAAAACTTTGTCGTGGCCCCGAAGAGAGCTACAAGGGTAACGAGTTTCTCCCGGACAAGTGAAGTCCTCAATATGCATATTTCCATGGATCCCCTCACCAAAAGGTAAAAAAGGTAGATTCCAGTGGGAAGATCGGTTTGATCCCCATATATTACTGCATTTAGATCCAAAAATGTTGAGTACGGAATAGGCATGCAATGAGAAGCCCATCTGGACAAGTTGGTCTAAATTGGTGATGGTTAATTTGCATGCCAGAGAAGATTCCGTAGATATAAGTGTGATGTATGTGTGAAGTACGGGGTTTAGGGGTGTGTAGGATGCTGCATCAAAGTACTGGAAGCATTTCCAGGAAAAGACCTAGTAATGGTGTGTACCAGGATGAAATGGTAAATGATGCTATGAGCTTAAATTGCCAAGTAATGGTGAGTACTAGCCTGAAATGGAAATTGTGTCGTGAAGGCCAATAACTGTGCCATCAAGTTAAGTACCTCTGAACATCAGATTCGTTAAGTTAAGTACCTCTGAATGGGCAGTTAGTTGTTAAGTTAATTACCTCTAAACGACATAGTCGTCAAGTTAAGGACCTCTGAACGACAAAGTATACGATGGTGATACGTGGGATGTCGTGGATACCGAAAATCTGCCCTGAGTGCACGGGGCGTGTGGCCATTGAGCCTATGTCTGTGATGAATGGTGCTTAAAGTGAACTTTGTAAATGCCAATATATACATTATGCCTTGTTTGTAGGGATGGAGAAATGCTGCCTCGAGTAAGGGGTGGGATCATTATAAATGGGTCAGCAAAATGCTGACCATTGCTTTGTTTGCCACGTTTTGGTGGGCCCTTTTGTTATAGGTGCTGGAGAGTCAAGTGGAAAGTAGCGGGCTGAATCCCTTGTGCTGCAATTGGCTGGCCCTTGAAGGCCCAAAGGAGAACGTTTACTATTTTTATGTGTGGCCGGCCTGCGTTCCGAAGTATGAAACCACTTTTTGTAAAAGGAAACAGTTATAATAAGGCTACAGTCAAAACATTATGTTTATATATCATTCCTGTTGTGTAGTGGATATTCTTGGTCGGTATGAGTTCATAAACTAAAATGCTTCCGCTAGAATGCCTTGAGTTAGGGTGCGTTCATAGTGAACTTGGATTTGGAAACAACTTATAATCTCCTTACTTGTCCATAGTATATGGCATTGGGCCCTGGCCGGACCTTCTGTCATATGCTCTACAACAGATGGGGGCGTTACAGCCACTCAAAAAATTCCAAGAGAATTCAAACTCAGAAGAATCTCAAGCTCAGATATGGATTTCTCGGAAACTTAATATATTTCTCGAAAACTTACTGAATTTCTCGAAAACTTATAAATTTCTCTGGAAAACCTAATGTATTTCTCGGGAAAATCTTATGAATTTCTCGAAAGCTTCAGAATTACTATTTCTCGGAGAGTCTAATGGATTTCTCGAGAACCCTTATATTTCTCGAGAAATGTCTAAATCCGCAAGAATTATTTTTTTTAGAATTTGAACCGCCATTCTAGGTACGCCTTTCGTTATACTTCAAAATTTTTAATTTTATATAAATAGAAGATAAGGTAATAGAAATACCCAAATCCACAAATTCGAAAAAGGCTTTCCCGAGAAAGACGTTTCAGTTTCGCAAAGGTTACCGCCATTCTTCACGAACTTCATCGACTCCTCTCGATGGCTCCTTCTACAAAAGATTGGCATGGGAAGTGAGTTCGTTCGATCAGGAATCAAAGAAATTTCAGATGATTTCAAGAATGTTATTCTACTTCTTGAGTCTGTCGGCCTCACCTTCATCCTGGAGCATCCGTGCAAGGTTCTTATTCCAGATATAGCAGAGTTCTTCAGAAATGCCAAGCTTAAGCTGAGCGGGAAGTTGTTGAAAACTTCAGTCAGAGATATGAAAATCAAAATCAAGCCATCCTCTCTAATAGAGTGTATAAGATTGCCCTCCATTGATTAGGAAGAATGTTTGGAAGAAGCTGATTACTCAAGAACCTTCCCCTTCTGTTGTCTTCCCCAATCCACCACTTCTGTTAGAAGACGACACATGTCAGATGAAAGTAAACTTCTGGCTGACAATCTAGGAAATGTCCTACTCCACAAAACAGGCTCCATTGGATACATCTCCTCATATTTCTTTGACATGATGATTGTTGTTGTGTGTTGAAATAAGTTCTAGTGAGGATACCTATTATTTGAGAAGATCAAGGAAAGCTTGAAAGCACCAAACTTTTGAATGATCATCTCATTATATCTGAATCAGGCACACCCTGAAATATTTGACTTATCCAAAGGTATGGCAATTCACCACCTGAATAAAATCTCTTTATCCTCCATCTAGAGATGGAAGATCAGAATTCCAAGGCAAGGCAAGGCTCCTGCAGTTCCCAGGGCAGTAAATGATGAGGACAGGACCCCATCTCCTCCTTATACTGATATAGTTGGCATATCTGGTGCAGTTACTGAGGGGATCCTACTCTTTTAGTTCTTGAAGAATTTTAGCAAGCTGATGTACCAGAAATAGAGGTTTAGTAAAATGTTCCTGCAGCTCAGGTTCAAGAGCAAGTTGTTGATGATGTTGAGACAGTGGAAGGGGAAAGTCTAGATCAGTCTGATAATAAGAAGAGCACCTCTATGCATGATGGTGGCTTAGCTGACATTGATAGAATGATAGAAAATCTAACTTCAGATGACCCCTTGTTCATCTCTCCCAAAAGGATTCTTGAAGAGATCCCTGAAGAGACTCTTGTAGAGACCCCAAAAGATTCTCAGCCCAAGGCACAAAGTGAGGGGGAGAATGTGTTGTTACTTTCTGATGAGGATACAATTACTCCAGAATCTGCAGAACCTCCTCTCAAGAACTTAGATTTCTCTATGCCTATTATTCTTGGTGAGGAAGGAGATATTATGACTTCTTCCCAAAGAGGGAGAAGTACAGTTGTTATTAAAGAAATCCCAGTATGGAAAGTTCCAGCATTACCTCCACCATCCCCTCCAGCTCCAATTATTCTTGATGATACTCTGTTGGGTAAAATTGAATCTATGTTGACTAAACAACGAGAGTACTTTGACAAGTCTCTCACTGAAGTGACCGCAAAAGTAACTGCTCTTGAAAATAAGATGAGCAGAGGATTTGCTGAAATACAGAGAAATACAGATGAGTTAAAAAGAATGCTGAATATTAGTGGCAAGGATCTAGACCACACTATCACTAGTGTTGGTCAAGTCATGGATCAAGCAGCTACAGTGGCAAACAATCAGATCCAATACTGAAGAAGACTGAACAACAAAACTACAAAACTTGTGAAGTTGGAAAATTCAAAGAAGAAGTCATAAAAACCCTAACTGTAGAAGTCAGAAAGGGGAAGGATAAAGTAAAAGAAACTCTAGACAAGAAAGTTCAAGAGATGAAAAATCAGTAGGGTGAACAACTGCAAGAGATCAATACAAGTGTTGAAAAGCAGATTAAGGGATTTAACATATATACTTTTGAGACTGTTGTATGGATTCATAACCAAATCTTCCCAGATTTTCAAGTTGACCCAAGTGTTGCTCCACCTCCACATCTTGATCCCAATGTCTGTAAGCCTACTTTTTCTCCTGGTCCTGAACAGTTTGAAGCTCCTCCTGAAGATTATTCTCAAATATGGACTTCTATGCAACCAGAGTTTCCTCAAGATCTACCTCCTGAAGTGCAAGTGCAAAAGAAAAGGAAATATGGTGAGGCTTCCTCTACCAGTAGATCTATCCCCAGACAAGGTGCTACTAAAAGAATAGAATAAGAATTTGCTTAAGTTTGGAGTCTAACTTCTAAATCTCTTATTCTGGATACTTTGAAGCTAGTTGTGGAATTCAATGAAAATAAAGATGATTATTACAGTCACAAAGAGTGGGAGTTATATGAGAATTCATTGACTAAAAGAAGGATTTATGATCGTGAATATGGTCATAATAATCCTACAGCTCCTCCTCGACCATCAAAATACTATCCCAAGCCATTTAGTTATCAGAAGAGAAAACAAGAGAAGAAGGAAAGACAGCACCAACAACAGTTCAAATAATTTTATGAATGTCAGTTGTATAGAATTTTGTGGACCAAGATATTCCTATGGACAAACTCTATATATATAAAATTTTGAATTTTGTTGATCTTATTATTTCTTATATTTCATTACATACATTTCTTTTACTTGTTAGTTAATTCTTTAATTATCTTGATATAGTTCACCTTAGTGTAGAGGGTTCTGACTTCTACAAATAGGGGGAGATTGTTGGGTATTGTAACCACAATAACCTAGATTTGTGTGAAGTCACCCTTGAAATAAGATGAATTAAGTATGAATTTGATGTTATTCTTTAGTTGAGTGCTTGCAGGTCATTATTGCTAAGTGTAGATCAATGTCAGTTTACAATGAGTCACTAAACACAGGACCATGCAATGTAATATCTCATTGTGTGATCCATGGTGTTTACTCATGTGTAACCTCTCTATTGGTATGCACTTAATTTTCAAGTACTAAAGAAATGAAAGAAAGGAAGGGTTGCTGGTCTTCAACAAAGAAGAAAAGAAAATTTTCCTAAAATTTCTATGTCCATTTCTCGAGAAATTGAAGACTGTTTCTCAAGAAGTCTAAGTGCGTTTCTCAAGAAAGCAAAGCTGTTCTCGAGAAACCATAAGACTTCTTCGGAAATTGTCTGAAAATATTCAAGTCTTTTCACGAGAAAAGCCCTGAAGATTTCTCGAGAAACTAAGTTCATTTCTCGAGAAAGGAAAGTAGTTCTCGAGAAATCAATAGTGTCTCTCGAGAAGCCAAGTAAATTTCTCGAGACATCAAGTTCTTTATCGAGAAATAAGTACTTCAGTTCATAGAATTTTCATTAAGTAAATTTCTCGAGAAGGACTGGTCATTTCTCGAGAAAGCAACTTATTTCTCGAGAAATCATATCCTTCTCGAGAAATCTTTCTTTAGTTCTAAATTTGCGCTAAGTACTTTTCTCGAGAAATCATGTCCTTCTCGAAAAATCAGTATTTTTCTTCAAAGAAATTTCATTAAGTCTTTTCTCAAGAAAGCCATGTCTTTTCTCGAGAAATCATGTTCTTCTTGAGAAATGGAGTTGCAGTATTTTATTTTCAAATCTGTCTTATTAGATTTCGATTTAAATCTAAGTTCTTCATGATTGGTCCACGTGGATCATTCTTTAATGATTTGTCACCGTTAGAAGATGTTCTATATACAGTCTTTTCAATCGGAATCGCGAACCCTAATCATAATTACAACAATCGAATCGCATTCACACATTCCAAATTCGGGAGTAGTCATCTTCATCGTTCTTTCTACTGCTCTCTCTCTTGATCCAGCGATTCTAAAGGAGAAAAGATTTGACAGATCAAAGATTCAAAGAATCTTCAACATCAATTTGATCGTGTCAGATTCTAAGTTTTCAGATCAAGCTTTCTCGGGTTTTCTTCCTCAACCTTCTTCACCGAGAATTTCAGTTTTCAAGAAGGAAGATACCTGAAGATTCCAAATCTTGAAGAGTAACATTTTTATTATTATTATAAAATTGTTTTAACATTTGTAGGAGCTTTGTCTCCGAGATTGTAGGAAGTTTGTTCTTCCGAGTGTAGATCCGTTAGTGGATCGAGATTATAGATCTGTTTGTGGATCGAGTTTGTAGATCCAGTTTGGGGATCGAGGTGTAGATTTGGTTGTGGATCGAGGTGTATGAGCGTTGCTCCGAGGTGTAAGATTGTGATAATCTGAGAAAGGTGAAGTAGCCGAATCTATCCCTTCGTAGTAGATAGGCGAGGCGGGACATTGGACGAACCCAATAAGTGCTCAACTTCCTGAACTCTACCTCATACTCACTGATCATGAGTTGTCTTTGTTTCAGATACAGGAAGTTGTTCATCAAATGGTCTTGCTCGACCGACGGTAGAAACTTTCTAAGCAGCAACTCCTTAAACGATCACCACGAACATCCATTAATGAGGTTTTCTTTTTCTCTTAACCACCAGCTCTTTGCAAGACCCTTAAGCTAGTAATCGGCGACCATCACTCTCTAGTTTGCAGAAATTCCTGAATACGAGAACATCTCCCCGATCACAATAATCCAATTGTCCAAAGCCATAAAATCAGCTCTACTGTCATAGGTAAGAGTCCCATTCGCTTAAAATGCGAGATAAAATTTATCTCTGGTGGTAGCTGAACTGGAGGCACCAAAGGAGCAAGAGGAACGGGAATGACTTGACCCACAACAAGGTCCTGCACTCTCGGCTGCTTCCCTTAAACAACAATCAACATCGCCAAGATCTGCGATTGCATCTCCACCATCTTCCTAGAAAGAGCCTCATTGCTCTATCGCAGCCCCTCAATCATAACCTCACTCTACGCACCAGACGACTCGCCCTCAGACTAGGGAGTCAACCTCGTCATAACATACTTAGGCGGCATCCTAAGAATACAACGAACAACCAATCAAAACCTAGCTTAAACGCTGGAACTACACAACTTAGTTCAGACTATACATGTATAGATACTTGCTCATGCTGCTAACTTGCTCTGGGATTTTCATAATTATATCATGCTTAAACTTAGGATAATATACTGTCATCCTATTGACTCATGTGTGTAAACTTATGAATGCATGAATTATCATTCATTTTGTTTTAAATCCATGCGTGTACGTATGTCATCATGTAGATCTTTAGCTTTGCACGTGTGCTAATGCTATGTTATATCATGCATGTTGTGCTATGTAATCTAATAAACGCCTTAATGCATGTTATGAGCGGCATACACATGAAATATTATGCATCTCATAATACATAATATCGCATGTAATAAAAAAAGAAAAATCTAATTTGCATTAATGTGATGATTGTTATGCATTCCATACTACATAACAGTCACATGGTGCTTCCTATGAGGATCCATATACAAACACATATTATGCATCCCATACTACATAATATGCCTCATATACTTCTTATCATACTTATGAGTGTAGTGTTCATGCTTCAGCTAAGACATACTGATGACACATCGGTGTGCGTATGAAATGAAATAAGACCACTAAAACTACACCTCTGATAACAACTATCACAACCCGCATTTTCACCGCATTTAAACGATATATTAGAGTAAGATAAAACACGCATCATGATATCATGCTGTGTAGGGGATAAATGCAGGCGCTGAGAAAGGAACTCAAACCTAACACTTTATTAAATCCACAAGTTTATTATGAAGAAAACTGTAATCTAAGTTAAGTTTTGATGGTCGTATCCCTCGGCTCAGTGGATCAACGAGTCCATGAGTAAAAACATGAATATATGCTGTGGAAAATACTTTGTTTATATTGATTAACATCCTACATGAGCATAAACATCCAAATAGGATAACTCATGATATGCATATCTCTAGATTTAATATAAGCAAAGAAAGAGACTTTTACATAGTTAAAAATTGAATGACTATGGCTTGAAATATGCTAGGAATGAGATATTTATAATGATGCTTTTATACTTAAAATAACTAACAAGCAATCCTAACATAAAACCTTCCCAGAGATTAAGTAAAACCAACAAGTAATCTAGAAGAGACTAAGCAGCTAACAACTAACTCAACAATATAAAAAATCAAGTGAGCGTCAACAACCTGACACGAACCCACAAAAAAGAAATATGTATGTTCTAACTAAACAACAACACTATCTCACAGGGGTGAGGAAAAGACGACTACAAAAATTACAGAACACCAGTAACCACCAACCCTAACCGCTCAACTGGCTACTGCTCTAAACCTGAGTAATTCCAAAGAAAAAAAAACCTCAGTAAGAATATATAAGTGGCAAATAAAAGATCAATTCCAAATGAAAGCAAAGGAGTCAAAGGGTTACCAACCCACACAAGAATAGGTGAAAATAAAATACCAATACTCAACCATAAGGTAATAAGTAAGAAAGAACTAACAAGGGTTAGATATCTCAAGTTGCACCAAGTGCGATAAAGATCTATGCTTTATAAAACATTTATATAAGTAAGTGTATAAATAAACATAAGAGTAGCAAACTCATCATAGAATGAGCATAAACACCGACAAAATCCGGCACCTACGGTGGTGGTCTCCTCCTTCACACACCAACAGTAAAAAATTCACAAGGGCCCAAGGAAAGGTGGTCGTAATTCTTGACACACCCAAAACTAGAGAAATACCGGCACCTGTAGTGGTGGTCTCCTCCTCCACACACCCATTCACAAACCCACATTGGGTAAACCCACCAAGGAAAAGATCCATAAGTTGGCCTTAGGTTGGTGGTCCTTTATCCACTACCAACCATGAGCCAGACCAAAAAAAAACATCCATAAAACACAGATAAACTGAAACAAAGGATTACTCCAATAGCAAAAAGGAATAAAAATCCCGAAAATCACCCTAAGGCCAAACTCGATGAATTGGAGTCAATTTGGCAAGAAAATTTGAAGTCCACATTAATTCGTCTAGTATACTCAACGAATACAGTAGACACTCAACAAATTTTACTTAACATAAAAAAATTAGTTAACTTGATACATTAAGAATTTGCGAAAGTAACCCAAGTCAACGGGAAAATTCATCTAGTATACTAAACGCCTAGCCGAGTTCACTCAGCACACTCGATGCCAAAGTAGTCTTACTCGATGCCTGGACATAACTCCACGGTTTTACTCTACTCAACGCCTTCACTCGATGCCTAGCTGAGTCCACTCAGCACACTCAATGCCAAAGGCATTAACACACAAAGCACTCAACGCCGAATGGTTTACGCGGTGCTCTTGACGCCAAACTTCCTATACTCGATGAATTTGACTTAGCCTCATTGGCACTCGACGCTCTCGATACCAAAACCAAATCACTCAACTCCAAACCTTATACTCGACGAATTCATCGAGATTACTCGACGAATCAGACTTTAGTCAACGCCTAGACTATTTGACAATTTTGACTTAGTCCAAAACCCATACATAATGAATTTCACTCAGGCTGACCCCAACATATTTGACGAATTTAAACTTAAGCTAACTGATATATATGAATAATTTTAATAGGATAACTACCGCCTAATCGACGGGTTTACTTAGGCTAACTGCCATCTAATCGACGGGTTACTTAGGCTAACTGCCATCTAATCGGCGGATGGCCCTAAACCGAAAATCCAACACTACGCAGCAAATCGGCCTTGTCTGAACCCTACACTACTCCTAAATGCTAAGGAGGGAAGGAAAATAACATGAAATACACAAAGGAAGACAAAACAAGGGGAATAAATCACCACTTGACTCAAATCGCCTGAAATCCGGCCACGCAAGCGCTCCTCCTCCAGGATCTGTTAAACACCCCAAATTCCAATTTGGAGTTAAGGCTGGGTGACACGACATGGGATACGGGCGTGTCCCAGGGCGTGTCCAGCTCTAGGTACCTGAGTGTGTCTCGAGTGAGGCACACGACCTGGGATACGGGCGTGTCCAAGGGCAGAAGGTAGGTGTCCTAATCTACAAAATCCTAGGTGAATCACTCTTATTAAGTGACTTAAAGCTATTTTTAGTTTGCTTGCCTAACTGACAAGCCTTGCAAAGTCCTTCCTTCTCTTAGGGGCCAGAAGGTAGTCCTCTAACAAGGTTGTCCTTGGATAGCCTAGCAATGGTTCTAAGGTTTAGGTGTCCTAATCTCTTGTGCCATAAAACATTTGGCTTAGATATGGAATTGAATAAGCAGATATCTACTTTAGATGAAAGAAAATCTACTAAGTAAATGTTACCTGTCTTTTTACCTGTTAACACAGTTGTGTTATCATCTGACTTGATCTTGCACAGGGATTTGTTGAAAGTCACCTTGTATCCTTCATCACATAACTGACTGATACTTATTAGATTGTGCTTCAGTCCATCTATATATGCCACCTTCTTGAAAGTGACTGAGCCTATCTGAGCAACACCATATCCTTTGGTTTGGCCAAAATTTGAATCACCAAAAATCACTTTGGGTCCAAGTTTAGTTATGAAGGATGATAGGTTCTCCCTGTTCCCTGTCATGTGCTTTGAGCACCCACTATCCAGATACCATTGTTGGTTAGATACTGGATAGGTCTTCACCTGCACATGAACAGCTTATTTGTTTTTGACCCAGTTAACCTTGGGCCTAGGTTGATATCCTTTGAATTTAGAAATTAAAGACATCCCAGGTTGACTCTTATAACCTTCAGGATGATATCTCCTAGGAGGTACTATCCATTCAGTATAGGGGTTAAAGCCTTGGGATGTGGGACTTCTGGGATTGAATCTAGATGTGCCATTGAAGGAATGTTCACAGACCTGATCTCTGTTCGACGATCGTCGAGCTGAGGTCGACGATCTTGGGTCAGATCGTAGATCTCTGTTCGAAGATCGATTATTCTGGAGTTCAGAGTTTGGATATCGTCGAGCTGAGGTCGACGATCTTGGGTTAGATCGTCGAGCTCTGTTCGACGATCGTCGAGCTCTGCTCGACGCAATCTATTGAATTGAAATTTTCTCTGGCAGATCTGCATTCTTCCTAGCTACCTCTACTACTCCCTTTCCTTTGTCAGAGATAAATTTGATTGGAGTTGTTAATATTATAGGTTGGCTGGATGAAGCACCCAAGCCCAGTGTACTATTGAGTCTAGAGTTCAATGTGCTTGTAATGTCCATCAGTCTGATACTTCTCCCATTTAGGGATTCTTCAAACTTTTTGGCTTTTGATAGTTCACTTTTCAGTGAAGCTATCTCTTCCCTACAACATTCCAACTCCTCAGAGAGTTTGAGGTTCTCTGATTTTATAGTGCTATACTCAGATAGTTGTTTTCTAAGGGAAGTGATTTCCTTCTCAGACTCCAACAGATCTAGGCATAGTACCTTAAACTCATGTTTAAAATCCTCTGAACTGAAATCAAATGAATTGATTACCTGATCTTCTTCTAGTTGAGCTTCTGAATCTGATTCTGACTCTTCTGCTTCTGAGTCTGTTTGAGAGGCATTGATAGCCATCATGCAGAATTCCTTTTCATCAGCATCATCCTCATCATCACTGGAGCTGGATGAGGCTTCAGAGTCCTCTTCAGTCTCACTCCATGTCTCAGCAACAAAGCCCTTCCTTATATGTTTGTTCTTGCTAGAGGAGGCTTTGTCTGAGCTGTTCTTTTTGAAGTCTTTCTCTTTCCATCTTTCTCTTCTATCCTTCTTGTCCTTGTTCTTATTTTCTGGACAGTCAGGCACAATATGGCCTGGTTTCCTGCAACCAAAACATATGATTTCTTTATTGTTATTTGATTTATCATACCTTGGTTTGTCATGACCCTTGTATGATCTCTTTCTGAAGTCTTTTCTGGCCATCTTGTAGAATCTTTTGGCTAGTAGACTTAGGAGCTCATCATTTTCTGTAGCTTTATCTTCAGGCTCCTCTTCTACAGCTTTGAAGGCTATGGTCTTTTCTTTCCTTGTGACTGGAGAAGTAGCCTTTTGTTCTTCTTCTCTATTTTTAATGAGCAGCTCATAGGATTTGAGCTTGCCCAGGAGGGCTTCAGTGGTAATCTCATTTAGACTTCTGGCTTCTTTGATTGGCCAGATTCTTGAATCCCAAGTGCTGGGGAAGCACATTAAGATTTTGTCATTCAGCTCAGTCAATGAGATTTCTTTATCCAAAGTCTTTAACTCATTGACAATCAGACTTAGTCTATTGTACATGTCAGCCACTGATTCAGCTTCTCCCTTTTTGAAGTTCTTATATTGGCTTATCAGATGGGATCTCCTGTCTTTCCTTTCATCAGCAGACCCTGAGACAATTTCAGAGAGCTTGTCCCAAATTCCTTTGGCTGAGTTGCAGTCAGCTACCTTCTGAAATATCTCATCAGACATTGTCTGAGCTAAGATGTTCATAGCCTTGGCATCTGCAGTCTTCCACTTCTTTATGTCTGCATCTGTTCCTGAAGGAGGTGGAACAACACTTGTGCTTGAGCTTGCTGGTGGACTTGGACAAACTGTCAAGACAGAATTGAAAATATCTTCGTCAATAGAATTCATGTATAATTTAATCCTTGCCTTCCAGAGTGCAAACTTAGATAGATTGCATACTGGAGGTCTGGTGCTTGCATAATCCTTATTCTATGCCATGTCTTTGAATAATATAAGATATAAAGAAAATAACCCTCTTAAGAGATTGATCTTACCAAGGATCTCTTGGTTCAGGTGTTAGCCTGTATGAGCAACCAACCACCTCTGATACCAATTGAAAGTGAGAGTAAGATTTATCTCAACTCTAGAGGGGGGGTGAATAGAGTTTATTTAAATTAATTTCACAGTTAAAATTAATCAGCAAATATAAGATTCAATTTATAGTATAGTGTAGAGTGTTAGAAAAGATTTAAAGACAAGGAAGTAAAGAGCACAGCACACAGCAAATCAATCACACAAACAAGCCAGAAGACACAAGGAAATATAGTGGTTCCCCAAAAACCTGGGTACATCCACTCTTCTACCACCCTTGGTAGGAATCCACTCAGGATGAGTTGATCAGGTGTCCTGTCACCAATGAGCTTTTGTTAAGGTGCTCAAAAACCAAAACTGGATTTTTTGATAAGGTGTCTTGCCACCACTGAGTTTTGACAAGGCTCTCAGAACTAGACAGAACTTTTGAAGGGAGTTCAAGAACCCTTTTACAGCAGAAAAAGAAAAGATAAAGAGGTGAAGTTGTCTTCTCTGTTCTCAAATCAAATGAGAGAAGACTACTGGATCTTTTGTTGTCAAAGCTCCCCCTGAGTTGTAGACAGGTTCAGGAATGGAAGCTTTGCTCTATAGTGATAGGCCTTCAGAACTTTAGATCTCCAACAAAGGATTGTTTCAGCAAAAAGGCTGAAAGATGAGGTGTCTGGAGTTCTTGAGAAGAGGCTGTGATCACTTTTCTGTAAGCAAGAATTGTATTCATGATCAGAAATTATTCGGATTCTTCAGAATTGATCACTTGTTATCTGTCACAGCTTAATTCTTCTTGTTGTGTTCTCTGTGTATGTTGTTGTGTGTTCTGCGTATGTTATTGTGTGTTCTATCTGACTGAAGATGAAAAGGAAGATCTTATTCTCAAAAAGAATCTTGTCAAAGATAGCCGTTGGCAGGCATAAATGTCTTCCATAAAAAGTCTTGTCTTCTAGAGGAAGGTCCAATAAAACATTCCCTGAATAATTCCTTGAAACTTGCTCCAGAATAAAGACAAATGGCTGGCAGATCTCCTTAACATAAATGCTGAGAGATTTCAAAAACATTCCAAAGACCGGCAGCATTAGAATCCTTAGAATCGTTGATCTCTCAAAAAAAACGTCGATCTGAGCTCTACTATCGTCGAACTGAGCTCAGAGATGGAAACAGATAAACCGACAGAAAACGTCGAACTGAGCTCGAAGATCGTCAAACTGAGCTCAGCGACCTGAAGAATAGCTGAAGAGAGATCGTCGACCTGAGCTCGAAGAACGTCGACCGGAGTTCGATGATTTAGCGAAGTTGAGCTCAGAGAGCGTCGAACCGAGTTCGACGTTTCGTCGACCTAAGCTCGACGAAAATTGCCTTAGACTTGGTTCTATATCCTTGATCTTGGAATGGTCCTGGGGGCAGCTTCAAACCTAAGTTCTAAGCCCTAGACTCATTCTAATGTTGACCTTTACAACTATACAACTAGGTCAACCTGGTTTCCTAAGACAAACATAGTGATCCTTACCCAAATTAGTAATAGTGTGTTCCAACAGTGTGTCTCGAGTGAGGCATACGACCTGGGATACGGGCGTGTCCCAGGGCATGTCATGGTGACAGGGCCAGGGATACGGGCGTGTCCGAGGCCGTGCCCTGCTCGGGTTGGTAACCGGGCAGTGTTGAGTGTGGCAGACGGCCTGTGACATGGGCATGTCACAGGGGCGTGTTTGGCACACAGCTAATGACACGGGAGTATGCCTCAGCCGTGTCCTTTTCTGGACTTTTCCAAGGCATTGATACTAGGTGAATACGGGCTAGACACGAGCGTGTCTGAAGCTGTGTCAGGATACACGACCTATGACATGGGCGTATCATATGGCGTGTCCTGGTCTGGATGAGTCGGTTCGTGTACCGCTTGCAGTACACGTCCTGTGACATGGGCGTGTCACTGGCCATGTCAACCCAAATAATAGACTTTGAGGGCGATTTGTGGCCATTCATTTCCTTCATCTGGGATCCAATGGCTTAGGCTTCTACCTGTTTTGTTTAAGTCATGGATTTGAATGAACTATTCATTCATACTTGGACTATTCTCTTTCTAAAAGAGAAGAGAGAAGGGAGAGCAAGGAGGAGGAGAAGAAGATGATCCAGCCACCGGTGGAGCTGTCGAGTTCGGATTTGAGATCCAAGGCCAGATCTGTGGAGGCAAGGCCGTTGCGGTTCTTTTCAACCAGCTAGAATTTTTATGGAGCCCAAGAGATCGTCAAGGGTAACGATCTTCCTTCATTGGATAAGTGAATTCCTCATTTATGCATGAGCATGGGATCCTCCACCAAAAGGTGGAAGAGTAAGTGATCCCCGTGGGTGGATAATTGCTATCCCCAGTTGAGTCTGCATCTAGAACCGAAAATGTGTAGTACGTGATAGGCATGATGTGTGAAGCCCATCTGAATAGGTTGGTCTGGATTGGTGATGTTGCATCCTACGCACCGGAGAATACTTTGTGTATACTCGTGTAGTTTGTGGAGTCAATGGGTTGTGCCTGTGAAGGGAAATAGCAGGAAGTACTGGGATGAGGAATTCCAGGAAAACACCCTCGTAATGCTTGTATTGTATGCTATGAAAGACCAGTTTTTTGGCACTACAGGAACTGTAGGGTTTGGGTTTAGTTTGGGTGCAGATAGAGAGTTTTGTTTAACCTGCTAAGCGACCGCGAAGGACGCTGGAATTAACTCCCCTTTTGGATTGTGAATCCAGTCCTTGGTGGACATTATGGATATTGTGAGTTACGAGCTCTTACAAAGGCTTCTTGCCGAACAGGGAAGGTGAAACTGACCCACGCCTTCAGTTGTAGCCTCGAGTATGCTGTACTCGGTGATGGCAAGGCAACATGAGCAATGGGGTGTGGTTGATCCGTTCCTGCGTTATGTCGACTGTACAAGAGAGCGTCAAGACATTAAGATTTTGTTAGCGGTATAATGAGAGTCTTAAGTCTGCGCGCCATTAAGACTAAATGCTCAAATACCGTGTAAACGGTGGTGTTGACCCTGGTTCACTGGTGCACTAAGAATGTGCCCTGAGTGCACGGATCGTCAGGCCGTGTGGCTGACAGTTATGATGGATTGATTGTGTGTTAGAGCACAATATATGATATATTTGATGATGCATTGCTCTGCAGGGAAGGAATGCCACTACCCCGGGAAAGTGGTAGGATTTTTATAAAATGGTCAGCTGAATGCTGACCGTTGCCTTGTTTGCCACCTTATGGGTGGGCTTTCCCTGTGCAGGTGCTGGAGAGCCGAGCGGAAAATGAAGGGTTGAATTCCATACTGCTACTGCTGCTGATGTTGCTGCTAGCCCTTGAAGGCTGAGCAAAATGTGTTGTATTTTACTCATGTATGGTCGGCCTGCGCACCGATGTATGCAATCCATACTGTGAAAAGAGGAACTTTAACTCCTTAAGGCCAACCTCACCATCTGTTTGCGGTATGTAGTGTGGGTCCCCGGCCGGACCTTCTATTATATATTATTTAACGGGTGAAGTCGTTACAATCTGGCCGCAAGAACACCGAAGCAACGATTCCTGAAACTTTTTTGGGCAAACAAGGGTCAAAAACGAATAACCAATCGCCCAAGAATCCAAGAAACGGGAAAAACTCACCGCTCACACGTAGATCTTGACGAGAGATTTCTGAATCTACCCTCCGATGATGATTCATGCATTGGAGCTCTTACAATCGACGACCAAAAGCTTGCGATGTCTGTCGCTTTCCATCTTTCGCAAATCGGTTTGATGACTCGGGAAGAAGACGATGAATAGGGTTCCGTCTAAATCATACACGCTCTATATATATCTAATATAATATTATATTATTAATTAAATGTCCAAACGACCAAAAACTCGAATTAACTCGGATTCCCATGAAATTCGCACCGAAGATTAATATTGATGCTACAAATTCAACGGCGAAGTCAAAATCAAAATCCGACAAACCAAACTTGGGTAAAAACACCCTGATGTTAAAACACCAAATATCCCAAAAGGCTCCACCGAGTTCCAAAAGAAACCCAACTCGCAAGGGAAAACTCAAAAACACACTAAAAAATAGGCAAGATAATATTCTAAGTCAAAGCCTCGGATACCAATGAGCAAAAGCCACACTCCAGCAATGGTACTCGTCAACTATGCATCAACGTAATGCTCTAACATCAAAAATATGTCACTAAAGGAATTAAAATAAACATCGAAAAATCAGGGCATTACAAGACAATCCTCTCCTTGGTCTTCTTAGAGCTCTCAGCTTTGAAGGCCACTATCTTCTCCTTGGCTTGAGATCAGATGGTGGTCTCCTCTTCCTTCCTAGCAGGTAGCTACATCTCATAGGAGAGCTGATTTTCAAACAATGTGTGAGGAGTTTCAGCTATCTTTTACACCTCTCTGATGGCACAGATCTTTGTGTCCCAGTCTCTGGTTAGAGATCTTAGGAACTTGTCATTCAGCTCATAAATACTTAAGACCCTCCCATAGGTCCTCAGCTCATTGACTACACTAAAGAACTTTTCATAGAACTCTGCTATGTTGTCCTTCTTATCCTGCTTGAAGGCCTAATATTCCTGATTCAGGAGGGATTTCTTGTAATCCCTAACTTCTTCAGTGCCCTCTATAAACACAATCAAGGTGTCACACATTTCCTTATCAGTTCTGTAGTGGACAAGATTCTGGAATGTTGAATCATCAATGGCACTGACAATACTATTTTGTGTCCTCTTATCCATAGTTGCTAGGATGACCTCATCCTTGGTCATCTCAGTGTATTTCTTTAGGGTTTGGACATTTGCATTTAGGGAAGAAATCTTCATAGGGATGAAGGGTCCCTCCTGAACTGTGATGAATATCCTAGGATCAGAAGCTTTCATAAACAACCTGGCCCTCTCTTTCTAGATAATAAAAGTTTCCTTCCTACAGATTGGAAGCTTCATGGACCTTAACTCCTTATGGTTCTCTCTTGAACCCATAAGGATAATCTAGAGCTACTATGGAGATCTGTTCAGACAGTTAAGTCTTTTTTAACAACCTCTCTCTGATACCACTTGAAAGTTTTTGTTTTCTAGAGTAGCTAAACACCTAGAGGGGGAATAGGTTTTTCTGCCTTTATGGACTATCTTTTAGCTTTGGTGAGTTGTGATTTAGTTTTAGGTTAGCTTTCAAGGATACACAATAGCACACAAGTTTTTTATAGTTGTTCACTAGAGTATGGGTACATCTACTATCCCTCTCACCTTTCTAACAGTGTGGTAAACAAGGCCAACTTCTCCAAACTCGGCTCTAATAGCTTACAACACAGATCACTCAAGATCTCTCAGACTCCTCCAAGTCTTACCTCAGGCCCAAGGCCCTACCACTCAGAGTAGATGATGCTCCTACAACTCAGTGATCCACTGATCACCTACCTCAGACTTTGGTCAAAGTCCTACAACTTAGGCTGGGACGATAGCCCTACAATCAGATCTATAGGAGGATCCTACACTCAGTGAATGAACTCTCCTATAGCTTAGGCACACAGGCCCTACTTTAGATCCACAGAAGGATCTTACACTCAGCCTTTATAAATCAGGCTTACAGCTCAGATCTGTTAATATCCTATAGAAAGAGTATGTTGATGATGAAATAACTCCAGAGAAAATTTTCTCTGAGTCTTCTCTCTGGACTGAGATTTCTCAGCCTTATCTTCTTCTCAGCTCCAAGGTAGCAGATCTTCAGGATGTTTTAGCTTGAGCTGGGAAGAACTCAGAAATTTTTTTTCTAAAACTTGCTAAAGAAGATCAATGAGTTTTTTGTTCTTTGTGTGTCTTCAATCAACAACCTTTTTCTGAAGTTATCAGATTATCTCTCGATGAGCTAATTGCAGAGCACTTCTGTTGGGTATTGTATCCACAATGTACCTGATTTGAAGAAGCCCTTGTACAAGCAAAGTTAAATAGATAATATATTTGATTATTTTCTTCAAGATGTGCTTGCAGTTATTCCACGCTATGTACACACCAATGTCAGGGTGCAGTGGGTCAATATACGCGGGTCTGCGCAACGTAATCCCTCGTTGAGCAGATCCATGTGTTGGCTTACGTGTACTCTCTCTATTGGAGTGTACTTATTTTCAAGTACAGGGCTAAGACAGATCAAGAGCAGACAAGGAGAAAGGATGGGTCAAAGCATCTCACGGGAAGAAAGACGAAAAATCGTCTAAGTAAGATTCAACGAGAATCACTATGTAACACCCCAAAAAGACCCAAAAAGACTCAAAATAATTTTGAGGTGCAGGTCAGGTTACACGGCCTAGGACACGGGCGTGTCCCAGGGCGTGTCGGGGGTACACGGCCTGGGACACGGGCGTGTCCCAGGGCGTGTCACGTAAATAAAATTGTGGCCCGAGTCAGAAGATTACACGGCCTTGAACCAAGCCTTAAACACGGGCGTGTCAGGTTGGACACGGGCGTGTCCAATGCCGTGTTCCGACCCGTGTACTGCTTGCAGCTCGATGAGGCGGGGGTGACACGGGCGTGTCTTAGAAATGATACGGGCGTGTCAGGCTCGACACGGGCGTGTCGATGACCGTGTTCTGGTAAACCTCAGTCGGTATGAACTGCTTAAGGGTACATGGCCTGTGACACGGGCGTGTCACAGGCCGTGTCAGCCAAAAATTTGGGTTTTTGGGCAAATCGTGGCCGTTCAGATTTCTCTCTTTTGATCCAAGGGCTCAGGTGATTTCCTGGCTGGATTTAATCCGTGAAGGGATGATGAAGATTCATTCTTCATGTGCTTAAGGAAGAGAGAAAGAGAGAGGAGGAAGAAGTAGGAGGAGGAGATCAAGCCACCGGCGGAGTTCCCGTGGTCCGATTCGTGATCCGAAGCCGGCGTTGTGAAGGCAAGGCTGCTGCGGTTCTTTCTCACCAGCTAGTTTTCGATGGCTCCTAAGAGATCGACAAGGGTAACGATCTCCCTTCTTGGACATGTGAAGTCCTTCTTTTCTGCATTGCATAGGGAAAACCCTTCCCCGCGAGTGTGCGGTGGGTCGTGGTGTCCCTTGGGGTAGATATGTGAAGTCCCCCTTGTTAGAGGCCGGAATTGGAGTACGGCTCTAGGCATGCTGTGTGAAGCCCATCTGGACGTGGTCTGGATTGGTGATGCTTGTTTGCATATCGGAGAAGGCTCCGTGATTATGGCTTGTGATGCCTTGTGCCTACCTGTTGCTTGGTGCAGCAGGAAGTACTGGACGATGTCCAGGAAATGAAGAGGGTTTGATGCAACTCTTGTGGCCGTGCGTTGCCACTTTATGAGCGGTTGAGCCGTTGGGCTGCAACTCGATAAAAAGGCAGATTGCCGAACAGGAAAGGTGAAACCGACCCGCGCCTATAAATAGCCATGGATACTTCCGTATTCGAGGTGGCACGACGACTTGAGCAACGGGGGGTGGCTGATCCGTACCTGCGTTAGGTCCGTCCGACTTGGAAGCCTGGTTATAGGTTTTGTTGGAGCGCCTAATGAGAGTCTTAGGCCCGCGCGCCGGAAAGACTAGAATGCTCAAATACCGTGTAGACGGTGGTGTTGACCCTGGTATTCCGGTACACCGAAAATGTGCCCTGAGTGCACGGACTGTCGGGCCGTGTGGCCGATAGTTGTGATGGCTTGAATGTGCCTACGCGCACATAGTTGCTATATGATGCCATGCTTTGCAGGGAAAGAATGCTAATGCCCGAGAAAGGGGTAAGATTGTTATAATTTGGTCAGCTGAATGCTGACCGTTGCATTGTTTGCCACCGGTTGGGTGGATTGTTCCCGTGCAGGTGCTGGAGAGCCAAGTGGTAGGTGAAGGGCTGAAGCCCTACTGCTGTTGCTACTGCTGCTGCGGCTAGCCCTTGAAGGCTAAGCGAATATTTTTGCTTATTTGCTTTTACTCATGTATGGCCGGCCTGCGCGCCGAGGTTTGTAAACCATACGTTGTAAAAAGAGGAACTGTAAGGCCTTAAGGCCAAACTCTATGTAGTTGTGTACATTCCGTGATATATATAAAGGTGGTTTATATATTGGACATTCCTGGTTAGAGTTCAAATTACTACTTAAAGCTTCCGCTAGAATGCTCTGAGTTAGGATTCGTGGTTGGTTTGGTATTATCCTGTGACCTCACCGTCTGTTTGTGGCATATAGTGTGGGGCCCCGGCCGGACCTTCTACTATACGTCATTTAACGGATGGGGTCGTTACACACTAAGTGATTCTCGCCGATTCGACGAGAATCACTAGTGATTCTCGCCGAATCGTCGAGAATCACTAGCCGATTCTCGCCGACTGCACCCGGCTGACTCAACGCCTTCAAGAAATCTACCAAGTAAGAATCGTCGAGAATGACTCTGCATTCTTGACGATTTGTCAAGAATGGATGATGATTCTCGACGATTCTTTTCGATTGGTAAGCTATTCAGATAGAATTCTTCTAAGTAGAATTCGATGGGAATCATAAGTGATTCTCGCCGAATCGTCGAGAATCACCAATGATTCCCGCCGAATTTGCCTTAGGCGATTTTTGTTGGCTCGCTGGACCAGACCAAATGTTCAGGCACAGCTTTGAACTGGACTTAAGGTTTCTTTTGGTGGGGCCCACAACGGTCATAAAGGTTGATCTACAGTATAAATACTCGTGTATTTTTAACCTTAAGTGTAATCAATACATACGAAAAAGAACGAGCCGCCGACTTGACCTAGCAGATCGCGGTATTTCTTCTGCCCCAGTCGCCGCTCGTGAAGGTGGTCGCCGCCGCTGATTGTGGATTCTTCCTGATCTCCCGACGACAGAAGATTAGCCAAGCAACACGTCTCACGTGTCTATCTTGGGATCTTTTGTCTCGTGGTTTGTTGAACGGGAATACCTTCTCCTTCCGAATCGATTGAGACGATCGATCCAAGTAAGATATTTGGTAGACCTTGCTAGCTTTGCTACGAAGTTTGGATCTCGAAAGCATCGCCGCCGCTCTCCTTTGCAGCCGCCGATCTTGATAGAATCGCTGTCGCAAGCCTTGCCGCCGCCGATCTCGGGGAGATCCTTTCCAAGTGAGAGCTAAGGTCGTGGACTCTTCGTCTTCTTCAAGAATGCGTCATCGAACGAAGAGAGACACCTAGCGCTCCATAAGTAGTTTATATTTTATACATTCCATTTTTACTTTTGTTGTAAAGGAACGTTGGTTCCTCTTTGTAAGGGTTGGGTGCAACTCATGGTGGAGGAGTGGTGACTCCTTCGGTTGGAAGGGTTCCTTCTAATAGAGTGAGGATTGGATTTCAATCCGGTTGGTTAAGTGACCGAGTCGTCCCGTGTTGGGAGATAGGTCGAAGGGGGAAGTGGACGTACCCAAATCGGGGAACCACTACAACTGCCTGTGTCTTTCTGTGCTTTGTTTGTTTTCTTTTATTGTGCGGGTAGAATTTTAATTCCGCAATAAGACTACGCATCACCTATCCCCCCTAGGTGAAGTTAGTTGGCACTAGTGTGACTTTCAAGTGGTATCAGAGGGAGGTTACTCATCAAAAAGGTTAAAACCTTGAGTAAGTTCCTTCAACTAGTGTCAAGAAGAAGGCAGATATCTACTATGGACGGACTCAAGTACTCAGGCAAGATCCCAGTGTGCACCAGATTAAACTTTCCTATCTGGAAGGAAAGGATTAGATTTTACAAGGAAGTAGTCGACCCCCGACTCTTCATGATCGTGGAGGAGGGACCTTATATTCCCACTAAGGCCTCCACCATTGATCCTACCAAAATGGTGCTAAAGAAGCTTTCTGAAATGGACAAGGACGAGATGGTGCTGGTTGGACTTGACAAGAAAGCACAAAACATTCTAGTCAGCGCAGTCGATGACTCCATGATGCAGAACTTCTGCAACTACAGGACAGCCAAGGATATCTGGCACAACCTGATTATTCTGATGGAGGGCACAGATGAAGTGAGGGATGATCGGAGATCCCTCCTGAACCAGAAATATGAGGCCTTCAGGCAAGGGCCCAAGGAAGAGATCGGAGTTACCTTCGAGAATTTCCTCAAGATCGTCAATGCCCTAAAGGGATATGGAAGAGTGTTCACTAATGGTGAACTGAATGATAAATTCCTTAGGTCCCTTACTAAGGAATGGGACACGAAGATTTGCGCCATCCGAGAGTTTGGCAAATTAGCAGAAACCGATCCTCGGATACTATTTGGGAAGCTTATGTACTATGAGCTTCAGCTGAACACGAGGAAAGCAGAAGAAGTTGAGAAAGCCGCAGCAAAAGAAAAGACTGTTGCCCTAAAATCCATTCACTCTAGGAAAGGCAAGGGTGCTGCCTCATTCCGTTCATGGAAAAAGGATGAGGAGGAAGACTCCGAGCCATGCTCCTCTGGCTCAGAGCTGTCTGAAAAAGACTTTTCCCTCATCACTCGGGAGTTTAAGAAGTTCCTCAAGTTGAGTAATCAAAGAAAGAGAGACGGCTCCTCCTCCAGACATCAGAAGAAGAATTATTCTTCTGACAGGTATGAATCCAAACAGAACAAAAATCGCTCTAACGACATCATTTGTTTTGGGTGAAATAAGCCAGGACACGTCGTGGCTGACTGCCACCAAGGCAAGAGAGATAAGGGGAAGGGAGAGGAGCACAAGTCCTCTAGAGATAAGAAGAAAGAGAGGAGCTACATTACCAAAAAGCCAAAGACACTGAGTGAGTCTGATTCCTCAGACTCTAGCGATGATGAGGAAGCCTACTTCGGGCTAGTGGGTCGCTCTGACTCTGAAGGAGTATGCCCCCCATTCACTGGGAAGGTAAAAGCTCGTACCCCCCTCTCTGACTCTGACTATGAGTCTCCTGATGATGATCTCGAGGACAGCCCATCTGCCCGAGAAGCTGAGCTCCTCGAAAAGTATGAGCTTCTGCTCAATACCTTCGAGGAATGTCGCAAGAGATTGAGGGCTCAGAAAAAGGAAGTCAAATTCCTTAAGGTCGAGGGTGTCTCCCTAAGGGAAGAGATCACTAGCTTGATTTATCTCCGACAGGAGCACCTGGACCTGATCTCTAAGCACTCAGAGTCTCTAAGTCTCCTTGACCTTAAACAGGAAGAAATCAATCAGCTGGAAGAACAACTTGCGACAGAAAGGAAGATTGTCCAAAGCTTCTCTATGCCAAAGACTGTTCTTCCACTAGTTGATACCTTCTCTGCTCAGGCTAAGGGGGCTGGCTTGGGGCATGTGGGTGTGCCTGGTAAATCATCCAGGAGAAACAAAAAGCAGAGGAAAAATAAGGCTGCTAAGAAGGCCTCTGCTGCAGAAAAGGGAAAGGCCCCACTCAACCCTATTGTATTCAGGAAGCCTGGCTTTCCCTGCAATGAACAGGACTTTGAGTCAACCTATGGCCACTTCTTCCGGCCCTCGGTTGAAAAGCCCAAGAGCCGTTATGATGGTTGGGCCTTCCCCCGCAACTTTGGTGAGAGTGTCTTCAATGCACCTTACGAGGAAATCCAAGTGGAGTATTATGGCCACTTCTCTAGCGGCCATAATAGGAAGTAGGCACCAAAAGCCAAGCCCGTTATACTGAAGGAACAGGAGGTGAAGAAATCATGTGACTGCTGTCATCATGATGGCTCCACCTCCAGATCCAAGGCCCCGGCTGGACCCACCGTTCCCAGGGTGAAGCAGGAGCCTAGGAAAAGGTACAACAGATTTGATTGTTGGTGCTGTGGCAAAGTTGGTCACTTTTTCGTGGATTGCTGGTTTAATCCGAGATATAACGAGACTCCTCATGTTAGTAATGCGAGACCGACCACTCGTAGGGTTAACCTTCTGAGGGGGAGTATGCTAACAAGGAATCTAGGACCCAAGTTCGATTGGGTTCCTAAGGGAAACTGATTCTGTTTTGTAGGTATGTCCAAAGGCTACCAAAACTCCTATATGGTACTTAGACAGTGGATGCTCCCGGCATATGACTGGGACAAGAAGCCTGCTGCGTGATTACTCTCCAGTCGAAAATGGACCCAAAGTCATCTTTGGAGGATCAGATCGAGGAGTCACTAGAGGTTACAGTATGATTTCCAACGGTATAGTCTCTATCACCGATATGGTTTATGTCGAAGGGTTGAATCATAACCTGATCAGTGTAAGTTAGTTGTGTGATAAAGGTTATGGAGTTAAGTTCTGTAAGGATAAATGCCTGATAATATCGTGTGCCTCTTCGGAGACGGTATTAACAGGCATTATGTAACGTCCCAATTCGCGCAAGGCCCCTCACACGTGTTCTAAGTCAAGAGACTCAACTAGGGCTCGGGGTGCACCGACGCGAGGTGTCAGGTGCATAGAATAAGTGTAGGGTTGGGTTCAAGGATACCCCAACTAGTAGCCGAGATGAGGGAACTCGGCTAAGTAAAAGTCGTCGAGAATGGAGGTTGATGCTCGTCGATCGTCGAGAATGGAGGACTGATTCTCGCCGATTCGACGGGTATCGGTGGTCGATACCCGCCGGACTCAGAACTGCAGTAGGCTAAGGGAAAATCGTCGAGAGTGCCTGACGATTCTCACCGATCGCCGAAAGTACCCGGTGATACCCACCGACCGTCGAGTATCAACAAGGGAAAATCATCGAGTATCATTATTGATACTCGACGGATTCGTCGAGAATGACCCGCCAATACTCGCCGATCGACGGAAATCACTGGCTGATTCCCGCCGAATTTGACTTGGGCGTTTTCTGCGCCCAGGCCGATTCACCGGCTTGTACAGGCGAACCGAACTGGACCTCGGGATTCGTGCTGAGTGATCCTGGACCGGTCACTTCAAATGAAACCTAATTTGGGTGGTCCAATTAGAGAGTGATACGTGGCGGAAGGGACTTAACCTAATACATAATATAAAAAGGAAGTAAACCAAACCCTAACCATCGCATCCGATCCTTCTTGCCGAGCCGTCACCGTGCAAACCGACGGGAGCGGAAGAGGAGATATCGCGGGTCGCCGGAGCCGGATTCTGGAGGAAAAGCTCTGCTGTTTCCGTGGAAGAACACTGCTAACGAAGCCAAGGATGCCGCCACGAAGAATAACGTGATCCATGGCCGGCAACGGAGGAAACGCCGGAAATGAAGTGAGTTTCCTCCCCTCTCCCTTGGTGCTAGATCTATAGTTATTCTTAGGCTAAACATCGACTCAAACGAGTCTTGATGTGTGAGATGAAGCTTTCTAGGAAGGCCATGCTAGAGCTTGTGCTCTAAAGCTTAGTCGTCTTCAACCTCCCCTCGCTTCAAAGTGATGATAGGGGTGGTCTCGTGAAGAGGAAATGGCGTCAAGAGGGAGAATAAGGGTGGAGGAATTTCTGGCTGCGATTTGGGGAAAATCGCTTGAGGAGGAAGATGAACGGATGCCGTTCACTTCGCTTCAAGATGCGTGCAGAATCTGTATTCTGCACGCAGCGACCTTCTTGGCTATTTTTAAGCAAGAAGGGGGCGGATCTGGGCTTTCGACTAAACACGAAAGTTGTAGCCCTTGAAATTACCTTTCCAACGAGTGGTTGCACGTTTCCATGCAATACCTGTAGCCACGGGAAAGTCTGTTTGAATCTGCTGCGGTTGGAAGTTAATGCCCAGGAATTCTGTATCCTGTACGCAGCAGACTTCGAGTTGCATTTCTGGTATGATGTGACCGGATCTGGGCTTTTGCCTAAACACGAAAGTTGTAGCCCTTGAAATTACCTTTCCAACGAGTGGTTGCACATTTCCATGCGATACCTATAGCCACGGGAAAGTCCGTTTGAATCTGCTGCGGTTGGAAGTTAATGCCCAGGAATTCTGTATCCTGTACGCAGCAGACTTCGAGTTTCATTTCTGGTATGATGTGACCAGATCTAGGCTTTTGACTAAACACAAAAGTTGTATCCCTTGAAATTACCTTTCCAACGAGTGGTTGCACGTTTCCATGCGATACCTATAGCCACGGGAAAGTCCGTTTGAATCTGCTGCGGTTGGAAGTTAATGCCCAGGAATTCTGTATCCTGTACGCAGCAGACTTCGAGTTGCATTTCTTGTATGATGTGACAAGATATGGGGTTTCAACTAAACACAAAAGTTGTAGCCCTTGAAATTACCTTTCCAATGAGTGGTGGAACGTTTTCGGGCAATACCTATAGCCACGGGAATCCTCAGTCAAAGTTGCTGACCAGATTACATACAATTCTAGGTGATTATAATATGAACTTGGATTCGATGGAATAGATGTTGCAATTCATCTCGAGGTTGGGTGAATTCTTTTGTGTTAATCACCGAGGTAATGTGAAGATTGATGTTTGAGGACTTGAATTCCTAAGTCGAGATGTGAATCAAGCCTAAGTGAATGAAAGGCTTTGTTATATTTGGTAGATCACCATTATGCGCATTATCTATAATATGTTGAATTCATTTGGAAGGATTTGTAAATTGTTAAAACTATGGCCAGGATGTGTAATGGATTGATGGAAGGGAATGGATAGTCCAATGCTTAGAGTGTTGTCTCCCCACGGGTAGCATTGTGAAAGTTAACAAGTGCGGTGTTGACCGTCACTAATGGGAATGAGGTTGAGTTGGATAAAATTGGACGGTTGGGCTTGGTCCTCGGTGTTCACGTCCCGAGGCTCCTTCCATATTTGATGGATGGTTGGGCTTGGTCCTCGTGCTTTCTCCGAGGCTCCTTCCATGCCACGGAATTGTGGAATTACATGTGGTGTGAGTCGACACGCGGTGTCGTAATCCGGGTTAAGGATAGTGTGGCAGGTCTACGGGCTCGCCAATCGTCACACCGATGGGAGTTGACAGTTAGACCTTGGGAGGTTGGGCTTGGTCCTCGGTGTTCACGTCCCGAGGCTCCTTCCGTGCCAAGTGAACGGTTGGGCTTGGTCCTCGTGCTCATTTCCGAGGCTCCTTCCGTGTCATACCATAGGCTAGTCAGGGGCTAGGATCTTGGTGCATATTTACCCGAGAGAACCCGCTGAGCCGTAGTACGCATGTGAGCTCCACTGTTGTGTTCCTAGCGTGGAGGCGTACGGAGGCCTAGGCCAGGTAGTGTGGAGACCAGCCTAGTAGTGGAGATGCCCGCTCCACTGTCACCGTTTGGCCACGATGGTTGATGCCTGAGAGGTTAGCTACCTGCTCGAATAGTGGGAACTATAAGTCTGTGTCGACATAGCAATTGCATGTGCTTGAGTATGGGTGTGTCATTGCATTGCATACATAGCATTGCACTTCATTATATACACAAGACCCTCATCGTATAAGTTTGTATGGGCACTCCTATACGATGAGTTACTTTCTGCTGAACGACCCTCAACTTATATGCTTGTATGGGCATCCATATAAGTTGAGTTACTTACTGTTCTAGTTATATACTCTCTTGCTGCTGTAGTTCGTAGATTTGAAATAAGAGCTTGTTTATTATACACTACTGATGTTGCTGCTTATAATATGTATACTCACTTCACCTATTGTACTACTGTTATTTATATATTGTACCTGTTCCTTTCTCCGCCCGATGCCGAGGAGTCGCCGGGGGAGCGGATGTGAAACCACTTAGTCTTTTTGACTAACGGTTGCTACGTCTTCCTTTTTAGGAGGAAACCCCGCAGGTGGAGCAGCAGGCTATGCAGACGGACAGCCATGCCAGGGTGACAGGGCCTGAAGGGATGGTACCATCCCTACCGTCGGTTACAGATGTGAGTGAGAGAGAGATTTTGCTGTAGCCCTTCGGGGCAATTCTGTTTACGTACTCTGATATTAGAAGCTTGTTGTAGCTTCTTTATTTATGATATTATGGACATATGCTTGGTGTGGATTTGACTTTCATATTATTATGGTTGGGTTGACATTTATCTGTTGATATTGTTGGTAGCCGGCAGAATAGGCGTCTTGTGGTATAGGCTAGGCTGAGTCCTAGTGTTACTGCAAGGCGGCTGTTCTAGACATAATACCCCTCTCGTGTCGTGTCTTGTGTTTTGGGAGGGGGGGATCTTACAAATGGTATCAGATTGCTACGATCCTCCAAGGCGAAAGTCACTTAACAATGGTGCCACCCCCGTTTGATTGGTCAGTTTGGGGACAAGCTGACTTAGCGGAAGCAGTGGTGTGCCCATATGTAATTCACACTAAGTTGTCCATCTTTAACCATTAGATTAGCCAACCTAACCCTAGGTTTGTACCTTATGTGTAGATCCCAACACATATTGAGCCAGTAAGGGGCACCCCCGCCCCGTCCGTACCTACACAATTCCAACAATCAGAGCTGGGGCAGACGCTCACAGCTATTCTGGACGCCTTTAGGTCCCAATCTCAGCAGACACATGTACAACAACAGGGTCCGGGATCTAGTTGGTTAAGCGTTTTCCGAGCTCTCTCCCCTCCCGCTTATGTTGGGACAGAGTCGGCAGTGCGTACGGAAGAGTGGCTCGACACTATACAAGAGTTGTTAGCTGGAATAAGATGTCCAAATAACATGGCGGTGACCCTTGTGGTGACACTCTTAGAGATACACGCCAAAAGGTGGTGGAAGTCCCTCATGGGCTCCACTTTTCGTGGAAGAGTGTACACGGACATTAGTTGGAGCGAATTCTCCGAAGCCTTCTTAGAGCATTTCATCCCCTCGGCCGCTCGGGATGGTCTGGAAGAGAGATTTTTGCAACTTAAGCAAGGGTCCATGTCGGTGACGGAGTACCAACGGGAGTTTCAGCACCTGGCTAGATTCGCTGACTCCTATGAGCTGGATTATAGAGGGTACGCCAAAAGATTCTACAAAGGCTTGCGAGACCCCCTAAGGCAAGCCCTTTTGTTTATAGCGGACTCTAGTCTGGCGGAGATTATTGATATGGTGAAGAGATTGGAAGCGGACCACTTGGGAAGTGGTAAGAGGCCAGCAGAGGGCGTGATGGAAGCCGGCCCCAGCAACAGAAGGAGGTTTGACAATAAAAGAGGAAGAAGATATCAGAGGGGTGGCGGGCGTTTTCCCCAGAAATTTGGAGAGGAGCGCCCGGTTCCACAACCGCTAGCATTACCTCCACCTCCACAGTTTCAGCAACACGGCGGAAGGCAGGAACGGGTGTGCTTCGAATGCAACCACCCGGGCCACATTCGACGCTACTGCCCATAACTGTTTGGTGATGCGCCTCTTGCTTTCCCTCCAGCAGCCCCTCGGGGGCGGGGATATGTGTGTGGTCGAGGACAAGGACCACGAGGAAGAAACCCCGGACCCGCTCGAGATCAGATGTATGCCCTGGACATGACTCAAGAGCGGAACCCTCAAGAGATGATTGCAGGTACGATTCGAATTAGTCATTTTTCTTTCATTAATATTCTCTAGTTGCTTGAGATATACTAGACATCTAGCTTGAGTATTATTAATGACACTTAGGCACCGTAATGGTCGGCGGGAAACCGGCTCATACGTTATTTGATACCGGTGCCAAGTGAACGGTTGGGCTTGGTCCTCGTGCTCATTTCCGAGGCTCCTTCCGTGTCATACCATAGGCCAGTCAGGGGCTAGGATCTTGGTGCATATTTACCCGAGAGAACCCACTGAGCCGTAGTATGCATGTGAGCTCCGCTGTTGTGTTCCTAGCGTGGAGGCGTTTGGAGGCCTAGGCCAGGTAGTGTGGAGACCAGCCTAGTAGTGGAGATGCCCGCTCCACTATCACCGTTTGGCCACGACGGTTGATGCCTGAGAGGTTAGCTACCTGCTCGAATAGTGGGAACTATAAGTCTGTGTCGACATAGCGATTGCATGTGCTTGAGCATGGGTGTGTCATTGCATTGCATACATAGCATTGCACTTCATTATATACAGAAGACCCTCATCGTATAAGTTTGTATGGACACTCCTATACGATGAGTTACTTTCTGCTGAATGACCCTCAACTTATATGCTTGTATGAGCATCCATATAAGATGAGTTACTTATTGTTCTAGTTATATACTCTCTTGCTGCTGTAGTTCGTAGATTTGAAATAAGAGCTTGTTTATTATACACTACTGATGTTGCTGCTTATAATATGTATACTCACTTCACATGTTGTACTACTGTTATTTATATATTGTACCTGTTCCTTTCTCCGCCCGGTGCCGAGGAGTCGCCGGGGGAGCGGATGTGAAACCACTTAGTCTTTTTGACTAACGGTTGCTACGTCAACCTTTTTAGGAGGAAACCCCGCAGGTGGAGCAGCAGGCTATGCAGACGGACAGCCAGGCCAGGGTGACAGGGCCTGAAGGGACGGTACCGTCGCTACCGTCGGTTACAGATGTGAGTGAGAGAGAGATTTTGTTGTAGCCCTTCGGGGCAATTCTGTTTACGTACTCTGATATTAGAAGTTTGCTGTAGCTTCTTTATTTATGATATTATGGACATATGCTTGGTGTGGATTTGACTTTCATATTATTATGGTTGGGTTGGCATTTATCTGTTGATATTGTTGGTAGCCGGCAGAATAGGCGTCTTGTGGTACAGGCTAGCCTGAGTCCTAGTGTTACCGCAAGGCGGCTGTTCTGGGCAGAAGACCCCTCTCGTGTCGTGTCTTGTATTCCGGGAGGGGGGGGGTCTTACACATTAGGAGTAGAAACATCTTCTGTTTAGATTTTCTTAGTTTAGATTCATCTACCCCCGTGTGCCTAGTAGCAACAGGCAGTGTATCTCTTTGTGAACAATGGCACAAGAGATTGGCACATATTAATTTCAAGACAATTAGTGTGTTGTTTTCTAAAAACTTAGTAAGGGATGCCCCCATCATTAAGTGCATCAAAGATAGCCCCTGTCCTGCATGCCAGAAGGGCAAACAGACTCGGGCTACCTTTAAGGGCATTGCAGACAAAGACTCCTCCAGATGTCTTTATCTTCTGCATATGGACCGTTTTGGTCCAATGCAAGTTCATAGCTTGGGAGGCAAGTCTTATACGCTAGTGATTGTTGATGATCACTCTCGGTTTACTTGGGTGTTCTTCTTAAAAAGCAAGTCTGATACGTTTGACATCTTCACTAGTTTTATCAAGCAAATTCAGAACGAACTTAACTGCTCGGTGGTCAAAATCAGAAGTGACCATGGAACAGAGTTCGAGTCTGGTGCTATGACAGAGTTCTGTGACGAACTTGGTATCTTTCATGAGTTTTCCTCCCCGCGCACTCCTCAGCAGAATAGAGTTGTAGAGAGGATAAATAGAACACTCATTGAAGCTTGCACGATAATGTTGAATGACACTTCTCTCCCAGAATACTTCTGGGCAGAGGCTGTCAACACAGCTTGTCATGTACAAAACCGGGCCTTGATCAACAAGAGCCATCGTAAGATGCCTTATGAGCTACTAAAAGGCAGGAAACCAACCATGTCCTATTTTAGGATCTTTTGCTACAGATGCTATGTACTAAATAACGGGAAGTACCCGCGTACTAAGTTTGGTGAAAAATGCTTCGAAGGCATATTTATGGGCTATAGTAGCCATAGTCGGGCATATAAAGTTTTCAATAAGAAAACCCTAGTGGTAGAGGAATCCATAAATGTTGTATTTGATGAAGGAAGCTTGATTAACAGCAATTCTTCCAGTGGTCTTCTTGAAGATGCAGGTACAAGAATTGAACAGCTTAGTCTTGATGAGACCGCTAAAGATGCAACTCCCAAGTACGTCAAAGTCTCCACCACAACGCCTACCGGAGATGATGACGGTCAGAATGGAGTTATCCTCCCTGAAGAGGAAGGAGCCCCAGAAAATGTTAGAGCTCCAGATGCCAGACTGTTAGAGCTTCATCACGTGAGGGATCATCCAAGAAATCAAATCATTGGAGATCCCCGTGACGGTGTCAGAACTTGTCGAGGTACAATTAATGAGATTCTGCATTTTAGCTTTCTGTCACAGGTTGAGCCAAAAAAGTTCGACGAAGCGAACAAGGATGCATCTTGGATCTTGGCCATGCAAGATGAACTGCATCAATTTGAATGATGCAACGTCTGGACGCTGGTTCCCAGACCAAAGGGGCAGAACGTGATTGGCACAAAGTGGATCTTCAGAAATAAACTGGATGAACACGGTGTCATCATGAAGAACAAGGCCAGACTGTGGCTCAAGGATACAGACAGGAGGAGGGGATCGACTTCTACCAAACGTTTGCACAGGTTGCAAGGCTCGAGGCGATCAGATTGTTCCTAGCATATGCCTCTCACAAAGGATTCACAGTCTATCAGATGACGTGAAATCGGCATTCTTAAATGGCAACCTGAAAGAGGAAGTATATGTCGCACAAACCCCAGGTTTTGTTAATCTGACTTATCCCAATCATGTATATTTTCTTAATAAAGCTTTATATGGCTTAAAACAAGCTCCTCGAGCTTGGTATGAGACTCTGTCTAGCTTTCTTCTTGAGAACAAGTTCTCTAGAGGAAAAATAGATAAGACATTGTTTCTTAGGGAAGTCAAAGGCAAGATTTTGCTGGTGCAAATCTATGTCGATGACATAATATTCGGGTCAACGGATAACAACCTTTTCAAGAAGTTTTCCAAACTTATACAAGGGAAGTTTGAAATGAGTAGTATGGGAGAGCTGAAGTATTTCTTGGTACTTCAAGTGAAACAGTTTGAGGATGGGATTTTCATCTCTCAGACGAAGTTCACAAATGAACTCCTCAAGAAATTCGGAATGAAGAGTGCAACCTCTATGAGGACTCCAATGGGATCCACTGTGTCTCTAGACAAGGATGAGAAAGGGAAACCTTTTGATGAAACAAAGTACAGAAGCATCATTGGATCCCTGCTCTACCTTACTGTAAGTAGACCGGATATTATGTTCTCCACATGCATTTTTGCCAGATATCAGGTGAACACTAAGGAATCTCACTATGTCGCTGCAAAGCGAATTATTAGATACCTTAAGGGTACACCTAATCTTGTCTTGTGGTACCTGAGAAACAAAGATGTCGAGCTAATAGGTTTTTCAGATGCTGACTTTGCAGGAAGCAGGGATGATAGGAAAAGAACTTCCGGGACGTGTCAATTCCTCGGAAGAAGGCTTATCTCATGGAACAGTAAGAAGCAAAATTGTGTCGCAACCTCCACAACTGAATCTGAGTACATCTCAGCAGGCAGCTGTTGCGCACAACTTCTATGGATCAGAAATCAACTCAAAGATTATGACCTGAAGTTCAGCGAAGTTCCGATGTATTGCGACTCCTCGAGCGCAATAGCAATTGCGAACAATCCTGTATCGCACAGCAGAACGAAGCATATTGAAGTGCGCTATCACTTCATTCGGGAGCATGTGGAAAACAAAGACATATCTCTCTGCTATGTCTCCACGGATAAGCAGGTTGCAGATATCTTCACAAAGCCCCTAGACGAGGCCAAGTTCAGTCTCTTCAAAACTGAACTCGGCATGCTGAATAATGAAGTGTGAAGTCCGTACGGCTCAAAGCTCTTTGATCAAGGGGGAGCATCAGCAAGGAACTCAAGCTCGAGCATGGATGCAAGATCTGAGGGGGGAGCATGTGGCTCCAAGTGAAGTCCCGGATTTGCAGAAGCCGAAAAGGGGGAGATTACCCTCTCGGCTAAGGCTAAGATGGCTCCAAGTATGCTCTCAGGAAAATGGTAATGAATTTCAATCTCAACTGAATTCGTATTTTATGATTTTCATATGCTCTATTCACCTTAGCGTGTAGGGTTTAGGCTTCTTCAAATAGGGGGAGATTGTTGGGTATTGTATCCACAATGTACCTGATTTAAAGAAGCCCCTGTACAAGCTAAGTTGAATAGATAATGTATTTGATGATTTTCTTCAAAATGTTCTTGCAGTTATTCCACGCTAAGTACACACCAATGTCAGGGTGTAGTGGGTCAATATACACGGGTCTGCGCAACGTAATCCCTCATTGAGCAGATCAGTGTGTTGGCTTACGTGTACTCTCTCTATTGGAGTGTACTTATTTTCAAGTACAGGGCTGAGACAGATCAAGAGCAGACAAGGAGCAAGGATGGGTCAAAGCATCTCACGGGAAGAAAGACGAAAAATCGTCTAAGTAAGATTCGACGAGAATCACTAAGTGATTCTCGCCGAATCGTCGAGAATCACTAGTCGATTCTCGCCGACTGTACCCGGCTGACTCAACGCCTTCAAGAAATCTGCCAAGTCAGAATCGTCGAGAATGACTCTACATTCTCGACGATTCGTTGAGAATGGATGATGATTCTCGACGATTCTTTCCGGTTGGCAAGCTATTCAGATAGAATTCTTCTAAGTAGAATTCGACGGGAATCATAAGTGATTCTCGCCGAATCGTCGAGAATCACCAATGATTCCCGCCGAATTTGCCTTAGGCGATTTTCATTGGCTCGCTGGACCAGACCAAATGTTCAGGCGCTGCTTTGAACCGGACTTAGGGTTTCTTCTGGTGGGGCCCACAACGGTCATAAAGGTTGATCTGCAGTATAAATACTCGTGTATTTTTAACCTTACGTGTAATCAATACATACGAAAAAGAACGAGCCGCCGACTTGACCTAGCAGATCGCGGTATTTCTTCCTCCCCCATCGCCGCTCATGAAGGTGGTCGCCGCCGCTGATCGTGGATTCTTCCTGATCTCCCGGCGACAGAAGCTTAGCCAAGAAACGCATCTCATGTGTCTATCTTGAGATCTTTTGTCTCTTGGTTTGTTGAACGGGAATACCTTCCCCTTCCGAATCGATTGAGACGATCGATCCAAGTAAGATCGTTGGTAGACCTTGCTAGCTTTGCTACGAAGTTTTGATCTCGAAAGCATCGCCGCCACTCTCCTTTGCAGCCGCCGATCTTGATAGAATCGCTGCCGCAAGCCTTGCCGCCGCCGATCTCGGGGATATCCTTTCCAAGTGAGAGCTAAGGTCGTGGACTCTTCGTCTTCTTCAAGAACGCGTCATAGAACGAAGAGAGACACTTAGCGCTCCATAAGTAGTTTGTATTTTATACATTCCATTTTTACTTTTGTTGTAAAGGAATGTTGGTTCCTCTTTGTAAGGGTTGGGTGCAACCCGTGGTGGAGGAGTGGTGACTCCTTCGTTTGGAAGGGTTTCTTCAAATAGTGTGAGGATTGGATTTCACTCCGGTTGGTGAAGTGACTGAGTCGTCCCGTGTTGGGAGATAGGTCGAAGGGGGAAAGTGGATGTACCCAAATCGGGGAATCACTATAACTGCTTGTGTCTTTCTGTGCTTTGTTTGTTTTCTTTTATTGTGCAGGTAGAATTTTAATTCCGCAATAAGACTGCGCATCACCTATCCCCCCCCTAGGTGAAGTTAGTTGGCACTAGTGTGACTTTCAACTTCTTCGTTTTTAGGAAGAAGATGAGTTGATTGAAAAATCTCTCTTCAAAAAAGTTGACTATGCTTTCTCAGAACTCTGCACTTTGTTTCTGCTGTCCAATGGCTCTTTGAGCAGTATAGACAGCTAGAGTAGTTAGCAGCACTACCACTTTTGCATTAATTACCGTACAGCAAACAATTGGCTCCTTTTGTCCTGTAGCAAGATGATCTCGTGTTGTCTGAATTTTTGCTGACGTCAACATGATTCATCACTTGTGGACTTGGCAAAAATTCTAGTAATTCTGCATGGGCCTTGAGTGAAGCCTTATCACTCAACGCACTGGTACTTAGCTAAATTCTAATTGGTGGTGTTGAGTGTGTTGATTGATCCATTATCACTTAACGAATGTAGACAATTTGGGTCTAATAGCTTATATTTCGAGTGAACCTTCAACACTCGATGCATCTAGACTTAGTTGATTTACTCTGCTAGAAGGTGTTGAGTGAGGCTTCTTCACTCAACGCTTTCTGACTTTGCTTGTTTTCTTGATGAGGTGTTGAGTGGCATGTCTTCAATCAATGCTTATGTACTTAGTAGGATTATCTGTTAAGGAGGCGTTGAGTGAACTGCATTCACTCAACACTTCTGGATTTAGAAAGATTTCTTTGAAAGCAACCCTGCAGCTTTGACTATATGTTGTCCTGTCGATGCTTTTGCTTCTTATAGTTGAGTGAACTACCTTCACTCAACGCTTTTGGACTTAATCAGATTTCTGCTTTGGCAATACAGAGGCTTTGACTACCTGAGCATCACTTGATTCTTTTTGCCTCTTGGCATTGAGTGAATTGTCTTCACTCAACACTTTTGGACTTAACCAGATTTCTTCTTTGGTAATACAGAGGCTTTGATTTCCTGAGCATCATTCAATGCTTTTAGCCTCTTGGCATTGAGTGAACTTCCTTCATTCAATGCTTCTGGACTTAACTAGATTTCTGCTTTTCCAGCATCCTATTACGAGTCAATCTATTATTGTGACTTTGACAACCTGTCAAATCAGTTCAATAGAGAACAACCTGCTTACATTGAACTTAGGGCATATATCAAATACATTCATGTGTATACCATTTACTTGTGGGTCTTCTTCAAATCTAGGACATTGTGATCAATGGACCCAACATACATACTTAGTGTGAATCACAAATGGGCATACCACTGCTACCACAAATGTGGTTTGTCCGCTAACCGAATAATCGAGCGGGGGTAACACCACGTTCAAAGACTTCTTTATCATAGGATCGTTGCAAACTGATACCATTTGTAAACCCCCCTCCCGGAACACACGATACAACTGAGGAGAGTCTTATGCTCAGAATAACCACCTTTTGTTATCATCAGCACATGGGCTAATCAGTACCACAAGCCACCTATCCTGCCGGCTAATCCGATATCACAATGCCAACCCAACCAAAAGAAGAGCACAGAAGTCATAATATCACAATAAGAAAATGTACAAAAAGAGTACATCAATAATAGGAAGCTGCATCAACTTCTTTAATATCAGAGTACACAAAACAATGCTCGAAGGCTACATCATAATGCTCAAACTCACATCGGTCACAGAAGGAATTGAGGGTATCGTCGTATGAGGCTCTGTCTCCCTAGCCTGGTTGTCCTCCTATACAAGGCGTTGTTGCTACTCCATTTGTGGATTATCCTCCTAAAATGGTAGGCGTAGCAACTGTTAATCATAAATACTAAGTGGTTATCACATCCTCTCACCCCATCAACTCTTAGGCATCAGGCGGAGGATAAGAAGGAGGAGCTCAATATAATAGTAGTATATAATCAACATATGACAAGAGCGTTATGATCAGCAGTTCACATATGTATGTATTAGCATATTTAAACTAAGCAAGTATGAAGAGTAATCAACAATAAGTAATTGGCAATCTACACCAACAACATATTAATCACAAGCCAGTGTTTAACTTCACTTATAAAAATACCCATACAAGTTTATAAGTTAAGGATCAGGTACAACAAAGTAACACATCATATAAAAGTGCCCATACAAATTTATATGATGAGGATCTCATGCGGTGCAATGCAATGTCATGATATGAATGCAATATGATGACTCACCCATGCTCACACACACACACACACTTGTTATGATGACATAAACCTTTAGTTCCCACTTTTCGAGCAGGTAGATAACCTCTCAGGTGTCATTCGTCGTGGCCAAATGGTGATAGTAGAGCGGGCGTCTCCACTACTAAGCGGGCATTCACACTACCAAGCCTAGGCCTCCGTACGCCTCAACGCTAAGAACACAACAGTGGAGCCCCTATGTACTATGGCTTAGAAGGGGTCTTGGGTAGATGTGCTCCAAGAACACAGCCCAACTGACCTATAATTGGAACAGAAAGGGTCTTAGGGAGCGTATCACTAAAGAGCACAGCCCAACAATCCATTATCACGGAAGTAGCCTTCGTAAGTGAGTACCGAAGGACCAAGCCCAACTGACTAAAGTCTAACTGTCAGATCTCATCTATGTGATGACTGGCAAGCCGATAGACCTGCCACCAAGTCCTCTTCACAGGACCTTATTTCATGTGTTAACACACACACCCAACCAATGCCATTCAAATTTATCATGCCATCACACATTCAAGCGCTCCAACCGAGTCCCCTAACATTATAACTATAACGCCCGTACCTTACCGTCCGTGGGCTCAGCCCACTAGGATTAGTCACGCAACGTCACAGGACTGCAGTCCGTGCCACCCAAACCCCTCTCCGGCCTATTTCTCAGCACGACGGGTTTTTGCAAGCGCCGGGTTTCGAACCCGCACCGCCTTGATAAGGCACCCTCAACAATCCTCATCACCAATTGAGCTGTAACTCAGTTGGTGATGAGGACTGTTGAGGGTACCTTATCAAGGCGGTGCGGGTTCGAAACCCGGCGCTTGCAAAAACCCGCCGTGCTGAGAAACAGGCCGGAGAGGGGTTTGGGTGGCACGGACTGCAGTCCTGTGACATCGCGTGACTAATCCTAGTGGCTGAGCCACGGACGGTAAGGTACGGGCGTTACAAAAAGCTGCAGCTCAGTTGGTGATGAGGACTGTTGAGGGTGCCTTATCAAGGCGGTGCGAGTTCGAAACCCGGCGCTTGCAAAAACCCGTCGTGCTGAGAAACAGGCCGGAGAGGGGTTTGGGTGGCACGGACTGCAGTCCTGTGACATCGCGTGACTAATCCTAGTGGGCTGAGCCCACGGACGGTAAGGTACGGGCGTTACAATAACCAACATCGTGCTCCAAGGCATGCAAGGGTCCACATTTATCACAGGTGATAGTTCACCTCAATTACCTCACCAGTCCCTCACTGCTACCGGTATGGAGTTAACATAACTCTAAGCAGTGGACTACATCATTCATCCCTTCAATACTGAGATTAAGGTTCAACTCATCTCATGGCCATAGGATATACCTCATTTAATTCTTTCTCTAGTATTAAACATGTGCACATTAATTATACCGTTTCAATCATCTAAAATAGAGCTCATTTCATAAACTTGCAAACCATCACGACATATACTACTCCCAAATTCATTAAATATGCAAAGATGTGATCATAATATCATCAGTTATTTGCAATCCAATCTCCTGGTAATCAATTCATAAACAAGTTAATCATCAATTAATAATACATCACGACTACACACCATAATTTACTAAAACCCGATTTCAAGAAGTTACAATCCACCAATAATTATGAGCAACCCTGAATATGAAAGGTATCTTCAAGGGCTAAAACTTCTGTATTGAGCATGGGGTCTAAATCCAAATCCATGACACCCGAAATCAAATTTTCAATCCAGATGTGTACACTTAGACAGAATATAGCCTGCACACATGTTATTACAGTGCAACAACTTTTACCGAACATTCCTGGAGATACATAGCTCCTATGAAAATGTGTAACTATCCAATGGAAAAGTATTTCCTAGGGATACAACTTTCGTGTGGATCCCAAGACCTGAATCAGGCTGGATCGTACCTACAAAATGGCCTTGAAGTCTGTTGTGAACAAAAAATAGATTTTTGTACAGTACCTTGCATGCATTGTAAAGATGAACGGACGACATCGGTTCATCTTCTTCCTCTAGCCATCTTATAAAGCACAACCAACATTTTTCTACCCCTTTCTCCCTCATTAGGCCACAGTTCTTCACGAGATCAAGTCTGTCATCTTCTTAATGAAGAGAGGAGATGATTGAAGTTCATCATGCGGCGATCGATTCCCTAGTACGAAGTTCTAGTATGGTCCCTTTCTAGGAAATCTCCATTAAACTCACAAATCAAGCTCTCTTGAGCCGATGTCTCTCCTACACTCTAGATCTAAAGATCTAGCACCAAGGGAGAGGGTAGGAAGCTCACCTAATTTCCAGCAATGGATCGTGTCCTTCGTCTTGGCGGCATGGTGGCGTCAACCGTGTCTCTTGCAATGAAGTATGACACCGAGAGGAGAAGACTGGCGGCCAAGTGTTGGACAACGTTTATAAAGGAGTGGCCAATTTGATTTAGGGTTTCAAGATCTGAGAGCTAATGTCGCGCGGTAACATGCTACCGCCATATGGTACCTCCAAATATGCCAATAAGGTGATGACACCTATCCAACTACCGCCGAGCGATATCCTACTATCATCGCATGGTAGCTCATAGAGAGCTATATTAATATACTACCACCAACAGTATTGCTACCGTCGTGCGGTTGCTCACAGAGGACTTTACCTATACCCAGCTTGACTACCGCCCCGCGATATCAAGCTACCGCCGCACGATAGTAACTTGACGATTGACGAGTATACCCGGCACTCATCGAATCCAGTCGACGCACTCGACGAACACTACCAACAGCGGTAACTCATTACGGCCGCACGGTGACAACTCAACGATCGTCGAGATGCCTCGACAACTGCTACCGCCGCGCGGTATCCAGCTTTCGCCATGCGGTAGCAAACTGACATCCAGCTTTGGGTCTGTTCCTCCCTAGCTCGAGTGCAAGTCTACCCATAGTGCACCCCGAGTCCAAGTCAACTCTCTTGACTCAAAACGAGTGTGAGGGGTCTAGTACGAATTAGAACATTACACTATTTCCTCTATTCCAAGTTCCTAATGCCCTTCCATTGTAGCCCAATCCCTTCCTATTTGCTTGGGAAGTGAAGGAGTCAATAATGGGTAGCACATATTTTAGCTCAGAGAAATGAGCCACTAACTTCCTCTTCTTGAGGAGATCATTCTGCTTCTTAATAAGTTTTTCATTTTGAATTCTAATTTCATTGTGCTTATCAATGATTCCCTTGAGCTCAATTGAGTCAGAGGCCATTTGATAGAACACCCCCATCTTTTATTCTAGCTCAGCGTGATGGGGTCTAAGAGCCTTAAGCACTTCAGCTTGCTTCTTAGCAAGCTTCTTGCACTTACCTGAGGCCTCAAGGAGGGCACCATACTTATCAATCAATTGATTGACTTCAAACTCAGAATCTGAACCATTTTCATCATCAAAGAAGTGCCACAAGAGCCAGCTATTTGCCCCCCTCCAACTCCAACCCGCTCAACGGCTCAGGAGTATCACGGCCCCTTAGACCTTCACCATTTGGGGAATGGATTTGGTAGGGCCTTCCCCTAGGCCAGCTGTAACACCTCCATCCGTCACATGAAATATAACAGAGGGTTGTACCGGGGCCCCACGTCATATTCCACACGATAGTCGGCGATGTTACGTATTAATATCAAAAGCCAATACGAGTCCTAACTCAGAGCATTCTGGCAAAAGCTTTTAGGGTTACAATTGAACTCAACAACTAGGAATTTCCACTATATATAAACTACCACATTTATATATATCATAGGAATGTTACAGAAATGCACAAAAGTCCACGGCCTTATGGCCTTACATTTTTCTTCAGAAGTGTAGATTATAAACATCGGCGTGCAGGCCGACCACACATGAAAAATATAAATAACACGGTCTTCGAGGGCCAGCTTAGCAGCAAGGGCTTTAGCCTGCTATTTCCCGCTTGGCTCTCCAGCACCTGCATAGGGACAAACCACCAACTGGTGGAAAACAAGGCAACGGTCAGCATTAAGCTGACCAATTATAATGACCCTGCCCCTAGCTTGGGGCATAGGAAATCCATCACTGTATGCATATCATTTATAAATAGATATATAGTAGGAAAGTGCACGACCACACATTTCAATATATCACAAATGTCGGCACGACGACCCGATGCTCCGTGCACTCAGTGCACACTTTTGGTGTATCGGAAAACCAGGGTCCCACCACCGTTCAGAGGTCCCAGACATGATGGTAAACAATGAGCATTCATGCTCCACGGCCCATGTCAGGAGACTTTAGTCTTAATTGAAAACAACCCAAGACTCTCATTATGTGATCCTAACGAACGCCAATAACTTCAGCACTCCAGTTAGACAACCATAACGCGGGTACAGATCAGCCTTTCCCGTTTCTCAAATCGTCAGTTTCAAGCCTAGACTGACGCGGGTACAGCTTCACCTTGCCCGTTCGGCTCACTGGCCTTTCATAGTTGCAGCACGACGGCTCAACTCACAAAAAATGGCACTCACGGCCATTAGGGCTGAACAACAAGTTCACAGCCCCTTAACAATTTCCTGGATAATTCCTCCAGTACTTCCTGTTACTTTACTTCACAGGCAAACCACCAAGACTCCATACAATACACGTTTTATACATGGAGTCTTCTCTAGTTCGCAGAATAAACATCACCAATACAGAACAACATGTCTGGATGGGCTTCACACATCATGTTTATTCCGTACTACACATTTTCGGATCTAATGCAAACCCAATAGGGGATATCAACTATCAACCCCAAAGGAATCACTTACGATTTCCACCTTTTGGTGGAGTATTCCATGCATATGTATAAAAAAGAACTTCACTTGTCCAAGCAGAAGATCGTTACCCTTGGAAGTCGTTTTGGTGTCATTGGAGAAAATCTACGCGGATGTAAAGAATCACGTTGCCTTCCTCTTTGCAGATCTATCCTCAAATCTCGATTCCACCCACTGGATCTCCTTCAGCAAAGCAATTAGCTAATCCCAGCACCCACCCTTTCTCGGTTTTCTTCTTTTCCAGGAAACGATGAAGAAGAAGATAAGACAGAGAATTAATTTTTCTTCTCAAAACCCCTCGGGTTAGAGGGCTCGGGTATAACCCTAGCAACTCGATCTCCCAACTATCCAGCAGCAACGGCCTGGATTTGAGATAACAAGTCAACCGCCGCTCAAAGGCCACTCAGGAGCCAAAAATGTCACGATCATACCGCCTTTTACATTCGTCGAACTCAATTCGTCGAGATCACGGGATTTTGTTGAGCTCTGCTCGACGTTTCGTCAATCGAGGAAATAACTCTGCTCAACATTTTTGTCAAGCTCTGCTCGACGTTTTGTCGAGATCTTCTCGACATTTATCGTCGAGCTTCGCTGGATGGTTATCGTCGAGCTCCGCTCGACATTTTTCGTCCAGCCAGGTCGACTTTTTATTCTGATCGTTTTGGGGTATTACACCAGTGGGAAGAGGAGGTTCCTGCTGGTGATGATAGATTATTTTTCTAAGTGGTTGAAAGTGAAGGCGCTAGCCAAGGTGACCTCCTAGGTAATCAGGAACTTCATTTGGGGGGAGATCATCTGTCAACACGGCCTGCCCCAGGCCATTATCATAGACAATAAGCCTCAGTTCGTTGGCACCGAGTTCATCAATTTTTGTGGACAGTTCGGGATCGATCTTAGGTTCACGTTGGTCTACCATCGCAGGAGCAATGGGCAGGTGGAGGCAGCGAACAAAATCATCATCAACCTCCTCTAGAAGAAGGTGGAGAATTTGAAGGGTAGCTGGGTGGAGCAGCTTCCTTCAGTTCTTTGGGCTCTTAGAACCACTCCCAACACGGCCACGGGGGAGACCCCCTTCAATCTCTCCCATCGGTGCGAGGTCGTGCTTCTAATAGAGTTCGAGGTCCGAATGCCTCGGGTGGTCGAGGCAGAGGCAGGAAGGGAAGAATGGCAAGCTGAAAATGAGGAGGAGCTACGGCTCTCCCTTGATATGGTGGAAGAGTTGTGTAATCTCTCCGCCATCTGACAGGAAGAGGTAAAAAGAAGAATGGTAAAGTACTTTGACAAGCACGTCAGGGTCAAACTGTTCGCGGAAGTGGACTTGGTCCTAAAGAAGGTGGATGCATCAGGGAGATCAACGATAGTGGGGAAGCTCAACCCTAACTGGAAGGGCCCGTATATTGTTCAGGAAGCTCTAAGGTCAGGGGGTACTGTCTCCGAGATGTGGAGGGAGAGACTCTAAGTCACACCTGGAGTGGTGATGACTTGAAGCATTTCTATCTATGAAAATATGTACGTCCACTCCTTCAATGAATATGAAATCTTTTGATGCTCCAATTATTTTACAGATCAAGTTTGTTACAAGTATTTATGAAGCTAAGTCCTGTAATGCTCCCACTGCCAGGATTCTGCCTAGCTGGCAGGGCCAGAGAGTGATGGAAAATTTTCTCGCTCTGGGGTTAGGTCCCAAGATACTCCCGCTGCCAGTCTTCCACTTAGCAGGCAGGACCGGGATCCTTGAGTGACGTCATTATGACCCTGGAGGGCTGAGACTGATTGATGCTCAACATCCACTGTCAGGCTCTGTCACAACCCGCATTTTCTCCGAATTAAGAATTATTAGAGTAAGAGAAAACATGCGTCATGATGCCACGTCAAGTAGGGGATAACTGATGACGCTCAGGCAAAACCACCTACCAACTTAATGAAAGAAAATCATGTGATTAATGATTAGAAAATCAGTTATATTTTAGAGGCCGTATCCCCCGGCTTAGTGGATCACCTAGTCCACAAAAGAAAACTATATTTAAACGATGCGGAAAGAAAATACTTTATCAGGTTTGACATCCTAAGGAGCGCATAAGGGTCCCAAGAGAACCACTCATGCTATGCAAGACCCTACATTTAATTTATATAATATATAAGAAAACGGTCTTTATACGTGATTTGGAAAATGGTGATTACGTTTTATAAAACATGCTGATCATGAGCTTTATTTATAATAATAATTATAGTTTAAAAATAACTAGCAACCTAGCATAAAACCTTCTCAGGGCAAGTAGACTATCTCCAGAAAACGGTAGCAGCATAAGTAAATATATCCAGTACAAAGGTAACAACTACCAGTGGGCGCCAACAACCTGACACGAACCCACTGACACACATGTATGTCTGTAAGAAAGTACTGAAAAACTACCTCACCAACACGGCAAACGGAACTCCAAAGTCCAAGAGACCACCAACACCACCACTGCAAACTAGCCACCCAACTGGCTACGGCTCAGAACCTGGGGTATTCCAAAATAAAACAGAATACCTCAGCAAGCTAAACAAAGTAAAACTGCATGAAAGAGTCAACCAAAAGGGGAAAAAGTACCTGAAAAACATGCAGTAGAAAGAGTCACAACTGTCCAAAACAGGACAACAAGAAAAGCACTACGTGCGAGGAAACAGCAACAACCCAGCCCAGGAACAACATCCTGTAGGGCCTGCTAGGCTACCAAGAGCCCAAAGTGTTGCAAACTACCAAGGAAGAAACTTCTAACACCCTAAACTGTGGGAGGTTGTAGTAGTAAAAACAAACAACGAGGAACCAGATCGGAGGCAAACTCAGTCCCCCCATCCACCATGTCCAAGTCAACAAGCTCGAGGGTCTACACGTGAAAGCACAAGGGACCTTCCACCCACATGCCCAGCCCATACCTGGAGCAAGAAAAACATGAGTGGCCTTGGCTAAATTACACAACTCCACCCCCATAAAGAGCTACAAACCACCACCACTACCCACGACCCACGATTCGGCCATAAGGAAAGAGAAACATGGCCGACAAGGAAATTACAAATATAAACAAGGAATTCACTCGGGAACGTAAATCGAGGAAAGAGAAAAAGAAAGTGTTGAAATGACTCAACACGACGTGGCGCTGGGTCCTCTCGACACCGCATTGAGTGAGCTTCACTCACTCAACGTGCCACGCAAAGCGAACTATCACAACAATAACTCTTACATTACTACCTTAATACTACACAAAACACTCATGCCCACCTAACCCGCGTATCGACGCCAGCTAAAAACGGGTGCAAAAAGGAAATATTCAGAGCGCACGATCAGTGTCGCACGACTAGTGGTCGTGCGCACTCATCGGCTGATGATCGTGCGAAGTGAACCTGGGAAACTTGAAACCTGACAGAAAACTTAGCATCAGCGCACGATCAGTGTCGCACGACCAGTGGTCGTGCGCACTATTGCCAGTGCTCGTGCGATAGCCGAGACAGAACTTCGGAGAAATGAACAGGTAGCCGCGCACGAACAGTGGCACACGATGATGTAGGCGTACACGTTTGGACCAAAATAACATTACGGACGCACACGACTATCTCTTCACGAACTAATTCTACGCTCACACAATTGTTCCACGCCGCTTCACGCTATTACATTCATTCAATTTCACGCTAGCGTACGGGTAGCCAAACCGTTTTGCAATCAAATAAGGGCGATAGGCCTGTATCCGATCGAGCTAAAAGGACCAATGTTGGATCCGGACGAGCGAAGGTTGTACCCAAAGAGATCTACCGAAAATAATCACGAATTCGGAAAAGGTAGATCTCTCCCAACAAAAGAAAACGAGGGTTCGCCAAACCCTTTACGAAAATTAAGTTAATCAAGAAAACAACGCAAAAACAATTAAAGCTAGTCACGAAATTTTAAATGATTTCAAAATTTAATGCCAGAAATTCCACCACAGGATTATTTAAGAAAAGAAACACACAAAAGTGGAAAGGTTCGTTACCCAACCGGAATGGATGATTCTGATTCACTCGGCGAGGATCGTTCTTCAACGGCTCCACCGGAATCACGCCGGTAGGAGTGAAATTCGTCCGCCTTCGTCGCGTTACGCCGGAAATGGAAAGTCCCGTCGAAATCTTCTTAATATGGAAATAAATATCTTCCAGTATGGTAAGAGAGAGAAAATGTGGTGGATTAGAAATATTAATGGAAAGAGATATTCCCAATATGGAGAGTTAAGGGAATTTATGGTAGGTGATATTTTGGTTATGGTAAGTGGGGGAGAATATGGTATGATTTTAGAATGAGTTTGGAAGGATTTTGTTTAGGATTTAGGAAGGAATTTATGAGGGAGGGGGTCGGTTTTGTTTGTTGTAGTGGAGGTGGCGGCTTGGCTTGGTGGAGGAGGAGGTGGCTCGGGTTGGCCCTGATGGTGGTGGTTCGGGTAGGAGGAGGGTGGACGGCTCTTGTTGGAGGGAAATGGAAGAGGTGGCGGCCTTGGGAGTTGTGGATGGTGGCTCGGGTAGGAGAGGAGTGGTGGCCGGGTTGGAGAAAGAGGGAGGAGGAAAGCCGAGATTTGAGAGGGGGGATGAGAGGTGGCCGGCGGCCAAGGAGAGGGAAGGAGCAAGAGGAAGTTCGGCCAAGAGATGAGGAAGGAGGAAGCTTCAACAGGTTAGGATTTCAAATTTTCTTTTCATTCAATCTCCTCCAAATAGAGGGGGGTACATGCCTATATATAGGCTACAACAACAACACTCCAACTGGCTACATGCAGCCCAAACATGAAAACATGAAAATAAAACACACACATACATCATGATTTTATATCATAACCATAATGCACATATTACATGAAATAAAAGTGCAATTATTAAAAATAAAACACACAAAGCATGAATTAATAATTAATAATAATTTGATAACAATTATTATTAACTATTAATAAATCGGCTTGCGATCAGGACGCCTATTATGACGATGCTCTTCACGGTCATTTGTCAGTGCGCCGTCTTCAAGGTGTTGCGCGCCGTAGTCTTCATCACACGACCAGTGGTCGTGCGCCCTAACGTTTGATGACCGTGCGCGGGTAACCTGTACCGTTTGGGATTTCCCGAACGACACCGGAACGCGCATCACATTCTCCCGACACTGCGAACCACAACTACAACACACCGAAAACGGCCTACGGCACACCTAACATAATTTCTACCTATTCTACTCGTTCACCACCACCACACAACTATGCCAAATCGTTCGAAACGAAAACCGGAGACAGAAATGGTAGAAACGAGTAGGATGCATGAATCGAAAGAAAAAAAAACAACTTGGCAAGGGCGAGAACACCACTTGCCTCGATTTCCGGCGAAGCTTGGTCGGCTTTTCCTCCTCTTCACGCACGAATCCGGCAACGAAGCACAAGGCCAAAAATCTGGACATTGCCGGCAGAAAACAAGTCAAAACCCGAAATTCAAAACCCCAAGCAAGGCCACGAATTTGGAAATCTTACCGTAGGAATGAAGGTCTTGACGAGAGCAATCCGAATCCACTCTCGGAATCGAATTCCGTCCACAAACGCTCCGGGAATCGGCGGTGGAAGGCAAGGGCTCGGCGGTTTCTCCGTTTCTCTCGTACAGGGGCGACGGTTTGATTTGGAGAAGATGAAGGCGTGAGTTTTATTCTATCATATATATATATATATTAATATATAATAATATATTTTATTACAAAATTACATAAAGCACCAAAACGACGCGAAAACCGAACTATCTCGGAATTCGACGAAATTCGCACTGTAGCTAAATACCCACGCTACGAACACAACGGCGAAGTAGAAATTAATTTTCGACGAACAGAACTCGAGTTAGTCCCAAATAAAGCCTAACACCAACATCCCCCCGAGAGGCCACACCGGGTCACCCAAAACGACTCGGCTTGCTAGGGAGATCTTGCCAACAGGCTACAGAATAGGGCACTCAGTTCTAAGGAGCTAAACCACACTCCACAAATGGCACAAGCCACGAAAACGCGTCATCGTAACGCCAAACGAGAATAAAAATAAACGCAGAAAAATCGGGGGCGTTACAGTCACTCCCCCTAAAAAAAAGTTTCGTCCCGAAACTTTACGCACAACACTCCTACTAAAGAAGGAAAAGTAACCAATAGGAGTTACAAGAAGGGAAACATACCGATCAAATCAGGGAAACAGGTGAGGGTAAGCCCTCCTCATGGCCGACTCTAGCTCCCAAGTCGCGCTCTCCAAATCCTGATTTTTCCACAGAACTTTCACCATCGGTATGGACTTCTTTCGCAGCACTCGCTCCTGAGTATCCAAAATACGAACCGGCACCTCAACAAAAGAGAGGTTGGGCTACAACTGGGGCACAACGTCCAAGACCTGCCCACTACTGCGCACACACTTCAGCAATTGGCTAACATGAAAAACATTATGAACTCCTGGGAAGTTTGCTGGCAAACCCAATCTATAAGCTGACACGCCAATGTGTTCCAAAATCTCGAACGGGCCCACATACCTTGGGTCCAATTTCCGATTCTTACCAAACCTCTTTACACCCACCATTGGGGAAACCTTAAGAAATACAAGATCCCCTATAGAGAACTCCAAAGCAGACCTACGCCGATTGGCGTTCTTTTCGTACCTCTCCTGAGCTATACGAAGCTTCTCCCGAATAAGCTTCACGGCGACTTCCATATCCTCCAGCGCATTAGGACCCAACAACGGCCTCTCACCAGCCTCAGCCCAAAACAACGGAGTCCTACAGCGCCTCCCATACAAGGCTTCAAACGGAGCCATCTGTAAACTTTCCTGATAACTGTTGTTGTAAGCAAATTCCATAAGTCGCAGCCGCTCATCCCATGCTCCGCCGTGGTCTAAAATATAGCATCGGATCATATCCTCAACAATCTGATTCACCCGCTCCGTCTGCCCATTGGTCTGTGGGTGGTACGCAGTAGAATATCTCAGATCCGTACCCAAACCCTCCTGCAGACTCTGCCAAAAACGAGAAGTAAACCGGGAGTCTCGATCAGAAATGATGCTAACCGGCACACCGTGGAGTCGGATGACTTCATTCAAGTACAACTCTGCTATCTTCTTCATCGGGTAATCAATCTTATATGGCACGAAGTGAGCACACTTCGTCAATCTATCCACTATAACCCAAACAGAATCAAATCCCCTCGGGGATTTCGGTAAGCCCGTAATGAAGTCCACAGATATACTCTCCCACTTCCAAGTCGGGATCTCTAACGGGGTCAACTTGCCACCAGGCCTTCCATGATCGGCCTTCACGCGCTTGCAAGTGTGGCACTCATCAACAATTCGGGCTATATCACCTTTCATGCCATACCACCAGGCAATTTGCCTTAAGTCACGGTACATCTTCGTAGATCCTGGATGATAGGCAATGCTGGATCCATGAGCCTCTCTGCAAATCATACCTCTAATATCCCCAATGGCGGTGATGCAAAACCTGCCGCGATACTTCAAAGTACCCGCATCATCGATAGCAAAATCTGGCAACTCTCCCTTCTCTGTCCTGATGAACAAGTGCAACAGATCCGGGTCGTCCTTCTGGTGCAGTCTGGTCAAAAAAATCCAGGACGGCTCTGCCACTGACAAACTACTCTGCAAACCACAGCATCCCACTGAAATATCCATAAGGAGGAACTCCTCAACTAACCGATCGGTGGAGAGGTTAAAGATCTTTCCCGTCTTTCGGCTCAGGGCGTCGGCCACCACATTGGCCTTGCCCGGATGATACTGGATCTCTACATCATAATCAGCCACATACTCTAGCCACCGCCGCTGGCACAGATTCAACTCCTTCTGCATGAACACGTACTTCAAGCTCTTATGGTCGGTGAAGATCTTGCACTGAGCCCCATAAAGTAAGTGTCTCCACAGCTTCAACGCATAAATAACCGCTGCGAACTCAAGGTCATGCGTAGGATAATTCTTCTCATGGGTCTTCAGTTGCCTTGACCCATAGGCAATCACCTTCCCAACCTGCATTAATACGCATCCCAGACCTACAAGCGAAGCATCCACATACACATCATAATCCACACCCTCAGTAGGTAGGGTCAGAACGGGAGCAGTGCACAATCTCTTCTTTAGCTCCAGAAAGGCTTCTTCGCACTTCTCGCTCCAAACAAAAGCCACATTCTTCTGAGTCAGCTTGGTCAAAGGTGCAGCTAGGGAAGAGAAACCCTCCACAAACCTCCTGTAGTAGCCAGCCAACCCTAGGAAACTCCTGATCTCCTTAGGGGTATTCGGCCTACTCCAATCCATCACTGCTGCAATTTTTTCTGGATCGACCGAGATCCCTTCCTTGTTCACCACGTGGCCTAGAAATGAGACCTGAGGCAACCAAAATTCGCACTTTCTCAACTTGGCGAATAACTTGTGATTCCTCAAATCTGTCAGAACCAAACGCAAATGCTACTCATGCTCCTCCGCGCTGCGAGAATAGACCAACACGTCATCAATGAAGACCACAACGAACTTGTCGAGGAAATCCTTGAACACCCGGTTCATCATATCCATGAAGGCTGATGGTGCGTTGTTCAGACCAAACGACATCACCAAAAACTCAAAGTGTCCATGCCTCGATCTAAACGCAGTCCGTGGAATATCTGCCTCACGGATCCTGAGCTGATGATAACCAGAACGAAGGTCGATCTTGGAGAACACCGTGCTACCGCGCAACTGGTCAAATAAATCATCGATCCTCGGCAGAGGGTACCTGTTCTTAATAGTGACCTTGTTCAATTCTCTATAGTCGATGCAAAGCCGCATCGACCCATCTTTCTTCTTTACAAACAAAACAGGAGCACCCCAAGGCGACGAACTCTGCCTAATAAAACCTTTAGCCAGCAGCTCATCCAACTGAACTCGCAACTCCTCTAACTCACGAGGGGCCATCCGGTACGGCGCCTTAGCAATAGGACGTGTACCCAGCTCCAAATCGATCACAAACTCAACATCCCGCTCGGGAGGAAGACCAGGAAGGTCATCAGGAAAAACATCGGCGAAACCACAAACAATAGGAATTTCCTCCAAGCGTGGTACGCTAACAGCGGTTCCAACCGCCGAGACTAAACAAGCACAACAACCAGAAAGAAACAACCTCTGAGCACATACCGCAGAGATGACAGGAGAATCCTGACACGGATCAGCATACACGCTACCGGGCTGACCGTCATCCCTGATGAAGTCCAAGCACTTTCCCTTGCACTGAATGACTGCATCAAACCTAGAGAGCCAGTCCATGCCCAGAATAACATCGAAGTCCTCCAAATCAATCATCTTCAGGTCCGCCTTCGCAAGAAAGTTCCCCAACAAAACAGGGCAATCCAAAATGCCCAAATCTGACAACACAAATTCACCAGAGGGAAACTTGACACGGAAGGAATCCCGAACACGATCTAAGGTCAACCGATGTCGCTCCACAAAGGCTCTAGCCACGAACGAGTGGGTAGCGCCGGTGTCAAACAGAACCCGCGCCCAGCAGTTCTTTACCTTAAATTTCCCTATAGGAGCATAGAAAACTAAGAAACTACCACAACAATACTGCAAACATTCTAGCAAATAGAACTACCAGGCTGGAAAAACAACAAACAACTAACCTGAGATGACCTGGGTCGAAGCCTGAGCCTCCTCGGAAGAGATCACGTTCAGCTTCCCCTTTCCCTTGTCCACACGCTGAGGTGGAGGTAAAGCCTGTAACGGAACCGCAGGAAGAGCTGACTGAACCTGAGGACACCTCGACTTGATGTGACCCTTCTGCCCACACTGAAAGCAGACTTTATCCTTGGTCCAACACTGGGCCGCATCATGGACGGATCGCTTGCAAACGAAACAGGAGACATCTCTCCTAGGAGCACCCTGAATCGCATGAACCTGCTCCTTCCTCTGAGCTGCTGCCTTCTTGAAACAGTTCTCGGCAGGGTGGCCTGACCGGCCACAGAAGCTGCACTCCACCTTGCCCCTATTTCCCGGAGCCGCATCGGGTACCTGGGGTTTCTTCTCCTCCACCGACTTTCTCTTGTCCAACCTCATTTGCTGGCCTCTGCTCTTCGCGGTCTCAATATCCTCCACCTTCAGAGCAGCCTCTACTACACCTGCATAAGTCTCTGACCCATAAGTACTGGTCAACTGCTGCACCTCGCTCCTCAAACCACCGAGAAATCGCTTAACTCGATCAGCCTCAATGCTGACCAATCCAGGGGCAAAACGGCTCAACTTGCTGAACTCTATCTCATACTCACCCACCGTGAGTTGCCTTTGCTTCAGATGGAGGAAGTCGTTCATGAGGCGGTCACGCTCGACCAAGGGTAAGAACTTCCTCAACAGCATCTCCTTGAACACTTCCCAAGAGCAACCAGCTACTAAACTCTCCTTCTCTCTCAGCCACCAACTCTTAGCCAAACCTTTAAGCTGATAGACGGCTATCATCACCCTCTGATCATCTGCAATCCCTGAATACGAGAACATCTCCTCCATGGAGATCATCCAGTCGTCTATCACCATGAAATCTGCCTTCCCATCATAAGTGGGAGGACCCAGCCTCTGAAACTGCGAGATGAAGGCCATCTCTACTGGCACCACCACTGGAGGTCTCAAGGGTGCAGGAGGAGGAGGAACAGCTAACCCCCCCGCAGGGACTTGTGCACCCTGAGTCTGACCTGCCACGACCGCCACCAAAGATTGAATCTGGGCTCGCACCTCCTCCAACTATCTGCCCATGGAATCGTTGCTCTGACGCAGACTCTCAATCACCGCATCGTTCTGAGCCCCAGATGACTCACCCTCAGACAGGGGAGTCGATCGAGTCGCAGGACGCCTTGCCATTCTAAAATCATAATAACACAAATTAGATCCTACTACAACGTCTAGAACCAAATACAAGTACAGACAATGCATATATAGATATAGACTTAAAGCTGCTAAACTTGCTCTGAGAGTTTATCTTTTTAACAAAATTTAGATGTTATGCCCTAACCTAGGATGGTTAACCACCACCTTACTAACTCTTGTGCCTAGATCGGGAATGCATGACTTTTATATTAATTTGAAAACTTATGTGTGTACATATGTCATCCTGCCAGTCTTTAGCATGGCACGTTGTGCTTATGCAATGTTATGATATGCATGTTTGTGTTATGCATTCTAAAAAGGCCCTAATGTATGTTATGAGCGACGTACACATGAAAATGTTATGCATCCCATACTACATAACATTCTCATGCAACGAAAAAGAAAACGTGCTAGTCGCAGCTATGTGGTGAGGTTATGCATCCCATACTACATAACCCTCACATATTGCCCCTATGGTGGATCCATATACGAACACATATTATGCATCCCATACTACATAATATGCCCCGTATACTTCATGTTATGCTATGAGTGTAGTGTTCGTGCTTTTGCCAAGATGTGCTGATGACATATCGGTGTGTGAATGACATGATGCTGAACTACTAAAAAGCAAACAAAGGAAGGTTGCTCAACTAACTTGTCAAGCAACCTCCCTCTGATACCAACTGTCACAACCCGCATTTTCTCCGAATTAAGAATTATCAGAGTAAGAGAAAACACGCGTCATGATGCCACGTCAAGCAGGGGATAACTGCTGACGCTCAGGCAAAACCACCTACCAACTTAATGAAAGAAAATCATGTGATTAATGATTAGAAAATCAGTTATATTTTAGAGGCCGTATCCCCTGGCTTAGTGGATCACCTAGTCCGCAAAAGAAAACTATATTTAAACGCTGCAGAAAGAAAATACTTTATCAGGTTTGACATCCTAAGGAGCGCATAAGGGTCCCAAGAGAACCACTCATGCTATGCAAGACCCTACATTTAATTTATATAATATATAAGAAAACGGTCTTTATATGTGATTTGGAAAATGATGATTACGTTTTATAAAACATGCTGAACATGAGCTTTATTTATAATAATAATTATAGTTTAAAAATAACTAGCAACCTAGCATAAAACCTTCTCAGGGCAAGTAGACTATCTCCAGAAAACGGTAGCAGCATAAGTAAATATATCCAGTACAAAGGTAACAACTACCAGTGGGCGCCAACAACCTGACACGAACCCACTGACACACATGTATGTCTGTAAGAAAGTACTGAAAAACTACCTCACCAACACGGCAAACGGAACTCCAAAGTCCAAGAGACCACCAACACCACCACTGCAAACTAGCCACCCAACTAGCTACAGCTCAAAACCTGGGGTATTCCAAAATAAAACAGAATACCTCAGCAAGCTAAACAAAGTAAAACTGCATGAAAGAGTCAACCAAAAGGGGAAAAAGTACCTGAAAAACATGCAGTAGAAAGAGTCACAACTATCCAAAACAGGACAACAAGAAAAGCACTACGTGCGAGGAAACAGCAACAACCCAGCCCAGGAACAACATCCTGCAGGGCCTGCTAGGCTACCAAGAGCCCAAAGTGCTGCAAACTACCAAGGAAGAAACTTCTAACACCCTAAACTGTGGGAGGTGGTAGTAGTAAAAACAAACAACGAGGAACCGGATCGGAGGCAAACTCTGTCCCCCCATCCACCATGTCCAAGTCAACAAGCTCGAGGGTCTACACGTGAAAGCACAAGGGACCTTCCACCCACATGCCCAGCCCATACCTGGAGCAAGAAAAACATGAGTGGCCTTGGCTAAATTACACAACTCCACCCCCATAAAGAGCTACAAACCACCACTACTACCCACGACCCACGATTCGGCCATAAGGAAAGAGAAACGTGGCTAACAAGGAAATTACAAATATAAACAAGGAATTCACTCGGGAACGTAAATCGAGGAAAGAGAAAAAGAAAGTGTTGAAATGACTCAACACGACGTGGCGCTGGGTCCTCTCGACACCGCATTGAGTGAGCTTCACTCACTCAACATGCCACGCAAAGCGAACTATCACAACAATAACTCTTACATTACTACCTTAACACTACACAAAACACTCATGCCCACCTAACCCGCGTATCGACGCCAGCTAAAAATGGGTGCAAAAAGGAAATATTCAGAGCGCACGATCAGTGTCGCACGACCAGTGGTCGTGCGCACTCATCGGCTGATGATCGTGCGAAGTGAACCTGGGAAACATGAAACCTGACAGAAAACTTAGCATCAGCGCACGATCAGTGTCGCACGACCAGTGGTCGTGCGCACTGTTGCCAGCGCTCGTGCGATAGCCGAGACAGAACTTCGGAGAAATGAACAGGTAGCCGCGCACGAACAGTGGCACACGACCAGTGGTCGTGCGCCCTAACGTTTGATGACCGTGCGCGGGTAACCTGTACCGTTTGGGATTTCCCGAACGACACCGGAACGCGCATCACATTCTCCCGACACTGCGAACCATAACTACAACACACCGAAAACGGCCTACGGCACACCTAACATAATTTCTACCTATTCTACTCGTTCACCACCACCACACAACTATGCCAAATCGTTCGAAACGGAAATCGGAGACAGAAATGGTAGAAACGAGTAGGATGCATGAATCGAAAGAAAAAAAAACAACTTGGCAAGGGCGAGAACACCACTTGCCTCGATTTCCGGCGAAGCTTGGTCGGCTTTTCCTCCTCTTCACGCACGAATCCGGCAACGAAGCACAAGGCCAAAAATCTGGACATTGCCGGCGGAAAACAAGTCAAAACCTGAAATTCAAAACCCCAAGCAAGGCCACAAAACTTGGAAATCTTACCGTAGGAATGAAGGTCTTGACGAGAGCAATCCGAATCCACTCTCGGAATCGAATTCCGTCCACAAACGCTCCGGGAATCGGCGGTGGAAGGCAAGGGCTCGGCGGTTTCTCCGTTTCTCTCGTACAGGGGAGGCAGTTTGATTTGGAGAAGATGAAGGCGTGAGTTTTTATTCTATCATATATATATATATATTAATATATAATAATATATTTTATTACAAAATTACATAAAGCACCAAAACGACGCGAAAACCGAACTACCTCGGAATTCGACGAAATTCGCACCGTAGCTAAATACCCACGCTACGAACACAACGGCGAAGTCGAAATTAATTTTCGACGAACAGAACTCGAATTATTCCCAAATAAAGCCTAACACCAACATCCCCCCGAGAGGCCACACCGGGTCACCCAAAACGACTCGGCTTGCTAGGGAGATCTTGCCAACAGGCTACAGAATAGGGCACTCAGTTCTAAGGAGCTAAAACACACTCCACAAATGGCACAAGCCACGGAAACACGTCATCGTAACGCCAAACGAGAATAAAAATAAACGCAGAAAAATCGGGGGCGTTACAGGCTCCCACCTAGGTGATGGGGCCTGTGGTAGCGCCAAGAGGTTAAGTGATGGAAAATTTTCTTGCTCTGGGGTTAGGTCCCGAGATGCTCCCATTGTCAGGCTTCCACCTAGCTGGCAGGGTCGGGATCCTCGAGAGACATCGTTATGGCCCTAGAGGGCTGAGACTGGTTGATGCTCAACACCCACCGTCAGACTCTCACCTAGCTGATTGGGCCGGTGGTAGCGCCCGGAGAGTGATGGAAAGTTTTCTCGCTCTGGGATTAGGTCCCGAGATGCTCCCGCTGCCATGCTTCTACCTAGCTAGCAGGGTCTGGATCCTCGAGTGACGTCATTATGAACCTGGAGGACTGAGATCGGCTGATGCTCAACACCCGCCGTCAGGCTCTCACCTAGCTGATGGGGCTGAGGTCCTCGGTGGACATGGCTGTACCTAAATTTAGGAACCAGCTAGTTGGAATTGAAAGACAAGACACAAAGGTGATTACGGGTTAGATCCAGCCATCCCTGGGCGAGCTTGTTAAGGCTACAATTGTCAGCTTTAAGGAGGAAGAACTGTTACCAGCGAGTTGAGCACTCGCGAGACCAGCTCGGCAAGTCATCTGGTCCTACTACCCTGGGGGTAGCATCATCCCATGACAAGATGAGAGTGCGGTGAGTAGAGATCTCGACATCCACTAAGGATGGCGAGACGAGGCAGTCCTCGACAAGTACTTCCCACACCCTAGGGTTTTTACTTGGGAATTTTTGATAACTTCAACTTAACGATTGACGTAAAGGGTAATTCGCGGGCGAGCTGGGTACTCGCGAGCTTAGTTCGGCGGATGGTCCGCCACCTAATTATTTAGGGTTGGTGAGCTCCTAAGGTCTCTCCGCAGGCACGAATCCTAACTTAGATACATTCTAGCGGCAAGCTATATCCTAGCGAGATCACCCAATAAGGAGGTCAGCTCGCAGGCGAGTGCATTACAGTGGATTTTAAAAAAAATGAGAAGGGAAGAAATCAAGCTAAGTATTTTTTCATTAATAAATATTATATGTTACAAAAGGAGGGGAGAGAATTACAATAGAAGAAAAAATAAAATGAGAGGGAGGAGCGAGTCAGCTCTCGCCCTCCCCTCTAGACAGGTAGTCATCCTCGCCCTCCCCTTCGGATGTGTGGTCGTCCTTATAGCCCTTGATACCCTTGAACAGCGACTCGAAACTTTCCTCCTTCTCGCTGGGAGGGGTGGTCGGCGGGAACAGGTTCGACACAAGGTCCCTCGTTGTGATTTCTTCGCATACCTCCACCAACACCTCCATGTCTTTCATCATCTGGAGGGTGTAGTCGGCAGTGCTGATGGATTTGATCCGCGGTCTCTCGACGACCTCGGCCTCGCTGTAGACTTTTGGACATTTAGGAGAGATGCTCTGCTTGCCTCCAGACTGAGGGAGGAAGATATCTGTCTGTCAAATCAGCTCGCCCTCGAGCCCTTTGTTCTCCTCCCTCAGTCTATTGTTCTCCTTCTCCATCTCGGCGGAACGAGCCTCCGTCTCAGCGGCACAAGCTTCTGACTCGGCAGCATGAGCTCGCAGCTCGCTCGCGGCTTCTCCATCCTGGTAAAAAGGTAAGGTAAGATATACATGCGTGAAAAAAAATCCCAAGGGAAAAAGGAAGGGGATGGCTGGCTCTTACCAACCCATCGGTGGCCTTTACGAGGAGGTTCTCAGCGACTTGAAGTCACCTCGCCAAGTCGGAAGCATTGTCTTTGGATAGGTCGCGATACTGCTCGACTTTCAGCAGCTGGTGGTTGAGGTTGAAGCTGTGGAGGACCACCATATGGTGCAGCTCCAAGGCCCGCATCTGGGCTTGCAGACCCTCGCAACCGAGCTGCCAAAGAGTTAGGCCCTTATAGGCCTCGGCATCCTCGTGCCCATACAGGCCGAAGCCTAGCGAATAGGCATGCCCGGAGGCGGGTTGACTCCCCGACTAGGAGGGATGGAGTGATGAGATGGAGACCCTGTGGGTCTGCTCATCCCACCGCACCATCGTCTCGCCGGCTGGGTCTTTTTACTTTCCCCCAAAGCCTAAGAGGGGGTGGCTCTTCGGCAGGCCCGACTCACGGGCTGCAGTCGCCACTACAACAGGGGAGGTGGAGGGTTCTCCACCCTCCAGGTCCTTCTACAGTGAGCCTTTCAGCGAGCTCTCTGGCGACCCTTCTGGTGTGGTCTCCAGTGAGCTTATATAAACTTGTTGTTATTATTGTGGTCTCCCCCGAACTTGTTGTTGTTGTAGTCCCCTCTGGAAGACCACTGTCGCCTTCAACTTCTTTGGCGTCGGGGGGTAGCGAGGTGATCTAGACCCTTCGAGGCCAGGCCTTTTCCGGTTGGAGGAGGGTCCACCAGACCCCAGGTCACCTCGGCAGGCCACCGCTACTGCCCGCTCGCGCGCGAGCGGGTTCGGGTAGAGTCCCAAGTCCGCATGGGGCGGATGCTCGGGAATTGATCGCTCCCCTGTAGAAAAGGACTTAGAGTTAGAAAAGCAATGATTGTAGGCGAGTCGGTAGGGAAAGTAGGGAAGATTTATACCTTTGCCTTGAAGAATGCGGTAGAGCAAGTCGAGGCCCCTTCAAAGGAAGTCGACCTCGAATTCCTTCCCAAGGATGATTTTGTGCAGCTAGGCGTCGACGCCAGATAGAGTTGGAGGCCGATATTCCTCCTCGATATTTTGTTGGGGGGAGATGGGAATGTTGCCCAGGTCTCCCTTGATAAATACGACGTTAAAGACCCAGTTGTGGTTTTTGTTTGCCGTCTCGCGGATCTTGATGTGCGAGCCCATCAAGATGGTGACCCTGTTGCTAGTTGCACGGTAGGTGAAGAGTTTGTGGATGATAGAGAGGTTTAATTCGATCCTCTCTCGACAGAGGTAGCAGGAGTATGCGACCATCATGGCAATCGCATTCAGGTTTAGAAGGGCCGGAACAACCCCAAATTACTTGAGGATCTGGCGGATTTCTGGCCAGAGAGGGAGGCGCAACCCCACCTCGAAGTGCGAGATGGGGAAGGCGAGCTCGTCCCGGTAGAAAGTGTTGATGGCCTCGCCCTCTCTGGGCCTGCGTGCCTCATAGTCGGTGGCAGGTACTCAGTCTTGAAGGCAGCGAGCTCGCGCTTGGTGGTGTTTTTGTCGAAGAAGAGGTATTTGACGAACTGACGGGCGCACTTGGACCGCCCGTCGGCGTCAGGTCGCGTCTTGACAATGTCTGCGAAGGGGTTGGGATGCGAGAGCGGGTAGTGAGCAGAGCAGCAAAGGGGGGTTATGAATGCAATTAAGGCGATAGCATGGGGGTTGGTGAGGGGGCCTATTTATAAAAATTGGATTTATGGACGATCTGACTGGTTGGTCTAGCTCGCCAACCCCAGCTCTCTGACTACAGCTCGCCACTCGACAATCTCGCCTATCCTAGTGCGAGCTAAAACAAGATAGCACATCCTATTATTTTGAATAGCACTGAGTTCTAAAGAATTATTTAAGTTATTACAGACAAGGACGTTCGCAGCCCCAAGAATGAAGTTCATTACAAGTAAAGAAAGTTCGGACAACCCGCACAAGCTGGGGTATTGGGGGGTAGGGTTGGTAGGCTCAGTTAGGGAGTCATTTCCATCTACCCCGGCCTCGCGCCCCCATCCCTGGAGGTCGGCGCGGGTTGATGAACTCGCGGACCAGGTCCAGGTCCCTGCCGAAGGTCTGCAAATTTTCATCGATTCTCTCCATAATTGGGGTGGGGGACATCAACTCGCCCACTGAGCCATGCTCCACCTTGTCCGCGAGCAGCATATAGTCCCGCTCCAGCACCTGCAGCCCTTGATCGCTATATGCATTGTCCCCTCGAAGTTAGCGCAGGCTGGTGTCCTTCTTCTTCAGCACCTCCACTACTCGCCGCCTCAGCTCGGCAGGATCCAGCGAGTCATCCAAGAAGCTCTCTTTCCTAGGCCCAGGGGGTGGCAAGTGGCAAGCTTGTTCTGAAGATTCTTAAACTTCAGACGGAGCAAGGAGCCCTGCGAAGAGGAAGAACAATCAATTCAGGCAAAAAGAGGGTGCGAGCAATAAAGAGGCCTAGGCAAAGCGTTCTAGAGAAAGAGAAGCTAACAGTATGTTCTCGGCAGTTCTTGGAGGATGTGCGGAGGAGGTAGGGCTAAGTTCTTGTAGTGACCTAGAGGATGGATTCCTGGGGAGATGAGGTTGAAGCTGGGAACCAGGATGATTCCGACCCTTTTCCCTACGAGTACAAGAGTATTTGTGGGTTGTTGAGAAGGAGTGCGAGCTGGCGACCTGATCTTCAGCGAATCCGTCCCCGTGGTCCCACAGTGGGGTGATTTGCTCTACAAGCGAGTGTCGTGGGGAGTCTGAGGCCATGAGTCATTGTGTGGGGTGTGGACTCGTGGTGTGGAGGTATCTATATTAGACTAATGGTCCTCGGGATCAGTGGGAATGTCGACGACTACTTTCCCCTTGAGGTCGGTAGTTGGTTTGGAGGAGGTGAGCCCAGGAGTCAAGGTGGACTCTAGGTCACGGTAGATGGATTCAGCATCCTTTGGGATGGACTTGGCCTTCTTGGCAGGATTGGATTTCGTTTACTCGCGCAGTGTAGTGATGGGAGGCAGGCTGACTAACGCGTTAGTGCGAGCAGCGTTGAGCTCGCGGGCGTGGCTGAGCTTCTCTTGGAGTACTTTGGAGAGAGGAATCTCGGCAAGGATCAAGTAAGAAGGAATGACAAGGGTCACCCAAATATGCGAACATATATATATAGACATTGGTGGAGCCCACCAAAAGATTATCTGGCCCCCTACCGTACTCGTCGCATATTGTGGGGTTGGATGATTCTTTCCGAGCTTGGGCCAACCTCGTAAAGAGCGGGGATTGTGTACAACCCCATATTAATTGAGTAGCAGTCAATAGGAGCTAGATCGGCTAAAGTACAGTAGTCTGGGTCGCCCAAGTGGGGTGGATCATTTGAGGGGAAAGTGGAGTGGGTCGGCTCACACTCACCCCAGGGGCTCCGCGAGTAGCAGGCGAGTGGAGTGGGTCGTCTCGCACTCGCCCTGAGGGAGTTCGACATACAGCGAGCGAGTGGGTCAGGTCGGGCCCGCACTCGCCCAGGGCTGGAATAGGCGGCAAGTGCCAGCTCAATCAAGCACTCGCCACCCCCGGCGAGTGGAGGTTCCATAGGGCCACTCGCCCAGTCTCTTGTAATGAGTTTTTACTACTTTACCCCTGCTGGCTTATCTATAGCATGTTGGAATAGCGGAGTTGCGATTTTGGCAGACCCAATTAGGTTGCACATAGCTGTTTGGAATAGCGGAGGTTGGCTATTTGCAAGACGTTTTCAGAAATCTATAAATAGACCCAAGGGGGTATCTCAGATGGCTTGCTTTTCTTATGCCCCAATTTTCTTGCGCTTTCTGGGATACCCTTAGCTCGGCATTTGGCTAGGGAGGGGAAGCGCTCTAAGATCTTTCGGGTGTGTGGTAGGACCTCCCCGCCGAGCCCTTGGGTTTGTTCCCTGTTCTTTTTCCTTAGTCGTTTGGATCGCGAGAGATAAGTAAGTGTGTGATCCTTCCCCCAAGGGTGAACTCCATAGAGACCGAGTTTTCGGTTTCGATAGGTAGGCCCCATTAGATCACCGTGGATGCATTATAACGGTGCTCTACACCTAGTCTGTGATAAGTCAAATAGAAGGCGATATGCCTTTCCGCACTAACAACCGACACAGACATGACCATCATCATAGGAAGAAAGACTAGGCAGGCCATGCACCAGGCCTTTCACCACCATACCCTTTAGCTTGTCCATCCCTACATGCCCCAACCTCTCATGTCAAATAGCAGCACTATCATTCGCCCTCATCTTGTCAACATAAGAATTTTTCGACAAAACAAACAAGTCTTTTGGAACACCAGTTTGTATTTGGGCAAGGACTACTATTAGGATGCTTAGACTGACCCAATATGTATAGTCTGGGTCATAGGTTTTTCCAGGGTTAGTTGCCTTAGAAGATTTAAGAGTTCTGAAATTCAGTTCGATGAAAGTTGAACTCAGCTCGACGAAATTCAAGCTCAGCCCGACGAACTCAGAGTTCCAACACTGAGTTGAGCTCTACAAAAGCTGAGCTCCGGTCGACGAAATTTTCTTCTCAGATCGATGACAGCCAAGCTAAGCTCGACAATCTCTGATCTCAGGTCGACAAATAAGCAGTTTAAGCTCGACGATCTCCAAGCTCAGGTCGATGAATTTCTTGCTCAGTTCGATGATTTCCAGGCAGTGTTTTAGGCTGTTATTTCAAGCAGGAAGCAGCTTATTTCCAGGCTTAATTTCAGAATATTTTATATTCTGAAGGCAGAATTTTTATCAAGGCTTAATTGCAGGCAGTTATAACACTGATATTTAATGCTCAATATTCTTATGAATATAGCCATTTAGAGGCAGCATTAAATATGGACTTAATCACAGAGTTAAATGCTAATCCTTTTCCAAGGCAGTTACAATTCTAGGGAATGCTCCAGCTTTTCAGAATGAATTCAAATATTTGAATTTCTCTAGCATTCCTAATCATATAATATTATCAGAAGTTTTTCTGCCTTAAGGGTTATAGACAGACGCACAAGGTTTTCTCAGAGTTACACAAAGCTATAGAAATACTTTTCAGAGAATTAACTTTTTATTCTTCAAACTTTCTTCTAGCAACTCATCTTCAATCTGAGACTAAAAGCTCACATCTTTCAGAGACATTTACTGGAAGGAGAAGCTTACAAAGAAGGCCTACACCCTGAAGCAAAGCTTCCATCTCCTGATCATTTACACAACTCAGGGGGAGCTTTGACATCATCAACAAACCACTAGTCTTCTCAAAGATTTGAGATAGAGAAGGCAAAATCATTTTCATTTCTTCTTTCACTGTGTACAGGGTTTTAACTCTCTTCAAAAGTTAACCTTTTTGGTTCACAAGTCACCTGATCAAAAGACTTGGGATTGGTTTTTGGGCACCTGATCAAAAGCATAAAGGGTTGCTAGATCTCCCTTAGAAAAATAGATTTTGTGGTGATAGGGCACCTGAGAAAAAACCTGTGGTGGCAGGGCACCTGAGCAAAAACCTATAGTGGATTCCTACAAGGGTGGTAGAAGAGTGGATGTACCCAGGTTTATTGGGAAACCACTATAAATTCCTTGTGTCGTCTGTTTTGCCTTTACTTTGTGTGTGTGCTGTTATTTTCTCTTTATACTTACATATATCACTAACTTTTAATCTGCCATAAAAACAAGTTAATAATTTTTAAAATACTCTATTCCCCCCCTCTAGAGGTAAGTTAGATCTACCCTCACTTTCAATTGGTATCAAAGGGCTGGTTCTTTGGTTTCATAGGCTAACACCTGAACCAAAAGATCTGTGATAGATCGCATTTACTCTAGTTTGTCTTCTATATCATGGCACAAAATAAGGAGTATTCAAGCACCAGACCTCCAGTGTGCAATCTTAAAAAGTTTGCACTTTGGAAGGTAAGGATTAGGCTTTACATGAATTCCATTAATGAAGATATATATAATTCCATTTTTACAGGTCCCCCACTACCAGTGGCAACAACAACAAGCACAAATGAAGTTCCACCACCTGAGTGGACTGATGCTCAGAAGAAGACCAAGATTGCTTATGCTAAAGCAATTAACATTCTTGCCCAAACTATGTCAGATGACATATTCCAGAAGGCTGCTGAATGTACTTCAGCAAAGGCCATTTGGGACTCCCTAAATGCTATGGTAGAAGGATTTGCTAATGAAAGGAAAGATAGGAGATCACACTTGATCTCTCAGTATGAGAATTTCAAGAAGGGAGAGTTAGAATCAGTTGCAGACATGTATAATAGACTCAGTCTCATAATAAATGAGCTGAAAACTCTGGACAAGAACATCTCATTGACAGAGATAAATGACAAAGATCCTTATGTACTTCCCTAGCATATGGGACTCTAGGATCTAGCCAATCAAGGAAGATAGAAGCCTAAATGAAATCTCTACTGAAACTTTGTTTGGCAAGCTCAAGTCTTATGAGCATCTCATCAAGACTAGAGAAGCTGAGAAAAGGACTTCATCATCAGTAAGGAAAGAGCAAAGCATTACTTTTAAAGCAACTGTAGAAATAGAATCCATTCTAGACAATGAAGATCTATTGAGTCTCTTGGCTAAGAGATTTTACAAGATGGCAAGGAAGGACTTCAGGAGAAGATCTTCCAGAAATGATGATAAGCCAAGATATGATAAGACTCATACTAAAGAGATTGTCTGTTATGGGTGCAGGAAACCTGGACACATACTACCAGAATGTCCAGAGAACTAGAAGAAAGAAAAGAAGAAGGAGATGCACTCTAAGAAGCATTCACACAAGCCCTCCTCCAGTAAATATAAGAATAAGGAAAGAGGCTTTGTTACTAAAACATGGAGTGAATCTGAGGATGAATCTTCATCCAGCTCTAGTGAGGATGAAGAAGAAACTAAGGCCAGAGAGGTCTGCTTAATGGCAATCAATGCATCATGCAGCCACTCTGAAGCTCAAATTTCTGAAGCTGAATCTGAGTCAGAAGAAGATCGCGTAATTTCTTATTTTGATTTTACTTCAGAGCAATTGAAAGCTGAATTTAAACTATTATACAATGATTTAATCAAATCTGAGAAGGAAATAAAACTTTTCAAGGAGAAATTAATTAAATTTGATAATTTCTCTTCCGAAAACTTAAAACTTAAAGAAGATTTAAAACTGCTAATGATCAAATAATTTCCTTAGGAAAAAAATTAAATGAGGCTAAGCAATTTGAAGAATCCTTGAATGAGAGAAGTACCAAATTGATGGATATCAAAAGCACAGTGAATGCCAGATTAAATGGCAAACTTGGCTTGGGAGCTTCATCTAGTCAGCCTTATATTTTTGAGAAAAATATCTTATCTAAACCAATTGAATTCATATCTGCTAAAGGAAAAGAGAAAGAAGTATTATAACTTACATGTAAAGATACTGAAATTTTACCAAAGACTAAATCAAAGAAAAATAAAAAATCTCATAAAAATAATGTTCAACAAAATTCGTCGAACCGAGATCGACGAAATCAGTATTATGCGTCGAACGGTGATCAACCAACTCTTAACCCAGAATTTGGGTATGATTACTAAACATCGGGTTCTCGACAAAATCAACATGTTTCGTCGAACTGAGATCGATGATCGTTGAATGCAGGAAATGAATATGATCATTCTGTGAACTGAGATCGATGAAATCAATAATTTTTGTCAAACTCAGATTGACGAAATCAACTAAATTCGTCGAACTTAGTTTTTCATAACAAAAATTTTAACTCTTGTCAATACAAAAATCAAAAGCAAATTTTTTTATAAGGATCAACTAGAGTGTTCCTTTATTTCCAATTATCATTATGAAAATAAACAAGGACCCAAGGTAACCTTGGACAAGAACAACTAATCTTTTTTTTATATAGGTAAAGAGCTATCCTATTACAGAGGAACAGTGGTACTTGGATAATGGTTGCTCAAAACATATGACAGGTTCAAAAGCAAACCTAACTGATTTCAAAGTAAAGCTTGGACCAAAGGTTATTTTTGGAGACTCTAATTGTGGACAGACAGAAGTATATGAAAATGTCAAAGTTGGAGCAGTTTCCTTTAAGAAGATAGCTTATGTAAATGGTCTGAAGCATAATCTCATCTCAATCAACCAATTATGTGATGAAGGTTATCAGGTAACATTTAATAAATCTTTATGTTCTATTACCTCTAATTTAAATAAAATTGTTTTAACAGGTATTAGACAAGGCAATATTTATCTAGTTAACTTTAATTCTGCTAAATCTGAAATTTGTTTTTTTATCAGATTAGTCAAATTAATGATTTATGGCATAAGAGATTAGGTCATGTAAACCTTAGGACTATAGCTAAATTATCTAAGGACAACCTTATTAGAGGAATATCTTCTGGCTCCTACAAGAAGGAAGGACTTTGTAGGGCTTGTCAATTAGGCAAGCAAACTAAAAATAGTTTCAAATCCATTACTAAAAGTGATTCACCCAGAATCTTGTACTTTCCACATATGGACCTTTTTGGACTTATTGCAGTACATAGCTTGGGAGAGAAGTCATATACCTTAGTGATTGTTGATGATTTCTCTAGATTCAATTGGGTTTTCTTTCTAAAAAACAATTCAGAAAATAAATTAAATGAGGCTAAGCAATTTGAAGAATCCTTTAATGGGAGAAGTATCAAATTAATGGATATCACAAGCACAGTGAATGCCAGATTAAATGGCAAACTGGGCTTGGGAGCTTCATCTAGTCAGCCTTATATTTTTGAGAAAAATATCTTATCTAAACCAATTAAAATCATATCTGCTAAAGGAAAAGAGAAAGAAGTATTACAATTCACATATAAAGATATTGAAATTTTACCAAAGACTAAATCAAAGAAAAATAAAAATCTCATAAAAATAATGTTCAACAAAATTCGTCGAACCGAGATCGACGAAATCAGTATTATGCGTCGAACGGCGATCGATGAACTCTGAACTCAGAATTTGGGTATGATTACTCAACAGCGGGTGCTCGATGAAATCAACATGTTTCGTCGAACAAAGATCGACGATCGTGGAATGTAGGAAATGAATATTATCATTCTGTGAACCGAGATTGACAAAATCAATACTTTTCGTTGAACTCAGATTGACGAACTCAACTAAATTCGTCGAACTCAGTTTTTCATAACAAAAATTTTAACTCTTGTCAATACAAAAATCAAAAGCAAAAATTTGTTAATCCTTTTACTCAGTGGATTATTTCTCCTAGGAGATTTCATCCACTAGGTTATAAGGATCAACTAGAGTATTCCTTTATTTCCAGTTATCATTATGAAAATAAACAAGGACCCAAGGTAACCTGGGTCAAGAACAACTAATCTATTTTTATACAGGTAAAGAGTTATCCTACCACAAAGGAACAGTGGTACTTGGACAGTGGTTGCTCAAAACATATGACAGGATCAAAGGCAAACCTAAGTAATTTCAAGGCAAAGCTTGGACCTAAGGTTATTTTTGGAGACTCCAACTGTGGATAGAAAGAAGGATATGGAAATATCAAAGTTGGAGCAGTTTCCTTCAAGAAGATAGCTTATGTAAATGTTCTGAAGCATAATCTCATCTCCATCAGTCAATTATGTGATGAAGGTTATCAGGTAACATTTAATAAATCTTTATGTTCTATTACCTCTAGTTTAAATAAAAAAAATTAACTGATATTAGACAAGGGAATATTTATCTAGTTAACTTTAATTCTACAAAATCTGAAATTTGTTTATTTAATCAGATTAGTTAAATTAGTGATCTTTGGCATAAGAGATTAGGTCATATAAACCTTAGTACTATAGCTAAATTATCTAAGGACAACCTTGTCAGAGGACTAACTTCTGGTTCCTACAAGAAGGAAGGACTTTGCAGGACTTATCAATTAGGCAAGCAAACTAAAAATAGTTTCAAATCCATTAATAAAAGTTATTCACCCAGAATCTTGTACTTGCTACATATGGACCTTTTAGGACCTATTGCAGTACAGAGATTGGGAGGGAAGTCATATACCTTAGTGATTGTTGATGATTTCTCTAGATTTACTTGGATTTTCTTTATGAAAAATAAGTCAGATAACTTTAAAGTTCTTACAGACTTTCTTAAGAGCATTCAGATTGAGTACTCTACTCAGATTGCATTGATTAGAAGTGATCATGTCACTTAGTTTGAATCTCTTCTTATGCAAGAATTCTGTGAGAAGGAAGGTATCAGGCATTGTTTTTCTGCTCCTAGAACTCCTCAACAAGATGGGGTAGCTGAAAGGAAAAATAGAACCCTGATTGAATCTACAGGGACATAACTTGTAGATGCTCACTTGCTTCTTTCCTTTTGGGCAGAGGTAGTAAGCACAACAAATATGTTCTGAATAGAAGTCTAATTCATAAGCTAAAGGGTAAGACCCCCTATGAATTACTTAAATCAAAGAAACCTAAAGTTAATTATTTTAAAGTTTTTGGTTGCATATGCTATATTCACAATAATGATAAGAAATACCTTAGAAAATTTTAAACTAAAGCTGCAGAGGGAATCTTCCTTGGATACTCTCAAGTTAGCAAGGCTTATAGAGTTTATAATAAATCATCTCTTAAAATGGAAGAATCTATGCATGTTTTTGTGATGAAACTCACATGTTTTACAAGGAGAGAGACATCTCTACCATAGAAAATTTGTAGATACCAAATCTGTGTGAGAAAATAGATGATTTAATCCTAACACAAGAGGATATATCACATCCTTCTCAACAGATTATTATTGATGACAGTGATGAAGAAATTTAGAAAATTCATGTTGAAGATATTGTAGCAAATGAAATTCCAAAAGAGGAATTAGCACAAGTGGTTGAAGATCATCCCATATCTCAAGTGATTGGAGACATGTCAGTTGATGTGCAAACAAGGCATCAATTAAATCATGATCAGATGCATGCTTGCTTTCTTTCTTAGATTGAACCTCAATCCATAAAAGATGCAGAACAAGATCCCCACTGGATCATTGCTATGCAATAGGAACTCAATCAATTTGAAAGATGTAGAGTTTAAGATTTAGTTCAAAGACCCAAAGACTACCCAGTCATAGGAACCAAGTGGGTCTTTAGGAACAAGTTGGATGCTCAAGGATTAATTGTAAGAAATAAAGCCAGATTGGTAGCCCAAGGCTATTCACAGGAGGAAGGCATTGATTATGACCAGACTTTTGCCCCTATTGCAAGGCTAAAGGCTATCAGAATATTTCTTGCATATGCAGCATTCAAGAAATTTAAAGTTTATCAAATGGATGTCAAGAGTGCATTTCTAAATGGAGAACTCAAAGAGGAAGTTTATGTTGAACAACCTCCAGGTTTTATTTCTCCAACTATATAACACCCCCATCCATCGTATGACATATAACAGAAGGTCCAGCTGGAACCCGACGCCATATACCATGGACAGTCGGAAGGGTTACAGAATAATACCAAAAACTCAACTACTCATCCTAACACAGAGCATTCTAGCGGAAGCTTTTAAACAATTTAAGAGAACCCAGAATTTGCACAACAACAGCATGAATGTCCACTATACCACAGGAATGAAATACATCAAATACACAAAAGAGTATATGGCCTTAAGGCCTTATAAATGTTCACTTGACAATATAATGTTTTACATACATCGGCTCACAAGCCGACCACACATGACAAAAGTAAAACAACGGTTCGCTCGGCCTTCGAGGGCCAGCTCAGCAACTTGGGCTTCAGCCCGCTACTTGGCGCTTGGTTCCGCAGCACCTGCAAGTAACATTCCACCACACGGTGGCAAACAAAGTGTTGGGTCTGGCGTTCCTTCACTTGACCAGTGGCACTTTGCTACTTATTTAAGAAATTAAGTAGCGCCCTCTCCAATAGTCCGGGATTTTGGTGCAGTTGGGTATGCGCTTGATCTTTCAATTGGTATCAGAGGAGGTCACGAGTTCAAGACCGGGGGGGGCGCTATTAAATCCTGATTTTTCCCTTTACCTGTGGGTCCGGCAAACTGTGGACATGTGGTAACCCCACCTCTGAGCCATATAGGCCATGTGGTAACCCCACCTCTGAGCCGACGGGTTATGCTGGACGCCAGGGAGGATTGTTGGGTCTGGCGTTCCTTCACTTGACCCGTGGTGCTTTGCTAATTATTTAAGAAAATAAGTAGCGCCCTCTCCAACAATCCGGGCTTTTTGTGCAGTTGGGTATGCGCTTGATCTTTCACAAAGCAACGGTCAGCTAATGCTGACCAAATTTTAATGACCCCGTACCCTACTCAGGACGGCGGTGCTCCTTCCCTGCATATCATTAGCCCAGCTAAATAGTAAAGTGCAAATATATATTTCGCCACAGGTGTAGGCTCGCTCGACAAAACACCCCGTGCACTCGGGGCACATTCTCGGTGAATTCGGTGAATTCCGTGGATTCACCACCACCGTCAGGATAGCAAACATTGTGAGCATTTTTTAGTCTTTCCGACCACAGTCCAAGACTCCCGACTATGCCAACGGCCAGTTCCACTTTAGGGCCTCTAGCACCGAACCTCAAAGCCCAGGTCCGTTTTCACCCGCCCGCTGCTCACACCGTCTAGTAACTTTAAGACGTACGTGTGGGCCAAGCTTCACCCGGATCCTAAAACATATCAAAACATCACATAACCCAGTTATGTTCAAGGCTGGCTCCCCGACCGCCAAGTTAGCAGAACTACGATTCGGCCCAGTTTTCCGGGTGCGCCTTGGAGTTAATCCCCAAGGATCCCTGCTGCAATCTACCGTGTAGAAACCCGAAAACAATGTACGGAGTCTTCTCCGGCTATTCATGCAATGCAACATCACCGATCCAGACAAACACATCTGGGTAGGCTTCACACACAATGCATATGCCCGTACTTCGATTCCGGACTCTAAACAAGGGGGACTTTACATATCTACCCCAAGGAACACCGCAAACTCACCGCACACTCGCGGGAGAGGGTTTACATATACAAAGGAAGAAGAGCTTCACATGCTCAAGTTGAGAATCATTACCCTTGAAGTCTGCTTAGGCGCCATGAAAAACTAGCCGGATGAAAGGCTTCGCAAGGGAATTCTCTCCACGGATCTGGTCTCGGTTCTCACTTTCATGCTCCGATGCTCCGCCGGCGGCCGGATTCCTCCCTTCCTTCTTCCTCGCTCTCTCCTCTCTCTAACTTCATAGAAAGAGAGAGTTTAGGATGAAATGAGGAATTAAACCTCTAATCTCGGACTAAACACAAGCAGGAACTCATCTGGGCCGTTAGATCTTATTTAAAGAAAACGGACGGCTCAGATTATCCTGAAATTCCTTAATCCTGGGCTGAACACGGCTTTGCATATGACCGTTTCCCAGGCCATGTGCCTCGATCCAGCCATGAATATCGAGCACAGAAAAGGACACGGGTTGGTAAATGCACATGTCCCAACCTGACACTCCCATGTCGGGTCCTCGACACGCCCGTGACCAGGGGTCGTGTCACAAATAACTGCCATAGTTGGCACGCCGCTTGGTGGACACGGGTGGCGACACGCCTGTGTCAGACGTGACACGCCCGTGTCAACCAATACGTGCCCGTGTTTCGGGATGTGACCCTCAGTCGACACAGGACCAAACTTCCAGAGGAGTACACAGCCCTGTGGCACGCTCGTGTCATATGTCGTGTGCCTGACACGCCCTGTGACACGCCCGTGTCATAAGCCGTGTTCGAGCACTCAACGCTCGTCGACCTCAACTCGACTACCCGAGCACGACATGTAACACCCCTATCTGTCACATAGCATATAATAGTAGGTCCGGCCGGGGCCCGACGCCATAGACCACGGACAGACCGGTGGGTTACTCAATGAAACCAATCAACCAATCACAACGTTCTACACAAAGCACCTAGCGGAAGCAAATTATTAAGTTGCAAAGATAAAATAACCCAGCCAAGCATGAATTTCCACTACGAATAACCCATAGGAATGTATAATACACAAATATTGGCCTTATAGCCTTACACAAGTTTGCTCAATAAAAGTGTCTTCCAAACATCGTCACGCAGGCCGGTCACACATGAGTTCATAAGAAAAACACTCAAAAATTGGCCTTCAAGGGCCGACACAGCAACTTGGACTTTAGCCTGCTATTTACCACTCAGCTCCGCAGCACCTGCAAGCAACAATCCACCGCACGGTGGTAAACAAAAGAAACGGTCAGATATGCTGACCAAATTATAACAACCCTGCCCCCAACTCGGGGCGGCGATGCTCTTCCCTTCTTTTTGTTAGCATAATCAAGCGATATAGTGTAAACACACACTTAATCACAAGTGCAGGAACGCACAACCACATACCCCGTGCACTCAGGGCACATTCATGGTGAACCGGCCAACGTCACGTCAATTTAAGCAGTAGATGTTCCCGTCTCACCACCGTCCCTTGGACGGCCAACCATATGAGCATTTTGTCTTCCTGGCATTGGTCACGTCAATTTAAGCCATAGACCGTCGAAGACCCTCTTTTTTGCCAACGGTTCCACCGAACGACATAGATCGGGTACAGTTCCGCCTTACTCGTGCTCATACCACAACGACAATTTAAGCCATATGAGCAGGTCAAGACTCACCGAGTCCCGTTTCAATCACACAATTCACATAAACCGGTTATGCTCAAGTTGGCTCCCCGGCCACCATATTGGCAACATCCCCCATTTGCCCAAATTTCTGGGTGCACCTTGGAGTTAATCTCCAAGTCTCCCTGATGCAATCTACCTCGTAGAAAAGCCAAAAAACAACCATTCACACGGATTCTTCTCCGATTATTATGCAATGCAACATCACCGATCCAGACCAACTTGTCTGGATAGGCTTCAAACATCATGCTTATGTTCATTTTCGCATACGGACTCTACACAAGGGGGGACTTCACATATCTACCCCAAGGAAAGCCTCAACTCATCGCACACTCATGTGAGAGAGCTTCCTATACAAGGTAAAGAGGACTTCACATGTCCTAGGATGATAATCGTTACCCTAGAATTCTTCCTTGGCGCCATGGAAACTTATACAAATAGAAAGCATCGCAATCTCCTTGCCTCCACAGATCCGAAGTCGGCTCGCGATTTGGAGCTCCGAAGCTCCGCCGGTGACCGGATCTAGCTCTCCTTCTTCCTCCTTGCTCTCCCTTCTCTCTAGCTTTTAGAAAGAGAGAACCCAAATGGAAATGAGGGTTTTCAAGCCCTATTCCCGGGATATCTCCTCAAGAACAACCCACAGCCGTTTGATCCCAAACTAAGGAAACGGATGGCCACGATTCAGCCCAAAATTAGAAATCCTGGGCCGAACACGGGTTACAACATGGCCGTGTTCAGGGCCGTGTCACTCATTCTCCGTCGAAACCGCCACGCCCCAAAAAGAACACGGGCACCCAACACGCCCGTGTAAGGCTTGACACGCCCGTGTCAGCCAGTACACGCCCGTGCCGCCGGGCGTGTTCCCCCCAACGACACAGGTCCAAAACACCCGAGCACAACACGGCCATGCGACACGCCCGTGTCACATACCGTGTGCTAGACACGCCCTGGGACACGCCCGTTTCCTAGGCCATGTAACTCCTTAGCACAAAACGCCGCACGACCCAAGGAGGACACGGGCATTCGACACGCCCGTGACAAATTGCACATGCCCGTGTCAGACCCGAACACGCCTGGGCTCAGGCCGTGCACCCCTAACTCAACAATCATTGAGTGTAAGGCTCTGAGTGACTCACACGCCCTAGGACACGCCCGTGTCCCAGGCCGTGTTCATCCCCCCCCCCCCCCCCGACGATCGTTGACTCCAAAATCGTCGACCATACGACCAACGCCGAACTCGAGCATGACACGCCCGTGTCCCAGGCCGTGTCACCTCTAGTAAAACCCAGATTTGGCTTAAAATGTCACCCGTCCCTCTTTTTAGTTTTGGGGTGTTACAACTCTCTCCCTCTTAAAAGAATTTCTCCCACGAAATTACTAGAGAAAAGAAAACGAAAAACTTTAAGCGGCACCTGAGCGGAATAACTCCGGGTACTCCTCTAGCATGGTTTGCTCCCGTTCCCAAGAGAGCTCCTCCCGATCGCAATTGTCCCACCGGACCTTGACCATCCGGATCTCATTGTTACGGAGTTTCTTAACTTCAAAGTCCTCAATACGAACGGGCTTGACCTTAGTCGTCAACCCTTCGTCCACCGGCACTTGATCCACTGCGATCACCTGTGAAGGCTCTTGCACCACCTTCCGCAACACTGAGATGTGGAATACATCGAGTAGTCCACTCAACTCCACCGATAACCTCAAACGATAAGCCACTTCGCCTACCCGCTCCAGAATCTCAAAGGGTCCAAGGTATCTTGGTCTCAGCTTCTTCAAGCGTCGCACCCGCGAAACACCCTTGAACGGCTTTATCTTCAAGTACACACAATCGCCGACTACGAACTCCACGTTCCGGTGCTTGGCATTGTAGTACTTAGCTTGCTTGTCCTGAGCGATCAGCAAACGCTCTCGAATGATCCGCACCAAAGATGTAGCACTCTCCACCTCCTGCTTCTTGTACAACCTTGCCTCACCCATTTCTAGCCACGATAACGGCGTGCAACACTTCCTACCATACAGGGCCTCGAAGGGCGCCATTTTAATACTCTCCTGGTAGCTGTTGTTGTACGCAAACTCCACCAAATATAGGTGGTCTTCCCAATGCTTCCCGAAGTTTAGAACACACATGCGGAGCATGTCTTCCATAGTTCTGTTAACCCTCTCATTCTGCCCATCCGTCTGCGGATGGAAGGCTGTGTTGAACTTCAATTTAGTCCCCAGCATCTCTTGCACCAACCTCCAATCATTGGACGTAAAACGCCCATCGCGATCACTCATGATGTTGCGAGGCACACTGTGCAGTCTGACTATATTATCCACATATAGTTTCGCCAGTCTCTCCACTGAATCATCCTTTCTATGCGGAATAAAGTGCGACACCTTTGTTAACCGGTCTACGATCACCCAGATGGCGTCGTTCCCCTTCTGCGACCTTGGCAAGCCATGCACAAATTCCATCGATATGTCATCGAACTTCCATTCTGGAATAGGCAAATATTTCAAGAATCCTCCAGGCTTTTGGCACTCCGCCTTTGCCAAGGTGCACGTTTGACACTTAGCCACAAATAGTGCCACGAACTTCTTGAGCCCTGACCACCAAAACAGCTTCTTTAGGTCCCGGTACATCTTTGTGCTCCACGGGTGGATTGAGTACTTGGTATTATGAGCCTCGTACATCAACTCCGCCCGTAGATTTCCCCCGCTTAGAATGCACAAACGATGGTCCTTCCTTAACAACCCATCCTCAACTGAAAACTAGGAATTTGACCCATCCAACGCTATATCCATATGCTCCTTCATGCTACCATCCAACTCCAATGCCTGTCGAACGCGATCAGCCAAGTCATACTGAACTTCCGTCCAGTTCAACAATGCTTTAGCGCTAGTCTGCTTGTCCACACAACAGATCTCCAATGCCTCCAACTCCTGAACTAGCCTCTCATCATGCACCGACAACCAGTTGGCTTGGGCGAGAGCCCTGCGACTCAACGCATCCGCAAATGCATTGCCCTTGTCGGGTACATAATGAATCTTGAACGTATTGTCCCCTAGGAACTCCATCCATCTCCGCTGCCTCATGTTCAGATCCTTCTGATCCAACAGGTACTTGAGGCTCTTATGGTCGGTATAAATATCGACCTTTACGCCGTACAAATAGTGTCTCCACAGCTTAAGCGCTAATATCACGGCCGCCAACTCGAAGTCGTGGATCGGATAATTCCTTTCGTGCACTTTTAGCTGACACGATCCATACGCTATAACATTTCCATGCTGCAGTAACACGCAGTCCAAACCACTACCTGAGGCATCACTATAAATCTCGAAGCCCTCGGTCCCACTCGGCGAACTTAGCACTAGCGTCGTGGTCAACCGTCCCTTCAGCTCCTAAAACGCTTGCACGCACTCCTGCATCCACAAGAACTTCTGATCCTTCCTTGTCAACTTTGTGAGAGGTAACGCTATCCGCGAGAAGTTCTCTATGGAGTGCCTGTAATAGCCGGCAAGCCCAAGGAAACTACGGACTTCCGCTACCGAAGACAACACAGGCCACTCCCGTATCGCAATAATCTTTGCCGGATCCACTGCTATACCTTCCCCACTGAAAATATGACCAAGGAATGCTACTGAGGGTAGCCAGAACTCGCATTTGGAGAATTTTGCATAGAGTTAATTCCTTCTCAGCGTCTCCAAGACTAGATGCAGATGCTTGAAGTGATCTTCTTCACACTGCGAGTAAACCAATATGTCGTCAATGAAGACGATCACAAAACGGTCTAGGTACTCTCGGAACGTCCTGTTCATCAAATCCATAAACACCGATGGCGCATTCGTCAGTCCAAACGGCATGACAGTGAACTCGAAGTGCCCATACCTTGTGCTGAATGCCGTCTTCGAGATATCACACTCCCTTATCCTCAGCTGATAATACCCAGACTTCAGATCCAACTTGTAATATACCGACGATCTGACTAACTGATCGAAGAGATCATCAATCCTTGGGATCGGGTATTTATTCTTCTCTATTAGCTTTTTCAACTCCCTATAGTCGATACATAGCCGCAAACTCCCGTCCTTATTCTTAACAAAGAGGACCGGTGCGCTCCAAGGCGACGAGCTTGGACGCACATACCCTTGATCCATCAACTCCTCTAGTTGAACCCTCAACTCCGCCATCTCCTTAGGCGCCAACCTATAAGGATAACGTGACACAGGTTTGGCACCTAGCACTAGCTCGATGGTGAAATCAATTTCTCACTGCGGTGGGACTCCGGGAAGATCGCCCGGGAACATGTCGGGGTACTCACATACCATTGGGATACTATCCAAAGTGGCCTTAGGCTTTAAAGCCTCTATTAACGTGAAGAACAGCTCTGCTCCAGCACGAACCGCCTTCACCACCTGAAGAGCAGACATCGGCGTCTTGATTGACCCCTTCAATCCTGCAAACGTCGTCTCCTGCCCAACACCCAACTTGACCTCCTTACGGTTGCAATCGATACAAGCCTTCTGCTTCGAAAGCCAATCCATACCGAAGATAACGTCAAACTCTGTTAGCGGCAGCAACGATGCTAGCAAGTCGAACTCTTGGCTTCTAAAATGAACCTTTACGGCGCATACTCTGTCCGCACGCATCGAACACTCATTCGGTAGCAACACATCCAATTTGTCCTTCGCCATCGAAGAAGGGACTCCAATGTGCGTTATGAAACTTTTGGACAAAAAGGAGTATGAAGCTCCTGTATCGAAAAGTGCTCGTGTCGGACTACCGCCAATCAGAACAAAGCCTACACAACAGTATTAAGCTAACAAGCACTGGGTAACAGTATTTAAAGCTAACTTACTATAAATTAAACAGTACCTGTCATCACGTCGGCCTGTTTGATGGCCTCCTGCTGGCCAAAGTTATAGACTCTCGGTTGAGTCAGAGCATAGTGGGATACGGTTAACTCCACCTCCTTGCCCTTCTCTTTATAAGTGGATCCTTGCTTTCTCTCGGACTTCGAACATCCGCTCCAACAATCGTTGGCAAAATGCCCCGTCTTTCCACAAGTATAACAAGCGCCCGGGGTTCGGTTGGTAGTTGTTGGGTACATTGGAAAAAGTGTACCTGATTTGAAGAAGCCCAACTTAGCTCAATGATATACATCAAGGTGTATTTGATGTTGTTTTGAGTTGACATGTGCAGGTGAAGAAGTATTAAATAATGCAGAAAAATATTCTAAGTCCACATGTCGACACCTGAAGAAATTGTGTCGACACTTCAGAATATTTGTGTCGACACTTCAGATTATCAGTGTCGACACAGAGAAAGATAGTCGACCACATTTATGTCGACACTGGGAAGCAGTGTCGACACATAAAGAAGATAGTCGACTTCAACTATCTCAACACTGGGAAGCAGTGTCGACACATAAAGAAGATAGTCGACTTCAACTATCTCAACACTGGGAAGCAGTGTCGACACCGTGAAAGATAGTCGACCAGAGAAAGTTAGTCGACACCGTGAAAGATAGTCGACCAGAGAAAGTTAGTCGACTAGTGAAAGATAGTCGACCAGAGAAAGATAGTCGACTCACAGAAGAAGATAGTCGACCACAACTGTGTCGACACTGGGTGGATGTGTAGACACCAGAAGACTGAGTCGACACATATTGGCAGAAGTCGACTATGCTTGTGTCGACACCAGAAGACTGAGTCGACACATTTTGGCAGAATTGAAGATTACTGTGTCGACACCAGAAGGCTGAGTCGACACATACTAAGTTCTGAATCTACAACAACTGTGTCGACACACAGGACTTGTGTCGATACACTGCAGAGTCTAGACCAAGTTATTTTCTGAAGAAGCTGTGTCGACTTAAAGGCAACTGAGTCGACATCATCAAAGGCTGTGTCGACACCAAAGTCACTTGTGTCGACACAGATAGACAGATTGGTCTCGACACTTTCTAACTGACTGTCTCGACATTTTGCTGTCCAAGGCTAAGGTACAAGAACTGTTTGAAGACTTGACAGCTGTGGGTTGCCACCGTTTAACTGAAGCTATCAGACCTGTCAGAAAATAGTTAGAAACCGGATCAGCCGGTTACCATGAAGAAAGTCTATAAATAGACACATTCAGAAGGAATTAAAAAGGCAGCTAAACTAAGAAAAATAATAGAAGAAGATCTAAGAAGAAGAAACAGAAGGATTACGATCCTGTTGAAGTTTCAATTCAAGAAAGTGAAAAAGAAGATCTTCATCAGAAGGTCTAAGAAGAAGAAGTCTGAAGTATCAGTAAAGGTGTTGGATAGAGGGAGATCCAGTCATCTTGAAGAAGAAGAAGAAGGAAGCCATCAGTAGTTTCTCAAGAAGCTGTTTGGAAATCAACTCAGCTAAGTTCAGATTCAAGAAGCTTTGAAGAAAGCTCAGATTCAGTTGATTTCATCAGCTGATCAAGAAGTGTCTTGTCCTCTTCTCTCTCAATAAAGGCAAGACATCAAAATATCTTTTCTAAATTTCTGTAGGATCTATTTACATAGATCTGAGTTGTAAGCCTGTGTTATAAAGGCTGAGTGTAGGAGAGGTGATCTCTGAGTGGTAGGGCTATTTTCCTGAGTGTAGGAGAAGATTATTCTCTGAGTGGTAGGCCTTGAGGCAAGGCTGAGGTAGGGCTGTTGAGCCTGAGTTGTAGGAACCTATCCTGGTTCTGAGCTGTAGGATCTGAGGATCTGAGTATAGTGGAAGTTTGGCCGAATCTAGCACATTGCTAGATAGGTGAAGGGGGAAAGTGGATGTACCCAGATCTTGGGGAACCACTATAAAACATTGTGCAATCTGTGATGCTTAGTTTTCTGTGAATGCTGTGCTAGATAATTTAATCTGTAATTGAATTCTGCCTAGATTTATAAACAAGAAATTAGAACCTATTCACCCCCCCCCCCCTCTAGGTGTTTAGGTTGTCTTGAAAGTAAAACTATCAAGTGGTATCAGAGGGAGGTTACCTCAAAAAGGACTTAACAGTCTGAGGTAGATCTGAAAGGCAGAATTTAGATTCAAAAAGATGGGCTCAGGTGAGAATCATAAGGAGCTAGGGTCTATGAAATTACCCATATGCAAGAAAGAAATTTTTGGAATTTGGAAAGAAAGAGTCAGACTGTTTCATGGAGGCATCTGACCCAAGGATTTACATCACAGTACAGGAAGGCCCCTTCATTCCAATGAAGGTATCAGTTCTTGATGCAAATATCCAAACTCCAAAGAGTTATTCAGAAATGACCAAGGATGAAATCATCTTGGCAACCATGGATAAAAGAGCTCAGAACATTATTGTTAGTGCCATAGATGATTCAACATTTCAGAATCTGATTCACTGCAAGACCTCCAAAGAGATGTGGGACACATTGATTGTCTACATGGAGGGATCTGAAGAAGTAAGGCAGGACAGGAAATCTATGCTCAATCAGGAGTATGAAAGTTTTAGACAAGGAAAATCTGATAGCATAACTGAGTGCTACAAGAAATTCTATAGAATTGTGAATGAGCTTATGTCCTATGGAAGAGTCTTCAGTACTTATGAACTGAATGACAAATTCTTGAGATCCTTAACAAAGGATTGGGACACAAAGATCTGTGCCATAAGAGAAGTGGCTAAATTGGTAGAGATATCTCCTCCCACCTTGTTTGGAAAGTTGCTATCCTATGAAATGCAACTTATGGTGAGGAAGGAGGAGGAAAAGAATTCAAGAGGAGAGCATAGAGAAAAGACTGTGGCATTCAATGCAGAAGCCACCAGAAAGAATAGGAGGAAATCACCATCTCCTACTAAGGAAGTTGCAGAAGATAGTTCTGAAAATTCAGATAAGGGTTCAAAAAGCTGTGATTCAGATGCAGACTTTGCTGCATTCACAAGGCAATTCCAGAGGTTCTTGAAAAAGAAGCAATGGAATTCTAGGCCTTCCACATCACAGCAAGATGATGACTATTAACAGAAGAAAAGGTCATCAAGGAAAGAGAAGAGCAGATTAAAACCTAACAAAGCCACTACTTCAAAGATTGTCTGCTATTGTTGCAATAGGCCTGGACATGTAGTGGCTGACTGTCCTGATAAGAGAAAGGAGTCTTCAGACAAGAAGAAGACTCATTAGAAAGGCAAGAAGGAGAAATCTTTTGTTGCAAAGAAAGATAGGAGTCTAACAGACCAGTCAACTTCAGAGTCAGAATCTGAAGCTGAAGCATATATTGGACTATATGCTGTGTCTGAAGAAGAGGAGTTTCTGCAGTTGCTAGACTCCATCAATGAACAAAAGGATCATCAGTGTATGGGGCTAATGGCAGGATCAGAAGAGGACATATGCCAGAATCAGTCTGGTCCTAATAAGGTACAATGTCCTTCTATTACTTCTGTTTGTTGTACAAGTGAAGAATCAGCTACATCTGCATCAAGTGATGTAGATGCATCTGAATCTGAAGGAGATGTCTATCAATTGATAGAAAAGTATGGGGATTTGTTGCAGGCCCTTAAGAAAAGCAAGAACCTGGTTAAATCTCAGGCTCAAGAAATTGCTGAACTAAGGGTTGCTACAACTGAGTTAGAGAAAGTTATTGATCAAAAATTAAATGAAATTGTCAAGCTGAAGAATATAATTATTATTCAGATGGGCACAATTAATTACACTAATGATCAAGTGAAGAGTCTGGAAGCCAGACTTAGAATTGAAAGGGATTTAGTGGCTAGTTACTCTAAGCCAAAATCTGTCTTACCCTTGATAGATGAATTTGTCACTCAAAAGGGTAAGGCTGGATTAGGATTTAAAGGTAACTCCAGGGCTGGCAGATTCAAGAGGAAAGGCAAAGCTCCTGTTCAGCCACTAAATCTTTCAGTCCCCATAAAATTTAGTAAGGTGAAAGTGCCTTCTAACAAATATGATCATGAAGATATTCAAGGTTATATTAAGACTAATGTTCTGAAGAACAAGGGTGTAAATGCAAGCAGGCCTACCTATGGTCATAAACCCAATGGTTTTAAGAAATTAGTAGGTGAAGTTGCTGCAGCACCAGCAATGAACAGAAATTCTTCTGACAAGGATGTATCTAGATCTAGATACAATAAGTTTGAATGTTGGTGCTGTGGCAAGAGAGGCCATTTTGCACTAGACTGTTGGTATAACCCAAGTGCTATAAAGAACAATAGTCTACCTGTTAGAAGAGGTTATGGTAGCTTTATTAATGCTAACCTGAACCAAGGACCCAAGATTTACTTGGGTTCTAAGGGTAAGTAATTCTGTGTTGCAGGTGAATCCAAGTAACCATGCCCCTATATGGTACTTGGATAGTGGTTGTTCCAGGCACATGACTGGAACAAAGGGGCTGCTGAAGGAGTATTCATCTGTCAAAGATGGACCTAAAGTGATCTTTGGTGGATCTGAAAAAGGAGTCATCAAAGGGTTTGGTAACATTTCTTCTAACCTTATCACTATCACTCAAGTGGCTTATGTAAAAGGTTTGAAACATAATCTAATAAGCATAAGCCAGCTAAGTGATTTAGGATATGACATTTCATTTGTTAAAGATGGATGTCATATCAAAAGGTCAAGTGATCAAAAGATCATATTGACTGGGTATAGGAAGAGAAATGTATATTGTCTTAATTTTGAATGTGAGAATAAGGCTTCTCTCATCTGTCTTGTAGCTGATGACAATGCCTCTCATTGTGTCAAATGGCACAAGAGATTGGCTCATCTAAACTACAAGACAATTGGTCAACTCTTTAGCAAAGAGTTAGTGAGGAATGGACCTCAAGTTAAGTGTATAAAGGAAGGGATATGCTCAGCTTGTCAAAAGGGCAAGCAGACAAAATCCTCCTTTCAAAGCCTTGAAAACAAGGATTCTGTGAGGTGTTTATACCTCTTGCATATGGATCTTTTTGGTCCTATGCCAGTTCATAGTCTAGGTAGGAAGGTCTACACTTTTGTGGTTGTAGATGACTATTCTAGATTTACATGGGTGTTCTTTCTGAGACAAAAATCTGAAACCCCAGTGTATTACTTAATTTTGTAAAGCAAATTCAGAATGAACTGAATAGTACAGTGGTCAAAATCAGAAGTGACCATGGTACTGAGTTTCAATCTGAAAGCATAACAAAATTGTGTAAAGACTTTGGGATTTTCCAAGAGTTCTCCTCACCTAGAACACCTCAGCAAAATGGAATTGCTGAAAGAAAGAATAGAACATTAATTGAAGCTGGTAGAACTCTATTGAGTGACACCTCTCTCCCAGAATATTTTTGGACTGAGGCAGTTAACACTGCTTGTCATGTAATCAATAGGGCTACTATCACCAAAAGCCACAAAATGACTCCCTATGAGATTGTGAAAGGCAGAAAACCAAATCTATCTTACTTTAGGATCTTTGGTTGCAAGTGTTATATACTTAACAATGGCAAGTCATATTTGACTAAGTTTGCTGCCAAATCCCAGGATGGGATATTTGTTGGCTACAGCACTAATAGTAAGGCCTATAGAGTCTTCAACTTGACTACTCAAGTTGTTGAAGAATCTGTGCATGTTGTGTTTGATGAAACAAGATTAATCAATTGTGAGTTGTCTTGTAGATCAAATGACTCAACAGGTATAAGCAAAAGTATGGACAAGCTCTCCATTACTGAAGGATCAAAGGAAGATGGGGCATTGGAAAATGAAGGCTTCTGTCCAGGGGGAGAACAAGACACTATAGAAGCTGATGAAAACCAAGAGATTCAGCTAAATGAAGGAGCTGGAGATGTTCAACCAGAAGGGAATCTTCCACCAGCTACAAGATATTTGAGGGATCATCCAGCTAATCAGATAATAGGTGATCCAAGACAGGGGGTGCAAACTAGAAGCAGAAATCAAAACACAGTTCTACATTCAAGTTTCCTGTCACAAATGGAGCCTAAGAAGTTTGAAGAAGCTATCCAAGACCAGCACTGGATTGATGTCATGCAAGAGGAGCTGAATCAATTCAGAAGGTGCAATGTCTGGGAGCTTGTTCCTAAACCAAGAGGCCACAACATAATTGGCACAAAATGGATATATAAGAACAAGCTAGATGAAAGTGGAATAATAGTAAAGAATAAAGCAAGATTGGTTGCAAAAGGATACAGGCAGGAAGAAGGGATTGACTTTGATCAAACCTTTGCTCCTGTAGCAAGGCTGGAGGCAATCAGAATATTCCTTGCCTATGCAGCCTATCAAGACTTCAAAGTATACCAGATGGATGTGAAGTCAGCATTTCTGAATGGTGATCTTAAAGAAGAAGTATATGTAGAGCAACCATCAGGTTTTGTAGATCCTCTTAAACCTGATTTTGTTTATAAGCTTAGGAAAGCTCTGTATGGGTTAAAACAAGCTCCAAGGGCTTGGTATGAAACCCTGTCTACTTTCCTTATTGAGAATAAATTCTCAAGAGGAAAAATTGACAAAACTCTATTTCTTAGGGAATCCAAAGGCAAGATCATCTTAGTTCAGATTTATGTTGATGACATAATCTTTGGATCTACTGAAAACAACCTTTGTAAAAAGTTTGCCAAACTTATGCAAGGGAAGTTTGAGATGAGCAGTATGGGGGAACTGAAATTCTTCTTGGGACTCCAAGTAAGACAGACTGATGATGGCTTATCCATATCCCAGTCTAAGTTCACCAAAGAATTGATTAAGAAATATGGTATGGAGTCATCCTCCACCATGAAAACTCCTATGGGAACAAGTATGCCTATATGCAAAGATGATGCAGGTAAACTTGTTGATGAGACTTTGTATAGAGGAATAGTTGGCTCACTACTATATCTCACTGCTAGTAGACCAGATATTATGTATGCTACATGTGTCTGTGCTAGGTACCAAGCCTGCCCTAAAGAATCTCATTATACTGCAGTTAAAAGGATTCTGAGATATCTTAAGGGCACACCTAATCTAGGCCTTTGGTACCCTAGGAATAGAGATTTTCAACTAACAGGCTATTCAGATGCAGATTTTGCAGGATGTAGAGAGGATAGGAAGAGTACTACAGGTACTTGTCAATTCCTGGGAGGAAGACTAATATCATGGAGTAGTAAGAAGCAGACTAGTGTGGCAATTTCCACAGCTGAGTCAGAGTATGTTGCTGCTGGAAGCTGCTGTGCACAGCTATTATGGATGCAGCATCAGCTAAAGGATTATGGTATTCAAGTAAGTAGAACACCTCTTTTGTGTGATTCTAAGAGTGCAATTTCTATTGCTAATAATCCTGTTTCTCATAGTAGAACTAAGCATATAGAAATAAAATACCATTTTCTTAGAGAACATGTAGAAAAAGAAGACATCTCATTGAAATTTGTGAAAACAGATTATCAAATAGCAGATGTGTTTACTAAGCCCCTAGATGAGACAAAATTCAATAAATTCAAAATTGAATTAGGTATGTTAACCATTGATTAGTGTAATCACAAAATCATCAACAATAAAGTTGAAGTGGTAACAAGACATTCAAGTGATATTAAGACACATTAAAGTAGTATAAAGTACTTTGTTGTACTTATAAGTTATGATGAACAAACAGAAATTGGCTAAGTAAGATGGTGTCGACACATTCAGTAATAATGTGTCGACTCAGGGTAGTAATGTCGACAAGTCAGAGATATTGTGTCGACACAGAAAATATGTGTCGACACTTAAGAATCTTATTGTCGACTTATCCAGGAATGTAGTGTCGACTTCACCAGGATAGTGGTGTCGACACTTACAGATTTTGTGTCGACACTTATACTAAGAGTCGACACAGAATTTCTGATGCTCTACTATATATCTCTGGTGTCGACATAACCACAAATTGGTGTCGACACATAGTATACGAACTTGTAGTCGATACAATAGAAGCTTGTGTCGACACAATCCATCTGTGTCGACACTTATTGTCTGTTTTTGGCGTCTTTTGATCTTCTTTAAACAGAAGGTATAAATAGGTCAAAAACTCATTCTGTCGACATGCTTACAAGGTTTTCGAAACCCTGTGTCAACATTCTCTCTCTCTCTCTTTCTCTCATCTTTCAAGCTTTCTCGACTGATCAATGGCGCCGAAGATTGAAGACAATGTGAATGAAGGATATGAGTTGGTGCGCCAGGCCTTTGCAGCTGCCCCTCCAGATGTTCTTGGTGTTATCTCTCTCCTCTCCGACTCAGGTTTAGAATTTCTGGTCTCCGAACCATCAAAGATCTGGAAGAAGGAGGTGCACGAGTTCTTTACCTCTACATCTGTAAACTCTGAAAGTCATGAGATAAAATCCACAGTTCATGGGTCACCTGTGGAGATTACACCAAGAAAGTTAAGAACAATTCTGCAATTACCCACAATTGAGAATGAAGAGGATGTCCCTGCTTCTAAATCTAGGGAGGCTCTTCAATGGTGTGGATTGGATTCCACCATGAAAATTGTAGCAACATTCAACAGGAAAGGAATGAATCAACAGGGCAAGTTCTTGTCAGAAGTAGTTGGAAAAGTTATTCTGTGCAAGCCAGGTGGACATGATAGGATTTCTGCCTATATGTTCAGCCTAATGACCAGGATTGTTTTTACAATTCCTACGGATTGGTCATCTGTAATCTTTGAGAAGATTAAGGAAGGAATCAAGAAGCCAAATCTGGCTAGGATAATGAGTATATACCTAAGTAAGGAGATTCCTGAGGTTATGCAACAACAACCTGGAACTAAAATTAATCACATGAGAAGGATGGACATGAGATTGTTCTCCAGATGGGATAGGGTGCTGACCAAAGAGATGCCTGAAGTGGAAAGGCAGGATTCACCTGAGAAATCCCCAGGTCATGCTACCAGTACTGGGCATCCACAAGAAGAGCAAGTAAGACTAGAGGTTGAAGATCAGCCTGCATCTACACAAGTTCAGGATGCCACAATACCTGCAGTTCAAGAAGAAGAAGTAAGTATACCAGCTCAGCAAGTTTATTCACCTACACAAACTGTATCTACTCATGACCAGGTACAGGTGCAGGGGGAGCTGGTGTATTTTCCTACAAAAGAGATTTCTAATATTTCTATTTCTGCACAGGTCCAGGGGGAGCATGTGCAAGAAGATGCTCAAATTGATCAATCTCCAAATTTGAATACTGCAAATGATCAGGCCCAGAAGGAATATACTCTGGAGGAGTTATTTCCAAATGATGAAATAATTACTGATAGTCTGGAAGTGGAGCAAGAAATTGAGGAGGAGCCAGTGCATGTTGAGACTGTACAACATGGCACTAAAGCAGCTGTTTCTCCTCCTCCCAAAGAAAGAGTTCAAATTGAGAGTAATTCTGATTCTGAGAATGAAGAAGCCAGGGTGGCTAAAAAGAGAAAACTTATGGTCTTCCAGAGAAGGAGCAAGAGCTATAAGCAGGCTCTACAGTCTACAGCACATCACACTCCTTCTGACTTTGATTATAACAAGTTCTTGGTAGATTTACAAGTGAAATTGGATGAACACAGAGTAGCTATAGAAAAATATGTTGATGAGAACAACAAGTCCCTGCAATTTGACTTAGCTCAAGATATAAAATCAATTAGGCTTGAGGTCAATATGCATAAGAAGGAAATGACAGATTGCTTCCATAAGGGAGGTAATGCTGTGGTATATCTGGCAAAACAACAGCAGACTATCATCCCTAAGGTGGATGACATTGCTTTAAAGCAAAGCTATGTCTTGGAAAATTAGATTAGGATGAATGAGAATTTAACTGAATCTCATCATGAGATCATTAAGGAATTGAAGAAGATTGTTCCAGGCCTGCCTGTAGATAGAGCAAAAGAAATGGAAGAATTTGATAAGAACTTTCAAGCTGCTATTGCTTCTGTTAAGACTGCAATCACTACCTCTCAAAAGGAAATATCTGACAAGCTTCAAAAGTTAAAACCATTTTTTAAAGAGGGTGTGAATTATCTGGATGGCCAAATCAGATTTCAAAAGGAAGATCTCAGAGATCATGTTTTTAGAGAAGCCATAAAGGGGGAGAGGATGCTAGTTCATGCAGGCTCAGAGCACACCAAATGGGTGACCAATAGTATTCGAGCCATATTGGGATATCCACCATTGTGTGATGATGCTATGGTGGCTGAGTCAGGAATACAAACAAGTCTACTTGAAGGCAATCAACCTGAGGTTGCTCAAGTCATTTACCCCCCTCCAGATTATGATATGATTGATCAGCAGATTCAAGGGATGTATAGTCCTCCAAAGGAGTTACTAATATTGTGATTGGGAAGGTTGATAAGCCTGAGGCTATTTTGAAAGACCAGCAAGATGCTCTTCTATCTAAGAAAAGGTTTAGAGAGCAGCTGAACTTAAGCCAGACTTTGAGCAGTGGAGTCCTACTTCCAGAAATATAATACTCACTGCATGGAAGGCTGTCAAAGACCAAGTGCAGGAAAGAGGCAAGTGGTACAATGAGATGGAATGGCAGAAGTATGAAGCCAGGCAAGAGGCCATTGTACAGTTTAGAAGAAAAGCCAAGCTGGGGAGGCTGCCTCCAGATGCTCAGGAGTCAAGCAAGTACTTCCCAAAGCCCTTTCATTATTTTGAAAGGCAAAGGCTCAAGGAAGAAGCAAAGAAGAAGGCTGGTCTAAAAGACAAGAAGCCAGCTGAAGACTCTGAAGCTCCTGTGAAGGCTCAAGTTCTATCTTGCAAAGGGATTGTCATTAAAGAGCCTGATCAGTCTTAATTCTTAGTTCTTTCAAAGTGTTTTGTAATGTTTTGATTAAATCATTGGATGTAAATCTCTGTATTCAAACATTATCAAGTTATAAACAAAATGTTGTGTGAAATCATATAATGTTCATTCTGTGATGTATGGTTTTTATTTTGTTTATATTAAGTATTCCTGTTATGTCTTATATCATCAGTTTATACTTTCTATAAATGGTGTATATCATTGGCTATAGGGTTATGACTTCTCCAAATAGGGGGAGATTGTTGGGTACATTGGAAAAAGTGTACCTGATTTGAAGAAGCCCAACTTAGCTCAATGATATACATCAAGGTGTATTTGATGTTGTTTTGAGTTGACATGTGCAGGTGAAGAAGTATTAAATAATGCAGAAAAATATTCTAAGTCCACATGTCGACACCTGAAGAAATTGTGTCGACACTTCAGAATATTTGTGTCGACACTTCAGATTATCAGTGTCGACACAGAGAAAGATAGTCGACCACATTTATGTCGACACTGGGAAGCAGTGTCGACACATAAAGAAGATAGTCGACTTCAACTATCTCAACACTGGGAAGCAGTGTCGACACATAAAGAAGATAGTCGACTTCAACTATCTCAACACTGGGAAGCAGTGTCGACACCGTGAAAGATAGTCGACCAGAGAAAGTTAGTCGATACCGTGAAAGATAGTCGACCAGAGAAAGTTAGTCGACTAGTGAAAGATAGTCGACCAGAGAAAGATAGTTGACTCACAGAAGAAGATAGTCGACCACAACTGTGTCGACACTGGGTGGATGTGTCGACACCAGAAGACTGAGTCGACACATATTGGCAGAAGTCGACTATGCTTGTGTCGACACCAGAAGACTGAGTCGACACATTTTGGCAGAATTGAAGATTGCTGTGTCGACACCAAAAGGCTGAGTCGACACATACTAAGTTCTGAATCTACAACAACTGTGTCGACACACAGGACTTGTGTCGATACACTGCAGAGTCTAGACCAAGTTATTTTCTGAAGAAGCTGTGTCGACTTAAAGGCAACTGAGTCGACATCATCAAAGGCTGTGTCGACACCAAAGTCACTTGTGTCGACACAGATAGACAGATTGGTCTCGACACTTTCTAACTGACTGTCTCGACATTTTGCTGTCCAAGGCTAAGGTACAAGAACTGTTTGAAGACTTGACAGCTGTGGGTTGCCACCGTTTAACAGAAGCTGTCAGACCTGTCAGAAAATAGTTAGAAACCGGATCAGCCGGTTACCATGAAGAAAGTCTATAAATAGACACATTCAGAAGGAATTAAAAAGGCAGCTAAACTAAGAAAAATAATAGAAGAAGATCTAAGAAGAAGAAATAGAAGGATTACGATCCTGTTGAAGTTTCAATTCAAGAAAGTGAAAAAGAAGATCTTCATCAGAAGGTCTAAGAAGTAGAAGACTGAAGTATCAGTAAAGGTGTTGGATAGAGGGAGATCCAGTCATCTTGAAGAAGAAGAAGGAAGCCATCAGTGGTTTCTCAAGAAGCTGTTTGGAAATCAACTCAGCTAAGTTCAGATTCAAGAAGCTTTGAAGAAAGCTCAGATTCAGTTGATTTCATCAGCTGATCAAGAAGTGTCTTGTCCTCTTCTCTCTCAACAAAGGCAAGACATCAAAATATCTTTTCTAAATTTCTGTAGGATCTGTTTACACAAATCTGAGTTGTAAGCCTATGTTATAAAGGCTGAGTGTAGGAGAGGTGATCTCTGAGTGGTAGGGCTATTTGCCTGAGTGTAGGAGAAGATTATTCTCTGAGTGGTAGGCCTTGAGGCAAGGCTGAGGTAGGGCTGTTGAGCCTGAGTTGTAGGAACCTATCCTGGTTCTGAGCTGTAGGATCTAAGGATCTGAGTATAGTGGAAGTTTGGCCGAATCTAGCACATTGCTAGATAGGTGAAGGGGGAAAGTGGATGTACCCAGATCTTGGGGAACCACTATAAAACATTGTGCAATCTGTGATGCTTAGTTTTCTGTGAATGTTGTGCTAGATAATTTAATCTGTAATTGAATTCTGCCTAGATTTATAAACAAGAAATTAGAACCTATTCACCCCCCCCCCTCTAGGTGTTTAGGTTGTCTTGAAAGTAAAACTATCAGTAGTTGCCGCCGAGGCACCTGAAGAAGGGGCTGGACCCGACGTCTTAGCCTTCTTGTGGAACCTGCGATATCCAGACTTCGAAGTAGTCGGCACTTTAAACTCCGATTTCTTGCCACCGGATTCCTTCTTCGCTTGAACATTCTTCATGTCATTTTCCAAGGACCGGGCCGAGTTGACCAAGGTCATGAAACCCTGCGTCATAGGCCCCGAAAGTAATAGCCTCAAATCTTCTCTTAACCCTTCATAGAAACGGTTCGTCTTGCGCTCCTCATCGGCAAACGTAGCGCTTGCGTATCATCCCAAACGAGTGAACTCGTGGAGATACTCGTCCACGTTGTGATCTCCTTACACCAACTTTTGAAACTCGTTTTCCAACGCGGTCCTCTGAGTTGAGGGGAGGTATCGAGCCATAAACAACCTCAAAAATTCCTCCATAGAGACATCAGCCAACTACCTTCCCCTCAGGTGGTGTAGCTTCAGCCCTTCCCACCATAACCTCGCATCCTAGTCCAACAAGAACGTCGCAATTGTGGTCTTCTGCCACTCTTCAGTTTCTGTTGCTGTCAGCACTCTCTTGACTCTCGATAGCCAATCCTTTGCCTGAGTCGGGGTTCCCGTTCCCGAGAACACTAGCGGATGAAAACCAATCACATACTTAAGTTGTTTCTCAGTTTCTCTCTGAGGCAACTCCGGCTCCACCATCACCTGTTCCACCCTCCTAGGCTCTGCCGCTTGGAGCAGTACTTACTCCACAGCAGGAGCAGGCTGCTGCACCTGCCTCGCAGGCTACGCATTGATCATTACAAATACAGCTTCTGCCACCAATCTAATGGTCTCAGCTGAAGGAGGTGTTGCAGGCGCATCATTTGGTGCGGTGCTTTCCTCAGAACCTGGCCGTTCCGACAATCCAGCACCACACCTGATCACCTATAATCGTGCAAAACACCGATAAGCGACCAAACAATATTGCAAACAGCAATTATAGGAACACGCAGGTTCCTCAAACATGTATATTTTCATGCCTAAGTGGAAATTCATTGGTTCTTTTCATGTTATAATGATGATGCACACACATGTGCTCACCACCCCTTAAAGTGAATTCGCCCACGAATTCATTTAAGCTTGACAAAAACCAGTAGTCTGATACAAAATTGTAACACCCCTATCCGTCATATAGCATATAGTAGTAGGTCCGGCCAAGGTCCGACGCCATAGAACACGGACAGACCGGTGGGTTACTCAATGAAACCAATCAACCAATCACAAAGTCCTACATATAGCACCTAGCGGAAGCAAATTATTATGTTGTAAAGATAAAAGAACCCAGCCAAGCATAAATGTTCACTACGAATAACCCATAGGAATGTATAATACACAAATATTGGCCTTATGGCCTTACAAAAGTTTGCTCAATAAAAGTTTCTTCCAAACCTCGGCACGCAGGCCGGTCACACATGAGTTCATAAGAAAAACACTCAAAAATTGGCCTTCGATGGCTTGCACATTAACTTGGGCTTTAGCCCGCTATTTACCACTCGGCTCCGCAGCACCTGCAAGCAACAATCCACTGCACGGTGGTAAACAAAAGCAATGGTCAGCTATGCTGACCAAATTATAATGACCCCGCCCCCAACTCGAGGCGGCGATGCTCTTCCCTGCATTTTGTTAGCATAATCAAGTGGTATAGTGTAAACACACACTTCATCATAGGTGCTGGAATGCACGACCACACACCCCGTGTACTCAGGGCACATTCACAGAGAAACGGCCAACATCACGTCAATTTAAGCCATAGACGTTCCCGTCTCACCACCGTCCCTTGGACGGCCAACCATATGAGCATTTTGTCTTCCTGGCATTGGTCACGTCAGTTTAAGCCATAGACCGCTAAAGACCCTCATCTATGCCAACGGTTCCACCGAATGACATAGATCGGGTACAGTTCCGCCTGACCCGTGCTCATACCGCAACGACAATTTAAGCCATATGCGTAGGTCAAGACTCCCCGAGTCCTGTTTCCATCACACAATTCACATAACCCGATTATGCTCAAGTTGGCTCCCTGGCCACCATGTTTGCAACATCCCGCATTTGCCCAGATTTCCGGGAGCACCTTGGAGTTAGTCTCCAAGGCTCCCTTATGCAATCTACCTCGTAGAAAACCCGAAAAACAACCATTCACACGGAGTCTTATCCGATTATTATGCAATGCAACATCACCGATCAAGACCAACTTCTCCGGATAGGCTTCACACATCATGCCTATGTCTATTTTCGCATACGGACTCTACACAAGGGGGACTTCACATATTTACCCCAAGGAACGCCTCAACTCATCGCACACTCGCGTGAGACGGCTTCCTATGCAAAGGAAAAGAGGACTTTACAAGTCAAAGAATGAGAATCGTTACCCTAGCATTCTTCTTTGGCGCCATGAAAATCTATGTGGATGGAAAGCACTGCAATCTCCTTTCCTCTGCGGATCCTAAGTCAGCTCACGATTGGGAGCTCCGAAGCTCCGTCGGTGACCGGATCTAGCTCTCCTTCTTCCTCCTTGCTCTCCCTTCTCTCTAGATTTTAGAAAGAGAGAACCAAAATGGAAATGAGGGTTTTCAAGCCCTATTCCCAGGTATATCACCTCAGGAACAGCCCCCAGCCGTTGGATCCCAAACTAAGGAAATGGACGGCCACGATTCAGCCCAAAATTAGAAATCCTGGGACAAACACGGGTTGCAACACGGCCGTGTCACCCATTCGCCATCGAAACCGACGCGCCCCAAAAAGAACACGGGCACCCAACACACCCGTGTCAGGCTTGACATGCCCGTGTCAGCCAATACACGCCCGTACCGCCTGGTGTGTTCCCCCCAATGATACAGGTCCAAAACACCCGAGCACAACATGGCCATATAACACGCCCGTGTCACATGCCGTGTGCTAGACACGCCCTGGGACACGCCCGTGTCCCAGGCCGTATAACTGTCTTAGCACAAAATGCCGCACGACCCGAGGAGGACACGGGCATTCGACACGCCCATGTCAAATTGCACACGCCCGTGTCGGACACGAACATGCCTGGGCTCAGGCCGTGCGCCTCTCACTCAACGATCGTTGAGTGTATGGCTCTGAGTGACTGACATGCCCTGGGACACGCCCGTGTCCCAAGCCATGTTCACCCCCCCCCCCCAACGATCGTTGACTCCAAAATTGTTGACCACGCGACCAACGCCGAACCCGAGCACGACACGCCCTTGGACACCCCCGTGTCCCAGGCCGTGTCACCTCTAGCAAAACCCAGATTTGTCTTAAAATATCACCCGTCCCTCTTTTGAGTTTCGGGGTGTTACACGACGTTCCCTGTGACACGCCCGTGTCACAGGCCGTATTCACCCTTCCTAGACACGAACTTGGCTCAAAACACCGCCCGATTCACTTTTGAGTTTTGGAGCGTTACAAATCCCCCCCCCCCCCTAAAGAATTTCATCCACGAAATTATGTAAAAGTACACAAAACAACTTAAAGATTACCTGCGTTGAATAATTCGGGGTATGCTTCCAACATAGTCTTCTCTCGTTCCCAAGAAAGCTCCTCACATCCGCAGTTATCTCATCGGACTTTAACCATTCGAATTCCCTTGTTGTGGAGTCGTTTGACTTCAAAGTCTTCAATGCGAACTGGCTTGACCTTGGTTTTCAACCCATTATCAATCGGCACTTGATCGACCGCAACAACCTGAGAAGGCTATGGTACTACCTTCCACAATACCGATACGTGGAATACATTGTGTAGCCCACTCAATTCCACCGACAACTTTAATCGATAGGCTGCTTCGCTAATCCGCTCCAGGATCTCAAACAGTCCAAGGTATCTCGGACTCAGCTTCTTCAAGCGTCGAATTCGCGAGAAACCATTAAATGGCTTGATTTTCAAGTACACCCAATCGCACCTACCATTGAAGTGACGTCTTCCACTGTCTGACGTTTATATAACTTTGACTCGCCTATTTCCAACCAAGACAACGGCGTGCGATACTTTCTACCATACAGGGCCTCGAAAGGCGCCATACCAATACTCGCTTGAAAATTGTTATTGTAAGCAAACTCTACCATGTACAGGTGATCTTCCCACTGCTTTCCGAAATCCAAGACGAACATGAAAAGCATGTCCTCCATCGTCATGTTGACCCTTTAAGTCTGAACATCCGTCTGCGGATGAAAGGCTGTACTGAAACTCAGCTTAGTTCCCAACAACTTATGCACCAGCCTCCAGTCATTTGACGTAAAGCGTCCGTCTCGGTCACTAACAATACTGCGTGGCACACCATGCAACCGTACAATATTATCCACATAGAGCTTGGCTAACTTTTCCACCAGATCTTCCTTCCTATTCGGGATGAAGTGCGACACCTTTATCAATCTATCTACGACCACCCAGATGGCGTCATTTCCCCTTTGCGACCTTGGCAAACCATGCACAAAATCCATGGAAATGTCGTCGAACTTCCATTCCGGGATAGGCAAGGACTTCAAGAAACCTCCGGGCTTCTGGCACTCCGCCTTCACCAGGGCACAAGTTTGGCACTTCGCCACATAAAGTGCTACATCCTTTTTCAACCCTGGCCACCAAAACAACTTCCTCATGTCCCTATACATCTTCGTGCTCCCCGGGTGGATTGAGTACTTGGTATGATGAGCCTCATACATCAACTCCTCCCGAAGGTTATCCGCACTTGGGATGCATATGCGACCGTCCTTCCTTAGCAGTCCATCTTCAACCCCAAATTGGGAATTTGACCCATCCAACGATTCATCCAAGATTTGCTTCATACTGCTATCCTGAACCAAAGCCTGCCGAATCCTATCAGCTAGGTCATACTGCACCTCCGTCCAACATAATATTGCCTCGGCACTAGTCTGCTTGTAAACACAGGAGATCTCCAAAGCCTCCAAATCATGGACCAAACTCTCATCATGCACCACCAACCTGTTGGCTTGTGCAGGTGCCCTACGACTCAACGCATCCGCCACTGCATTTCCTTTCCCGAGCACATAATGTATTTTGAAAGTGTAGTCCCCCAAGAACTCCATCCACCTCCGCTGCCTCAAGTTCAGGTCCTTCTGATCTAGCAAATACTTCAAGCTTTTATGATCGGTGTAGATATCTACCTTCGTACCGTTAAGATAGTGCCTCCACAGCTTTATAGCAAATATCACGACTGCTAGCTTAAGGTCATGGACCGGATAATTTCTCTCATGAACCTTCAACTGTCGTGATCCATAGGCTATTACGCTCCCATGCTATAGCAGAACACAGCCCAAACCACTGCCCGAAGCATCACTATAAATTTCAAACCCTTCGGACCCACTCGGCGAACGCAAAATAGGCGTCGTGACCTACCGCCTCTTCAATTCTTCAAAAGCATGTGCATACTCTAGCGTCCACACAAACTTTTGATCCTTCCTTGTCAGCGTCGTGAGTGGTAGCGTTATCTGCGAGAAGTTCTCTACAAAGCGCCTATAGTAGTCGGCAAGCCCCAGAAAGCTCTGGACTTCCGCCACCATAGTCTAACTCTGACAACTCCTATATCGCCGCTTTTTTTGCCGGATCCACCGTTATGCCTTCACCACTAGCAGTATGACCAAGGAATGCGATTGAGGATTACCAGAACTCACACTTGGAGAACTTAGCATACAACTGATTCTTCCTTAATGTCTCTAATACCATATGCAAATGTTTGTAGTGATCATCCTCACACCGGGAGTATACCAAGATGTCGTCGATAAATACTATCACGAAGTGGTCCAGGTACTCTCTGAATGTCCTGTTCATCAAATCCATAAACACGGATGGCACATTGGTTAACCCAAATGGCATGACCGTAAACTCGTAATGCCCAAACCGCGTGCTGAACGCTGTCTTTGGGATGTCACTTTCTCTTATCCTTAGTTGGTAGTATCGGGATTTCAGATCTAGTTTCGAATATACCGTTGACCCAACCAACTGATCAAATAGATCATCAATCCTTGGGATCAGATACTTATTCTTTTTCGTAAGCTTGTTCAACTCCCGATAGTCAATACAGAGTCGCAAGCTCCCATCTTTCTTCTTAACGAAGAGGACCGGTGCGCTCCAAGGCGACAAACTTGGACGCATATACCCTTTCTCTAACAATTCTTATAGTTGCACCTTCAACTCCGCCATCTCCTTAGGCGCTATCCGATACGGAGAGCGTGACACCGGTTTGGCACCCGGCACCAGCTCAATTGTAAAATCAATATTCAGCTGAGGAGGGGCTCCCGGGAGATCGTCTGGGAATACATCAGGATACTCGGACACAAATGCAATACTGTCAAGACTAGGTTTAGGCGTTGAAGCCTGCACTAATGTGACAAACAGTTCTGCCCCAGACCGAACTGCCTTAATTACCTGAAGTGCCGACATCAAAATCTTGCTCGACCCTTTCATGCCTGCAAATGTAGTCTCCTAATCGGTATTCAGCCCCAACTTAACCTCCTTTCGGTTGCAATCAATGCATGCTAGCTGCTTTGAGAGCCAGTCCATTCCAAAGATTACATTGAACTCCACTAACGACAACACCGACGCTTGTAAAACGAACTCCAGATCCCCGATCTGAATCTTTACCACACAGACTCTATCCACGCGCATTGAGAACCCATTGGTCAACAATACATCAAACTTGTCATTTGCCATCGAGTAAGGAACTCCTATGCGTGATACGAATCTTTTGGACAAGAAGGAATGCGAAGCTCCCATATCAAACAAGGCTCTCGCCGGACTATCAAAAACTAACACAAAGCTTAGCACCAAGATTTATAAGCTAACATGTAAAAAGGTAACGGCTACAAAAGCTAAACAGTAAATATTTAACTCATACCTTTCACAACGTCAGCTTGCTTAATGGCCTCTTGCAGACCAAGGTTGTAAAATCTAGGCTGGGCTGGAGCAAGGTGGAATGCGGTCGACTCCGCCGCCTTCTCCTTTTACTCATAAGTTGTTCCAGTCCTCTTCTCGGATTTTGCATGTCCACTCCTACACTCACGTGCAAAATGCCCCAACTTTCCACAGTTGTAGCACGCTACTGGGACTCGACTTGAGTTTGCCCCCGTCGCACTAGACGAAGGGGCTGAACTTGAAGTCTTCTGCCTCTTGTTCCATCTGCGGAAACCAGACTTTGAACTCGGCATTTTGAACTCTGACCTCTTTTCCCCTAACTCCTTCTCTTGAACATTCTTCGCGACCCTTTATAAAGACCGAGCCGCATTAACCAAGGCTAGGAAGCCCTGTGCTTTAGGCCCAGCGAGGAGTAGTTGTAGGTCGCCCCGTAGGCCCTCATAAAATCGGTTGGTCTTCCGCTCTTCTTCAGTAAACATAGCACCAGCATAAAGACCAAACCGAGTAAACTCGTGGAGATATTCATCCACGCTACTCGCTCCCTGAGTCAATCCAAGGTACTTATTCTCCATCTCATGCTTATGGGCGGAAGGTAGGTATCTGGCCAAGAACAACCTTGAGAATTCCTCCATCGGTACTTCGGCAAGTTGCCTTCCCACTAAGAGATGAACCTTCAACTCGTCCCACAACATCCTTGCCTCAACAGCCAATAGGAAGGTCGTTATTATGGTCTTCTTCCACTCCGCAGTTTCTATGGCGGTCATGACCCTAATCATCGTAGATAGCCAATCCTCAGCTTGAGTTGGTGTTCCCATCCCGTCGAACACTGGAGGATTAAAGCTCATCACATGCTTGAGCTGTTTCTCCATGGCTCTCCTTGGTGCTACCAGATCAACTGCCACGTTCTCTACCACTCCCGGCTCTGCCACTCTAATCGGTTCTTGCTTATTAGCAGGCGGTGCGGGCTGTACTTGTTGGGAATTGATCATAACAAAGACTGCTTCAGACACCAATCTGATGGTTTTTGCTGAAGGAGGTGTTGTAGGCACGTCACTCGGTGCACTACTTTCTGCCAATTGCGGATGTTCTGATTGCCCAGCACCGCTCCTAGGAACCTATAATAGCATAAATCCTTGATTAGGCGACACACAAATTGTTAAAAGCAATCACTGGAAAACTCAGGTTCCTCAAAACAAGTGAATTTTTTCATTCTAAGTGGACATTCATGGGTTTTTTTATGTTATAACGAGGACACACATACATGTGCTCACCACCCCTTAAAAGAATTCGCCCACGAATTCAAATACAGACAAACGATACCCTCGTCTGATACCAAATTATAACACCCTCATCCGTCGTGTAGCATATAACAGAAGGTTCAGCTGCAACCCGATACCATATACCACGGACAGTCGGAAGGGTTACAGAATAATACCAAAAACTCAACTTGTTGGTACCCTAGATGTGATTTGGCTTATGTAATCCCTTTCCAGCCCCTCTTGATCCATATAAAGATATATGATCATGTTTAGACTCTGTTTAGTCTCCCTAGGGCAGTTTATAAACTGACCTAGAGCTTAGGTTAGAAGTTCTAGATGTTTTTGTGGTTAAGGCTTTTCCGTTCGACCATCGTCGAACGAGGCCTCGCGATCGTCGATCATTGGTCGACGATAGCAGGGCTATTGAATCATTGAAGTCAAGACAATTATCGTCGACCGTTGGTCGACGATCTCAGAGCAAGCTTACTACGCTCTGAAGGATGGTCGACGATCTGTCATCATCAGGTCGACGATCGTGTTCTTGCTTCACGATTTCTGTCTCGACAGATATTTGCCTTTGCTGGTCGACTATCTGTTAGCTGGTCGACGATCTGTTCGCTGGTCGACTATCTGTTAGCCGGTCGACGATCTATTAGCTGGTCGACGATCTATGGTCGACGATTTCTGTTCCGACAGATTCCTGCTATTAGTCGACGATCTGTTTGCAGGTCGACGATCATCGAACTCCTGTTCGACGTTTTCTGTCTGCTTTTATCTGTTCGTATTTATTTTATTCCTTGGTTTATTTCCAAGTGTGTTAGCTTGTGGTTAGAAAGATTTTCTGAAGAATGTTTGTGCTAATTTATGGCTTAAATTCAAATGAATTATTTACCAAATATGTCAAGCATAAATTACGGGATTCAGTATTCTTGATAAAGCATTTTTGTCTTATTATACAAAATATATTGCCAGGCTGTATTCTAGCCGTTGGCGGTGTATGCTATTTCCAAGAACGATAAATCTTTATGCTGAGATATTTTCCTATTCATTTATTTCCTTATTGGGACTGACAGAAAGTTAATAGGTCATTCTATTCCTATTGCTATATTCTATTTTGAGATAATCTGTTGCAGGGCTCGAGAATTCAAATCAATAGAGCCGTTCCAAAAGAAAAACGTGAAGACATATTTAAGAGAAATTCTTCTCTCAGCAAAAGAGAAGTAACAGACACAGAGAAATATTATTCATTCGCTCAAGCATCATCAGAGCAGCTCTTCACAATCTCACAACAAGAAGAAGAAAAGTTTTCCTGAAGCAAAAGCCCAGAGCAATTATCTTTCTTTCTCAAGTCTCCTGAGCATCTGCTTAGAGTTTTCAAGACTTCAGAAAGAGCTCCAGTTCTGCTTCAAGTGCTCCAGAATCTTAAGACCTGATAAAAATCAGTCTTCAGATCTCTGAGGATTTAGTTTCAGTTTATCTGAAACTCCTTCATCCTGAAGCAAAGGCTTTCCCTGGACTTTCACTGAGCCAGGGGGAGACTTTGATTCTTTAGAGAATCCACAAATCTTCTCTAATCTGTATTTAAAACAGAGAAGATAATCTAACCCTCTCAACCCCTTTGTAAAAAGAGTTTGTTCACACCTCTTCAAAAGTGAACGTTGGTGATAGGGCACCTTATCAACAACCTGTGGTTGAGCATCCTTATCAAAAGCTCAAAGTGTCTGTTTGATCTACCTGAATCAGATCATTGGTGGCAGGGCACCTTAGCAAAAACCTGTAGTGGATTCCTACCAGGGTGGTAGAAGAGTGGATGTACCTATTTAAAGGGAACCACTATATATCCTGTGTCCATCTGGTTATCTTGCTTATTCATTTTATTCTGTGGCTGTGATAGAACTACCTAGGTTTGCTAGTTGCTGTGATAGGCTTATAGTTAAACTGAAATTTCAGTTAACTCTCTCACTTGTGCACTTCACTGTGTTAGGCTCTTAGGGTTCAAGTATCAGATTATTTTATTCCGCAAATAAACTCCAAGGGAGCTGACTAAGTGTTCTTAAAATTTTGAATACTCTATTCACCCCCCTCTAGAGTAGTTTACAACTTATCCCCTCACTTTCAATTGGTATCAGAGGGAGGTTAGCTGTTCATACAGGCTAACACCTGAGTTAAAAGATCCTGTGATAAGTTGTTTCCTGATACCATTCACAAACACTTTCACACATGGCCCAGTCTAAGGATTATTCAAGCACCAGACCTCCTGTATGCAACTTGTCTAAGTTTGGCATATGGAAGGCCAGGATAAGACTATACATGAATTCTATTGATGAAGATATTTTTTCTTCTATTTTGACAGGACCACCTACTAGGCCTGCTGCTGCTTCCACTTCTGCTGATCTCAGTGCTGTGCCACCACCTGACTACAATGAAACTTACAAGAAGGCAAAGGCAGCTGATGCAAAAGCAATGAATATCCTAGCTCAGACAATGTCTGATGAGATATTCCAGAAGCTGGCTGAATGTACCTCAGCCAAAGCTATGTGGGATTCCCTCAACCACATAGTTGCTGGCTCAGCTGATGAGAGGAAGGACAGGAGATCCCATCTCACCTCTCAGTATGAAAATTTCAAGAAGGATGATGCTGAAGACATTGACACAATGTACACAAGACTCAGTTCAATAATAAGTGAACTGAGGTCTTTGGACAAGGAGATAACTTTGTCAGAAGTAAATGACAAGATCCTGATGTGCCTTCCCATCTCATGGGACTCAAGGATATGGCCCATCAAGGATGGAAGAAACACTGTGGAACTCTCCACAGAAGCTCTGTTAGGAAAGCTCAGGTCATATGAGCAAACCTTAAAGAGTAGAGCTGCTGTAACTGAAGTGAAGACTCCTACTCCTACAAAGAAAGAGCATTCTCTAGCTCTTAAGGCTGCTGAGACTTCTGAAGGAAGTCAATCAAATGAGGAGTTACTGGCACTCATTGCCAAAAGATTCTTCAACATGGGAAGAAGAGACCTCAGAAAGAATTTCTCCAAGCATGAGGACAAGCCAAGGTATGACAAGACTCCATCTAAAGAAATCATTTGTTATGTTTGCAGCAAGCCTGGACACATTGCCCCAGATTGTCCAGAGAAGAAGTACAAGGAGAAGAAACATGAGAAAGAATACAGGAAGCACCACTCCAAGTCCTCATCACACAAATACAAGAAGAAGGACAAGGGATTTGTGGCTGCTACCTGGAGTGAAACAGAAGAGGATACCTGCTCCTCTAGCTCCAGTGATTCTGAAGAAGAAGAAGAGAAGAAAGCCAAAGAGGTCTGCCTCATGGCTATTGATGCCTGCAGCTCTCTGTCAGCTGCAGAGAATTCTGAAGAAGAAGGAGACAATGAAGAAGATTCCTTTATGGAGGACCAGGTAATCGACTCATTTGATTTCTCATCTCCTGAGTTCAAACTAAAATTTAAAACTCTATGTTTAGACTTACTATTATCTGAAAAAGAAATTAAGTCACTTAGATTAAAAATAATGGAACTGGACATGGAAGGTACTGAAATAATCAGATTAGAAAAGGAATTAGAGAGCTCAAAAGAAGAAATAACATTCCTAAAATTAGAACTAGCTAAATCTAAGAGGTTAGAAGAACAATTAAATGGCAGAAGCCTTAAATTATCTGAAATAACCTGTATAGCAAACACTAGAGTTGGTAATGATAAACTAGGCTTAGGTGCTACACCTAGTGAACCCATCCTCCTCACAAAGGAGAGATTTAGCACTCCAGTAAAATTTGTTTCTGAATCAGGAATAAAGAATACTGAGGAGATTGAAAAATGCAAGAAAATTCAGAATAAGATTAAGAAAGAGAATAGGAAGAAAAAATTTCTAGCTTTACAAAAGTCGTCGACCATTGATCGACGATCTGGACTTAAGCTGGAAAATAAAAATCAAACTTCCAGAACTTCAAATCCTAATCACCACCCCAGGTTGTTTAATCCTTCAACTGAATGGATTATCCCACCTAGGAGATCACACCCTTTAGGATATAAATCTAAGCCTGCAAAATCTTTTATATCTAGTTTTTCTTTTGTGAAGAATACTGGACCCAAGGTAACCTGGGTCCACAATGTATAACTGTCCTTTCTGCAGGTGAAGACCTATCCAGTCATACATGACAAATGGTATCTGGATAGTGGATGCTCAAAGCATATGACAGGAAATAAGAAGAACCTGTCAGGTTTCAAAGCCAAGCTGGGACCAAAAGTTGTATTTGGGGATTCCAGTTGTGGACAGACTGAAGGGTATGGCAGCTTCACCATAGGAGCTGTAACCTTCAAGAAAGTAGCTTATGTCTCAGGACTAAAGCACAACCTAATCTCTGTAAGTCAAATGTGTGATGCTGGGTACAAGGTATGGTTTACTGACACTGCTTGCAATATTTCTTTAAATAATACTGTGGTGTTAGTAGGTATTAGAATTGGAAATGTTTATGTTGTAGATTTTAATTCCTCCAAATCTGAAATATGCTTATTTAATGAAGTAACCAGTAATAATACCCTTTGGCATAAGAGACTTAGTCATGTAAATTTGAAAAACATTTCTAGGTTGGCTAAATACAATCTTGTACGAGGTTTACCTTCTTGCCCCTACAAGAAGGAAGGCCTTTGCAAAGCTTGTCAATTAGGTAAGCAAACAAGAAATAGCTTTAAATCAGTTAATAAAAGTGATTCTCCCAGGATTCTGTACTTGCTACATTTGGATTTATTTGGTCCTATTGCTGTACAGAGTCTTGGAGGAAAGTCTTACACTTTAGTAATTGTAGATGACTTCTCTAGGTTCACTTGGGTATTCTTCTTGAGAACTAAGGCTGATAACTTCAAGGTTCTTACAGATTTTCTAAAGTGTATACAGAGTGAGTATTCTACTCAGATTGCCTTGATCAGAAGTGATCATGGTACTGAGTTTGAGTCTCTTCTTATGCAAGAATTCTGTGAGAAGGAAGGTATCAAACATAGCTTCTCTGCTCCTAGAACTCCTCAACAAAATGGGGTAGTTGAAAGGAAAAACAGAACCCTAATTGAAGCTGCAAGTACATTGTTGGCAGATGCTAACATGCCTCTGTCCTTTTGGGCTGAAGCAGTCAGCACAGCTAACTATGTATTGAACAGAAGTCTGATACATAAACTTAAGGGTAAGACTCCCTATGAATTACTTAAGCAAGTGAAACCTAAAATAGACTACTTTAGAGTATTTGGTTGTGTTGCTTTCGTTCATAACAATAACAAAGAATACCATAGAAAATTTGAGGCAAAAGCTTCAATGGGAGTTTTTCTAGGATACTCTCAAGTAAGCAAAGCCTATAGGGTCCTTAATAAATCCTCTCTTAAGATAGAAGAGTCTGCACATGTCTCTTTTGATGAGACAGTCATGTATTATAAGGAGAAGGACTCTTCCTCTAATAGTACAGTGCAAGTCCTAGGAGTAAGTAAGGATTTGGAAGGTTTGAGACTCACACAGGAGAATCATCCCCAACAAACTCCTCAGGCTGCTTCTTCAGATTCTGAATCTGATGTAGAACTTTTTGTAGTTAAAACACCTGTTCCAACAGTTGATCAAATTCCACATGAGGAATTAAATCTTGAAACTGTTGAAGATCAGATCATTGTTGAACCTACTGATCTTGTCACACTTAGAGATCACCCTGTATCTCAAGTGATTGGAGACATTTCAGCAGGAGTCCAGACAAGACATCAACTCAACAAAAATGTGATGTTTGCTTGTTTCCTTTCTCAGGTTGAGCCCCTAACCATTAAAGATGCTGAGCTTGATCCCCACTGGATTATAGCAATGCAAGAGGAGCTTAACCAGTTTGAAAGATGTAAAGTTTGGACCTTGGTTCCAAGACCAAGAGGCCAACGGATCATAGGCACCAAGTGGGTGTTTAGAAACAAGCTTGATGCCCAAGGCATAGTAGTTAGAAATAAGGCTAGGCTAGTAGCTCAAGGCTATAGACAGGAGGAAGGCATAGATTATGATCAGACTTTTGCCCCTGTAGCTAGACTAGAAGCCATTAGGATTTTCCTAGCCTATGCTGCCTATAAAAGATTTAAGGTCTTCCAAATGGATGTGAAGAGTGCCTTCCTCAATGGAGATTTAAAGGAAGAAGTGTTTGTTGAACAACCACCAGGGTTTGTTTCATCAACCTTACCCACTCATGTGTTCAAACTCCAAAAGGCTCTATATGGACTTAAGCAAGCTCCTAGAGCTTGGTATGAGACCTTAGCAAATTTTCTTCTAGAACACAAGTTTGTGAGAGGTGTAGTAGATAGAACCCTGTTCATTAGACATCATAAGGACTCACAACTGTTAGTTCAAATCTATGTAGATGACATTATATTTGGCTCTACTGATCCCAAACTATGCAAGAGGTTCTCTGAACTAATGCACTCTAAGTTTGAGATGAGCAGCATGGGTGAGTTATCCTATTTCCTTGGTCTCCAAGTGAAACAGAGTGTTGATGGCATTTTCATTTCTCAATCAAAATATGCCAGAGAGCTGGTTAAAAGATTTGGAATGTCTGATGCTTCATCAATGAGCACACCTATGGCCTCAAATGCAGTTATTGATTCTGATGTCAATGGCAAGCCTGTTGATCAAAAGAACTTTAGAGCCATTGTTGGTTCCCTGCTGTATTTGACTGCAAGTAGGCCTGACATAATGTTTGCTACATGCCTATGTGCTAGGTTTCAGGTCAACCCAAAGGAATCTCACTTAACTCTTCTCAAGAGAATTTTGAGATACCTTAAGGGATGCCCTAACTTAGGACTATGGTACCCAGCTGAGTCAGGATTTGATTTAATTGGATATTCAGATGCTGATTATGCTGGTTGTAGAGTTGACAGGAAAAGCACCTCAGGGACTTGTCAGTTCCTGGGAGAGAGACTTGTCTCTTGGTTTTGCAAGAAACAGGCATCTGTGTCTACTTCAACTGCTGAGGCTGAATATATAGCAGCAGCTAGTTGCTGTTCACAGATCCTGTGGATTCAAAATCAGCTAGTGGATTATGGGTACACACACTCAAACACAAAAATTCTGTGTGACAGTACCAGTGCAATATCAATTGCTCAAAATCCTGTGCACCATTCCAGGACCAAGCACATTGAGATTAGACATCACTTTCTGAGAGATAATGTGGAAAAGAACAAGATAGTAATGGAATTTATATCCACAGACCTGCAGAGAGGAGATATTTTCACTAAGCCCCTTGATGAACAAAAGCATTTGTTCTTCCTGAACCAGCTTGGCATGATTAATGGTTCAGAATAGTGAAAATTTGGTTAGTTTTGTTTTCTGTCTAAAATCGTCGAACGACTGATCGACGATCTTCGACCAGGTCAGAACTATCGTCGACCAACCGTCGACGACAGCTCGTTCTGTAGTAAGGCAGAAATCGTCGACCAACTGGTCAACGATCTCTCCTTAGGTATCTATCGTCGACCAATGGTCGACGACAGATTTTCTGTGCTGAGTGGAGAATCGTCGACCATCATTTATTGATCGACGATCGTGGTAATTGCGTGTAGGCGGTCGATGTTTACCATTTAGTCAAACATTGACTATCGTCGGTCTGTGTTCGACGACCGATTTTATTCCGGGATCGACGATCGCAGATTTGCTTCAAATAGTCGATTTAGGTCTGGAGATCGTCGTCCTTCCGCTCCGTCTTTTCATATTCCATCTTCTGGCTTAGAATTCGCTCTCGAACTCTAATCCCGCGCGATTCTCTTCTCCCCTGTTTTGCTTCTCGATTCGCCATCTTCTCTCAAATTCTATGGCGATTCCTTCTGCTGTTCTCTTCGGAATGAAGTTCGACACTGGCTTCTGTGTCGACTTCGATTCTTTCAGCCGATGCGATCAACCAATCCAAGATATTCTGCAGCTATGTGAAGACCAAGGCCTCAAGAAATTTATGTCGTTCTCTCCTAAGATTCATATACCAGAAATTCGTGAATGGGTATACACCTCGTCCTCCAGCGACGAAGCGATGTCAGGAAAGATAAATGGCGAGGAGGTCACTCTGACTCCTGAAGTATTGACTGAGCTGTTTGGACTGCCAACAGGAACTGAGGAATATGAGCAAAGCACAGAGGATTATGGCCGCATGCTCACTGTGATGGGCCATGCCGAAGGGATTCCGGCTAAGCTGCTGAAGATAAACTTGTCTCCAGAATACAAGTTTCTGGCCGACCTGGTGGGCAAGGTTGTTTTGGGAAAACACTCGGCTCATGACAATATCAACAGGCAACAGTTTGCCCTGATGTCAGCTTTGGTGAATAAGGCACAGATTGCCTGGGGAAAAGTTCTGTTTGAACTAATAAGGAGAAAGAACAATCAGAAAGAGGTAAACCTTGCAAGGGTACTGGGTGTGTTTCTATATGTGAAAGCACCCCTGCTGCTTGTTTCTGCACCGTCTGCAGTAAATGCCAGCAAGAGGTTGGACCCCTCTCTCTTCAAGAAATCTCAGAGGATTATCAAGAAGTCAGCCAGGGTTGATCCTAACCCTCCTTCAGACACAAGGGCTGATTCGGCCGCTCTCCCGCTTACTGGGGAAGGCTCAGCAATCCCTTCATCCTCCCTCTTTACCCCTGCATCTACATCTCCTGCATTACCCTCCACTCAATCTGAAGTGCCATCACAACATGCATCCTTCATTCCACCTGCATCTCCACACCAGTCACCAACACCACAACACCTGGCAGCTTCAGCCAGTGTTGACATGGTGACTGCTACCATCCTCTCGCATCTTTCTCAACATGAATCCCACACTCATGTTGACGTTCACCCATCTCCACATGACTCATTTGATCATGTGGCAGATCATCCTGTTTCCATTCCATCCACCTCCACATCATCAGCATTTCAGATAACTCCTGAATTGCTTGCACATATTGTCGAGCTCATTACTCCCTCCATCCAAAAAATGATTGAGGCTGCCAATGCCCCTCTCATTGCATCCATCAATGCCCTTACTCAAGCCATAAAATCATCTCATCCCTCTGCTGAGCCCTCTTCTGTAAGATGCATGACTCCAGTTCCCACTGAAGTCATGCAGGGGGAGATGTCTGTTGAAGTGGTCTCAGGTGATGCCCTGACCCTTCAGGACAATTCCTCTCTTCCCCTTCAAGGATCTGTAGAAGAACCTCAAGAGATTCTAGAGAAAGAACCAGAAGGTAAACCTTAAAATTCTTCCTTCAAAGGTTATAATCAGGACTTCAATTTGATATTTGTATCTAACAAAGACATTCACTCCCTAGTGAATCTAGCTTCTGAGGAAGAAGTTCCTGAAAAAGAAAATGAGGAAGTTCCCATGGACACCTGTGAGTATGATGCTGCTCAACCTGATTGTATAGCTTTACTTAAGATTCTAATTAATTCAACTCCATCTTAGAGTTAATTTCTTATCTCTTCCTTTCCATCACAGCTGCTGATGACCTTACATCAGTATTGCAAGTTGATGCTGCTAAGTCTCTTGATTCTGATAAAGACTTGGAATCATTTCTTAACCTAGACTGTGAGTTCTCACTCACATCTACTCCTTTTGTTCTTCCTCCTCAAGAGATAGTGGTCCCTTATAGACCTGAGTACCTTGATGACCCCTTGGTCAAAGATACTCTTTTCTTTTCCTGTATGGCACTCCTCTTGTGTCTTGCAGAGGTGTCTATCCCTGATGTCACTGAACATCTAGAAGGAATTATAACCTCCTTCCTAGATGCAAAGTGGTATCCTGTGTAGATCTTCAGGTAATCCTATCTATTACCTGTTGTTTGTTCACCTTGGGGGAATATTTTATTCCCACTTGGTTGTTAACCTATCTTTCTTTGCATGCAGGCACAACCATAAATGATGCTGCTGCTGAAGAAATTGAAGATGTGCAAGATAGGGCAGACAATGCTCCCAAGATGACTGAAATGGACTCAAGCTCAGGTACTCTAAACCTAGAACAATTTATAGCCTTTGTGGCTGAGAATATTGCTTCTGAGTACATTGAAGGGTTGGCTAATTATCATCTGGATTCCCTAGCCATCTCTCTAGAGAAAGCATCTGCCCCTGCAGATATCGTCATCTTTTCTCCACCTATCCTTACCTATCCTCTATCCATTCCCTCTATTGCAGAACTGGTCCCCAAGACAGTTCCTGAGTTGTATCCAGAATCAGAACTCTGGAAGAAGTCTCCAAATGTGGATCTTGATGCCCTCCTTAGGCAAGATGCCATTGAGGAAGCTAAAGAGAAAGAAGAAAGAGAAAAGAAAGACAAAGCTGAACCTGCTGCCAAGGATTCTTCTGAACTTGACTTTGATGATTATGCTGGGAAAGACTCATCTCATTCTGATGATGATGATGATGATTCTGATGATTCTGATTCCTCTAAGAAAAGGAAAAGAGTTGCTTCCAAGAAAAGAAAAGCTCCTGCTCCTCCTACTGCCAATCCTAACAAGGATGTTCCCTATTACATTCTGAAGGGAATAGATCCTAAGAGCAAGGAATTTCAGCCATGGATGAGATTGTCAAAGAATCAGACTAAAGAGAAGAAGAGGACAAAGAGATATGACACTCCTGTTCAGAAATTCCCCCCCAGAGGTCCTCCTCCACCTCCTGGTGCTGGAGCCTCTGGAAGTCTATCTTCTGCCCCCTCTGCAAGGTCAGCCAGTTCTAACACTTCTCAGACCTACCAAAGAAGGAGTAATCAAAGCCAGGGAGGCCAAGATGTTTCAGGACAGGGAAGAAAAAGAAATGACAATGCTCTCGTGGAACAAATAAAGGAGATGACTTTTCAGCATCCTACATTCTCTCCTCCTCCTTCTCCTCACAGGAAAGGTCCATCCTCTTCTTCAAGAAAACCTGCTGCTGCTGAGACAACTGAATCAAAAGGAAAAAGAGTGGTCTTTTCAGAAAAATCCCATAAAAAGTTCATTGAGCTTGCACCTCCAAAATCTCTATATGCTCAAACTGATCCTAAGAAGGCTGTGCAGATTCCTCTTGATTCAAGCAAACTTGATACAGCTCTTCAAAGAAACATAGAGATTGCAGCTCATACAGATACTGATAGACCTCCCTCTCCATCAGATAAAACTGAAGCTGAAAGGATTGCCTCTATGGCAAGATTCAAAGAGTCTATTGCTCTAAGCATGATGGAGAGAGCCAAATCTCAAGGACTAGATCCTACAGCTTACTCAACAATGTCAGAATTCAGAGAAAAGGAACTCAGCAGATTTCAAGTCAATCCAGAAGCTTTTAATACTGAAGAATACATGAAGCTACATCCTGCTGCAGTTCTACCAAGTTATGCTGAAAAGAAAATCATAGGTGAACATGATCTAATGCTATCCAAGAGACAAGCGGCAAATCCTAACAGAGAGATTATTTTCAAACCAGCTGCAATACCTAAAAACTCATCTGATGCTAAACTTGCTGATAAATCTGCTTGATACATTCCATTTCTGCTGATTTATGCTTGTTATATTTTCTGTGTATTGCCTGTGTGTTAACATTCTGGTTAATCTTTAGATTTGTTGTTGTCTGCTTTAGCCTTTAAACTGGATTGGATAACATAACCCAAATAGGGGGAGATTGTTGGTACCCTAGATGTGATTTGGCTTATGTAATCCCTTTCCAGCCCCTCTTGATCCATATAAAGATATATGATCATGTTTAGACTCTGTTTAGTCTCCCTAGGGCAGTTTATAAACTGACCTAGAGCTTAGGTTAGAAGTTCTAGATGTTTTTGTGGTTAAGGCTTTTCCGTTCGACCATCGTCGAACGAGGCCTCGCGATCGTCGATCATTGGTCGACGATAGCAGGGCTATTGAATCATTGAAGTCAAGACAATTATCGTCGACCGTTGGTCGACGATCTCAGAGCAAGCTTACTACGCTCTGAAGGATGGTCGACGATCTGTCATCATCAGGTCGACGATCGTGTTCTTGCTTCACGATTTCTGTCTCGACAGATATTTGCCTTTGCTGGTCGACTATCTGTTAGCTGGTCGACGATCTGTTCGCTGGTCGACTATCTGTTAGCCGATCGATGATCTATTAGCTGGTCGACGATCTCTGGTCGACGATTTCTGTTCCGACAGATTCCTGCTATTAGTCGACGATCTGTTTGCAGGTCGACGATCATCGAACTCCTGTTCGACGTTTTCTGTCTGCTTTTATCTGTTCGTATTTATTTTATTCCTTGGTTTATTTCCAAGTGTGTTAGCTTGTGGTTAGAAAGATTTTCTGAAGAATGTTTGTGCTAATTTATGGCTTAAATTCAAATGAATTATTTACCAAATATGTCAAGCATAAATTACGGGATTCAGTATTCTTGATAAAGCATTTTTGTCTTATTATATAAAATATATTGCCAGGCTGTATTCTAGCCGTTGGCGGTGTATGCTATTTCCAAGAACGATAAATCTTTATGCTGAGATATTTTCCTATTCATTTATTTCCTTATTGGGACTGACAGAAAGTTAATAGGTCATTCTATTCCTATTGCTATATTCTATTTTGAGATAATCTGTTGCAGGGCTCGAGAATTCAAATCAATAGAGCCGTTCCAAAAGAAAAACGTGAAGACATATTTAAGAGAAATTCTTCTCTCAGCAAAAGAGAAGTAACAGACACAGAGAAATATTATTCATTCGCTCAAGCATCATCAGAGCAGCTCTTCACAATCTCACAACAAGAAGAAGAAAAGTTTTCCTGAAGCAAAAGCCCAGAGCAATTATCTTTCTTTCTCAAGTCTCCTGAGCATCTGCTTAGAGTTTTCAAGACTTCAGAAAGAGCTCCAGTTCTGCTTCAAGTGCTCCAGAATCTTAAGACCTGATAAAAATCAGTCTTCAGATCTCTGAGGATTTAGTTTCAGTTTATCTGAAACTCCTTCATCCTGAAGCAAAGGCTTTCCCTGGACTTTCACTGAGCCAGGGGGAGACTTTGATTCTTTAGAGAATCCACAAATCTTCTCTAATCTGTATTTAAAACAGAGAAGATAATCTAACCCTCTCAACCCCTTTGTAAAAAGAGTTTGTTCACACCTCTTCAAAAGTGAACGTTGGTGACAGGGCACCTTATCAACAACCTGTGGTTGAGCATCCTTATCAAAAGCTCAAAGGGTCTGTTTGATCTACCTGAATCAGATCATTGGTGGCAGGGCACCTTAGCAAAAACCTGTAGTGGATTCCTACCAGGGTGGTAGAAGAGTGGATGTACCTATTTAAAGGGAACCACTATATATCCTGTGTCCATCTGGTTATCTTGCTTATTCATTTTATTCTGTGGCTGTGATAGAACTACCTAGGTTTGCTAGTTGCTGTGATAGGCTTATAGTTAAACTGAAATTTCAGTTAACTCTCTCACTTGTGCACTTCACTGTGTTAGGCTCTTAGGGTTCAAGTATCAGATTATTTTATTCCGCAAATAAACTCCAAGGGAGCTGACTAAGTGTTCTTAAAATTTTGAATACTCTATTCACCCCCCCCTCTAGAGTAGTTTACAACTTATCCCCTCACTTTCACAACTACTCGTCCTAACACAGAATATTCTAGCGGAAGCTTTTAAACAGTTTAAGAGAACCGAGAATTTGCACAATAACGGCATGAATGTCCACTATACCACAGGAATGAAATACATTAAATACACAAAAGAGTACATGGCCTTAAGGCCTTACAAATGTTCACTTGACAATATAATTTTTTACATACATCGGCTCACAGGCCGGCCACACATGACAAAAGAAAATCAACGGTTTGCTTGACCTTCGAGGGCCAGCTCAGCAACTTGTGCTTCAGCCCGCTACTTGGCGCTTGGTTCCGCAGCACCTACAAGCAACATTCCACCGCACGGTGGCAAACAAAGCAACGGTCAGCTAAAGCTGACCAAATTATAACGACCCCACTTCTTACTCTGGACGGTGGTGCTCCTTCCCTGCATATAATTAGCCCAGCTAAATAGTAAAGTGCAAATATATATTTCGCCACAGGTGTAGGCTCGCTCGGCCAAACACCCTGTGCACTCAGGGCACATTCTCGGTGAATTCGGTCAATTTCGTGGCTTCACCACCACCCTCAGGATGGCAAACATTGTGAGCATTTTTAAGTCTTTTCGACCGTATTCCAAGACACCCGACTATACCAACGGCCAGTTCCACTTTAGGGCCTCTAGCACCGAACCGCAAAGCCCAGGTCCATTTCTACCCGCCCTTTGCTCACGCCGCCTAGTCACTTTAAGACGTACGCGCCGGCCAAGCTTCACCCGGATCCTAAAACATCTCAAAACATCACATAACCCAGTTATGTTCAAGTATGGCTCCCCGGCCGCCAAGTTAGCAGAACTACGATTCCGCCCAATTTTCCGGGTGCGCCTTGGAGTTAATCCCCAAGGATCCCTACTGCAATCTACCGCGTAGAAACCCGAAAACAATGCATGGAGTCTTCTCCGGCTATTCATGCAATGCAATATCACCAATCCAAACAAACATGTCCGGGTAGGCTTCACACAAAATGCCTATGCCCGTACTTCAATTCCGGACGCTAAACAAGAGGGAAATTACATATCTACCCCAAGGAACACCGCAAACTCACCGCACACTCGCGGGAGAGGGTTTTCCTATGCAAAGGAAGAAGAGATTCACATGCTCAAGTTGAGAATCGTTACCCTTGAAGTCTGCTTAGGCGCCATGAAAAACTAGCCGGATGAAAGGCTTCGCAAGGGAATTCTCTCCACGGATCTGGTCTCGGTTCTCACTTTCGTGCTCCGATGCTCCGTCGGCAGCCGGATTCCTCCATTCCTTCTTCCTCGCTCTCTCCTCTCTCTAACTTCTTAGAAAGAGAGAGTTTAGGATGAAATGAGGAATTAAACCTCTAATCTCAGACTAAACACAAGAAAGAACTCATCTGGGCCGTTAGATCTTATTTAAAGAAAATGAATGGCTTAGATTTGCCTGAAATTCCTTAATCCTGGGCCAAACACGGCTTTGCACACGGCCGTGTCCCAGGCCGTGTGCCTCGATCCAGCCACGAATATCGAGCACAAAAAGGACACGGGTTGGGACACGCTCGTATCCCAACCTGACACGACTGTGTCGGATCCTCGACACGCCCGTGACCAGGAGTCGTGTCACAAATAACCGCCACGCAAACCGTCATGCCGCTTGGTGGGCACGGGTGGCGACACGCCCGTGTCAGACGTGACATGCCTGTGTCAACCAGTACACGCCCGTGTTCCGGGATGTGTCCCTCAGTCGACACAGGACCAAACTTCCAAAGGAGTACATGGCCATGTGACACGCCCGTATCACATACTGTGTGCCTGACATGCCCTGTGACACGCCCGTGTCACAGGACATATTCGAGCACTCAACGCTCGTCGACCTTGATAGTTTAACTTTCAAGGCAGCCTAAACACCTAGAGGGGGGGGTGAATAGGTTCTGCTTCTCTTTCTAAAACTTCTAGGCAGAATTCAATTTAATAACTAATATAATAAACACAGCAATCACAGAAAACAAAAACATCACAGATTGCACTATGTTTTATAGTGGTTCCCCAAGGTCTGGGTACATCCACTTTCCCCCTTCACCTATCTAGCAGTATGCTAGATTCGGCCAAACTTCCACTTATCTCAGATCAATAGATCTTACAACTCAGAACCCAACTGGTTCCTACAACTCAGGCACAACTGCCCTACCTCAGCCTTGCCCCAAGGCCTACAACTCAGAGAATATCCTTCTCCTACACTCAGGCAAACAGCCCTACCACTCAGAGTTCAACACTCTTACACTCAGCCTTTATAACATAGGCTTACAACTCAGATCTGTATAAACAATCCTACAGAAATATAGAAAAGATTGTTTTAATTATCTTGCCAAAGTTGAGAGAGAAAAGGCAATGACAATTCTTGATCAGCTGATGCAATCAACTGTTTCTTAGCCTTCTTCAAAGCTTCTTGAAAATGTACTTAGCTGAGTTGATTCCAAACAGCTTCTTGAGAATCCACTGGTGGATTCTTTCTTCTTCTTCAAATTCTGACTTGATCTCTCTCTATCCAGAACTTTGAATGATTCTTCTGAATTCTGATTAGAACTCTTCTTAGATCTATCCTTAGATAGTCTTCTTAGATCTCCCGGAGAAGATCTTCTTAAGTGCCTAGCACTTTCTTGAAATGAGTAGAATTGTAATCCTTCTCCACTTTCTGATCCAATGTATTTCAAAAGGTCAGTTCTATATGTTGTTTTTTTTTTCTTCTGAATCTGTCTATTTATAGACATTCTTCATGGTAACCGGCTGATCCGGTTTCTAACCGTTTTCTGACAACTCTGACAACTTCAGTTAACCGGTGATAACCCACAGCTGTCAAGTCTTCAAACAAGTCCTGTGCCTTAGTCTTGAATCACAAGTTGTTGAAATAGTCTGTCAGAAAGTGTCGAGACAATCTGTCTATTTGTGTCGACATAATTGACTTTGGTGTCGACACAGTCTTCAGTGATGTCGACTAAGTTGCCTTTGAGTCGACACAGCTTCTTCTGCAAATAACTTGATCTTGACTCTTCAGTGTGTCGACACAAGTCCTGTGTGTCGACACAATTGTTGTAGAATCATAACTTTAGTAAGTGTCGACTTAGCCTTCAGGTGTCGACACATTCATTTTTTTTTAACTCTGCTATTATGTGTCGACTTAATCACAATGTGTCGACACATTCTGCTGGTGTCGACTAACTTGAGGTCGACTATTTTCTTCTGTGTCGACACAATTTCCCAGTGTTGTGTCGACTCTTTTTCTGTGTCGACACAAATTCCCAGTGTTGTGTCGACTTACTTCTTTTGTGTCGACACTTTTTCCCAGTGTAGTTGTAGACTAACTGCTATGTGTCGACACTGCTTCCCAGTGTTGTGTCGACTTACTTCTTCTGTGTCGACACTTTTTCCCAGTGTAGTTGTAGACTAACTGCTATGTGTCGACACTGCTTCCCAGTGTTGTGTCGACTATTTTCTTCTGTGTGTCGACACTGCTTCCTTTGTGTCGACACTTGGACTTAGAATTTTTCTGCATACTTTATCAATTCTCCACCTGCACATGTCAACTTAAAACAACATCAAATACACCTTGATGTATATCATTGAGCTAAGTTGGGCTTCTTCAAATCAGGTACACATTTTCCAATGTACCCAACAATCTCCCCCTATTTGGAGAAGTCATAACCCCTATAGCCAATGATATACACCATTTATAAACAGTACTAAATGATGATTAATGACATAGCAGGAATACTTTAAATATAAACAAAACATAACATAGAATAATTCATCACAGAATGCACATTATAATATGCCAAACAACATTTTGTTTATAACATGGTAATGTTTGATTACAAAGTTTTACATTTGATGAGTACATCACAACATTACAAAATATTTAAAACAAAATCAGGATTGATCAGGCTCTCTAATCATAATCCCTTTGCCAGACTGAATTGTAGCTGTCACAGGAGCTTCTGATTCTTCAGCTAACTTCTTTCCTTTAAGATCAGCCTTCTTCTGAGCTTCTTCCTTGATCCTTTGCCTTTCAAAATAATGGAAAGGCTTTGGGAAGTATTTGCTTGGCTCCTTAGCATCTGATGGCAGTCTTCCCAGCTTGGCTTTCCTTCTGAATTGTACAATTGCCTCTTGCCTTGCCTCATACTTCTGCCATTCAATTTCATTGTACCACTTTCCTCTCTCATGAACTTTATCTTGTACAGCTTTCCATGCAGTGAGTATGATGTTCCTTGAAGTAGGACTCCACTGCTCATAATCTGGCTTCAGTACAGCCTGCTCTCTGAATTTCTTCTTTGCCAATAGAGCATCTTGCTATTCTTTCAGAGTAGCCTCAGGCTTATCAACTTTTCCAAAGACAATATTAGTAACCTCCTTTGGAGGACTATACATTCCTTGAACTTTCTGATCAATCAAGTCAAAATCTGGAGGGGGGTATATGACTTGGGCAACCTCAGGTTGATTGCCTTCAAGTAGATTAGATTGTATTCCTGACTCAGCTACCATAGCATCATCACACAATGGGGGATATCCCAAAGTGGCTCGTATGCTATTGGTCACCCACTTGGTGTGCTCAGAGCCTGCATGAATTAGCATCCTCTCCCCCTTTATGGCTTCTCTTGATACATGATCTCTAAGATCTTCTTTTTGAAATCGAATTTGGCCATCCAAATAATTCACTCCCTCCTTGAAAAATGGTCTTAACTTTTGAAGCTTTTCAGATATTTCCTTTTGAGAGGTTGTGATGGCAGTCTTAACAGATGCAATAGCAGCCTGAAAATTCTTATCAAATTCTTCCATTTCTTTGGCTCTATCTGCAGGCATCCCTGGAACAATCTTCTTCACCTCTTTAATGATCTCATTATGAGATTCAGTTAAATTGTCATTCATTCTGATTTGATTTTCCAGAACATAACTTTGCTTCAAAGCAATTTCATCCACCTTTGTAGAGATAGCCTCCTGTTGTTTAGCCAGATAAACTACAGCATTGCCACCCTTGTGGAAGCAATCTGTCATTTCAGTTTTATGCAAGTTTACTTGAAATTGGATGGACTTGATATCCTGAGCTAAGTCAAACTGAACTGACTTGCTATTTTCATCAACATACTTTTCCAGAGCCATCCTTTGGTCATCCAATTTTACTTGAAGATCTACCATAAATTTATTGTAATCAAAGGCTGGAGAAACTTGTGGAGTTGTGGTCTGTAATGCCTGCTTATAGTTCTTGCTTCTTCTCTTAAAGACAACAAGTTTTCTTTTCTTAGCCACCCTGGCTTCTTCAGTTTCTGTGTCAGAGGAAGTATCTACATGAATTCTTTCTTGTGGATGATGAATTGTATCTGTTCCAGGGAGTTGTTGCTCAGCTTCAACATCCACAGGCTCATCCTCAACCTGTGTTTCCACAGCAGCTTCCTGATCAACGTCCATTCCTATGGACTTCTCAATATCTGGTCCACCTCCTTCTTTATCAGTAGCAGTATCAACATCTGGGAATAATTCCTCCATAGTAAATTCCAGTTGAGTGGTCACTTCTGCAACAGTTAAATCTTGAGATATGTTTAACTGTGCTTCCTCTTGGACTTGCACCTCAATATTTGTAGTGGCAGGAGTAGGTGTGGACACTAGCTCCCCCTGAACCTGTGCAGTAATAAGAATATGAGCAATGTCTTTTATAGTAAAATACATTAGCTCCCCCTATACCTAAGCGGAAGTAGATACCTTTGGAGCAGAAGTGGAAACTGGCTCCCCCTGCATCTGTGCAGGTGTTGATACTTCCTGGACCACAGTTGAGTCAAGCTGTGTCCCTTCTTATACTTGTTCAGATTCTTGATTTGGTGTAGGGGATTGCACAGGGGTGTCTGGCCTGCTCTCTTCAGGCACATCCTTGGACAGCACCCTATCCCACCTGGAGAATAGTCTCATATCCATTCTTCTCATATGGTTAATCTTACTCCCTTGCAGCTGCTGCATCACATTAGGAATCACTCCAGTGAAGTACAGGCTCATGATCCTAGCCATGTTAGGCTTCTTGATTCCCTCTTTGATCTTGTCAAAGAGCACTCCTGACCAATCAGTAGGAATAGTAAAAACTATCCTGGTCATCAGGCTGAACATATAGGCAGAAATCCTATCATGTCCACCTGTCTTGCAGAGGATTACCTTTCCAACTACTTCAGACAAGAACTTCCCTTGCTGATTCATTCCCTTTCTGTTGAATGCAGCTCCAATCTTCAATCCTGAATCCAGGCCACACCATTGAAGGGCTTCCCTTGTCTTAGATATAGGAACTTCCTCTTCATTCTCAACCACTTGCAGTTGGAAGATCTTTCTTAAACTTCTTTGATTAATCTTTACCTTCGTCCCTTGAACAGTAGACTTAATCTTGAGGCCAGTAGAATGGACTGATGCAGAGATAAAGAACTCGTGCACCTCCTTCTTCCAGATCTTAGTTGGTTCTGAAATGAGAAATTCTAACCCTGATGCAGAGAGAAGGGTGATAACTCCTTGAACATCAGGCGGCGCCTCTGCAAAGGCCTGGCGCACTAACTCATATCCTTCATTGATGTTATCTTCAATCCTTGGCGCCATCGTTGTGTCGAGAAAGCTTGAGAGAAGAGAGAAAGAAAGACTGTCGACACAGGGTTTGAGTCTCGAAAACCTTGAAAGCGTGTCGACACAAAGAGCTTTTGACCTATTTATAGCTTCTGTTGAAAGAAGTTCAAAAGGCGCCAAAAACAGTCTAAATGTGTCGACACAGACGGAATGTGTCGACACAGGCTTCTATTAACTCGACATTTCTTCAGCCTACTATGTGTCGACACCAATTTGTGGTTATGTCGACACCTTGGATACATAGTAGAAAGACAGAAATTCTGTGTCGACACTAAGGACAAGTGTCGACACATATTCTGTAAGTGTCGACACCATAATTCTGGTTGAGTCGACATTACATTTCTGGTTAAGTCGACAATAAAACTCTTAAGTGTCGACACATATTCTCTGTGTCGACACAATATTTCTGACTTGTCGACATAATTTCTCTGAGTCGACACATTATTACTGAATGTGTCGACACATTCTTACTTAGCCAATTTCTGTAACTTCAATGTGTCCTTTTTAACACTTGATTATTTTGTTACTACTTTTACTTACTTATAAACCATTTCAATAGCATTGTTAATGATTTTGTTTAATACATTAATCAATGGTTAACATACCTAATTCAATTTTGAATTTATTGAATTTGGTTTCATCTAAAGGCTTAGTAAATACATCTGCTATTTGATAATCTGTTTTTACAAATTCCAATGAGATGTCACCTTTTTCTACATGTTCTCTAAGAAAATGATATTTGATTTCTATATGCTTAGTTCTACTATGAGAAACTGGATTATTAGCAATAGAAATAGCACTCTTAGAATCACATAAAAGGGGTGTTCTACTTACCTGAATACCATAATCTTTAAGCTGATGCTGCATCCATAATAGCTGTGCACAGCAGCTTCCAGCAGCAATATACTCTGACTCAGCTGTGGAAATTGCCACACTAGTCTGTTTTTTACTACTCCAAGATATTAGTCTTCCTCCCAGGAATTGACAAGTACCTGTAGTACTCTTTCTATCCTCTCTACATCCTGCAAAATCTGCATCTGAATAGCCTGTTAGTTGAAAATCTCTATTTCTAGGGTACCAAAGACCTAGAGTAGGAGTGCCCTTTAGATATCTCAGAATCCTTTTGACTGCAGTATAATGAGATTCTTTAGGGCAGGCTTGGTACCTAGCACAGACACATGTTGCATACATAATGTCAGGTCTACTAGCAGTGAGATATAGTAGAGACCCAACTATTCCTCTATACAATGATTCATCAACAGGTTTACCTGCCTCATCTTTGCATATTGGCATACTTGTCCCCATAGGAGTTCTCATGGAGGAGGATGACTCCATACCATATTTCTTAATTAATTCCTTGGTGAACTTAGACTGGGATATGGACAATCCATCATCAGTCTGTCTTACTTGGAGTCCCAAGAAGAACTTAAGTTCTCCCATACTGCTCATCTCAAACTTCCCTTGCATAAGTTTGGCAAACTTTTTACAAAGGTTGTTTTCAGTAGATCCAAAGATTATGTCATCAACATAGATCTGGACTAAGATGATCTTTCCTTTGGATTCCCTAAGGAATAGAGTTTTGTCTATCTTTCCTCTTGAGAATTTATTCTCAATGAGGAAGGTAGACAGGGTTTCATACCAAGCCCTTGGAGCTTGTTTTAACCCATACAAAGCTTTCCTAAGCTTATACACAGAATCAGGTTTAAGAGGATCTACAAAACCTGATGGCTGCTCTACATATACTTCTTCTTTAAGATCACCATTCAGAAATGCTGACTTCACATCCATCTGGTATACTTTGAAGTCTTGGTAGGCTGCATAGGCAAGGAACATTCTGATTGCCTCCAGCCTTGCTACTGGAGCAAAGGTTTGATCAAAGTCAATCCCTTCTTCCTGCCTGTATCCTTTTGCAACCAATCTTGCTTTATTCTTTACTATTATTCCACTTTCATCTAGCTTGTTCCTATAGATCCACTTAGTTCCAATTATGTTGTGGCCTCTTGGTTTAGGAACAAGCTCCCAGACTTTGCACCTTCTAAATTGATTCAGCTCCTCTTGCATAGCATCAATCCAGTGCTGGTCTTGGATAGCTTCTTCAAACTTCTTAGGTTCCATTTGGGACAAGAAACTAGAATGCAAAACTGTGCTTTGATTTCTGCTTCTAGTTTGCACTCCTTGTCTTGGATCACCAATTATCTGATCAGTAGGATGATCTCTTAGATATCTTATAGCTGGAGGTAGATTCCCTTCAGGTTGTGCATCTCCAGCTTCTTCATTCTGCTGTTCCTCTTGGTTTTCATCAGCTTCCATTATCTCTTGTACTCCCCCTGGACAGCAGCCTTCATTTTCCAATGCTCCCTCTTCCTTTGAAGCTTCAGCAATGGAGAGCTTGTCCATCTTCTTGCTTATACCTGTTGAGTCATTTGATCTACAAGACAACTCACAATTGATTAATCTTGTTTCATCAAATACAACATGCACAGATTCTTCAACAACTTGAGTAGTTAAGTTGAAGACTCTATAGGCCTTACTATTTGTGCTGTACCCAACAAATATCCCATCCTGGGATTTGGCAGCAAACTTAGTCAAATATGACTTGCCATTGTTAAGTATATAGCATTTGCAACCAAAGATCCTAAAATAGGATAGGTTTGGTTTTCTGCCTTTCACAATCTCATAGGGAGTCTTTCTGTGGCCTTTGGTGATAGAAGCCCTATTGATGACATGACAAGCAGTGTTAACTGCCTCAGCCCAAAAATATTCTGGGAGAGAGGTGTCACTCAATAGAGTTCTACCAGCTTCAATTAATGTTCTATTCTTTCTTTCAGCAATACCATTTTGCTGAGGTGTTCTAGGTGAGGAGAACTCTTGGAAAATCCCAAAGTCTATACACAAGTTTGTTATGCTTTCAGATTGAAACTCAGTACCATGGTCACTTCTAATTTTGACCACTGTACTATTCAGTTCATTCTGAATTTGCTTTACAAAATTAAATAATACACTTGGGGTTTCAGATTTTTGTCTCAGAAAGAACACCCATGTAAATCTAGAATAGTCATCTACAACCACTAGAGTGTAGACCTTCCTACCTAGACTGTGAACTGGCATAGGACCAAAAAGATCCATATGCAAGAGGTATAAGCACCTCACAGAATCCTTGTTTTCAAGGCTTTGAAATGAGGTTTTTGTCTGCTTGCCCTTTTGACAAGCTGAGCATACCCCTTCCTTTATACACTTAACTTGAGGCCCATTCCTCACTAGTTCTTTACTAAAGAGTTGGCCAATTGTCTTGTAGTTTAGATGAGCCAATCTCTTGTGCCACTTAACACAATGAGAAGCATTGTCATCAGCTACAAGACAAATGGGGGATGCCTTATTCTCACATTCAAAATTAAGGCAATACACATTTCTCTTCCTATACCCAGTCAATATGATCTCTTGATCACTTGACCTTTTGATATGACATCCATCCTTACCAAATGAAATGTCATATCCTAGATCACTCAGCTGGCTTATGCTTATTAGATTATGTTTCAAACCTTTTACATAGGCCACTTGGGTGATAGTAATTAGGTTTGAAGAGATGTTACCAAATCCTTTGATGACTCCTTTTTCAGATCCACCAAAGATCACTTTATGTCCATCTTTGACAGATGAATACTCCTTCAGCAGCCCCTTTGTTCCAGTCATGTGCCTGGAACAACCACTATCCAAGTACCATATAGGGGCATGGTAACTTGGATTCACCTGCAATACAGAATTACTTACCCTTAGAACCCAAGTAAGTCTTGGGTCCTTGGTTCAAGTTAGCCTTAATAAAGTTATCATAACCTCTTCTAACAGGTAGACTCTTATTCTTTATAACACTTGTGTTATACCAGCAGTCCAATGCAAAATGACCCCTCTTGCCACAGCACCAACATTCAAACTTATTGTATCTAGATCTAGATACATCCTTGTCAGAAGCATTTCTGTTCATTGCTGGTGCTGTTGCAACTTCACCTACTGATTTCTTAAAACCATAGGGTTTATGACCATAGGTAGGCCTGCTTGCCTTAACACCCTTGTTCTTCAGAACATTTGTCTTAATATGATCCTGAATGTCTTCATGATCATATATGTTAGAAGGCACTTTCTCCTTACCAAACCTTATGGGGACTGAAAGGTTTAGTGGCTGAATAGGGGCTTTGCCTTTCCTCTTGAATCTGCCAGCCCTGGAGTTACCCTTAAATCCTAATCCAGCCTTACCCTTCTGAGTGACAAATTCATCTATCAAGGGTAAGACAGATTTTGGCTTAGAGTAACTAGCCACTAAATCCCTTTCAATTCTAAGTCTGTCCTCCAGACTCTTTACTTGATCATTAGTATAATTAATTGTGCCCATCTGAATAATAGTTATATTCTTCAGCTTGGCAATTTCAGCTAACTTTTGATCAAGGACTTTTTCTAACTCAGTTGTTGCAACCCTTAGATCAGCAATTTCCTGAGCCTGTGATTTAACCAGGTTCTTGCTTTTCTTAAGGGCCTGCAACAGGTCCCCATACTTGTCTATCAATTGATAGACATCTCCTTCAGATCCAGATACATCTTCATCACTTGATGCAGATGTAGCTGATTCTTCACTTGTATTACAAACAGATGTACAAGAAGGACAGTTTACCTCATTAGAACCAGACTGATTCTGGCATAGGTCCTCTTCTGATCTAGTCATCAAACCCATGCATTGATGTTCATTGATGGAGTCTAGCAACTGCATAAACTCCTCTTCCTCAGATGCAGCATATAATCCAATATATGCTTCAGCTTCAGATCCTGATTCTGAAGTTGACTGGTCTGACAGACTTTTATCTTTCTTTGCTACAAAGGATTTCTCCTTCTTGCCTTTCTGATAAGTCTTCTTCTTTTCTGAAGATTCCTTCCTTTTGTCAGGACAATCAGCCACTACATGTCCAGGCCTATTGCAACAATAGCAGACAATCTTTGAAGTAGTGGCTTTGCTGGGCTTTGACCTGCTTTTCTCTTTCCTTGATGACCTTCTCTTCTGATAATAGTCATCTACTTGCTGTGATGAGGAAGGCCTAGACTTCCATTGCTTCTTTTTCAAGAACCTTTGAAATTGCCTAGTGAATGCAGCAAAGTCTGCATCTGAATCACAGCTGACTGAACCCTTATCTGAATTTTCAGAACTACCTTCTTCAACTTCCTTAGGAGGAGATGGTGATTTCCTCCTATTCTTTCTAGTGGCTTCAGCATTAAATGCCACAGTCTTTTCTCTATGCTCTCCTCTTGAGTTTCTTTCCTCCTCCTTCCTTACCATAAGTTGCATTTCATAGGATAGCAACTTTCCAAACAGAGTTGGAGGAGATATCTCTGCCAATTTTGCCACTTCTCTTATGGCACAGATCTTTGTATCCCAATCCTTTGATAAGGATCTTAAGAATTTGTCATTCAGTTCATAGGTACTGAAGACTCTTCCATAGGATATTAGCTCATTCACAATTCTATAGAATTTCTTATAGCACTCAGTTATGCTATCAGATTTTCCTTGTCTAAAACTTTCATACTCCTGATTTAGCATAGATTTTCTGTCCAGCCTTACTTCTTCAGATCCCTCCATGTAGACAATCAATGTGTCCCACATCTCCTTGGAGGTCTTGCAGTGAATCAGATTCTGAAATGTTGAATCATCTATGGCACTGACAATGATGTTCTGTGCCCTTTTGTCCATGGTTGCCAAGATGATTTCATCCTTGGTCATTTCAGAATAAGTCTTCGGTGTTTGGATATTTGCATCAAGAACAGATATCTTCATTGGTATGAAGGGGCCTTCCTGTACTGTGATGTAAATCCTTGGGTCAGATGCTTCCATAAACAATCTGACTCTTTCTTTCCAGATCCCAAAGATTTCCTTCTTGCATATGGGTAATTTCATTGACCCTAGCTCCTTATGATTCTCTCCAGAACCCATCTTCTTGATTCTTGAATCTGCCTATCAGATCTTCCTCAGACTGTTAAGTCCTTTTTGAGGAACCTCCCTCTGATACCACTTGATAGTTTAACTTTCAAGGCAGCCTAAACACCTAGAGGGGGGGTGAATAGGTTCTGCTTCTCTTTCTAAAACTTCTAGGCAGAATTCAATTTAATAACTAATATAATAAACACAGCAATCACAGAAAACAAAAACATCACAGATTGCACTATGTTTTATAGTGGTTCCCCAAGGTCTGGGTACATCCACTTTCCCCCTTCACCTATCTAGCAGTATGCTAGATTCGGCCAAACTTCCACTTATCTCAGATCAATAGATCTTACAACTCAGAACCCAACTGGTTCCTACAACTCAGGCACAACTGCCCTACCTCAGCCTTGCCCCAAGGCCTACAACTCAGAGAATATCCTTCTCCTACACTCAGGCAAACAACCCTACCACTCAGAGTTCAACACTCTTATACTCAGCCTTTATAACATAGGCTTACAACTCAGATCTGTATAAACAAATCCTACAGAAATATAGAAAAGATTGTTTTAATTGTCTTGCCAAAGTTGAGAGAGAAAAGGCAATGACAATTCTTGATCAGCTGATGCAATCAACTGTTTCTTAGCCTTCTTCAAAGCTTCTTGAAAATGTACTTAGCTGAGTTGATTCCAAACAGCTTCTTGAGAATCCACTGGTGGATTCTTTCTTCTTCTTCAAATTCTGACTTGATCTCTCTCTATCCAGAACTTTGAATGATTCTTCTGAATTCTGATTAGAACTCTTCTTAGATCTATCCTTAGATAGTCTTCTTAGATCTCCCGGAGAAGATCTTCTTAAGTGCCTAGCACTTTCTTGAAATGAGTAGAATTGTAATCCTTCTCCACTTTCTGATCCAATGTATTTCAAAAGGTCAGTTCTATATGTTGTTTTTTTTTCTTCTGAATCTGTCTATTTATAGACATTCTTCATGGTAACCGGCTGATCCGGTTTCTAACCGTTTTCTGACAACTCTGACAACTTCAGTTAACCGGTGATAACCCACAGCTGTCAAGTCTTCAAACAAGTCCTGTGCCTTAGTCTTGAATCACAAGTTGTTGAAACAGTCTGTCAGAAAGTGTCGAGACAATCTGTCTATTTGTGTCGACATAATTGACTTTGGTGTCGACACAGTCTTCAGTGATGTCGACTAAGTTGCCTTTGAGTCGACACAGCTTCTTCTGCAAATAACTTGATCTTGACTCTTCAGTGTGTCGACACAAGTCCTGTGTGTCGACACAATTGTTGTAGAATCATAACTTTAGTAAGTGTCGACTTAGCCTTCAGGTGTCGACACATTCATTTTTTTTAACTCTGCTATTATGTGTCGACTTAATCACAATGTGTCGACACATTCTGCTGGTGTCGACTAACTTGAGGTCGACTATTTTCTTCTGTGTCGACACAATTTCCCAGTGTTGTGTCGACTCTTTTTCTGTGTCGACACAAATTCCCAGTGTTGTGTCGACTTACTTCTTCTGTGTCGACACTTTTTCCCAGTGTAGTTGTAGACTAACTGCTATGTGTCGACACTGCTTCCCAGTGTTGTGTCGACTTACTTCTTCTGTGTCGACACTTTTTCCCAGTGTAGTTGTAGACTAACTGCTATGTGTCGACACTGCTTCCCAGTGTTGTGTCGACTATTTTCTTCTGTGTGTCGACACTGCTTCCTTTGTGTCAACACTTGGACTTAGAATTTTTCTGCATACTTTATCAATTCTCCACCTGCACATGTCAACTTAAAACAACATCAAATACACCTTGATGTATATCATTGAGCTAAGTTGGGCTTCTTCAAATCAGGTACACATTTTCCAATGTACCCAACAGACCTCAACTCGACTACCCGAGCACGATATACCCTGTGACACGCCCATGCCACAGGCCGTGTTCACCCTTCCTAGACACGAACTTGACTCAAAACCCCGCCCGATTCACTTCTGAGTTTCGGGGTGTTACAAACTCACTCTGCTTATGTTTTTAAACTTAATAAAGCTCTTTATGTTCTCAAACAAGCTCCAAGAGCTTGAAATGAGACTCTTGCTAGTTTCTTGTTAGAAAAAAAATTTTCTAGAGGCTTGGTAGATAGGACTTTATTTATTAGACATCATAAATCTAAAATTTTGCTAGTACAAATATATGTAGATGACATAATATTTGGATCTACTGATTCCAAACTTTACAAAAGGTTTTTTGGCCTGATGCACTCAAAGTTTGAAATGAGTAGCATGGGTGAACTATCCTACTTCCTTGGTCTCCAAGTGAAGCAATCCCCTGATGGTATTTTCATATCCTAATCTAAATATGCTAAGGAGCTTATAAAAAGATTTGGGATGTCTGATGCCTCAGCAATGAAAACACCCATGCCCTCCAATACTGTTGTTGATAATGATGAACAGGGAAAACCTGTTGATCAGAAAATATATAGAGCCATCATTGGGTCTCTATGATATTAAATAGTAAGTAGGCCTGATATCATGTTTGCTACTTGTATTTGTGCTAGGTTTCAAATAAATCTTAACAAATCTAACCTAATTTTAGTAAAAAGAATTTTGAGATATATAAAGTATTGTCCAAATCTAGGACTTTGGTATCCAACAGAGTCAGAATTTGACTTAACTGGATTCTCAGATGCTGACTATGCTTGATGCAGAGTTGACAGAAAAAGCACATCAGGAACTTATCAGTTTCTTGGTGATAGGCTTATGACCTGATTTTGCAAAAAGCAAACATTTGTGTCAATATCAACTTATGAAGCTGAATATATGACAGCTAGTAGTTGCTGCAAATAGATTTTGTGAATTCAAAATCATCTCCAGTATTATGGTTTCAACCTAAATATTTCAACTATCTTTTATGATAACACTAGTGCTATTTCAATTGCACAAAATCTAGTACTGCATAGTAGAACTAAGCATATAGAGATTATACATCATTTTCTTAGAGATAATGTAGACAAAAATAAAATTAATATTGTCTTTATTTCCACTGATTTACAAAGGGCAGATATTTTCACTAAACTCTTAGATGAAAAGAAACATATTTTCTTTATAAATTAGCTGGGCATGATAAATGGAGACTTATAAATTTAATTTTTGGTCTGAGAACGATGAATTGGTCACCTTTCATCGAACGGAGATTGACGATCTGTTAACTCTTCTTGAGATTGTCATCGAATGAAGATCAACAAAATCTCTTTGTGAAACTTTCATTGAACGGAACCCGACGAATTTAGTTTCTAATAATTTTCATCGAACGGAGATCGATGAAATTTTTTGTTTCGCAAAACTTTCGTCTACCTGAGATCGACGAAACGCATTTCTTTTCAGAATTTTTTTATCGAACAGGGTTCGATGTTTTCTTGTTTTTCGTCGGACTGAGTTCGCTGTTTCAACTTCTGAAAAACTTATAACTAGGTTTTCATTGAACTCTATCCCGTGCATTTCCATTTCTCTTGCACTTGATCTTTAATTTGTGCAGGCGAATGTGATTTCTCAAGCTACAATCTCTGCGATGAAGTTTGACGCTGGCTTTGATATTGATATGGAATCATTCTCTCACTCGGATCAAGTATTCCAGTACATTCTGAAATTGTTTGAGGGTCCGAATATGCAGTATTTCATAACAACAAGGATCAAACTTCCAGTGACAAAAATAAAAGAATGGATGCACACAGTAAAGCTTCAGGATTCTCCATTTCTCATTGGATCAATCTCTGGTAACCAGGTTCTTTTATCACCAGAAGTTTTATCTGAAGTTTTTGGATTTGTTAATGGTGAAGATGAATTAGAACTGTGTAGTGATGAATTTAATGAAATGCTAGATAAAATGGGTCACTCCCAGGGAAACCCCAATCACCTGCTTAAGAAAAAGTTTTCAATTGAGTATAAGTTTTTAGCAGATGTTGTAGGTAAAGTGTTGTTGAGAAAACACTCTGCCCATGACCATATAACCAGGCATCAATTTCACTTGATGTATGCTCTTGTAAATAAGAAGTTTGTGGACTGGGGAAGGATTTTCTTTGATTCTATTAAGAAGAAACTTTCTAGTAAATCTGGAGGTTATGGCAGGATCCTAGGGATCTTTCTGCAGGCAAAGGCTCTAGAACTATTGGTCTCCTAGACCATATTTATTAATTCTTCCAAGAGGTTCACATCAGCCATCTTTGGACGATGGGAGAGGGTTATCACCAAGCCCTCCAGAGCTTTTGAGGACACAAGGACTGATACAGTCACTCCTCCAAACCCAAAAGAAGTTTCTACTCCACCTCACCTCCTTCACCCAGACTATTATCTCCTCCTCTTCAACAACCATCCACTGTTATTGCAATCACACCTTCTACTCCCATCCCTCCCGCCTCACCATCTTGACCACCATCTCCTCAACACTCACCAATCCACATTTCTGAGGATACACCATCTCCACTTTCTCTTGCTCCTCAATCACCACTACCATCTCCTCTTATTAAGAACATTCCTTCTACTTCTTTTCCTACATTCAACCTACTCCCTCAATCTCCACCTCATGTATCTCCATCTCATTCACCAGTTCAGGAATTTATTCCAGATGAACTCCCATCTTTCATCCCTTCATCTTCAATTCCTCAAGCATTCACAATCTGTCCAACCTGTCATCAACTTTCCATTCCATCTGCTTCCTCTCAAAATCCTCCATCTACATCTACTCATAACTCTTCTGAGTTTATGTATTTAGATTTTTCTTATATTGCTAAAAATCTTAATGAATTCATCACTCCATCACTCAAGAAGCTAATAAAAGAAGCCGTAGCTCCTCTTGTTGTTTCTATTATTGATCTATCTTCTCATCTTGCCTCTTCCTCATCTATCCCTTCTTCTGGGTGCCTAGGTTCAGGTCTCTCTTAATCCAAGCAGGGGGAGATGTCCTATGATGAAGCTCTAGCAGCAGCAGCATCTCAAGTAGCAGTAATTTCAGAAGCATAAGCAGCAGCAGTTTTAGCAGCAGCAGCAGATTCAGATACAAAAATGCTCGTAGTCTGTGCAAATGAAGCAGCAGCTCATTTTTCAGTTCCTGAAATTATAATTGTTGGGTATGTTGTTATTAATCCCATAGTTAACCTATTTTCTCTATTTTCAGTTTCTGATTCCCTGCATAGTTCTATTCCCAGTTTTCTCCCTGCTTTTCCAACTTATGATAAAACAATAGTTTGTTATACTGCTCTAGTAGATTCTTCAGTTTTAGAAGAGATTAGAGCTAGTTTTTGTAATATTTCTTCAGTCTCTAAGACTATAACAGTTGAGAATATGATAACTGTCATAGATCTAGCCTGTTCCGCTCCAACTTATGCTTGGGCTGAATCCCTAATGCCCAATTTAGATGATATTCTTTTTGAAGATATGGAACAAGATGTTAGTGTACAGATGCAAGCTGATACAGATTTTGTGCATACACAGAAAGAAGTACAAGTTCATGATAAGTCTGAGTTGATTAAGCATATTGATGAGTAATATGATCATCCAGAAGATGAATTTGATGATGATGATGATTCAGATGATTCAGAAGATGTTGGTTCAAAGAAAAGAAAAGCCAAGAAGAAGGCTCCAGTAAAGGTTGCTCCTACACCTTCATCAAATGTCACAACCCGCATTTTCTCCGAGGAAAACGAATAATCAGAGTAGGAGAAAACACGCGTCATGATGCCACGTCGAGCAGGGGATAACTGTCGATGCTCAGGCAAACCACTATCAACTATACTTTATGAAAATTTATGAGTTAAATGATTAGAAAATCAGTTATATTTTTAAAGGCCGTATCCCTCGGCGCGGTGGATAATCTAGTCCACAGTTTAAAAACTATACTTATACGCTGCGGAAAATACTTCATTCAGGTTTGACATTCTAAAAGAGTGCATAAGTGCCTCTAGAGGACAACTTATACCATGCAAGACCCTACATTTAATTTATACCATATATAAGAAAATGATTTTTTTTATGTTGTTTGAAAATAGTGTTTGAGTTTTATAAAACATGTTGGTCATGTGATATACTTATAATAGTATTTTTAGGTTTAAAAGTAACTAGCAACCTAGCATAAATCATCCCCAGAGCAAGTAGACAATCTCCAAAAAAAAGGTAGCAGCAAAAGGTAACATATCTAGTATCAAGGTAAAAGTACCAGTGGGCGCCAACGAACTGACACGAACTTACTGGCAAGTATGTATGTCTGTAAGAAAAACAACACCAAAACTACCTCGCAAAAACAAGGAACTGATCTCTATAACACCAAAGACCACCAGCAACTGCACAGCACCACTAGCCGTCAGAGCGGCTACTATCCAGAACCTGAGGCATTCAAAGAAGAAAGAATACCTCAGCAAGCAAAACAAGAAAACTGCACGAAAGTGTCAATCAGAAGATAAGTAAAAGAGGAAGACAAAGCAGTAACAGTCACAACTGCCCAAGGCAAGGAAAAAAGGAAGTGCACTAAGTGCGAGGACACAAAAGTAACTCTGCCAAAATGCTGCAGAGTCTACAAGGCTACCATGAGCCCAAATGCTGCAATCTACCAAGGAAGAAATGTATAACACCCTAAGCTGTGAGAGATGGTAGTAGCAAAATAAACAACGCGGATCCGGGGTGGAGGCAAACTCAGTCCCCCATCCACCATTTCCAAGCAAACAAAGCTCAAGGGTCTACACGTGAAAGCACTAGGGACCTCCCACCCCCTTGCCCAGCCCGTACCTGGAGCAAGATAAAAGAAAAGGGTGTCCACGGCTAAATTACACAACACCGCCCCCCATAAGAGCTTCAAACCACCACTACTAACCACGACCCACGATTCGGCCTTTGGGAAAGAAAACATAGCCGACAAGGAACATCAAAATCAAGGAATTCACTCGGGAGCGAAAATCAAGATAAGGGAACAGCGTTGAGATGACTCAACACGGCTTGGCGTTGAGTGAGCCCCACTCACTCAATGCCTAACCAAACCTTGGCGTTGAGTGAGTTAGTCTCACTCAGCGCCAGAAACAACAATGGCGTTGAGTGAGGTTCACTCACTCAATGCCCTCCGCAAGAACAGCTCTGGCGTTGAGTGAGCTAACCTCACTCAACGCCAAAACAGCTATGGCGTTGAGTGAGGTTCACTCACTCAACGCCTCCCGCAAGAAAACTCTTGCGTTGAGTGAGCTAACCTCACTCAATGCCAAAACAGCTATGGCGTTGAGTGAGGTTCACTCACTCAACGCCCTGGCACTTAACCGCAAACAGAGACTGCGGTGTTGAGTGAGTCCACCTAACTCAATGCCAAAGCAGCAATGGCATTGAGTGAGGTTCACTCACTCAACGCCCTGGCACTTAGCCGCAAACAGAGACTGCAGCGTTGAGTGAGTCCACCTCACTCAACGCCAAAACAACAATGGCATTGAGTGAGGTTCACTCACTCAACGCCCTTGCACTTAGCCGCAAACAGAGACTGCGGCGTTGAGTGATTCCACCTCACTCAATGCCAAAGAAGCAATGGCGTTGAGTGAGGTTTACTCACTCAACGCACTGGCACTTAGCCGCAAATAGAGACTACGACATTGAGTGAGTCAACCTCACTCAACGCCAAAGCAGCAATGGCGTTGAGTGAGGTTCACTCACTCAACGCACTGGCACTTGGCCGCAAACAGAGTCTGCGGCATTGAGTGAGTCCACCTCACTCAACGCCAAAGCAGCAATGGCGTTTAGTGAGGTTCACTCACTCAACACCCTGGCACTTAGCCGCAAAGAAGGGATGCGGCGTTGAGTGAGTCTACCTCACTCAACGCCAAAACAGCAATGGCGTTGAGTGAGGTTCACTCACTCAACGCCAAAGGACTTGGCTTCAAACAGGTCTACGACGTTGAGTGAGTTCAACTCACTCAACGCCAAAACCGAAATGGCGTTGAGTGAGGTCGACTCACTCAACGCCAAAGTACTTAGCCTCAGAAAAGGCTGCGGCGTTGAGTGAGCCCACCTCACTCAACCCCAAAGTACTTGGCTGCACAGAAAGCTACGGTGTTGAGTGAGTTCACCTCACTCAACGCCAAAACCAAAATGGCATTGAGTGAGGTCGACTCACTCAATGCCAAAGTACTTAGCCTTAGAAAATGCTGCGGCGTTGAGTGAGCCCACCTCACTCAACGCCAAAGTACTTGGCCACACAGGAAGCCGCGACGTTGAGTGAGTTCACCTCACTCAACACTAAAATGGAAATGGCGTTGATTGAGGTCGACTCACTCAACGCCAAAGTACTTAGCTGCTAGCAGGGGCTGCGGCGTTGAGTGAGTCCACCTCACTCAACGCCCTAGTACTTAGCCAAATAAAACAGACCAAACTATGGACTTGAGTGTGTGCACCACACTCAATGCCAAACCCGAGCGGCTTTTGGCTTTGAGTGTGTGCACCACACTCAACGCCAAATCCCGAGAGCCTACCAAGACTGGTTCTTACCAGAGCACTACCACAGAAATCTCCCTCTCTCTCTCGGCTCCACCCGCAATAGCACCAAACCAGACATAGCAATCTGGAGTCTAAATGGCGGAAATAACCAGCGGGTTGAGCAAAAACAGCACAAGGGGGGAGATCAAAACAGAATTTTAGGGCTAACCTAAAACTACTGCACAGGATTTTAGCAAAGCAAAAGGGAAAACTTGGCTTCTATCCTAGGGCTAACCGGGTAGTTAAGAGGGGGAAGATCAAAACAGCAAGTGCAAGAACCACTTGCCTCGGTTTTTCAGCGAAGACTTCACTCGAGCCCTTCCTTTCCCTCGGCACTAGCAGCAGCAACACCTAGCTAGCACATCCCGAGCTTTAATGACGGAAGGAGAAAAAAAACCGAAAATCCAAATCTCCTAAAAACCCTACGAAAAAACTCTCTTACCGTAGAAACGAAGATCTGAGCGAGAGTAATCCAGATCCACTCTCGGAATCGAAATCCGTCCACAAACGCACCCGAAATCTCCGTCCGAAGGGGTAGCAGGTCCGGCGATTTTCCTCTGTTTACCACGAACAGGAGCAGACGACGGTTTTCGGGAAGAAGAAGAATGTGCTCGCTAATTTGGCTTAAGGCTTATAAATAAATCTAAACACGCTTATTCAGCCTTAACCGCCTCCTAAGCCGTCGGTTCACTCTCAAAGCTTTTGACCGAAAAGAATCATTTAAATAGCTTAAAATATTACTTATTTACATTTATTATTAGCACACCCAAAATGATGCTAAAACCGAACTACCTCAGAATTCGACGAAACTCACACTATAGCTAAATACCCATGCTACGAACGCAACGGCGAAGTAAAAATTAACTTTCGACGAACAGAACTCGAGTTATACCCACCCGAAGTCAAAACACAAGCATTCCCCGAGAGGCCACACCGGGTCACCCAAAACGACCTGTCTTGCTAGGGAGGTCTTGCCAATAGACTACAAAATAGGCTACTCAGTTCTAAGGAGTTAAGACCACACTCCACAGATGAATCAAGCCAATAAAACGTGTCGACGTAACGCCAAATTAGAATTAAATAATCGCAGAAAAATCGGGGGCGTTACAGTCACTCCCCCTAAAAGAAAGTTTCGTCCTGAAACTTTACGCACAACACTTCTACTATAGAAGGAAAAGTAACAAGCCAAACATTACAAGAAGGAAACATACCAATCAAATCAGGGAAACAGCTGAGGGTGAGCCTCCCTCATAGCCGACTCTAACTCCCAAGTCGCGCTTTCCAAATCTTTATTCTTCCATAGAACCTTGACCATCGGGATGGACTTCCTTCGCAGCACCCGATCTTGAGTATCCAAAATACGGACCGGCACTTCAACAAAAGAGAGATTAGGCTCTAACTAGGGCACAACATCAAAGACTTTCCCACTGCTGCGCACACACTTCCGCAATTGGCTTATATGAAATACATTATGAACACTTGGGAAGTTTGCTGGCAAATCCAACCTATAAGCTGACACGCCAATCCGCTCAACAATCTTAAACGGGCCCACATACCTCGGGTCCAATTTCTGGTTCTTACCGAACCCCTTAAAACCAATCATCGGGGAAACCTTAAGAAACACAAGGCCCCCTAAAGAAAACTCCAAGTCAGACCTACGCCGATTGGCGTTCTTCTCGTATCTCTCCTGAGCTATACGAAGCTTTTCTCGAATAAGCTTCACCGCGACTTTCATCTCCTCGAGCGCATCCGGACCCAACAAGGGTCTCTTACCTGCCTCATCCCAAAACAGGGGAGTTCTGCAACGCCTCCCATACAAAGCTTCGAACGGAGCCATTTGCAAACTCTCTTGATAACTATTATTGTATGAAAACTCCATAAGTCGCAACCGCTCATCCCACGATCCACCATGGTCTAGAATGTAGCATCTGATCATATCCTCAACTATCTTGTTCACCCGCTCCGTCTTCCCATTGGTCTATGGGTGGTAAGCAGTAGAATACCTCAGGTCTGTACCCAAACCCTCCTGCAGACTCTGCCAAAAATGAGAAGTAAACCGGGAGTCTCGATCATAAATGATGCTAACAGGCACACTGTGCAATCTGATGACCTCATTCAAGTACAACTCTGTTATCTTCTTCATTGGATAGTCAATCTTATATGGCACGAAGTGAGCACACTTTGTCAGTCTATCCACTATGACCCAAACAGAATCAAATCCCCTTGGAGACTTCGGTAAGCCCGTGATGAAGTCCATAGAAATACTTTCCCACTTCCAAGTCGGGATCTCTAACGGAGTCAACTTGCCACCAGGCCTTCCATGATCGGCCTTCACATGCTTGCAAGTGTGGCACTCAGCAACAAATCTGGCTATATCACTCTTCATCCCATACCACCAGGCAATTTGCTTCAAATCACGATATATCTTTGTAGATCCTGGATGGTAGGCAACACTGGATCCATGAGCCTCTCTACAAATCATACCCCTGATGTCCCCAATAGCGGGGATGCAAAATCTTCCGCGGTACTTCAAAGTACCCGCATCATCGATAGAAAAATCCGGCAACTCCCCTCTCTCAGTCCTGGAGTATAAGTGCAGAAGGTCCGGATCATCCTTCTGGTGCAATCTAGTAAGAGTAATCCAAGACGGCTCTGCCACTGCCAAACTACTCTGCATGTCACAGCATCCCACTGAGATATCCATAAGGAGGAACTCTTCCACTAAACGGTCGGCAGAGAGATTAAAGATCTTCCCCGTCTTCCGACTCAGGGCGTCGGCCACCACATTGGCCTTGCCTGGATGATACTGGATCTCTACATCATAATCGACCACATACTCTAGCCACCGACGCTGGCGTAGATTCAACTCCTTCTGGTTGAACACATACTTTAGGCTCTTGTGATCAGTGAAGATCTTGTACTGAGCCCCATAAAGTAGATGCCTCCTGATGACTTGTTTTAGTCATCATTTTTGGTATAGTTTATAAGCCTAAATTCTTAAGTTTATTTATAATTTCATTTATTTTATGTTTGTTTTGTTTTATTTCTCGTTAAATGTCTTTTATGATTGATATTATAATTTCTAACTTTATTATGTGTTTTCTTCTTATTATTTTATGTTTTATATTTTATGCGTTGTTATGTTATGAAGTTTAGTTTTAATAACATATATTATGTTACTTATTTATGTTTTGTTTTGTTAAATAACTAATGTTATTTGTTTTGTTTTATTTGTAGGTTCAAGCCCACCAAGAAGCCCTCTAACATGATGCAAGTTCAACCCACATACATGCAACCCGAGCCTCCATATTTGGATCATCCCGGCCTTCTTCAAGCCCAACCTGAGCACATCATTCAAGCCACATGGTGTAGCCCAACTTAGAGCAGCCACCTAGCCTACCCGAGCCCAACTTGGAGAACCCACCTAGTCTACCTGAGCCAACTAACAAGCCCTACAAGCAGCCCAAGCAGCCCATTTTGCCTTTGTATGGCCGGCCCCTCTTCATTTATTACATACATGCACTCCAATATGCATGGCCGACCACCCACATCATGTCATCTTTCATTTTTATTATTATTTTCTCTCTTCTCTCCATCATTTAATGTATTACATGAATGCATGAATATCCCCCTTGCACTTGGTCGGCCACCTTCCTCTCCTCCCTCTCCATTTACATTGAATCTTCCCTCTCTCTCATGCTCATTTAAGACTCATCCATTCCCCCTCTTTATTTTATATTTTTATTTTCATTCCCTTAAATACAATACATTGAACTTCCTATTTTTTCTCTCCCCTTCATTAAAGCAATGCATGAACCCTCCCCAAGCATGTGGTCGGCCACCCCCATGTCTCCCTTCATTTCCACTATATTCTAGAACCTTCTCCCTCTCCTATAAAAGGAATCCATGTCTCATGCATTTAGAAGTTAGATTTTGTGGAGAGCAAGTGAGATAGTTTAGTTTCTTCTTTCTTTGCTAAGTAGATTTGCTTTTCATTCCTTGTAATCTTTTCCTTTAGTAGTATAATTCTGTCTTGTTCTTATTTTGTGTACCCCTTTTATTAATCAATGAAAATGAATTTGCTTTTTCTTATTGTTGTTATTTCCTTCTCAGTCATGCTTAGCTAATTAGTTTTTGTGCCTGATCGCGATAAGCTTTGCGATAAAACAATATCTTTCATAGTGAATCGTCGATCGAGCACTCTTTTGCAATAATTTATTTCTCTTTTAACTAAGTTTAGTTTATTTTATTTTCAAAACCCATCAATCGTTCGGTAGGATAATAGAATCGTTGTGAGTAATAGTGCTTGCCTGCCCTGAGTTTTTATACGACCTTGATATATTTTTAACACTATACTATAAAATGATAGGTACACTTGCCTATTCGGATTGTAGTCCGTGAGACGATTTTTACGCATCACCTCCACAGCTTCAACGCATAAATCACCGCTGCAAACTCAAGGTCATGCGTAGGGTAATTTCTCTCATGAGTCTTTAATTTCCTTGACCCATACGCAATCACTTTTAAAACCTTCATCAACACACAACCCAGATCAACATGCGAAGCATCCACGTACACATCATACTCCACACCCTCAGTAGGTAGGGTCAGAACGAGAGCAGTGCATAATCTGTTCTTTAGCTCCAGGAAGGCTTCTTCGCACTTCTCGCTCCAAACAAAGGCCGCGTTCTTCTGAGTCAACCGGGTCAAAGGTGCAGCTAGGGTAGAGAAACCCTCCACGAACCTCCTGTAGTAGCCGGCCAACCCTAGAAAGCTCCTTATCTCCTTGGGCGTGCCCGGCCTACTCCAATCCATCACTGCTGCGATCTTTTCTGGGTCGACCGAGATCCCATCCTTGTTCACCACGTGGCCCAGAAACGAGACCTGAGGCAACAAAAATTCGCACTTCCTCAACTTGGCGAATAACTTGTGATTCCTCAACTCCGATAGAACCAAGCGCAGATGCTGCTCATGTTCCTCAGCGCTGCGGGAATAGACTAGCACGTCATCGATGAAAACCATAACAAACTTGTTTAGAAAATCCTTGAACACCCGATTCATCGTATCCATGAAAGCTGATGGTGCGTTGGTCATACCAAACGATATCACCAAGAACTCAAAATGTCCATACCTCGATCTAAACGCAGTCCGCGGAGTATCTGCCTCACGGATCCTGAGCTGATGATAGCCAGAACGAAGATCGATCTTGGAGAACATTGTGCTACCGCGCAACTGATCAAATAATTCATCGATCCTCGGCAGAGGGTACCTGTTCTTAATAATGAATTTGTTCAACTCCCTGTAGTCGATGCAAAGCCGCATCGAACAATTTTTCTTCTTCACAAACAGAACAGGAGCACCCCAAGGCGACGAACTCTGCCTGATAAACCCTTTTGCCAACAGCTCATCCAACTGGACTCGCAACTCCTCTAACTCACAGGGGGCCATCCGGTACGGTGCCTTAGCAATAGGATGTGTACCCGGTTCCAAATCAATCACAAACTCAACATCCCGATCGGGAGGAAGACTAGGAAGATCATCAGGAAAAACATCAGCGAAATCACGAACAACAGGAATCTCCTCCAAGCGTGGTACGCTAACAGCAGTTCTAACCACCGAGACTAAACAAGCAAAACAATCAGAATGAAATAGCTTCTGAGCACATACCGCAGAGATGAGAGTAGAATCCTGGAACGGATCAGCATACATGCTTCCGGGCTGACCGTTGTCCTTGATGAAATCCAAGCGCTTTCCTTTGCACTGAATAACTGCATCATACTTAGACAGCCAGTCAATGCCCAGAATAACATCGAAGCCCTCCAGATCAATCATCTTCAAGTCTGCCTTTGCAAGAAAGTCTCCTAACAAAATAGGGCTATCTAGAATGCCCAAATCTGATAACACAGATTCACCAGAGGGGAACTTGACATGGAAGGTATCCCGAACTCGATCAAGAGTCAACTGATGTCGCTCCACAAAGGCTCTAGCCACAAATAAGTTAGTAGCGCCGAAGTCAAACAGAACACGCGCCCAGCGGTTCTTCACCTTAAGTTTCCCTATAGGAATATATACAACTAAGGAACTGCCAAAAAAAACTGCAAACATTCTAGTAAAAACAAAAATAAAACCTTCAGGCTGGTAAAATAACTAACCTCAGATGACCTGAGTCGAAGCTTGAGCCTCCTCGGAAGAGATCACATTCAGCTTTCCCTTGCCCTTGTCTACACGCTAAGGTGGAGGTAGCGCCTGAAGTGGAACTGCATGAAGAGCAGGCTGGACCTGAGGACACCTAGACTTGATGTGACCCTTCTGACCATACTGATAGCAGACTTTATCCTTGGACCAGCACTGGGCAGCATCATGCCCGAGTCGCTTGCAAACAGAACAGGAAACATCCCTCCTAGGAGCACCCTGAATAGCATGAACTTGCTCCTTCTTCTGAGCTGCTGCCTTCTTAAAACACCTCTCGATAGGGTGGCCCAACAGGCCACAGAATCTACACACCACCTTGCTCTTCTTTCCCGAAGCAGCACCGGGTACCTGGGGTTTCTTCTCCTCGACAAACTTCCTCTTGTCCTTCCTCATTTGCTGACCTCTGCTCTTTGCGGTCTCGATAGGCTCCACCTTCAGAGCAACCTCCACTACCCCCGCATAAGTCTCTGATCCATAGGCACTGGTCAACTGTTGCACCTCGCTCCTCAAGCCACCAAGAAACCGCTTGACTTGATCAGCCTCAACACTCACCAACCCAGGAGCAAACCAGCTCAACTTGCTGAACTCTATCTCATACTCACCGACCGTGAGTTGCCTTTGCTTCAGGTGGAGGAAGTCATTCATAAGACGGTCACGCTCGACCGAGGGCAAGAACTTCCTCAGCATCATTTCCTTGAACACTTCCCAAGAGCAACCAGCTACCAAGCTCTCTTTTTATCTAAGCCACCAACTCTTAGCCAAACCCTTGAGCTTATAGGCGGCTATCATCACTCTCTGATCATCTGAAATACCGGAGTACGAGAACATCTCCTCCATGGAGATCAGCCAATCATCTATGACCATGAAATCTGCCTTCCCATCATAAGTAGGAGGGCTAAGTCTCTAAAACTGTGAGATGAATGCCATCTCTGCTGGCACCACCATTGGAGGTCTCAGGGGGGTAGGAGGAGGAGGAACAGCTAACCCTCCTGTAGGGCCTTGCACTCCCTGAGTCTGTCCTGCCATAACTGCCACCAAAGACTGTATCTGGGCTCGCACCTCCACCATCTTCTTGCTCAAGGAATCGCTACTCTGTTGCAGGCTCTCGATTACCGCATCATTCTGCGCTCCAGATGACTCACCCTCAGACAGGGGAGTCGATCTAGTCAAAGGACGTCTCGCCATCCTAAAATCATAATAACGTTAGTCAGATCCTAGTACAACAACTGCAACTATCTACAAGTTCAGACAATACATACATAAATATGAACTTAAAGCTGCTAAACTTGCTCTGGGAGTTTATTTTTTTACAAAAATTGATGTTATGCCTTAACCTATGATGGTAAACCACCACCATACTAACTCTTGTGCCGAGATCGGGAATGCATGACTTTATATTATTTTTGACTCGAAAACTTATGTGTGTACATATGTCATCCTGCCAGTCTTTAGCTTGGCATGTTGTGCTTATGCAATGTTATGCTATGCATGTTTGTGCTATGCATTCTAAAAAGGCCCTAATGCATGTTATGAGCGACGTACACATGAAAATGTTATGCATCCCATACTACATAACATTTTAAGGCAACGAAAAAGAAAACGAGCTAGTCGCAGCCATGTGGTGAGGTTATGCATCTCATACTACATAACCCTCACATGTTGCCCCTATAGTGGATCCATATACGAACACATATTATGCATCCCATACTACATAATATGCCTCGTATACTTCATGTTATGCTATGAGTGCAGTGTTCGTGCTTTTACCAAGACGTGCTGATGACATATCGGTGTGTGAATGACATGATGCTGAACTACTAATGCAATCAAAAAGGAAGGTTGCCCGACTAGCCTGTCAAGCAACCTCCCTCTGATACCAACTATCACAACCCGCATTTTCTCCGAGGAAAACGAATTATCAGAGTAGGAGAAAACACGTGTCATGATGCCACGTCGAGCAGGGGATAACTGTCGACGCTCAGGCAAATCACTATCAACTATACTTTATGAAAATTTATTAGTTAAATGATTAGAAAATAAGTTATATTTTTAAAGGTCGTATCCCTCGGCGCGGTGGATCATCTAGTCTACAGTTTAAAAACTATACTTATACGATGCGGAAAATACTTCATTCAGGTTTGACATTCTAAAAGAGTGCATAAGTGCCCCTAGATGACAACTTATACCATGCAAGACCCTACATTTAATTTATACCATATATAAGAAAATGGTTCTTTTTACGTTGTTTGAAAATAGTGTTTGAGTTTTATAAAACATGTTGATCATGTGATATACTTATAATAGTATTTTTAGGTTTAAAAGTTACTAGCAACCTAGCATAAATCATCCCCAGAGCAAGTAGATAATCTCCAAAAAAAAGGTAGCAGCAAAAGGTAACATATCTAGTATCAAGGTAAAACTACCAGTGGGCGCCAACAAACTGACACGAACCCACTGGCAAGTATGTATGTCTGTAAGAAAAACAACACCAAAACTACCTCGCAAAAATAAGGAACTGATCTCTATAGCACCAAAGACCACCAGCAACTGCACAACACCACTAGCCGTCAGAGCGGCTACTATCCAGAACCTGAGGCATTCAAAGAAGAAAGAATACCTCAGCAAGCAAAACAAGAAAACTGCACGAAAGTGTCAATCAGAAGATAAGTAAAAGAGGAAGACAAAGCAGTAACAGTCACAACTTCCCAAGGCAAGGCAAAAAGGAAGTGCACTAAGTGCGAGGACACAACAGTAACTCTGCCCAAATACTGCAGAGTCTACAAGGCTATCATGAGCCCAAATGCTGTAATCTACCAAGGAAGAAACGTCTAACACCCTAAACTGTGAGAGATGGTAGTAGCAAAATAAACAACGTGGATCCGGGGTGGAGGCAAACTTAGTCCCCCATCCACCATTTCCAAGCAAACAAAGCTCAAGGGTCTACACGTGAAAGCACTAGGGACCTCCCACCCCCTTGCCCAGCCCTTACCTGGAGCAAGATAAAAGAAAAGGTGGCAACGACTAAATTACACAACACCGCCCCCCATAAGAGCTTCAAACCACCACTACTAACCACGACCCACGATTCGGCCTTTGGGAAAGAAAACATAGCCGACAAGGAACATCAAAATCAAGGAATTCACTCGGGAGCAAAAATCAAGATAAGAGAACAGCGTTGAGATGACTCAACAAGGCTTGGCGTTGAGTGGGCCCTATTCACTCAACGCCTAACCAGACCTTGGCGTTGAGTGAGTTAGCCTCACTCAGCGCCAGAAACAACCATGGCGTTTAGTGAGGTTCACTCACTCAACGCCCTTAACAAGAACAGCTCTTGCATTGAGTGGGCTAACCTCACTCAACGCCAAAACAGCTATGGCGTTGAGTGAGGTTCACTCACTCAACGCCTCCCACAAGAAAACTTTGGCGTTGAGTGAGCTAACCTCACTCAACGCCAAAACAGCTATGGCGTTGAGTGAGGTTCACTCACTCAACGCCCTGGCACTTAACCACAAACAGAAACTGCGGCGTTGAGTGAGTCCACCTCACTATACGCCAATGCAGCAATGGCGTTGAGTGAGGTTCACTCACTCAATGCCCTGGCAATTAGCCGCAAACAGAGACTGCGGCGTTGAGTGAGTCCACCTCATTCAACGCCAAAGCAGCAATGGCGTTGAGTGAGGTTCACTCACTCAATGCCCTGGCACTTAGCTGCAAACAGAGACTGCGGCGTTGAGTGAGTCCACCTCACTCAACGGCAAAGCAGCAATGGCGTTGAGTGAGGTTAACACACTCAACGCTCTGGCACTTACCATAAAAAGAGACTGCAGCGTTGAGTGAGTCCACCTCACTCAACGAAAAAGTAGCAATGACATTGAATGAGGTTCACTCACTCAACGCCCTGACACTTAGCCGCAAACAGAGACTGCGGCGTTGAGTGAGTCCACCTCACTCAATGCCAAAGCAGCAATGGCATTGAGTGAGGTTCACTCACTCAACGCCCTGGCACTTAGCTGCAAAGAAGGGCTGCGGTGTTGAGTGAGTCTACCTCACTCAACGCCAAAACAGCAATGGCGTTGAGTGAGGTTCACTCACTCAATGCCAAAGGACTTGGCCGCAAATAGGTCTACGGCGTTGAGTGAGTTCACCTAACTCAACGCCAAAACCGAAATGGCGTTGAGTGATGTCGCCTCACTCAACGCCAAAGTACTTAGCCTCAGAAAATGCTGCGGCGTTGAGTGAGCCCACCTCACTCAATGCCAAAGTACTTGGCTGCACAAAAAGCTACGGCATTGAGTGAGTTCACCTCACTCAACGCCAAAACAAAAATGGCGGTTAGTGAGGTCGACTCACTCAACGCCAAAGTACTTAGCCTCAAAAAAGGCTGCGGCGTTGAGTGAGCCCACCTCACTCAACGCCAAAGTACTTGGCCACACAGGAAGCCGCCGTGTTGAGTGAGTTCACCTCACTCAACGCCAAAACAGAAATGGCGTTGAGTGAGGTCGACTCACTCAACGCCAAAGTACTTAGCCGCTAGCAGGGGCTGCGGCGTTGAGTGAGTCCACCTCACTCAATGCCCTAGTACTTAGCCAAATAAAACAGACCAAACTATGGCCTTGAGTGTGTGCACCACACTCAACGCCAAACCCGAGCAACTTTTTGCTTTGAGTGTGTGCACCACACTCAACGCCAAATCCCGAGAGCCTACCAAGACTGGTTCTAACCAGTGCACTACCACAGAAATCTCCCTCTCTCTCTCGGCTCCACCCGCAATAGCACCAAACCAGACATATTAATCTGGAGTCTAAATGGCGGAAACAACAAGCTGGTTGAGCAAAAAAAGCACAAGGGGGGAGATCAAAACAGAAATTTAGGGCAAACCTAAAACTACTGCATAAGATTTTAGCAAAGCAAAAGAGAAAACTTGGCTCTTATCCTAGGGCTAACCGGGTAGTTAAGAGGGGGAAGATCAAAACAACAAGTGCAAGAACCACTTGCCTCGGTTTTTCAGCAAAGCTTCACTCGAGCCCTTCCTTTCCCTCGACACCAGCAGCAACAACACCTAGCCAGCACATCCCGAGCTTTAATGGCAGAAGGAGCAAAAAAACCGAAAATCCAAATCTCCTAAAAACCCTACGAAAAACAAATCTCTTATCGTAGAAACAAAGATATGAGCGAGAGCAATCAAGATCCACTCTCGGAATCGAAAGCCGTCCACAAATGCACCCGGAATCGTCGTTCGAAGGGGTAGCAGGTCTGGCGGTTTTCCTCTGTTTTCCGCGAACAGGAGCAGGCGACGGTTTCTGGGAAGAAGAAGAATGAGCCCGCTAATTTGGCTTAAGGCTTATAAATAAATCTAAACACGCCTATTCAGCCTTAACCGCCTCCTAAGCCTCCGGTTCACTCTCAAAGCTTTTGACCGAAAAGAATCATTTAAATAGCTTAAAATATTACTTATTTACATTTATTATTAGCACACCCAAAATGACGCGAAAACCGAACTACCTCGGAATTCGACGAAACTCACATCGTAGCTAAATACACATGCTAAGAACGCAACGGCGAAGTCGAAATTAACTTTCGACAAACAGAACTCGAGTTATACCCACCCGAAGTCAAAACACAAGCATTCCCAGAGAGGCCACATCGGGTCACCCAAAACGACCTGGCTTGCTAGGGAGGTCTTGCCAATAGACTATAAAATAGGCTACTCAGTTCTAAGGAGTTAAGACCACACTCCACAGATGACTTAAGCCAAGAAAAAGCGTTGACGTAACGCCAAACGAGAATTAAATAATCGCAGAAAAATCGGGGGTGTTACATCAAATGCTGACATTCCTTATTACATTTTGCATGGAATTACACTCACTCCAGATACTCCTTACTGGATGAGGTTTTCTAAAAATGAACAAAAGAGAAGGAAGAAAATGAAGAGATATAATTCACCTCCACAATCTAGGAGAGAACCTCCTCCTCCTCCTCTTATAGTAGGATCAACAGGAAGCATTTCTCAGTATCATAGGTCTGCTTCTAACCGTAAGTCCAGAACTTCTCAAGATGGGCAGGACAGGCCTTCTATGTCTTATTCTCAAGGCAACCATCAATAGAGCTCAAGCCAAAGCAGACAACAACAATAACAACAATCAAGTACAGAGAGGCCTGTTTCTCCTACATATGAGCCAGAGCTAGATCCAATTTATAGGATGGCCAGATTTAATGAGCTTATTGGTCTGTCTCAGATTAATAAAGCAAAAGTAGAAGGAAAAGACAGCTCCTAGTTCACAACAATGTCTTCTTACAGACAGAAAGAACTAGACAAGTATCAAGTAAAGAATTTATTCAATGCTAATGAATACATGCAACTTCATCCAGAGGCAGTTGTGCCCAGAGCCATATCTCAAAAGATTCTTGGTGATCAAGATTTAAAAATCACTCAGCTAGAAGCTCAAGATCCAACCAGAAAGATGATTTTCACAAAATCATCCTCTGATTCTCTTTCAGAAATTCCCAAGAAAGGCAACTAATATATATTTTATGCCTTCTTTATTGTTACTATTTTTGAACTCTCATAGGACTATATTATATCTGCTGAATATTTTATTTCTGCTAGATATATTTCTTGCTCTATATTTTGTGTAAATAGTATTCTCACCCAAATTAGGGGAGATCGTTGGAACCCCAGTTTGGATTTGGGCAAGGACTACTATTAAGATGCTTAGACTGACCCAATATGTATAGTCTGGGTCATAGATTTTTCCAAGGTTTGTTGCCTTAGAAGATTTAAGAGTTCTGCAATTCAGTTCGACAAAAGTCGAACTCAGCTCGACGAAAGACAAGCTCAGTCCGACGAACTCAGAGTTCCAACACTGAGTTGAGCTCGACGAAAGCTAAGCTCTGATCGACGAAATCTGTATCTTAGATCGATTACAACCAAGCTAAGCTCGACGATCTCTGAGCTCAGGTCGACGAATAAGCAGTTTTAGCTCAATCTCAAAGCTCAGGTCGACGAATTTCTTGCTCAGTTCGACGATTTCCAGGCAGTGTTTTAGGCAGTTATTTCAAGCAGGAAGCAGCTTATTTCCAGGCATAATTTCAGGATATTTTATATTCTGAAGGCAGAATTTTTATCAAGGATTAATTGCAGGCAGTTATAACTCTGATATTTAATGCTTAATATTCTTATGAATATAGCCGTTTTGAGATAGCATTAAATATGGACTTAATCACAGAGTTAAATGTTAATCCTTTTCCAAGACAGTTACCATTCTAGGGAATGCTCCAGCTGTTCAGAATGAATTCAAATATTTTCAATTTCTTTAGCATTCCTGATCATATAATATTATCAGAAGTTTTTCTGCCTTAAGAGTTACAGACAGACACACAAGGTTTTCTCAGAGTTACAGAAAGCTATAGAAATACTTTTCAGAGAATTAGCTTTCTGTTCTTCAAGCTTTCTTCCAGTAACTCATCTTAAATCTGAGACTAAAAGCTCAAATCTCTCAGAGACATTTACTGAAAGGAGAAGCTTACAAAGAAGGCCTCACCCTGAAGCAAAGCTTCCATCTCCTGATCATCTACACAACTTAGGGGGAGCTTTAACATCATCAACAATCAACTAGTCTTCTCAAAGATTTGAGACAGAGAAGACAAAATCATTTTTATTTCTTCTTTCACTGTATATAGGTTTTTAACTCCCTTCAAAAGTTAACATTTTTGGTTCACAAGTCACCTGATCAAAAGACTTGGGATTGGTTTTTAGGCACTTGATCAAAAGCATAAAGGGTTGTTAGATCTCCCTTAGAAAAATAGATCTTGTGGTGACTGGGCACCTGAGCAAAAACCTGTGGTGGCAGGGAACCTAAGCAAAAACCTGTAGTAGATTCCTACCAGGGTGGTAGAAGAGTGGATATACCCAGGTTTATTGGAGAACAACTATAAAGTCCTTGTGTCGTCTGTTTTGCCTTTACTTTTTTATTTATGTGCTGTAATTTTCTCTTTATACTTATATATATCACTAACTTTTAATCCGCTATAAAAAACAAGTTAATAATTTTTAAAATACTCTATCCCCCCTTTAGAGTTAAGTTAGATCCATCCCTCACTTTCAAAGTCTTTCACCCTCTTCCCAATGTGAGTAACGTCAGCTTACATAACTAAAATGTTCCAGAGAAACTTCACTTTTGTTGTTCCGATTAGAACGTGATACCCAACATATATCGTATTGGTCATCGAGAAGAGATTTTTCTTCATCCCGACAACGTGATACACACTCTGTAAAGTGAGTGGCCCCCAATCACTGCCCAAAGAAACCGATCTCTCCTGCTCTACCACATGCACAATATCATCAACAGTAATAATAAAGGCATTACCTTTATACTCATGCAGAGATGAGAACTTGGACACATCCCCGGTGAGATAATGACCGCACCCGGAGTCTACAATCCAGTCCTCCTGATAATCGATGGAGGAAAGTGCCCGAACACAAGTGCCCGTCATGAAAGCACTTCCCCATCCTTCCTCCTCAGGCTTGGACCCAGCCTCCTTCTCTATAGTATGCCCTGGTTGAAGTTTAACCCTGCAATCCTTGCAGATGTGACCGAGTTGGTTGTATCTGTAGCACCGGGGTCCGCCCCGCTTCTTCCCTTCATCAGCCTTAGGAGGCTTGCTCCTCTCCTACTGTGATGAAGAAGATGGACCATCGCTAACAGATGTCTTCTTCTTCCTATCCCATCTCTTCTTCTTGCCCGAGAAGAGAACATAATCATCTTTTTTAGAAACCGACACTCCAGCCATATGCTTTGCCAGGCTCTCCCGCGAAGCCAACAGTTTCTCCATCTCCAGCAAAGATGGCTGATTGGCCCAGCCCTGAACAGAAGTTACAAAGGTCACATATTCCTTCCGCAAACCGCGGATGATGTGTCTTTTTAGCTTCGCCTATGAGATAGGCTCTTCCGGGTCCAGTGCCGAAAACTCAATGCATATGTTCTTCATCTTTAAGAAGAAAGATGCCACCGACAGGTCTCCCTAAGTGACCTTAGCCAACTCATTCTCCAAGAATTGTAGCTGAGCTACATTCTTCTTGTTCAGCAGGCCATCCGAGATCATCCAGATCTCAGCTGCCGACCGATAATCAATAATGTGATCGAACAGCTCCGGTGAAACTACGTGCTTTAGAGTGAATGCATCTTTAGCATTTGTTTGCTTCCACGCCCTCACCACCTCAGCATTGCCTCCAGTAGCTACCACTTCTTGCTGGTTGTCCCCACCGACAATCTACCACAAATCCTCGCCAAGAAGGTAGCTCTCCTTGTAGGACCTCCAATGCTTGAAGTTGGTCTGCGATAAGAGCTCAATCCCAATCTTTCTTGCGTAACCGACTTCCATTGCTATCAGCTGAATCACTTGAACTTCAATTAAGGTATAAAAACCTTAGATCGGTGAACTGGTACTCTTCAACACCCCTCTAATACCATGTAAAAATTTCTGAAGAGAGATTTAATGAGATCGCAAGAACCCTCAACCACAACCAAAACCAAGTAAAAGACAGCAGCAACAATAGCACAAGAGTTTCCAATTGAGATTAACTTCTATTACATGCCGAGACATACATTGCAAGACATAATTTTACAATGTACTTGGAGAATACAAAAAATACAGCAAGAAGTTAACCGTGTAGACTGATTCTACTAACCGCACAAGCCGTCTACTCGCCAACTGAGTTCGCCAAGAATGCCGAAGCCGCCTAACTGCGGCAAACCGCGCGGACTGCTATTATTGCAAATGTTGAGCCAGGAATAGAACTCGCTGATTGACCGGGCGAACTGCTCTGCTTATCTGCAGCTCCGAGAAAGAGATTAGGCCGCAAAGACCACGACCTGCTGCTTAATCGCTGACTGTATCCGCGAACGGTTCTACACCAATATTCCCGCTAGTCTCCTAGCTGCCTGGTGTTAGCCGCACAGTCTACACAAAACCAACTTCCTTAGTCGCAACGATTAGAAAATCGTAACCGCAAAATCAAGTGTGAGCTTGTTCTTACTGTTCACAGCTTATTTATGACGAGCCAAGGGGTCCTATTTATAGATGTGAGGACGAGTGCCGTCACCACCTACACCGATAGGATAATCTCTCATCAAACCTATCGTCTAACATCATGTATCCGCACAGAGCGGACACCAAACCAGTTCGCCAGGTCGCGTCAAGCAACCATAAACAGATAGACGAGCAGTCCGCCTAACCCCGCGGACACTGCTACAAGTCCGCATATTCGCAGCCCGTGACTTGACAATCCGTCCAGCCAATACTATCGAACTCGGCGAATTCAAGAGCAGTCCGCTCCAGGCGAACACCGACTAGTCCGCACCAAGGTAAACTCGACGAACTAGACAACTAAATGGACTTAGTCTCACCCAAACCAAGTCCTCCAAACTCTGTAGTCACCAATCTTAACCGCGCCACCTGATACCAATTTTGTGCCCTACTGAACAACTTCAGTCTGCCACCATGCGAACTGCTCCATCAGTCCGCGCAACCTCCAGGCAAACAGTCCGCGCAATTGTGCTTACTCCACGATCCAACACCATACCGCAAGCACAGATCCGTGTCGGACACCGGCGAGCTCCAAAAGAGTCCGCAACAACAACCTAGCGATCTCTTATCTTACTCGCCCGAGATGACACCAGTGACCTGGCGGGAAGCCACCACGTCCGCTATATCCGGATGCCTTCTTACAAATCAGAGAACATGTCGAACATGACGACTTCCAAAGAAGTCCGCCACTAACCCGCGGATAAACAAACATATCCACCCCGTTACACCACCAGAGTACTTGCTAGTCCAGACCGCCAGAGATGAACCACAGCTGAAACCGACTGCCCGTCCGCCAAGGCTATCCACCTAATCCGGGCGGTCTCTGCGTTCTATGCGGACACTCCAACCTGTCCTCCCGACTTCCCCCAACTTCACACTTTAACAATTTCAACACGACAAATGTCGCCCCCCACGACAAATGTCGCCTCCACAACAATTGTCCCGTTCATGACAAATGTCGTCACACAACAAATGTCGCCCTCACGACAAATATTGTCAAATAGGACCGGAGGCCCGTGTCTATCACTCTTGTGTGTGTGTATATATTGTTGAGGCTCCGCTCAAGATAGTCCACTAAGGCTCATCAAATGTGGAATGGCCTTATATAGTATCTCCAGCGTAGAACCGTTACACCCTAGTGACACGAAACCCATTGGGTCGTTCCGAGTCGGTCCTGACACGCGCGGACATATTAACCAAATATCCTAACAATCTCCTCCTATGTCCGCGGTGAAACCGACGTCGGAAAAAGGTGTGGTGTGTGTAATGTTCAACTAAAATTCGACTCAATACACAACCGTGTCCGAAACACTTGTCAGAACATATTGGACGTTAAACAGAGCAGTTGTATGCATGCATAAGAATAAACAGAAAAACTCATCAGCACCATAACAAAGTCAAAAGTACAATCACAGCACAGGTACCAGAACACCTAGTGTCTCATGACCAACTAAAGAGCAAGAAAGTCCAAACAAACACTCTAGACGTCATCGTCCAGCAGGTCATCCTCCTCTGGATCCCAACCTGCAATTGCTCCTCCATCGGCAACAGCCCCTGTAATTTTCAACAGAGAAGTTCATTCAGAATGAATTCAACCTTGGAAAATGTACAAGTATCTAGTTCTACTCATATGAACGTAGTACAGAATGAGAAAACATGTGTAGAGTATTTAGGTTCTACCTCAGAATCCATTATCTGTTTTCAAAGAAACGATGTTATGGACTTCTGGACACTGCAGCTGTATCTGTGTTCCTATGTGGAATGTCACGGTTACTGTTCTTTTAAAGTTAATTGGAACTCATCAAATTTGGAATGGAACCAATAAACAGAAGAAGAGCCAAACCTAGTCAGATTGTGTTATCAAATGTGGAATAACACTCTCCTTCTAGATAAGGAAGACGAAACCAGATGAAGTTGTTAACATCAATTGTGGAATGAAACAACTCACCAAATTCGTACTCAGCAACCCCGAACATCAGCGGAGCACAACACGCTTGCTTTGACAAAGGAAAGTGGAAAATCAAAACATTTGGACAAAAGGCGGAACTGAATCGCCTAACCTTGAAACTAAGGCTGAACTTACAACGCCTTGAGTCTCATTTCCCCCACTGTTTTGATTGATCGGTCTTTAGGCATTCCTTTCGTCAGTGGATCAGCCAGATTATCCTTCGATCGCACATCGACCAAAGTGATAATGCCTTGTTCTTTCAGATAATTCAGTAGAGCGTGTCTCAATCGTACATGTCGCCTCTTAGTATTAAAAAGGACATTCTTCACGACTTGGACTGCTGCTTGATTATCACAGTACAGGCTCAGAGAATTGACTTGAAGTCTAGACACAAGGGAATGTCTAGAATCAAATTCCTGATCCAATCTGCCTCTTCACCAGCTGAAGCTAAGGCAAACAACTCGGCTTCCATAGACGACAAGGCTATACAAGTCTGTCTCTTGGACTTCCAAGTGACTGCAGCGCCACCCAGAGTGAAAATAAATCCACTGGTGGACTTGCTGTTCCCAACTTCTGAACACCAGGAGGCATCAGAGTATCCTTCCAACGTAGGAGGGTAACCAGTGTAGCACAGAGCGTGATCTTTAGTACCTTTCAGATACCTCATCACCGATCTAAGGCATCCCAGTGCTCTTTGCCTGGACTACTGGTAAAGCGACTCAGCATGCCAACCGAGAAGGCAATGTCTGGTCTTGTACAACTTGTGGCATACATGAGACTACCAATGATCTTTGAGTACTTTACTTGATCAACGCCGGTCCCTTCATTCGGACTCAACTTGACAGTTGGATCAATTGGTGTTTCAACAGGCCTACAATCTTTATAACCCCAAGTAGTGAGAATCTGCTCAATGTAATGAGCTTGACTTAGAGTGACACGTCCATTGTGTACTCTAACTTTCATACCTAACAGGGTATTTACAGGACCAAGGTTCTTCATATCAAACGCTTTCGCGAGAGCGGATTTAGTATCCCTCACTGCGACAAGGTCTGAACCTAGAATCAACATGTCATCAACATGATCCTAACATATATATGTATAACGGTTCAACTCCAATTAAACCGGTTGGACCAGTTCAATGTTGAATATTTTTCTCCGCTGATTCTATGCTCAGTTTGGTTTTCAGAACATTGAGGAAAATTGATGTCATTGCTCCTGTAGGCGTGAGAAAGAAGATGCATTTGAAAATGTTATTTTTACAGCATTATTACAAGTTCACAGGGCTAAAGCCTGTAAGCATTGATTACCTGCCATCACATGAGAAGACAACTCCATTCGAAGCTTCAATTCAAACATTTACATCAACACGTAAAGGAGAAAAAGGGCTACAGATTGAAAGAGAAATAAAACTGCATATGCCTAATATTTCACCCTTAACATGAGACTTTATTACTCTTATGTCCACAATTTTGAGTCTTCCTCCTATTATTTATATTACGGACATATGAAATAAAAAATCTATGTTTTCGAGTAAATTATTTCGGTAAATTATTGCTCTTTAAGAATTCTAATAGCTGTCTTCCATTAGAAATTTTTTCTTTTGCGGGTAAGGACATAGCGAGAATTTTCTCTTTAATCAATGCCTGCCTCCGGCAGTGGCCCCGCACTGGTACGCCGGTCGAGGGAGCTGAGCTTGCACGCTCGAAGGGCAGCCGGAGGTGGCCACCGCTGGTGGCACCATGCAATTGTGGGAGAGACAGAGTGAAGCCGTTGCCGGAAGAGCCATTCCTGTTGCCACCGGCTGTGAAAACACTGTGAGATAGTTATCTTGAGCATAGAGAGTATTCATGCTGCCATTGTAGACGCTGGCTATGTACTCTTCCGGCACAGCTCCAGTAAAACGGTTGCTGTTGAGGTATAGAGTAGCGGATGCGGCAAGCCCAGCCGGCAACTCTCCAGTGAGCATGTTGTGGCTAACATCCACAACAGCCCACCTCGGCGTGGGTTCCGAGGAAAATGGAAGCGAGAAATCGCCGGAGAAATTGTTGTGGCTGAGGAGAATGGAGGAGAGGAGCGGGAAAGCGAAGAGGGACAGCGGGAAGGCGCCGGAGAAAGCATTGTAGGAGAGGTCGAGGAATTCGAGGGCGGGGGAGTCGAGGTAGAGGAGGCCGGAGAGGGAGTTGAGGGAGGCGGAGAGGAAGCGGAGGGTGGCGGGGAGGGGCGGTAGTGAGCCGGTGAAGGAGTTGCCGCGGAGATCGAGATGGAGGAGGTTGGAAGCGGAGGTGAGTTCGGACGGATGCTGCCGAAGAGACCGCCATTGTAAGCGAGGAGAAGAACTTTGAGGCTGGGGTTGGAGGAGAGTAGGGAGCTGGGAATGGGGCCTGGAGCTGGTTTTGGCTGAGGTCGAGGGTATGGAGGAATGGGAGGTTGGAGAGCGAGGTGGGGATCGGGCCAAGGAAGCGGTTGGAGGAGATGGAGAGGAGGCGGAGGAAAGGGACTTGGGACCGATGTCGGTGGGGATGGGGCCGGAGATTTTGCCGGGGAAGATAACGAGCTCGGTGAGTGCGGTGAGGTTTGAGATGGAGTTGGTAAAGTAACCGCTAAGACCTGTGAGTCTGTTAACCCGGTGCCGAGAGTGAGAACAAGACCCCGGAGGAAATTGACATTGCTGTCGTCGGATGAGCAGGTGACGCCGGTGAAGCCGGCGCAGGGGTCTAAGAAGAAGTTCCAGCTGGAGAAAAAGGTGGAGCCGGGGAGGTCGAAGAGACTTTGACGGATGTCGAGCAGAGCCTGCAAGTCTCCTGGAGCTAGCGATGGGGATGGCCGAGCAGAAGTGGAGTAGAGGAAGAAGAGGAGGAAGGGGCAAAGGATGCTGCCATGGAAGGCCTTTTTTTAATGTGAAGAAGTAGAACGAATGGTTTGGAGAAGCATTGGGGCGTGAAAGGAGAGTGGAAAAGGAAGCAGTTTGCTATTGGGATTTGAGAGCAAGTTCCACGGCTGTCGCGGAGGAAAACGCCAGGAGACAGGGGTCCAACCTAAATCCTGCGACAGGGGTCATATGAATATGGGTTCAACAATATTTTTGTCAATTCGGAGGAAAAGGTTAACATGTGATGTGAATGGTAGCCAATGCTCTTTTTAAAAAAAAAGAGAAATTTGGCTACAGGTAGTGTTTTATGTGGAAGCGCAAGTTGCTTGCTCGTCATTGGATCAATCCTGTCCGTCGTCCGATCAAATGTGTACTAATCTTTTTTCTTAATTTTTTTTCGCCTTTATTGCTGATGGTTAGATCGATCATCCAACGCACGTCTTTTTACTCGCTCCCAAAACAGGGAACGTTACCCGTAGCCAAAAACTTTCCCAATTTTTGAATCATAAAAAAAAGTTATTATCTACGCTGACCTTATTACGCTGAGAGTAAGATATCTTATAATATGGTGGGTTCATGATGTTTCATAAAACAGGAAAATTTTTTGGTGCACGTGACACACCATCCTCTCGTGCAAATTTAAATAACCCTTAATTCGTTGAGACCCATTTTCTTTTCCTCGTCTGCCCCTTCCTCCTCAACACTGCAGTTCTAGGGTTTGAGCTTCAAGCAGCTCATCTTTGCCATTCTCTCTTTCTTCACCCTTAACGTTGGTCGCCATTATTAGGTTTTTTTAGCTCCAGAAGCAGCTCATCCTTGCCCCCGTCGCTCCCTCCTGATAGGAAAACTTAACGTTTTCTCAGCTCCAGAAGTAAATTTTTTTTTGGATTCTCCTTCTCATCCTTCATCTGCAGCAGGTGTTCTCCCATTTTATTCTCTCCCGAGTTATAAAAATTAAGAATCAAACCCTAATAAATCATGCTGCAAGCGTACGAGAAAACAGTAGTTGATAGTTTTGGCAATTTGAGTTTTTAATCTATTTTCTCATTCGATGATCTAACTTCATTCATGTTTATGAACAGAAAACCTGCAAGATGCAGCAACTGTTTTCCCAACAAATTCTTCATATTACAGTTGGAATTTTTATAAATTAGTAGTTACTTACAAATGTAATTTTTTTTGGTTACAACTGAAATTTTTATATGACAACTAAAACTTTAGCAATTGTTATTTTTCTCTTACAACTGTATTCTTGTTTCTAATTTGCAGAAAGGAACTATAACATTCCCAATTATACACATCGAGGAGGAAACATATATTGTATACTGCGACTATGTTCAAAAAATTGGATTTAGTGCTCGGAAGCAACATATTGTTTATTGGATACATACGAGGATTATTAAGGGTCGAGAGTATTGTTGTGCTAAAGTTGGTCTAAAAGCTTCAAAATCGGTGATTGATGAACAAAAAAATACGTTAAAATGGATACTCGCATAGGTTGTTTAGCCTGCATACACTTTAATGCCGACAAAGAAGGTAAGAATTGAGAGGTTACGAAGTTCATCGATGAACACAATCACCCAATTGCATCAAAAAATGACAAGCATTTGTTGATGTCTCATCACAGTATATCTATTGTTCAAGCTAGCCTTCTGAAGAATATGACCAGTGTGAGTATTGGAACAAACGATGGATACAATTTCTTTGTTGATGAAGTAGGTGGTGTTGAAAATATGGGGTTTTATAAGACTGATGCTTACAATTTTGCCCACCGAGAAAGAAAAAGCTCTAATAGACAATGAGGATGCCATAAACTAATCAAAAATATTGTAGGAATGACACTCCAAGGACAATATGTTTTCTTTTGATATTCAAATTGATGAAATTAATAAGCTGACTAGCTTTTATTGGATCAACGGGCATAACAAAATCAATTATAATTGTTTCAGTGATGTTATCATGTTCAATACAACATACCGATTAAACAAGTACAATGTGCCATGTGTATCTTTTATTGTTATTAACTATCATTGACAGAATATTTTTGTAGACAGGAAATTCATGGCAATGGAGACCATTGAACCTTTTTGTTGGGTGTTCGAGACTTTTTTGAGCTTTGTTGGTGGAAAACAACACATAACGATATTTACGGATCAAGATCAGAAAATAACTATTGTCACTGAGAGAGTTTTTCCCAGTACTCGACATCGTTTGTGTTGGGTATTGTATCCACAATGTACCTGATTTGAAGAAGCCCCTGAACAAGCTAAGGTAAATAGACAATGTGTTTGATGAAATCTTTTAAGTTGTGCTTGCAGTTATTCCACGCTAAGTACACACCAATGTCAGGGTGCAGTGGGTCAATATACACGGGTCTGCGCGACATAATCCCTCGTTGAGCAGATCAGTGTGTTGGCCTACGTGTACTCTCTCTATTGGGGTGTACTTAATTTCAAGTACAGGGCTATAATAAAGCAAGAGCAGACAAGGAGCAAGGATGGGCCAAAGATCAGCTTGCAGATTGAGAGTCGAGAATCGTCTAAGTGTAAATCGTCGAGAATCACTAAGTGATTCTCACCGATTCGTCGAGAATCACTAGTGATTCTCGACGAGTCGTCGAGAATCACTAGTTGATTCTCGCCGGGTTGGGCCGGCTGTCTCGACGCAGTCAGAAAACTCATCTAAGGCAGAATCGTCGAGAATCACCAAGTGATTCTCGCCGATTCATCGAGAATGACTTTGCATTCTCGACGAGTCGGCAAGAATCCAAGGTGATTCCCACCGATTCTCCCCGGCCTCTATAACCTGTGCAGCTAGAATTCTCTAAGTAGAATTCGGCGAGAATCGTAAGTGATTCTCGCCGATTCGTCGAGAATCACCCATGATTCTCGCCGAATTTGATTTGGGTATTTTTCCGACTCTGTCTGGACCGGTCCACGTTATCTACGGGATTTTGAACCGGACTTAGGTCTTACTGCTGGTGGGGCCCACAACGGTCATCTTCATGACCTAAGGTATAAATATGCTGTATTTGTGAACAGTAAAAAGACGGATTACAGATCGAAGAAAAACAAGCCGCCGTCAAGCCCTAGATCGGAAGCGAGCTCGGCCGACCTTCTCTGCCTCTCGCTAGTTGCTCGCCACCGTTGATCGGGGTTTTCGTTACCTCTCCCGGCGATAGAAGCCTAGTCGGGCACAGCGTCTCATGCGTCTATCCAGAGATCTTTTGTCTCTTGATTTGTGATCGGGAAACCTTCCCCATCCGAATCGATCGAGATGATCGATCCTAGTGTGATCGTTGGAAGACCTTGCCGACATTGCTAAGAAGATTGGATCTACATAGCATCACCGCCTCTCTTGTTGAAGCCGTCGATCTAGAGAAGATTCTCTCCAAGAAAGATCTAGGGTTGTGGACTTTTCGTTGCCTACAAGAACAAGTAGTCTAACGAAAAGGGACACCTGAATCTTTATGTTGTTTGTATTTCTTACAAGCTATTTTCATTTTCTCTTTCATTGTAAAGGACCGATTGGTCTCTAGTTGTAGGGTTGGGTGCAACCCGTGTTGTGGGAGTGTTGACTCCTACGTGTGGAAGGGTTCCTTCCATTAGTGCAAGGATTGGATTTCAATCCTGTTGGTGAAGTGACCGAGTCGTCCCTGGTTGGGAGATAGGTCGAAGGGGGAAGTGGACGTACTCAAATCGGGGAACCACTATAAATTGTTTGTGTACTTTCTGTGCTGTGTTGTTTTGTTTTCTTGTGCAGGTAAAACTTTAATTCCGCAAATACGCTGCAAAGACACCTATTCCCCCCCCCATAGGTGTAAGTAGTTGACACTAAGTGAACTTTCAAGTGGTATCAGAGGGAGGTTACTCATCAAAAAGGTTCACACCTTGAGTTGAATCCTGCCACCAGTGTCAACAAGAAGATCAGAATTAAGCATGGAGTTGGATTATGATATCCCTCCTCTAAGACTCCCCTCATGATGGCGACCGCCACCATGACGACCACCTTGATGATGAAGATGACGTACATGGCGCTTTGGTTGATCATGGAGTTGCGGCGGATGATGATGATGTTGGCATACCGACTAAAGACTTGCGGCGTCGTGGCCGCTACAATCTACGTCCACGCCACAAGAATTAAAATATATGCTTTATTAAAGTTATGGCTTGCATTTTTATATTGAGTTGTAGTTTACTATTTTTTTGAACTTTTGGTGTGCATCTAGCACTATTGTTTGGGCTGCTTTTAGCACTTATGTTGTAAGGCCTATATAAGGCCAAAACTCTTATTAAAAATCAGATTTTATTGTTTGAGAAAACAAGAATCCCCTAACCTAATTTTTCCCCTCTTCTCCCTTCCTTGCCGCCGCCCCCCTTGGGCATTTCTTCTCCTAGGTTCGGCCTCCTCCCTCTCTCCCTCCTCCTTCTCTTCTCCTTAAAACCGCCCCTACACAACCACCCTCTACTATTTTCTCTCCATCCTTCTCCATAGTCGGCCACCTATTGGAAGAGATTAGCGGAGTGCAAGTACTAAAGATCTTGGGGAAGCTTCACGGTGCTAAAGCGGGGAAGACGGCCGGGTTTCTTCATCCTTGGAGCATCTCCGTGGAGTTCAAAGGAGAACGATCATTTTCTAGTGGAACCAACAACCCGGATCTACTTTTTCGAGAGGGGTAACGAAATTTCTACTCAAGGGATCTCTTTCTTTAGATTGTTTTGTGTGGTGGACGAACTAGCGTGATTTTTAAAACGAATAAATTTTCGCGGCGTTTTCTTGAAGATTTGTGGATCTTTTCGTTTTGGTTTTTTAGTACTCTCGAAAGGATTGGCGATCCTCGTTGTTTTTTGTTGGGGAAAGATCAACCGTTTGCGAAATCGGATTTTTCTTGGTGGATCTTTCTTTGGTACAACTTCGCTCGCACGGACGCGAATATTCGTCCTTTTAGCTTGACCGGATCTCGGCCTCTAGTCGTGGTTTGGTCTCTTTCGGATTGGCTCTCCGAACATTGGCGCATAGGATAAATAAAATAATTGTATTGCTGCGTTTCGTTGGCGTGTAGGACGAGGTTGCTATTCGTGGCGAGAGAAGTGCGACGCCTTACGTGTAGGATCATAGGACGGCGCTACATCAAATTTGGTATCAGAGGGAGGTTGTGTTGATTTCTCAATCGGCACCATCCTTACACTTTCCTGTCTTGGTACGTCGACCCACACTTGGTCGTGCACGATCCGAATTAGAAAACGAAATTTTGAATTTTCAATTGGTCTGCAAATAGCAAAAATAAATAAAAAAAAATTCTGCAGAAAATTACAAAAAAAATCCTGAATTTTCTCCTTATTTTTCTAAATATAAAAGTCAAAAACAATATTTTCTTTTTCCTATTATATTAGTCTCAAAAAAAATCTTTTTTTATAAAATATCTGGTCAAAATTTCTGTTTGTCTTGTTGTTCATGCGCACTAGGTTTGGTACGGAGTATTTTCCTTCCACCTCACTCATGGCCGACAACCATGGTGATGAGCCCGCTCCAGCAGCGATTGCGTCGCTTCGGGAAGAGTTCAATGCTAGGTTCGATGCACTCACCCAATTAATACAAGGGTTGGCCGTAAATCAGGCGGCGCCTCACGACCCCAGATTTGGGATAAATCGGTAGGGGCCCCCACCACCGCCCGCCAACCAACGCGACGATAGACAAAACCACCCACGTGATCAGGACGACGATTTCAATTTAACTAAGGCAGTGCGACTACATCCACCATCCTACGATGGCATGGGAGAACCTCAAGTCTTCCTAGATTGGATCATGGAGATCGAGTGCTTTTTTGATTGGCACAACCTGTCTGACGGTGATAAGGTGCGAGTGGCACGAATGAAGCTTCTGAGTAGGGCCAAGACGTTCTGGCTGAACGAAGAGAGGCGACTAGGTGCCGTGAATGGAGTACCCCCAATTGGGTGGGCCGCCATGAAAGCACTATTGACTGACCAATATGTCCCCGCGTACCACCGAACCCAAATGTTCGATGATCTAGCCACCCTTCGACAAGGAGACAAAACGGTAGCGGAATACATGGGACTTATTAAGGACATGATGGTGAGATGTGACGTCCGAGAAATGCCCGAAGTAACCCTATCACGTTTTCGTAAGGGACTCAGGCCGGATATACAAGGCAAGCTTCTGCGCTACGGTCACACGGATCTTAATGCAACGTTTAATGCAGCCTTGGATATTAAAAAACATAATGCTTATAAGTCCAAGGGACGAGTTTTCCAAAAGGGAAAATCCATTTTAGGACCCCCACCTTCATCCTCCGTGCGAGACAAAGGCAAGTTTCGATCAATAGATTCGAACTCCGTGGTCATTACCGCGAGGAACATCAAAAACCCCACTGGTGAAAGAGTTCCGATAGGGCGTATTAATAAGACAAACGCCACCTGTTATTCCTGCGGAATCCAAGGTCATTACTCTAGCGAATGCCCCACTAAGGGAAAACCCCTAGCCCTTCTAGACTCCACGTCTGATTCCGCTGAGATCGTTTATGAAGCCAGTACCGAGTCTGACGCCGAGCCGAGTGATATTGATGATGATTCTTTTATGATGGTTATGAGATGTATTCTGAATACACCGCGTGCTACGGATGATTACAATCGGAAGAATATTTTCTCGGTAAATTTTAAGAACGGTGACAAGTGGTGTAAGTTAATAATCGATAGCGGTAGTTGTATGAACGTCGTCTCGGAGAATGCCATCACTCGAATGCATTTAGTCACTGAACCGCATCCGCACTCGTATAAAATAGCATGGGTGAACAAGACGTCTATAGCAGTTTCTAAATGATGCTTGGTTCCGCTTACGGTGAAGAATTATGTTGACAAGGTGTGGTGCGATGTCATCCCTATGGATGTATATCACGTTCTTCTAGGACGACCCTGGCTTTATGATTATGACGTGACCCACTTTGGCAAAGCCAACACCTACGAGTTCAAATTCAACGGTAAGACCATTGTCTTGAAACCCACACCACCTAAGGACCCATCGATTGTTTCCAAGGACACAGTGGTGCCTGCGGAAAGGAAAACGATAAGTTTAATAAGTAGGAAGGAGCTAGAACGTGAAACCTTTCTAGATGGCGTCATTTATGCGTTAGTATGTCTACAAGTAAAGGAAGATTCACCGTCTTTAGAGAACCTACCATTATCTCTGCGCACGTTATTGGAAGAGTATAAAGACGTTTATCCGGTAGATTTACCTTCCAAGTTGCCACCAATCAGGGATATCCAACATGAAATTGACTTCGTCCCGGGCTCATCCTTGCCTAACCTACCGCATTACCGACTCAATCCCTCCGCACATAATGAACTGCAAACATTAATTTCCGATTTATTATCAAAGGGATTTATCCGCCATAGCAAAAGCCCTTGTGCCGTCCCTGCCTTGTTGGTCCCGAAGAAAGACAAGTCTTGGAGGTTGTGTGTAGACTATCGGGCCATCAATAAAATAACTGTCAAGTATAGGTTTCCCATCCCCCGTTTGGACGATCTATTGGATATGTTATCCGGCGCCACTATATTCTCAAAATTGGATCTAAAGAGTGGTTACCACCAAATAAGAATTCGGGAGGGAGACGAATGGAAGACTGCTTTTAAATCTAAGGACGGGCTTTACGAGTGGTTGGTGCTAGGGGAGGGACTCACTAACGGACCAAGTACGTTTTCACGGTTAATGACTCAAGTATTCAAGCCATTCATGGGTAAATTTGTCGTAGTCTATTTCGATGATATTTTGGTGTTTAGTACCTCGCCGATCGATCATGAAACTCATTTGCGGACGATCCTTACTACATTGCGCCAGGAGAACTTATATATTAATTTTAAGAAGTGCGTGTTCGGGGTGACTTCCGTGGAATTTCTAGGATACATAGTGAGTGCAGAGGGTATACATGTGGACCCTAAGAAGGTACAAGTGATTAGAGAGTGGCCGGAACTGCAAAATATTAGGGATGTTAGGAGTTTTCATGGATTGGCCACGTTCTATCGACGAATCATTCGCAATTTTAGTAGCATCATGGCACCAATCACTGAATGTATGAAGAAGGGTGAATTTACATGGACCAAATCGGCCGCTAGTGCGTTTCAAATGATTAAGGATCAGATGTCCGAAGCCCCCCTATTACGGCTGCCGGATTTTAATAAAGTATTTGAACTATCATGCGACGCTTCAGGAATAGGAATCGGCGGAGTGCTAAGCCAAGAGGGACATCCGGTTGGCTACTTTAGCGAGAAGCTCGCGGGCCCAAAATTAAATTATTCAAATTATGATCGTGAGTTCTATGCTGTGATACGATGTCTCCAACATTGGCGACACTATCTCATATCAAAAGAATTTGTAATCCTCTCGGATCATGAGGCGCTAAAATTTGTAAACTCTCAAAATAAAATCAGCCCTCGACATGCCAAATGGGTCTCCTATCTTCAGGAGTACACATTCATTATGAAGCACCTTAAGGGTACGTTAAATCGAGTGGTGGATGCCCTCAGTCATGTCACCCTATTATTATCTAAAATGGAGGTGACGGTAATAGGCTTTGAACGCATTAAGGACGAGTATGTTCTATGCCCGGATTTCAAGGATATTTATTTAGCCACTCAGGAACAGGCTCCCTCTACTATTTCGGCATACTACATTCGAGACGGGTATTTATTTAAGCATACGCAATTGTGTATTCCCCGCTCTTCATTACGCCATTTCATTGTATGGGAGCTACACAGTGGAGGGTTAGGTGGACATTTTGGCCGGGATAAGACGATAACACTAGTAGAAGATAAATTCTTTTGGCCGGGGCTTAAGTCATTGGTCAATAAAATCGTAGGGAGTTGCCACGTTTGTCAGTTAGCAAAGGGAAACAAAACCAATGCCGGTCTTTACACCCCACTTCCTATTCCGTCTGTTCCTTGGGAGGACGTTAGTATGGAATTTATTTTGGGCCTACCCATGACTTTCCGGAGACACGATTCCATCCTTGTCGTCGTTGATCGGTTTTCTAAAATGGCATATTTCATTGCTAGCCACAATACCAACGATGCATCCCATGTTGCTAAATTGTATTTCAAAGAAGTCATGGCGCATCGGGGCGTCCCCAAAACGATAGTGTCTGATAGGGACGTTAAGTTCACTAGCTATTTTTGGAAAACACTTTGGAAGCTTATGGGTACTAAACTGTTGTTTTCGTCGGCCTATCATCCCCAAACGGATGGGCAAACAGAAGTAGTTAATCGTAGCTTGGGTAGTATGCTTCGTTGTTTAGTTGGCGATCATAAAGGAACCTGGGACCTTATCCTCCCTCATGCGCAAATAGCTTATAATTATTCAAGGAATAGGTCCACCGGTTTGTCTCCGAATGAGATTGTTCATGGTTATAAGGCGCCCGTGCCTCTCGACTTGGTTCCACTACCACCATCTTTTAAGTCTAGTCAATTCGCTCAGGATTTTGCTTCGCACGTTCACAATCTCCATAAGCACATTAGCGAGACGCTAGCTAAACAATATGCTATTTATCAATCGAATGCCAACGTGCATAGGCGAGCGGTCTCCTTGAATATCGGTGATTTGGTAATGGTTCGTCTCACTCCTGAACGGTTGCCTTCGGGAACTATAAAGAAATTGGCGAATAGGCGAGCCGGTCCTTTTCAAGTGTTAAAAAAATTGGGCGAAAATGCATCTCTTACAGTTACCCGCTGATTGGGGAATTTCCCCTATTTTTAACGTTTCCGATCTAACGCTTTATATCGCTCCACCACCTGAACTTTCTGTCTCGCCGTTTAATATTTCCACTAAATTTTCAAATGGGGTGGGTGGTGAGATTGTATCTGGATCGTTCTCTCCTACGGACTCTACGGGAGGTATGCCGCCTACTGATAATGAAACTTGTCATTCTTCTTTGCCTAATGCATTTCCGAGGTTTCCCCGGACTGTTTTCTTGCCTGACAGGATTATACAGGATGCTATCTTTCCATCTCCCGATGGTGACGTTCACAGGTACTTGATTCGTTGGCGTGATCGTCCTGCTTCAGACGACTCTTGGCTCTCGGCTGCGGAGGTTGAGCTACTTGATGCGGGTCTCCTACGCCGTTATGTTCCTGCCCACTCATCGGTGATGAGTCCTTTTGAGCGGGGGAGGATTGATGGCGACCGCCAGAATGACGACCACCTTGATGATGAAGATGACGTACATGGCGCTTTGGTTGATCATGGAGTTGCGGCGGATGATGATGATGTTGGCACACCGACTAAAGACTTGCGGCGTCGTGGCCGCTACAATCTACGTCCACGCCACAAGAATTAATATTTATATGCTTTATTAAAGTTATGACTTGCATTTTTATATTGAGTTGTAGTTTACTATTTTTTTGAACTTTTGGTGTGCATCTAACACTATTGTTTGGGCTGCTTTTAGCACTTATGTTGTAAGGCCTATATAAGGCCAAAACTCTTATTAAAAATCAGATTTTATTGCTTGAGAAAACAAGAATCCCCTAACCTAATTTTTCCCCTCTTCTCCCTTCCTTGCCGCCGCCCCCTTGGACATTTCTTCTCCTAGGTTTGGCCTCCTCCCTCTCTCCCTCCTCCTTCTCTTCTCCTTAAAACCGCCCCTACACAACCACCCTCTACTATTTTCTCTCCATCCTTCTCCATAGTCGGCCACCTATTGGAAGAGATTAGCGGAGTGCAAGTACTAAAGATCTTGGGGAAGCTTCACGGTGCTAAAGCGGGGAAGACGGCCGGGTTTCTTCATCCTTGGAGCATTTCTGTGGAGTTCAAAGGAGAACAATCATTTTCTAGTGGAACCAACAACCCGGATCTACTTTTCCGAGAGGGGTAACGAAATTTCTACTCAAGGGATCTCTTTCTTTAGATTGTTTTGTGTGGTGGATGAACTAGCGTGATTTTTGAAACGAATAAATTTTCGCGGCGTTTTCTTGAAGATTTGTGGATCTTTTCGTTTTGGTTTTTTTAGTACTCTCGAAAGGATTGGCGATCCTCATTGTTTCTTGTTGGGGAAAGATCAACCGTTTGCGAAATCGGATTTTTCTTGGTGGATCTTTCTTTGGTACAACTTCGCTCGCACGGACGCGAATATTCGTCCTTTTAGCTTGACCGGATCTCGGCCTCTAGTCGTGGTTTGGTCTCTTTCGGATTGGCTCTCCTAACGTTTGCGCGTAGGATAAATAAAATAATTGTATTACTGCGTTTCGTTGGCGTGTAGGACGAGGTTGCTATTCGTGGCGAGAGAAGTGCGACGCCTTACGTGTAGGATCATAGGACGGCGCTACATCACCTCATGTACAAAGGAGTACTATCCTGTATGGAAGATGAGAGTACTATTTCATCTGGAGGCCATCGACCCTCGAGCATCACTCATTCTGGAAGAGGGTCCCTTCATTCCCATGAAGGCTTCCAGCTCGGGGAAAGATCTCCAAATCCCCAAGTGTCCCAAAGAGATGTCGGAGACAGAGCTCTCACTGTTCAACCTTGACCAGGTGATTCGTCAGATCATCACTGATGTCTGGTCTGGACCATCTCGCTCTAGAGTGGACAAGTGTAGGACATCCAAGTCTATGTGGCAAACCATCTCAGACCTCATGGAGGGATCAGAGAAAACAGGGACCAGTCGTCAACAAGAGGATGAAGCCTATGTAGGGGTCCTCATTTCTGAAGATGAAGGGCATGATCAATCTGTCAGTATCAGGGCTCCTGTGTCCTTGTCAGAGTCTGAAGAAGAAATTGAGGAAAGCAGTTCTGGTGAAGCTGACTCAACAGTATCTGCCGATATTAACGGTAACCCTGAACAGCAAAGCCAGGAGCAAGTAACTTCTTCCTCATGCCCCTCTCCTCTTGAAGTTCTTGAAGACAGGAACAATTCAGAGGGTAGTCCTTCCAGAGATGCAAGGGATATGGATAGCTTCAATCAAAAGATTGAAAATCCTGATTCCCTTGAGAGTGCCCTTCAGAAGAGCAACTTACTTGTGGAGGAGCAAGCTAAGGAGATTGCTCAGCTGAAGACCTTGATGAATCTCAAATTGGAATCCATCAAGGTAAAGGACTCAAAGATCTCGGATCTAGAGAGTCGTCTAGAGACCGAGAAGAGGATTGTTTCTAACTTTTCCAAGATAGATGCTATCAAAAGAAAAGCAGAAAATGGGTGGATCTCCCAAATCATTAATTCATGGAGAAATGGGAAAACTGTGTTCAGACCCCCCACCCCGAGCAGGAAGGGCACACATCATGCATTCAGGTATGACCATAGGAACAACCATGGTCACTGCAAGAATGATCAGCCCTCATGTGGAAATACCCATAGTGCCAGAGCTGTCATGGCTACCCCTGAGAGAATACCCAAGGCTCATCCTGAGCCCTTTGTATTCTTGGCCTCAGCCCCAACTCATCATGAATCTACCGGAACCAGCTCTCACTGCAGTACTTTCCACCCTAGGACACAGGAAATGGGGGTCAGGAAACATGTGGTAAGTACCCATGGGGCCTCTAGAAGCGTGCTGACTGAAAGGAAGGCACCACCTCCAAGGCCACTTGACACTCACCACATACATTCTTTCCACCCTCCCACGTGTTACGGTGGGAAAGGAAATTTTGTGAGCAGAACCGGCATTATCCCATTTAGACCTAAGATCATGACTACCTCAGTCAACAGATCAGGTCAGAAATGGCGATACAACATTCACGAGTGTTGGTGCTGTGGCAAGGTGGGTCACTTTGCCGTAGATTGTTGGCACAATCCCTCTATGCCAAGGGCAAGGGTATGTCCACTTCCTCTGGGCAGAGTTAGTCTTCCTGACAGGATTCCTGCAGGAAGGCATTCAAGATTTTATGCTGACAAGAACCTAGGACCCAATACATATTGGGTTCCTAAGGAAAGGTAATTCTTTTTTTGCAGGATAGTCTAGGTACCCAGGTACATGATGGGACCTAGACAAGAGATGTTCCAGGCTTGCCATGGAACAAGATTAAGGGAAAAGAGATAATGCTAACTACGATGCAAGGCTTGAATAGCTAAGCTCAGATAAGACTGCTAAAGGTGCAACTCCCAAGTACGTCAAGGTTTCCACCTCGACGTCAGCTGGAGAAGTTGACGAGCAGGATGGAGAAAATCTTCCGGAAGAAGGAGAAGCCCGAGAAGCAATGATGTCGAGCTAATAGGTTTTTCAGATGCTGATTTTGCAGGAAGTAGGGATGACAGGAAAAGCACCTCCGGGATGTGTCAATTCCTCGGAAGAAGGCTCATCTCATGGAATAGCAAGAAGCAGAATTGTGTTGCAACCTCCACTACGGAATCAGAATACATTTCGGCTGGGAGCTGTTGCGCACAACTTTTATGGATAAGAAACCAGTTAGCCGACTATGACCTCCAGTTCAAGGAAGTACCAATGTATTGCGACTCCTCAAGTGCAATTGCTATTGCCAATAATCCAGTATCGCACAACAGAACGAAGCATATTGAAGTACGCTACCACTTCATTCGGGAGCACGTGGAGAACAAGGACATCTCTCTCTGCTATGTCCCCACGGACAAGCAGATTGTAGATATTTTCACTAAGCCCTTAGACGAGGCCAAGTTCAGTCTCTTCAAAACTGAATTGGGGATGCTCAACTATGAGGAATGAAGACTACAGAAGCTCATGGCTCGTGCATCTAGGGGGAGCATCTGCCAGGCATTCAAGTGTAAGCATAAATGCAAGAACTGAGGGGGAGCATGGGGTCATATGCACCAGACCCCGATTTGCAGAAGCCGAAAAGGGGGAGATTACCCTCTCGGCTAAGGTTAAGGTGGCTCCAAGCTCCAAGTTTGCTCTCAAGTAATTGGTAATGAATATCTCTCTCAACTCAATTTTAAGTTCATGAGTTTCATTCCTATTTGTTCTATTCACCTTAGCTTATAGGGTTTAGGCTTCTTCAAATAAGGGGAGATTGTTGGGTATTGTATCCACAATGTACCTGATTTGAAGAAGCCCCTGAACAAGCTAAGGTAAACAGACAATGTGTTTGATGAAATCTTTTAAGTTGTGCTTGCAGTTATTCCACGCTAAGTACACACCAATGTCAGGGTGCAGTGGGTCAATATACACGGGTCTGCGCGACGTAATCCCTCGTTGAGCAGATCAGTGTGTTGGCCTACGTGTACTCTCTCTATTGGGGTGTACTTAATTTTAAGTACAGGGCTATGATAAAGCAAGAGCAGACAAGGAGCAAGGATGGGCCAAAGACCAGCTTGCAGATTGAGAGTCGAGAATCGTCTAAGTGTAAATCGTCGAGAATCACTAAGCGATTCTCACCGATTCGTCGAGAATCACTAGTGATTCTCGACGAGTCGTCGAGAATCACTAGTTGATTCTCGCCGGGTTGGGTCGGCTGTCTCGACGCAGTCAGAAAACTCATCTAAGGCAGAATCGTCGAGAATCACCAAGTGATTCTCGCCGATTCGTCGAGAATGACTTTGCATTCTCGACGAGTCGGCGAGAATCCAAGGTGATTCCCACCGATTCTCCCCGGCCTCTATAACCTGTGCAGCCAGAATTCTCTAAGTAGAATTCGGCGAGAATCGTAAGTGATTCTCGCCGATTCGTCGAGAATCACCCACGATTCTCGCCGAATTTGACTTGGGTATTTTTCCGACTCTGTCTGGACCGGTCCACATTATCTGCGGGATTTTGAACCGGACTTAGGTCTTACTGCTGGTGGGGCCCACAACGGTCATCTTCATGACCTAAGGTATAAATATGCTGTATTTGTGAACAGTAAAAAGACGGATTACAGATCGAAGAAAAACAAGCCGCCGTCAAGCCCTAGATCGGAAGCGAGCTCGGCCGACCTTCTCTGCCTCTCGCTAGTTGCTCGCCACCGTTGATCGGGGTTTTCGTTACCTCTCCCGGCGATAGAAGCCTAGTCGGGCACAGCGTCTTACGCGTCTATCCAGAGATCTTTTGTCTCTTGATTTGTGATCGGGAAACCTTCCCCATCCAAATCGATCGAGACGATCGATCCTAGTGTGACCGTTGGAAGACCTTGCTGACTTTGCTAAGAAGATTGGATCTACATAGCATCACTGCCTCTCTTGTTGAAGCCGTCGATCTAGAGAAGATTCTCTCCAAGAAAGATCTAGGGTTGTGGACTTTTCGTTGCCTACAAGAACAAGTAGTCTAACGAAAAGGGACACCTAGATCTTCATGTTGTTTGTATTTCTTACAAGCTATTTTCATTTTCTCTTTTATTGTAAAGGACCGATTGGTCTCTAGTTGTAGGGTTGGGTGCAACTCGTATTGTGGGAGTGTTGACTCCTACGTGTGGAAGGGTTCCTTCCGTTAGTGCAAGGATTGGATTTCAATCCTGTTGGTGAAGTGACCGAGTCGTCCCTGGTTGGGAGATAGGTCGAAGGGGGAAAGTGGACGTACCCAAATCGGGGAACCACTATAAATTGCTTGTGAACTTTCTGTGCTGTGTTGTTTTGTTTTCTTGTGTAGGTAAAACTTTAATTCCGCAAATACGCTGCAAAGACACCTATTCCTCCCATAGGTGTAAGTAGTTGACACTAAGTGGGCTTTCAGTTTGTGCCAATGACACATCTCAAAAAATGCCATCAAAGTTGCCTACTTTCAATCATGATAAAGGTATTATATCTCTTTTTTACCATTCCATGAGAAAATGTGATAGTGAGGTTGAATTTGAAAAGTGTTGGAATGATACGGCAACAAAAGGAAACAAGAACGATAACAGATGGTTGCAAGACTTATATAAGGTTAGAATGAATGATCAACACTTTCAATAAAGAGAGTTTAAATATTGGTATATTATTGACACAAAGAAGTGAAATGAACAATAATGTTATGCATGATTGTTCTAAAGCAACTAATTCACTGGTTGAATGTTTTTTGGGTTGGATAAGTCAATCTCAAGTTGGCGTCGATCTGAACATGGTGAAAACTTTCGATTCAAAAATGGTAGTATAACTCTAAAATTTATGAATTGCCTCATGCTCAAAAATATGAAATATTTACACTTGAAATATGTTGGGTATTGTATCCACAATGTACCTGATTTGAAGAAGCCCCTGAACAAGCTAAGTTGAATTGACAATGTATTTGACGATATTTCTTCAAGTTGTGCTTGCAGCTATTCCTAGGGGTGAGGAGCGGAAACCGAAAACTGACAAAACCGATTGAACCGACCAAACCACACCGATTTTGAAATCGAGCTGCCCAGTTCAGTGTCGGTTCAGTTTGGAGCTTTTGAAAACCGAAGCTATATCGGCTCGGGTCGGTTTTCAAGTTGTAAAAACTGACCAAACCGAACCGAATCGACGTTAGTAATTGATATTATAATAATTATAAATTATGCATATATTAATTTCTATTTTATAATAGTTTTAAAGAATGTATAGGGCGTATATGGCTATATGAACTCGCCGCATTCATTTGTTGATCATAAGTTATTCTATAGATATTTTCAATTATTTCATTATTTTGATCATAAATTGTTCTGTAGATATTTTTAATAACTTCATTATTTTGATTAAATATCTATCTGTTCTTAAGGTTTGACATTGTTCTTTTTCAATCATTTGTTGTTATCTTAGTTTCAAAATTTCATTGAAAAAACTTGTTGACTTAAACCAATAATGTGTAAATAGACCTATAGTTGATGCATGTATGTGGAATGATAAATAAAGCTTAACAAATAATATTTGAACGCATAAAACCCAGACAATACATAATTAAAACACACAATAAATGATGAGATAGTACTGTTTAATAGACGTTAATTTTGATCATCACAAATTCTACAAGTGAGCAGTTTTCAATTATTTGACCGTAAAAAACCGACACCGAACCGCAAAAAACCGACTAAAAACCGAACCGACTTTGAACCGAACCGACCAGGTTCGGTTTGGGTCGGTTTAGACAAACTAAAAACCGAGGCATATCGGTTCGGTTTCGGTTTGGGTCCAAACCGACCCAAACCGAACCGCTCGCAGGCCTAGCTATTCCATGCTAAGTACACACCAATGTAAGGGTGCATTGGGTTAATATACACGGGTCTGCGCAATGTAATCCCTCATTGAGCAGATCAGTGTGTTGACTCATGTGTGCTCTCTCTATTGGAGTGTACTTATTTTCAAGTACAGGGTCGAGATAGATCAAGAGCAGAAGAGGAGCAAAGATGAGTCAAAGACCAAGTTCATGGGAAGGAAGAGGAAAATCCTCTAAGTCAAAATCGACGGGAATCACTAAGCGATTCTCGCCGATTCGATGGGAATCACTAGTGATTCTCGCCGAAATCATCGAAAATCACTCGTTGATTTCCGTCGACTTCATCTGGCTGACTGTCCTCCTTCAAGAATTATGCTAAGGTAGAATCGACGGGAATCACTAACTGATTCTCGCTGATTCGTCGAGAATGACCTTGCATTCTCGCTGATTCCCTCCGGATGACAAGTGTTTCAACTGGAATTCTGCTAAGGCAAATTCGACGGGAATCATGAGTGATTCCCGCCGACTTCGACGGGAATCACCAATGATTCTCTCCGAATTTTCCTTAGGCAAATTTGCTCTGTTCGCTGGACCTAACCAAGATGCTGTGCGCTGTTTTGACCGGAACTAAGACTTCTTCTTGTGGGCCCCACAACGGTCATTTAGGGTTGTTCTACAGTATTTATACTCGCGTATTTTGAACTTACGCAGTAATCATTCACGAGAAATCAATGCCGCCGAGCGTGACTTAGCCGATCGCGAAAATCGTCCCGTCATCGTCGCCGCTCGCAAGATAGTCGTCGCTGTAGATCTCAGATCATCTTTGATCTCCCGACGACAGAACCGAGGCTAGTATAGCGTCTCACGCTTCTCTCTCGAGATCCCTTGTCTCTCGATTTGTTGAACGAGGTTGGTTCTTCATTCCGAATCGATTGAGACGACCGATCCGATTGAGATCATTGGTAGACCTTGCTTGCTTCGTCAAGAAGTTTGGATCTACAAAGCATCGTCGCCGCAATCGCTTGCCGACGCCGATCTTGGCAAGATCCTCTCCAAGAGAGTGCTCCGGTCGTTGACTCTTCGTCTTCATCAAGAACGCTTCAACGAACGAAGAGGGACATCGGGTTCTCCACACGTGTAGTTTGTATCTCTTGTACATTCTATTTTTGTTTTGTTATAAAGGAATAGTGATTCCTAGTTGTAAGAGTTGGGTGCAACCCATGGTGGAGGAGTAGTGACTCCTTCGGTTGAAAGGGTGCCTTCCGTAGTGTGAGGATTGGATTTCAATCTGTTTGGTGAAGTGACCGAGTCATCCCTTGGTGGGAGATAGGTCGAAGGGGGAGAGTGGACGTACCCAAATCGGAGAACCACTATAATTACTTGTGTGCTTTTCTGTGCTGTGTTTGTTTAATTGTGCAAGTTATTTAAATTTCGCAAAACACTGCAATTCACCTATTCCCCCCCCCATAGGTGGATTTAGTTGAAACTAGATACTTTCAAGTGGATTTAATCGACCCCCGACTCTTCATGATAGTGGAGGAGGGACCTTATATCCCTACTAAGGCCTCCACCATTGATCCAACCAAGAAAGTGCCTAAAAAACTTTCCGAAATGGATAAGGATGAGATGGTGCTTGTCGGACTTGACAAGAAAGCTCAGAACATTCTGGTAAGTGCCGTCGATGATTCCATGATGTAGGTTTTCTGCAACTGCAGGACTGCTAAGGACATATGGCACTGCCTGATCATCCTGATGGAAGGCATTGATGAAGTAAGGGATGATCGAAGATCCCTTCTAAACTAGAAGTACGAGGCCTTCAGGCAAGGTCCCAAGGAAGAAATCGGAGTGACATTCGAGAACTTCCTGAAGATCGTACATGCCCTGAAGGGCTATGGCAGAGTGTTCACCGATGGTGAACTAAATGACAAATTCCTTAGATCCCTTACTAAGGAATGTGACACCAAGATCTGCGCCATCAGAGAATTTGGCAAGCTGGCTGAAACTGATCCCCAGATTCTATTTGGGAAACTTCTGTCCTATGAGCGTCAGCTGAACACCAGAAAAGCTGAAGAAGAAGCCGATAAAGCAACTGCCAGAGAGAAGACTGTGGCCCTAAAAGCCAATCACTCAAGGAAAGGCAAGGGTGCAGCCTCGTCCCATTCTCAAAAAAAAGGATGAGGAAGAAGACTCTGAGCCATGCTCTTCTGGCTCAGAGCTATCTGAAGAAGACTTCTCCCTCATCACTCGGGAGTTCAAGAAGTTCCTCAAGTTGAGGAATCAAAGAAAGAGAGAAGGCTCCTCCTCCAGACATCAGAAGAAGAATTTTTTTTCTGACAGGTATGAATCAAAACAGAACAAACATCGCTCTGATGACATTAGATAGTTTTACTTTCAAGACCACCTAAACACCTAGGGGGGGGGGGTGAATAGGTTCTAATTCTTATTTTAAAATTAAGACAAAATATCACTCCAATGCTGTAATATAAAACAGAAAATTCTACAGCAAACTCAGCACACACAATCATAGATTCTACAGCTACACAATTCACAAATTGCACACAGTATTTATAGTGGTTCCCCAAGGTCTGGGTACATCCACTTCCCCCTTCACCTATCCAGCAGTATGCTAGACTCGGCCTAACTTCTTCCTTTATCTCAGATCCTCAGATCCTACAGCTCAGAATCCAGAAGGATTCCTACAACTCAGAATGTTTCCACATTCCTACAACTCAGGGTAACAAGCCCTACCTCAGCCTTGCCATAAGGCCTACAACTCAGGCTCAAACAACCCTACCTCAGCCTTGCCCCAAGGCCTACAACTCAGGCTCAAACAACCCTACCACTCAGAGAATTAAATCTTCTACACTCAGCCTTTATAATACAGGCTTACAAATCAGATCTATGAATAGATCCTACAGAATTTGATAAGGAATTTTATAATCTCTTACCCCTGTAGAGAGACAAGGGATAAGAACTTTCTTGATCAGCTTCTTGAAGAGGCTGATGGCTGAAATCAACTTGATCTTAGCTTTCTTCAAAGCTTCTTGAATCTGAACTTAGTTGGGTTGATTTCCTTTAAATATAACTGACTGGCAGCTTCCTCCTTAGATTCAAGAAATAGATCTGAATCTTCTTGACAGATTAGTTTAGTATATGCTTCTTGAGAGACCTGTGATTGTCTCCTTCTTAACTTAAAATAGCTGGATCTCTCTCTCTCCAAACCTCTTGAAGATACTTTTGAATTCTTGATTGAATTTAACTTAGATAGAATCTGAATAGATAACTACTTCAGAACGTCTTCTTAGATCTTCTCACGAAGATCTTCTTCTTTGTGACTTGTACTTTTTTGATCAGAGATCAATCTCATAATAGTTGTGTTAGTTGTGTGTCAATTCATTATCTTCTTCTTCTGAATCCATCTATATATAGACTTCATCCATGGTAACCGGCTGATCCGGTTTCTAACTAACTTCTGACAAGTCTGACAGCTTCAGTAAACTTATTGTAACTAACAACTGTCAAGTCTTCAAACTATTCTTGAGCCTCTGTCTCTGTCAGCAAAGCGTCGAGATTGACTGTCATAAAGTGTCGAGACAGTCTGCCAATATGTGTCGACACATGTGACTTAAGTGTCGACACAGACTTTGGTGTTATCGACATTGCTGCTTTGATGTCGACACAGCTTCTTGACACTGCATCTTAAGAATGTGTCGACACTGATTATTTGTGTCGACACAATCACTTCTTCACTACTCAGCACTCGACATTGTTGAAACTCTGCTGAGTGTCGACACAAGTCCTGTGTGTCGACATAGTTGATATAGTCTCATAATTTGTGTGTCGATACTGCCTCCAGGTGTCGATACAATTGATGTCGACTCTGCTTCTGTGTGTCGACACTGCCTCCTAGTGTCGACACATTTGATGCCGACTATAATCTTCTGTGTGTCGACACAGTTTCTTCTGGTGTCGACACTGCTTCCCCAAGTGTCGACACATGCTTTCTTAAGTGTCGATATATGGACTTAGAGACTTTTCTCTGCATATTAGCCAATACTTAACTTGCACATATAAACTCAAAATAACATCAAATACACCTTGATGTATATCATTGAGCTAAGTGAGGCTTCTCCAAATCAGGTACACATTTTCCAATATACCCAACAATCTCCCCCTATTTGGAGAAGTCATAACCCTTTAGCCAATGATATACACCACTTAGAAAATAAACATGATGATGTACATAAGCATTATATTACAGGGTACTTTATAAACAAAACACATATCATAGTTACATCACAGAATAAAGATGTAAAAGAAAATGATCACAAAACAATGTTTTGTATATTAATTAAAAAATGTTTGTTACAAGTTGTTTACATTGATTTCTTTAACAAACTAACAATTACATAGTTCTTGGACAAAAACATGTAAAATTTAGACTAAGGCTGGGCTAGCTCCTTTATGACTATTCCTTTCCCTGGTTTAATCTGAGACTGCACAGAAGGTTCTGTATCTTTAATGAGCTTCTTACCTTTCAAATCAGCCTTCTTTTGAGCTTCAGCCTTGATCTTTTGCCTTTCAAAGTAATGAAAAGGCTTAGGGAAATACTTGCTAGGCTCCTGTGCATTAGGAGGTAGCTTCCCAATCTTGGCCTTCCTTCTATATTGAACTATAGCTTCTTTCCTAGCCTCATATTTCTGCCACTCCTGCTCATTATACCATTTACCCCTTTCATGAACTTGGTCTTTGACAGCTTTCCAGGCAGGTAATATGATATTTTTAGAAGTGGGGTTCCATTGCTCAAAGTCAGGTTTTAATTCTGCTTGTTCTCTGAATCTTTTCTTTGATAATTGAGCATCTTGCTGAGCTTTCAGACCAACTTCTGAAATATCTACCTTTTCAATAATAACATTAGTAACTGGTAGTGGAGGGTTATACATGGACTGAACTTATTGATGTATCATTTTAATATCTGCAGGGGGTAAATGACTTGGGCAACCTCAGGTTGATCACCTTAAAATTGAGCTGGTTGCACACCTGACTCAGCCACATTATCATCATCACATAAGGGTGGATATCCCAAAGTGGCTCTAATGCTGTTGGTTACCCATTTGGCATGATCAGAGCCAGCATATACTAACACCCTCTCCCCCTTTATGACTTCTCTGGTCATATGATCTCTTAAGTCCTCTTTTTGAAATCTGATTTGCCCATCCAAGTAATTGACTCCATCTTTAAAGAATGGCTTTAACTTTTGAAGCTTGTCATTAATTAACTTCTGAGATGAGGTGATGACAGTTTTAACTGAATGTAGGGCAGCCTGTAGCTTCTTATCATAGTCTTCCATTTCTTTAGCCCTTGCAACATTCATTCCAGTAACAATATTTTTTAACTCAGTGACTATCTCATTGTGAGATTCAGTCAGATTGTCATTCATTCTTATTTAATTTTCAAGGACATAGCCTTGTTTGACTGCAATCTCATTCACCTGCTTCTTTATTTCTGCTTGTTGCTTTGCAAGAAATACTACAGCATTGCCCCACTTGTAGAAGCAATCTGTCATCTCTTTTTTATTCTTGTTTACCTCAAATCTGATGGACTTTATTTCTTGGGCTAGATCAAACTGGAGTGACTTATGACTTTCATCTACATATTTTTCCAAGGCCAGTCTTTGCTCATCTAGCTTCATTTGTAAATTCACCATAAGCTTGCTATAATCAAAATCAGAAGTAGATTGTGAAGTAGGTGTTTGGAGAGCCTTCTTATTGCTTTGACTTCTTCTCTTAAAGACCATTAGTTTTCTTTTCTTAGCTTCCTTGACTTCTTCATGCTCAGACTCTGAAGAACTGTCAATATTAACTCTCTCTATAGGAGTAGAAGAAATTTCTTTCTCAGCTCCATGTTTCTCCTCCTCAATATTAACCTGCTCCCCCTCAATCCTTACTTGCTCCCCCTCAAATCTTAGGGTCTCAATTTTATCTACTGCTCCTTCAAGATCAGGAAACAACTCTTCAAGAGTGAATTCTTGTTGAGTGTGAGCAGGAGATAGTACTTTCTCAGCAGCAACTCCATAAGTATCAAGACCAGTTTGAGAAACTATGTCTTCTGATAAATTGATTCTTTTTTCCTCCTGCACCTGTTCAGAGTGTTGCTCCCCCTGCAACTGTGCAGTAATTGGCTCCCCTACACCTGTGTAGATATAGTCTCTTCCTGGACTTGGGTAGTCTCAGTTTGATCCCGAACTTGTTCTCTAACTTATGCTTCCTGTTCTTGTGCATCTTCATGACCATGCTCAGAAAGGTCATGTGCTGGTGTTTTTGCCGTTAGCTCTTGCATGTCCACATCAGGCATCTCCTTTGAAAGAACTCTATCCCATCTTAAGAATAACCTTATGTCCATTCTCCTTATGTGATTTATCTTTGATCCAGGAATCTATTGCATCACCTCTGGAATTATTCCAGCCAGGTACAGACTCATGATCCTAGCCAAGTTTGGCTTCTTGATTCCTTATTTTATCTTATCAAACAGTACTACAGACCAATTAGTGTGAATCTTAAAGATTATCCTTGTCAGCAGGCTGAACATATAGGCTGATATCCTATCATGGCCACCTGGTTTACATAAGATCACTTTTCCTACTATTTCAGACAGAAATTTCCCTTGATGATTCATGCCTTTTCTGTTGATGGATGCTCCTATCTTTAAGGTTGGATCCAATCCACACCATTGAAGCGCCTCCCTGGTCCTTGAGGTTGGGACCTCTTCCTCATCATGTATTCTAGGAAGATGGAGAATCTTGCTCAACCTCTTCTGAGACAGCTTGACTTTTTCTCCATGTATAGTGGATTTGATATTCAATCCTATTGAGTCCATTGATGCAGCAGTATAGAACTCGAATACTTCTTTATTCCATATCTTTGTAGGTTCAGAGATAAGATATTCTAATCCGTTGTCTGCAAGAAGAGAAATGATATATTTGATCTCCGTTGCGGCATCGTCAAATGCATGCCTAACCAACTCATACCCTTCATTGATGTTGTCTTCAACCTTGGGCGCCATTGGAATGAAGAGAAAGCTTTGTTGGAGAGAAGAGAGTTTGTCGACACAAGGTTTTTGTCTCGAAACCCTGGTGAGCGTGTCGACAGAATATGTTCTTGACCTATTTATACCCTTCTTATCAAAGAAGGTCAAAAGGCGCGCAAACACAGTCTAAATGTGTCGACACAGTTGGAATGTGTCGACACAAACTCCTAATGTATCGACAATAAAGTTGAACTCTATGTGTCGACACAAATTGATGATGTGTCGACACTTGACTTACAAAGACGAGGAATAGAAATTCTGTGTCGACACTTATTCGAAGTGTCGACACAAAGTCTGAATGTGAGGACACCACTTCTTTGGATGTGTTGACACAACTCTTCTGGATGTGTCGACACTGCTTGTTTGGATGTGTCAACATATAGTCCCTTAGGTGTCGACACTTTTACTCCGTGTCGACACAATTTCCCTGAATTGTCGACATAACTTCTCTGTGTCTACACTTTATTACTGAATGTGTCGACACCATTTTACTTAGCCAATTTTTGGTAAACTAACCTATGGTCAACATTCCTAATTCAATTTTAAATCTATTGAATTTAGTTTCATCCAGAGGCTTAGTAAATACATCTGCAATTTGATAATCAGTTTTAACAAATTCTAATGAGATGTCTTCTTTTTCTACATGTTCTCTAAGAAAATGGTATCTTATCTCTATATGCTTAGTCCTACTATGTGAAACAGGATTGTTTGCAATAGAAATGACACTTTTAGAATCACACAATAAAGGTGTTCTACTTACTTGAATACCATAGTCCCTTAGCTGATGCTGAATCCACAACAGCTGTGCACAGAAACTTCCTGCTGCCACATATTCAGACTCAGCTGTGGATATTGCCACACTAGTCTACTTCTTACTGCTCCAGGATATCAACCTTCCTCCCAAGAATTGGCATGTACCTGTAGTACTTTTTCTATCTTCTCTACAGCCTACAAAATCTGCATCTGAATAACCTGTTAGTAGAAAATCTCCATTCCTAGGGTACTAAAGGCCTAGATTAGGTGTTCCCTTTAGATATCTCAAAATCCTCTTGACTGCAGTATAATGTGATACTTTAGGGCATGCTTGGTACCTAGCACAGACACATGTAGCATACATAATGTCTGGTCTACTAGCAGTAAGATATAATAGAGAGTCAATTATTCCTCTATACAAAGACTCATCTACAGAATTACCAGCATCATCTTTGCATATAGGCATACTTGTTCCCATAGGAGTTCTCATGGTGGAGGATGATTCCATACCATACTTCATAATTAACTCCTTGGTGAACTTAGACTGGAATATGGACAAGCCATCTTCAGTCTGTCTTACTTGGAGTCCCAAGAAGAACTTAAGTTCCCCTATACTGCTCATTTCAAACTTCCCTTGCATAAGTTTGGCAAACTTCTTGCAAAGGTTGTTCTCTGTAGACCCAAAAATTATGTCATCTACATAGATCCGAACTAAGATTATCTTACCTTTAGATTCCCTTAGGAATAGAGTTTTGTCTATTTTACCTCTTGAGAATTTGTTCTCAATAAGGAAAGTAGACGGGGTTTCATACCAAGCCCTTGGGGCTTGCTTTAACCCATACAATGCTTTCCTAAGTCTATAGACATAACCAGGTTTAAGAGAATCTACAAAACCTGATGGCTGCTCTACATAGACTTCTTCTTTTAGATCACCATTCAGGAATGCTGATTTCACATCCATTTGGTATACCTTGAAGCCTTGATATGCTGCATAGGCAAGGAACATCCTGATTGCTTCCAGTCTTGCTACTGGGGCAAATGTTTGATCAAAGTCTATTCCCTCTTCCTGCCTGTATCCTTTTGCAACCAATCTTGCTTTGTTCTTCACAATAACTCCACTCTCATCCAACTTGTTCCTAAAAATCCACTTTATACCAATGATGTTGTGGTCTTTTAGTTTAGGAACTAACTCCCAGACCTTGCATCTTCTAAACTGATTAAGCTCCTCTTGCATAGCATTAATCCAGTGTTGGTCTTGGATAGCTTCTTCAAATTTCTTTGGCTCCAGTTGAGATAGAAAACTTGAGTGCAGGACTGTATTCAGATTTCTGCTTATGGTTTGCACTCCATGACTTGGATCACCAATTATCTGATTTACTGGATGATCCTTAGATGTCTTACAGCTAGAGGTAGACTTCCTTCTGGCTGAACACCTCCAGTTTCTTCATTATGCTGCACCTCTTGGTTGTCATCAGCTTCTAGAGAGTCTTGTACTCCCCCTGGACAGTAGCCATCATTTTCCAATTCTTCATTTGCAGTTGAGCCTTCTACAATGGAAATCTTGTCCATTCTATTGCTTATACCTGCTGGACTACATGAACAAATCCTTTGATGATTCCTCTTTCAGATCCACCAAAGATTACTTTAGGCCCATCCTTGATAGGTGAGTACTCCTTCAGCAGCCCCTTTATTCCAGTCATGTGCCTGGAACACCCACTATCTAAGTACCATATAGGGGCATGACAACTTGGACTTTTCTGCAATTCAGAATTACCTAACCTTAGAGACCAAGAAAGTCTTGGGTCCTTGGTTTAAGTTAGCACCATTCATATCAAATCTACCAGCAGCTCTTTTAACTGGTAGACTGTTGTTCTTCCTGACACTTATGTTATGCCAACAGTCTAAGGCAAAATGGTCTATCTTGCCACAACACAATCATTCATACTTGTTGTATCTAGGTCTAGATACATTTTTGGCAGAAATTTTTTTGTTCTGTGCTGGTACTGCTGCTGCTATACCCACTGTTTTCCTTGGAACATGGGGTTTATTGACATGGGCTGACTTATTGGCATTAACACCCTTGTTATTCAGAACATTAGTCTTATTATGACCATGAATGTTTTCAAGATCATATTTATTAGAAGGTACTTGTACCTTTCTAAACATTACAAGAACTTTAAAATTTACTGGCTGGACTGGTGCTTTGCCTTTTCTCTTGAATTGGACAGCCCTGGTGTTACCTTTAAAGCCTAATCCTGCCTTACCTTTTTGAGCCACAAACTCATCTATTAAGGGTAAGACTGATTTTGGCTTAGAGTAACTAGACACTAGATCTTTCTCCTTTTGAAGTCTGACTTCCAGACTTTTAATTAGATCATTTTTATATGTGATTGTACCCATCTGAATAACAGTTATAGTTTTCAGCTTGGCAACCCCATTCATTTTTTGATCCAATTCTTTCTCTAAACCAAATGCAGTCATCTTTAGATCTGCAATTTCCTTAGCCTGAGTTTTGGCCAGGTTTTTGTTTTTCTTAAGTGCCTGTAATAAGTCCCCATATTCATCTATCAACTAATGAATATCTCCTTCAGATTCAGACCCATCCTCATCACTTGATGTAGATGAATCTGACTCTGAACCAGTACTGTAATTAGAAATTCTAGAATTACTTTGTACCTTACTGGGACCAGGCTGATCCTGACACTTGTTGTCTTCTTATTCAGACATCAGTCCCATGCACTGATGGTCTTCTTGTTCATAGATGGAGTTCAGCAATTGCATAAACTCATCTTCTTCACTATCTGCATACAGTCCAATGTATGCTTCAGCTTCAGATTCTGACTCTGTGGAGGATTGATTTGTAAGACTCTTCTCCTTCTTAGCAATAAAGGATTTCTCCTTCTTGCCCTTTTGTTGTGTCTTCTTTCTGTCTGCTGACTCCTTCCTCTTTTCTGGACACTCAGCCACTACATGTCCAGGCCTATTGCAGCAATAGCAAACAATTTTTGATGTTGTAGCTTTGTTGGGCTTAGACCCGCTCCTTTCATTTCTTGATGATTTTCTCTTTTGATAGTAGTCATCAACTGGCTGTGATGTGGAGGGCTTTGACTTCTACTGCTTCTTCTTCAAGAACCTCTGAAACTGCCTTGTAAAGGAAGCAAAATCTTCATCTGAATCACTATTATCTGAGTTCTAATTGTCTGAATTCTCTGGGATAACTTCAGCAACTTCCTTAGGAGGTGATGGAGATATCCTTCTATTCTTTCTAGTGGCTTCAACCTTGAAGGCCACAGACCTTTCTCTATGCTCTCCTTTAGTATTTCTTTCTTCCTCCTTCCTAGCCATTATTTGCATTTCATATGATAACAACTTTCCAAATAAGGTTGGAGGAGAAATGTCTGCTAGTTTGACCACTTCTCTAATGACAAAAATCTTGGTATTCCAATCCTTTGTCAAGGATCTTAGGAATTTGTCATTCAGCTCATATGTACTGAAGACCCTTCCATAAGACATCAGTTCATTCACTATCCTGTAGAATTTCTTGTAGCATTCAGATATGCTATCAGACTTCCCTTGTCTGAAACTCTTATATTCTTGATTGAGCATAGACTTTCTATCTTGTCTAACTTCTTCAGAACCCTCCATGTAGACAATCAAAGTGTCCCACATTTCCTTGGAGGTTTTGCAGTGAATCAAATTTTGGAAAGTAGAATCATCTATGACACTCACTATGATATTCTGAGCTCTTTTATCCATAGTTGCCAGTATAATCTCATCTTTAGTCATTTCAGAAAAATCTTTAGGAGTTCTTTGATTTGCATCTAGAACAGACACATTCATTGGGATATATGGACCTTCTTTTACTGTGATATATATCCTTGGGTCAGAGGCCTCCATAAACAACCTAACCCTTTCTTTCCAGATTCCAAAAATCTCTTTCCTGCAGATGGGTAATTTCATAGACCCTAGTTCCTTATGATTCTCTCCAGAACCCATTTTCTTGATTCTTGATTCTGTCTTAGGGATCTAATTCAGACTGTTAAGTCCTTCTTTGAGCAAACTCCCTCTAATACCACTTGATAGTTTTACTTTCAAGACCACCTAAACACCTAGAGGGGGGGGGGGGTGAATAGGTTCTAATTCTTATTTTAAAATTAAGACAGAATATCACTCCAATGCTGTAATATAAAATAGAAAATTCTGCAGCAAACTCAGCACACACAAATCACAGATTCTACAGCTACACAATTCACAGATTGCACACAGTATTTATAGTGGTTCCCCAAGGTCTGGGTACATCCACTTTCCCCCTTCACCTATCCAGTAGTATGCTAGATTCAGCCTAAATTCTTCCTTTATCTCAGATCCTCAGATCCTACAGCTCAGAATCCAGAAGGATTCCTACAACTCAGAATGTTTCCATATTCCTACAACTCAGGCTAACAAGCCCTACCTCAGCCTTGCCACAAGGCCTACAACTCAGGATCAAATAGCCCTACCTCAGCCTTGCCCCAAGGCCTACAACTCAGGCTCAAACAGCCCTACCACTCAGAGAATTAAATCTCCTACACTCAGCCTTTATAACACAGGCTTACAACTCAGATCTATGAATAGATCCTACAGAATTTGATAAGGAATTTTATAATCTCTTACTCCTGTTTAGAGAGAAGGGATAAGAACTTTCTTGATCAGCTTCTTGAAGAGGCTGCTGGCTGAAATCAACTTGATCTTAGCTTTCTTCAAAGCTTCTTGAATTTGAACTTAGTTGGGTTGATTTCCTTTGAATATAACTGACTGGCAGCTTCCTCCTTAGATTCTAGAAATAGATCTGAATCTTCTTGACGGATTAGTTCAGTATCTTCTTCTTGTGATACCCGTGATTGTCTCCTTCTTGACTTCAAATAGCTGGATCTCTCTCTCTCCAAACCTCTTGAAGATACTTCTGAATTCTTGATTGAATTCAACTTAGACAGAATCTGAATAGATAACTACTTCAGAACGTCTTATTAGATCTTCTCACGAAGATCTTCTTCTTTGTGACTTGTACTTTTTTGATCAGAGATCAATCTCACAATAGTTGTGTTAGTTGTGTGTCAATTCATTATATTCTTCTTCTGAATCCATCTATATATAGACTTCATCCATGGTAACCGACTGATCAGGTTTCTAACTAACTTCTGACAAGTCTGACAGCTTCAGTGAACTTGTTGTAACTCACAGCTGTCAAGTATTCAAACTGTTCTTGAGCCTTTGTATCTGTCAGCAAAGCGTCGAGATTGACTGTCATAAAGTGTCGAGACAGTCTGCCAATATGTGTCGACACATGTGTGTTAAGTGTCGACACAGACTTTTGTGTTGTCGACATAGCTGCTTTGATGTCTACACAGCTTCTTGACACTACATCTTAAGAATGTGTCGACACTGATTATTTGTGTCGACACAATCACTTCTTCACTACTCAGCACTCGACATTGTTGAAACTCTGCTGAGTGTCGACACAAGTCCTGTGTGTCGACACAGTTGATATAGTCTCAAAATTTGTGTGTCGACACTGCCTCCAGGTGTCGACATAGTTTATGTCGACTCTGCTTCTGTGTGTCGACACTGCCTCCCGGTGTCGACACATTTGATGTCGACTATAATCTTCTGTGTGTCGATACAGTTTCTTCTGGTGTCGACACTGCTTCCCCAAGTGTCGACACATGCTTTCTTAAGTGTCGATATATGGACTTAGAAACTTTTCTCTGCATATTAGCCAATACTTAACCTGCACATATAAACTCAAAATAACATCAAATACACCTTGATGTATATCATTGAGCTAAGTGAGGCTTCTCCAAATCAGGTACACATTTTCCAATGTACCCAACAACATTATTTGCTTTGGATGCAATAAGCCAGGTCATGTCGTTGCTGACTGCCACCAAAGTAAGAGAGATAAGGGGAAGGGAGAGGAGCAAAAGTCCTCTGGAGATAAGAAGAAGGAGAGGAGCTACATTGCCAAAAAGCCAAAGACACTGAGTGAATCTGATTCCTCAGACTCTAGTGATGATGAGGAAGCCTACTTCGGGCTAGTGGATCGCTCTGACTCAGAAGGAGACTGCCCCCCATTTACTGGGAAGGTAAAAGATCATACCCCCCTCTTTGACTCTGACTCTTAGTCTCCTGATGATGATCTCGAGGAAAGCCCATCTGCCCGTGAAGCTGAGCTCCTCGAAAAGTATTAGCTTCTATTCAATACCTTTGAGGAATGCCGCAAGAGGTTGAGGGCTCAGAAAAAGGAAGTCAAATTCCTTAAGGATGAGGGTGTGTCTCTAAGAGAAGAGATCACTAGCTTGATCTCTCTCCGACAGGAACACCTAGGCCTGAATTCTGAGCACTCAGAGTCTCTAAGGCTCCTTGACCTAAAATAGGAATAAATCAACAAGTTTGAAGAATAGCTTATGACAGAAAGGAAGATTGTCAAAAGCTTCTCCATGCCCAAGACCGTTCTTCCTCTAGTTGATGAATTCTCTGCTCAAGCTAAGGGGGCTGGCTTAGGGCATGTAGGTGTGCCTGGTAAATCATCCAGGAGAAACAGAAAGCAGAGGAAAAATAAGGCTGCTAAGAAGGCCTCTGCTGTAGAAAAGGGAAAGGCTCCACTCGATCCTATTTTATTCAGAAAGCCTGGCTTTCCTTGCAATGAGCAGGACTTTGAGTCAACCTATGGCCACTTCTTCCGGACCTTGGTTGAAAAGCCCAAGAGCCGTTATGATGGTTGGGCCTTCCCCCGCAACTACGGTGAGAGTGTCTTCAAGGCACCTTATGAGGAAATCCTAGTGGAGGATTATGACCACTTCTCTAGCGGCCATAATAGGAAGCAGGCACCAAAAGCCAAGCCTGTTATACTGAAGGAACAAGAGGTGAAGAAATCATGTGACTGCTGTCATCATGATGCCTCCACCCCTAGATCCAAGGCCCCGGCTGGACCCACCGTTCCAAGGGTGAAGCAGGAGCCTAGGAAAAGGTACAACAGATTTGACTGTTGGTGCTGTGGCAAAGTTGGTCACTTTGCCGTGGATTGCTGGTTTGATCCAAGATACAACAAGACTCCTCATGTTAGCAATGCGAGGCCGACCACTCGTAGGGTTAACCATCCGAGGAGGAGTGTGCTAACAAGGAATCTAGGACCCAAGTTCAATTGGGTTCCTAAGAGAAACTAATTCTTTTTGCAGGTATGTCCAAAGGCCACCAAAACTCCAATCTTATACCTGGACAGTGGATGTTCCCGGCATATGACTGGGACAAGAAGCCTGCTGTGTGATTACACTCCAGTCAAAAATGGACCCAAATTCATCTTTGGAGGATCAGATCGAGGAGTCACCAGAGGTTACAGTATGATTTCCAACGGTATAATCTCTATCACCGACATGGCCTATATTGAAGGGTTAAATCATAACCTGATCAGTGTAAGTCAGTTGTGTGATAAAAGATATGACGTTAAGTTCTGCAAGGATAAGTGCTTGATAATATCGTGTGCCTCTTCGGAGATGGTATTAACTGGCATTAGGAGCAGAAATATCTTTTGCTTAGATTTTCTTAGCTTAGACTCTTCTACCCCCGTGTGTTTAGTAGCAAAAGGCAGTGCATCTCTTTGTGAACAATGGCACAAGAGATTAGCACATATTAATTTCAAGACTATTAATATGTTGTTTTCTAAGAATTTAGTAAAGGATGCCCCTACTATTAAGTGCATCAAAGATAGCCCCTGTCCTGCATGCCAGAAGGGCAAACAGACTCGGGCTACCTTTAAGGGCATTGCCGACAAAGACTCTTCTAGATGTCTTTATCTTCTGCATATGGACTTGTTTGGTCCAATACAAGTTCATAGCTTAGGAGGCAAATCGTATACGCTAGTGATTGTTGATGATCACTCTCGGTTTACATGAGTGTTCTTCTTAAAACAAAAGTCAGATACATTTGACATCTTCACAAGTTTTGTCAAGCAGATTCAGAACGAACTTAACTGTTCAGTGGTCAAAATCAGAAGTGGCCATGGAACAGAATTCGAGTCTGGTGCTATGATAGAATTTTGTGAAGAACATGGTATCTTTCATGAGTTTTCCTCCCCGTGTACTCCTCAGCAAAACGGAGTTGTGGAGAGGAGAAATAGAACGCTCATTGAATCATGTACGATAATGTTGAATGACGCCTCTCTTCCAGAGTACTTCTGGGCAGAGGCTGTCAACACGGCTTGTCATGTGCAGAACCGAGCATTGATCAACAAGAATCATCATAAGACGCCTTATGAGCTATTGAAAGGCAGGAAACCGACCATGTCCTATTTGAGGATTTTTGGCTGCAGATGCTATGTACTCAATAATGGGAAGTACCCACGTACTTACTTAGGAGAAAAATGCTTCGAAGGCATCTTCATGGGCTATAGTAGCCATAGTCGGGCATATAGGGTCTTCAATAAGAAAACTCTAGTGGTAGAAGAGTCCATTAATGTGGTTTTTGATGAAGGAAGCTTGCTTCATAGCAATTCTTCCAGTGTCAGTTTTGAGGATGCAGGTGCAAGGCTTGAACAGCTAAGTCTCGATGAGACTGCAAAAGGTGCAACTCCCAAGTACATCAAGGTTTCCACCTCAATGCCAACTGGAGAAGTTGACGATCAGGATGGAGAGAATCTCTAAGAAGAAGGAGAAGCCCGAGAAGCTGTCAGAGCTCCAGATTCCAGACTCCTAGAGCTCCGACACGTGAGGGATCATCCCAGAGATCAGATCATAGGAGATCCTCGTGACGGTGTCAGAACTCGGAGAGGTACAATTAACGAGATTTTGCACCTTAGTTTTCTGTCACAGGTTGAGCCAAAGAAGTTCGACGAACCGAACAAAGATGCAACATGGATATTGGCCATGCAAGATGAACTGCATCAATTCGAACGATGCAACGTCTGGACGCTTGTACCCAGACGAAAGAACCAGAATGTGATCGACACCAAGTGGATATTCAGAAACAAACTGGATGAACACGGTGTCATCATAAAGAACAAGGCTAGGCTGGTGGCTCAAGGTTACAGACAGGAGGAGGGGATTTACTTCGACCAAACCTTTGCACCAGTTGCAAGGCTCGAGGCGATCAGATTGTTCCTGGCGTATGCTTCTCACAAAGGATTTACTGTCTATCAGATGGACGTGAAATCTATGTTTTAAATGGAAATTTGAAAGAGGAAGTATATGTCGCGCAACTCCCAGGTTTTGTTAATCCTACATTCCCTAATCATGTTTATTTTCTTAATAAAGCATTATATGGCTTAAAATAAGCTCCTCGAGCTTGGTATGAGACTCTGTCTAGTTTTCTTCTTGAGAACAAGTTCTCGAGAGGAAAAATAGATAAGATATTGTTTCTTAGGGAAGTCAAAGGCAAGATCTTGCTGGTGCAAATCTATGTCGATGACATAATATTCGGCTCAACGGACAACAATCTTTGCAAAAAGTTTTCTAAACTTATGCAAGGAAAGTTTGAAATGAGCAGCATGGGAGAGCTAAAGTATTTCTTGGGACTTCAAGTGAAACAGTCTTAGGATGGAATTTTCATCTCTCAGATGAAGTTCATAAATGAACTCCTCAATAAATTCGGAATGGAGAATGCAACCTCTATGAGGACTCCAATAGGATCCACTGTGTCTCTGGACAAGGATAAGAAAGGGAAACCTTTTGATGAAACCAAATACATAAGCATAATTGGATACCTGCTCTACCTTACTGCTAGTAGACCAGATATTATGTTTTCCACATGCGTTTGTGCCAGATATCAGGTGAACACTAAGGAATCTCATTATGTCGCTGCAAAGCGAATTCTTAGATACCTTAAAGGTACACCAAATCTTGGCTTGTGGTACCCAATAAACAATGATGTCGAGCTGATAAGATTTTCAGATGCTGACTTTGCAGGAAGCAGGGATGATAGGAAAAGCACTTCCGGGACGTGCCAATTCCTCGAAAGAAGGCTTATTTCATGGAACAGTAAAAAAGTAGAATTATGTCGCAACCTCTACGGCTGAATCTGAGTACATCTCAGCAGGCAGCTATTGCGCACAACTTCTATGGATCAGAAATCAACTCAAAGATTTTGACTTACAGTTCGGAGAAGTTCCGATGTATTTTGACTCCTCGAGCGCAATAGCAATTACGAACAATCCTGTATCGAACAGCAGAACAAAGCATATTGAAGTGCGCTACCACTTCATTCTGGAGCATGTGGAAAACAAAGATATCTCTCTCTGCTATGTCCCCACGGATAAGCAGGTTACAGATATCTTCATAAAGCCCCTAGACGAGGCTAAGTTCAGTCTCTTCAAAACTTAACTCGGCATGTTGAACTATGAGGAGTGACGACTGTAAGGCTCAAGGCTCTTGGATCGAGGGGGAGCATCAACAAGGAACTCAAGCTCGAGCACGGATGCAAGATCTGAGGGGGAGCATGTGGCTCCAAGTGAAGTCCCAGATTTGCAGAAGTCGAAAAGGGGGAGATTACCCTCTCGGCTAAGGTTAAGGTGGCTGCCAACGTTAAGTATGCTCTCAGGAGAAAATGGTAATGAATTTCACTCTCAACTGAATTTTTAGTTTATGATTTTCATTCCCATATGATCTATTCACCTTAGCTTGTAGGGTTTAGACTTCTTCAAATAGGGGGAGATTGTTGGGTATTGTATCCACAATGTACCTGATTTGAAAAAGCCCCTGAACAAGCTAAGTTGAATTGACAATGTATTTGACGATATTTCTTCAAGTTGTGCTTGCAGCTATTCCATGCTAAGTATACACCAATGTCAGGGTGCAGTGGGTCAATATACATGGGTCTGCGCAACGTAATCCCTCGTTTAGCAGATCAGTGTGTTGACTCATGTGTGCTCTCTCTATTGGAGTGTACTTATTTTTAAGTACATGGTTGAGATAGATCAAGAGCAGAAGAGGAGCAAAGATGGGTCAAAGACCAAGTTCATGGGAAGGAAGAGGAAAATCCTTTAAGTCAAAATCGACGGGAATCACTAAGTGATTCTCGCCGATTCGACGCGAATCACTAGTGATTCTCGTCGAAATCGTCGAGAATCACTCGCCGATTTCCGCCGACTTCATCTGGATGACTGTCCTCCTTCAAGAATTATGCAAAGGCAGAATCGACGGGAATCACTAACTGATTCTCGCCGATTCGTCGAGAATGACCTTGCATTCTCGCCGATTCCCTCCGGATGATAAGTGTTTCAACTGGAATTCTGCCAAGGAAAATTCGACGGGAATCATGAGTAATTCCCGCCGACTTCGACGGGAATCACCAATGATTCTCGCCGAATTTACCTTATGCAAATTAGCTCTGTTCGCTAGACCAAACCAAGATGCTGTGCGCTGTTTTGACCGGAACTAGGGCTTCTTCTTGTGGGCCCCACAACGGTCATTTATGGTTGTTCTACAGTATTTATACTCGCGTATTTTGAACTTACGCAGTAATCATTCACGAGAAATCAAAGCCGCCGAGTGTGACCTAGCCGATCGCGGAAATCGTCCAGTAATCATCGCCGCTCGCAAGATAGTCGTCGCTGCAGATCTCAGATCATCTTTGATCTCCCGACGACAGAACTGAGGCTAGTATAGCATCTCACGCTTCTCTCTCGAGATCCCTTGTCTCTCGATTTGTTGAACGAGGTTGGTTCTTCATTCCGAATCGATTGAGATGACCGATCCGATTGAGATCGTTGGTAGACCTTGCTTGCTTCGTCAAGAAGTTTGGATCTACAAAGCATCGCCGCCGCAATCGCTTGCCACCGCCGATCTTGGCAAGATCCTCTCCAAGAGAGTGCTCCGGTCGTGGACTCTTCGTCTTCATCAAGAACGCTTCAACGAACGAAGAGGGACATCGGGTTCTCCACACGTGTAGTTTGTATCTCTTGTACATTCTATTTTTGTTTTGTTGTAAATGAATAGTGATTCCTAGTTGCAAGGGTTGGGTGCAACCCGTGGTGGAGGAGTAGTGACTCCTTCGGTTGGAAGGGTGCCTTCCGTAGTGTGAGGATTGGATTTCAATCTATTTGGTGAAGTGACCGAGTCGTCCCTTGGTGGGAGATAGGTCGAAGGGGGAGAGTGGACGTACCCAAATCGGGGAACCACTATAATTACTTGTGTGCTTTTCTGTGCTGTATTTGTTTAATTGTGCAGGTTATTTAAATTCCTCAAAAGACTGCAATTCACCTATTCCCCCCAATAGGTGGATTTAGTTGACACTAGATACTTTCAAAATAGTTTTTCAATATTTGAGCAAGCATTTATGGACGGTGTTGTTGGTGTCTGTGTTGTAGAGGAATCAAGAATTAGTGATGATCATATCTTGTATGTTACACAACATTGTGATGGAGCCAAGAATGTTAAACAATAGTTTGTTACAATTGATTCAACCACTTATGATGCTGATTGTTCATGTAGAGGTTTTCAAATAAAGAGAATACTATGTACACATATATTAAGGGTGTATAATCTGAAAAATGTTATGCAGATCCCTACTAAATACGTACTCAGCATATTCACTCTAAAGGCGAATGTGTCTATCTTTCCAAAAGTGTAAGTCTGAATGACTTTGATTCCAATATAGTCTTTAGAATTCATATGATGTGGTTTATCTATGATCTCACCCGTCGAGTAGAAGATTGCAAAACTGCTAAAGAGTACGTACTACTAAATGCATGAATAAAATTACTAAGAAGGCATATGATATGGTAGATTATGATGAGAAGCTGAAAAAAGGTATAATTGATGAGAATGAAAACACAAGGGAATGGTTCGGGATCCACCGATAATGCGATGTATGAGACTATCAAACAACCGGCCTAAGAGTCATTAAGAGAAACCAACGAATAGGAAAAATGAGATTCTTTGTTTTCATTTTTTTGCCTTACAAATTAGTAATACTCTTGTACATGTTCTTTTTTTTTCAGAGGGCAGAGATGATTCAACTTCATAAAAAATTACAACTTCATAAATTATATCGTGGATAACGTAAATACAGAACCCAGAGATTACAACTTCATAAAAAATTTGTCTCGTGAGAGAGACTCGGCTCCAATTGATACAAATCCTTCATGCCCGAACCTAAACGACGAAGTCTTTGCGGACATATGTTTCAACTTTTTTTGTAATTCCAAGTGTGTTTAAATGTTGAATATTAGATGCATATTTTTACATTTGAACTGTTCTTAACCATATATATCTATTTCACCATATGCAAGTCAGTAAATCAGGCTTGGAAATGTGCAACCAAAATTGTGTGTTGATTGAACATTTATAATTGTTGTCAGTAAAGCAGGCTTATAAATGTTAGATGAGTGTGTTTTATATTGATATTCATAATGTTATGGCATCATCACAATGGACGAATATGCTCTTATAATCAAAGCATGTTTCGAACAAAATTCTTCATGCATTTTTGCATTTACATCCAAGGATAGTGATCGCATAAACAAACTTGGATAAATATGATACTCCCAAGTAACCCACTGTATCTAAAAGCATCTCAGCATAATAATCTTCATTAAATATATACAAGCCAGCAGATGCTAAACAACATACCAATCAAATCTTATCAAATTTCAAAGCACGAAATCGAAAGAGGGCTCTACAGAACATTGAAACATATGCATATGGTGATAAGTAATTAGTGCACATAGGGAGAGTATTTGGCGAAGCATTCAAAAAATCAATCATCCTGTACAATATTACTATGCCTCAACAAAATATTTGAAGATTAAGATTCTTTACTATGACTCTTCAAGACATTTGAAAATTGTGCTTTCTTAATCTATGCAACCAGTCACCATACACAATCTCATGTAACTCAGAAAAAACCTAACAAAATATAATCTTGTAACTACATCATATATCAATAATCCTGTGCATTCATAAATTGTTCAGCCTTTTCTTAAACAACAAACCCAATTTTCCTAAGCAGAGAAGATTGGAAAGTTTGGAATAAAGCAACAACTATTTTTGCCTTAAACCTCGACATGTCCTTCCATTAGCTCCCATGGCTCTTCCAATCCACCCAACCCTTCAACAAGCTGGCCTCCATATATTTCATCACAAAGATGTCGCAATCATTGCTACCATCCAGAGTGGCCAATCAGCTATGTCCCATGGAAGCACCTCAGATCTATCATCCTGAAGATATCTTATCTACACATAATTAGGAAAGATAATTGGGCATGAAGGATAATAAAGTTATGATTAAATTGAAGATTATAGTAACGTACATGCTCCCGGAGGGATGACCTATGCATGAGATTCGGCAGTGAATCATAAAAATCCCAGTGTCTGCTTTTCAAATTACCCACCAGTGGGACCCAGTGGCTTGCAACATGGCATAACAATATGATATCCTCGACAACTCCAAATGACTAATGGGTAATATGCTCCACTAGCCTACAACTTGTCTTGCCACATCTTTTAAAACATTATAGATAAACTGAAATAAGAATATATAATCAGTACATAAGAAGCAATGCTAAGTAAGCAAATGTATCTATCTTGGGGAGAAATATCATCCCTCCTGGGGTACGCCTTCTCCCTATCTATAATGTCCCTCTTCTTCCTTATCGTCTTCACCAGTGTACGCCTTCTTCATTTGGTAGGAACAATTTCAGAACCAGTATTTAGGGCAACTATTTCTTTCATCTCCTCCTCCTCTCCATCTATTCATTTAGGTGATGATTTTGGTGGCAACGACGGGGGATTGAAGTTGGTAAATGATGGGAATGACTGACACTTGGTTGACTGTCCCTTAATAGGGCTGCCAAAACATCAAACTTTTCTTAAATAAAGTTCTTGAGCTGGCCAACCGCTTCGTCTACATAGCCTTTAAATCTGTCCTCCCTCTTCATCTCCTTCCTCTCCTTCTCTTCCCTCATCTTCTTCTCTTTCCCCGTCTCCTTCTCCTTCCACTCCTCCCTCTTCTCCCTTTTCTCCTTCTTATCCTTCATTTTCTCCTCCTTCTTCCTCTTCTCCTCTTTCACCCACTTCTTCTCCTCCTTCTCCCACTTCTCCCTTTTATCCTTTGTCTCCTTCTCCACCCTCCTCCTCTCCTCCTCCTCCTCAAAATCTAATGAATCATCCTCTCCTTATTATCCTAGCTAGTCTTGCTCCTCAACTGATAAATAAATGAAGCCCTCCTAACCTGCATGCAAAAAACACCTTATGTTTTATATTTATGGATCAATTAATTCAACAAATAATAATGTACTACTTACAGCGTTGGGTTTTGACAACTTGGCTTAGAGTTTTGAACATTTCGTTGCGTTGATGGTAAGCTTTGTAATGCCCCAAATCCCTTAAGGCAGGAAATAGTTCTCTGAAGGTTATCGCCCGATAGTATATAGTTACCACGAGACGGTAGCTGGAGAATTAATCTGGCAGAGCTCTTGGGAAGCTATCGCCCGACGATAGTGACACCGCCGACGATAGCTAGGTTAATTTTATTGACGAGGCTCTCGGGATCCTACCATGTGGCGGTAGTCGATAACGTGTGGCGATAGCAGTGGGTGTCATGTCGTAACCGACGACGGCTATCACACGATGATAGTGAAACTGTAATGGCGTGTCCACGTGGCGGCCTGTGGTTGGCTGGCCTGGACGGTTACACGTGAAACTAGGAGGTACTGCGTGGCGGTAGTTAGTTACCGTGCGACGGTAGCTCGGTTTATATGGCTGGTTTGGCCGTTTTCACTTCATTTCTTTTGGAGTTGAGGACTTGGCCTTGATTTCTTGGAGGAGGAGCAACATCGTCGGAAGAGAGACTACACCGCCATTTGAGATTTGGAGCTCCGATTCGCAAGATGAGTCTGGATTTGTGAAGGCAAGTTCGTTGCAGTCGCGTTCATCCATATAGAATATTTGCCATGGCACCAAAGAGAGCACAAAGGGTAACGATTCTCTACTTGGACATGTGAAGTCCTCTTCCTTTTATATAGGAAACCCTCTCCCGCGAGTGTGCGGTGAGCGCGAGGTATTCCTTTGGGTAAATACGGAGTATCCCCAAAGTTTTGCATTTAGAGTTCGGAATCGAAGTATGAACATAGGCATGGTGTGTGAAGCCCATCAGGACAGGTTGGTCTGGATTGGTGAAGTTTTTCATTATGCTTGTTATTACCGGAGAAGACTCAGTGATGTTTGTTTTTCGGGTTTCTACGCGGTAGATTGCAATAGGGAACCTTGGGGACTAACTCCAAGGAGCACCTGAAAAACTAGGTAGAATCGCATTTCTGCCAGGTACCACACGGCGGTAGTGCTACCACCGATGGAAGCTCCTTGAGAGCTTTATTTGAGGCTTGTATCGTTGAGACCTGGGGCCAGTGTTGTAGGGCTGAGAGCTTTGAGAGCCCAGCTTGGTGGCTTGAGAGCCATCCGTTTAGCATAATGTGATTATGTATTATCTGGAGAAATGGGAAGGGGGAGGATGACCCGCGTCATTGCTTTTTGCGCCCGGCGATGTGAGCAACGGGAAAGGGCTGAACTTATCCAGTAGCTATGCCGAGCGTCCGTGGGTAGTGTTACCTATCGCTCCCATAGTTACGGGTCTTAAGCCTTGCGCAGGCCGTAAAGACTACTAAAATGCTCATGTATGTTACCGTCTTGTGAACGTTGGTGAGTCCCTGGATTTTGTCCAGACACCGAGAATGTGCCCTGAGAGCATGAGGTGTGTGGTCATTCGTGCCTACGCCTGTGGTGTAGTGTGCTTAAATTGAACTTACATTATTATGTTTGGTTTTGCTAATATATTGCAGGGAAGGAGCACCGCCGCCCCGAGTAAGGGGTGAGGTCGTTATAATTTGGCCAGCTTTAGCTGACCGTTGCCTTGTTTTGCCACCGACCGGTGGATTGTTCGTATGCAGGAATAAGTGAGCAAAGTGGCAAGTAGCGGACTGAAGCCCTTGTTGTAGTGCTGGCCTTTGAAGGCCAAAGCGAAGTGCTTTCTTTTACTATTTTCATGTGTGGCAGGCCTGCGTGCCGAAGTATGTAAAACACTTATTGTTTAAGAAAACAGTTGTAAAGCCATAAGGCCGAGACTCTTTGTCTATTCTTACTTTCATTCCTACTTTGGACTTTATTGTGATGGGTTCTTCCAACTTATTTAAAAGCTTTCGCTAGAATGCTTTGTGTTAGGATTCAAAATTTTATTACAGTAATTTGACATTAATATGTAACTCCACTTATCCGTGGAATATGACGTGGGGCCCCGACCGGACCTTCTGTTATATTCCATGTAACAGATGAGGGTGTTATAATTTGGTATCAGACTACGATGTCGGTCTTTATTATGAGAATTCGTGGATGAATTCTTTTAAGGGGTGGTGAGCACAGGTATGCACGTCATCGTTATAACATGAAAAGAACCCTTTAATGCCCACTTAGGAATGAAAATACACATGTTTGAGGAACCTGAGTGTTCCAATGATTGCGTTTTGGAAATCTATTTGTCGCCTGATCGAGTGTTTTTACAAATATAGGTGGCTAGGAGTGGTGCAAGACAGTCGGAACGTCTGCGCTCTGCTGAAAGCAGTGCACCTAATGACGTGCCTACAACCCCTCCTTCGGTAAAGATGATAAGACTTGTGGCTGATAACTCTAATTATTTCTATTTTTCATATACTATTTTCTATTAATAGTTAAAGACTATATATCAATTTTATAATATAAAGTTTATAATTAACTACTTTTTGTATTTTATATTTATTTGTTCTAACAAAATTATTTTCAATCTTGCAGGGCTAATATGTAAATTATTTTGAGCAAAATTGGGATTTTCTCCTTCTCGGCCTAGACACGCCCTGTGAGACGCTCTCCTTGGGCGTGTCTAGGGGCGTGACACCAAGGATATAAGAACGCCGCCCATAAATCGTCGATCTATGAACGAAGAATTATGACACGCCCTAAGACACGCCATCCGTAGGCGTGTCACATAGGCGTGCCACTCTTGCACGATGCGTGCCAGCCGTAGGAAGAAATGTCAGACCCTGCCACATCAGATTAAAATGTCACGCCTGGGTCACGGGTGTGACCCAGGGCGTGTCAGGAGCATTTTCCAGCCAATAACTCATCCGTTCCTGCCATTGCCGCCAGTTTTCGTTTCCAGCTTGACACGCCCTAGTCACGGGCGTGACCAGGGGGCGTGACACTTCCTTCAACATCAATTTATTCCCACCATTTTTCAGTTTCCCGTCGTTTTCCAAAAACAGATTTGACACGCCCTAGGTCACGGGCGTGACCTAGGGGCATGACCCATCATTTAACTGATTTTGGCAGTTTCTCCTCCAACGTTCCTAAGGTTTCAAGACGATAGTTCCGAGCCTGACACGCCCTAGGGTACGGGCGTGACCTAGGGGCGTGACCGACCAGCAATTTTCCTATAAATTCCAGACAGCTTCAGGTGCTCAGGGTCGATTTTTGGGAGTTGGAGTCTTGTAGTTTACTGTTTTACTTTGCTGTATTTTCCATTTCTTAGTCTAGCTTTGTATTGTGAAAGTTCAATTCAAGTTTACTTTTTATTTTAATCATGTCTTTCCCTACCTTATCTTGTATTTCCCTAATGATGATGAGTAGCTAATTTTTATTTAGCACTTGATCATGATGAACCTTGGAATAAAATAAACTCTTTTTTTATCAAAAGTGTATTGTTCTTATTCTTGCTCACTAACGATTTATCTTTGAATTAATTTTTGTCGAATTCATATTTCACGGATATAGTTTTTGATCTAAGATTCGTATCCTAAATGACCGGGAGGTTGCGGAAACGGGGAGATCACTCAAAGATAAAAGGAGTTACATGCACTCCTCGAGAGAGAAAAACATAAATATTTTGGATTGGAGTATAATCCAATAGTGGTGTTCACCGCCTAAAGCAAGCTTAGGGGTTTCAACTGGCTGAGAGGTCTTAATCGATCAACCTAAGGTTAGTCAAAAGCATGAGCTTGAGAGAGACGCTTTTGTACTTTAGGAACCTCCACGGTAGAGTGAGTAAATTTAAGAACTCGCATTTCTTTAATTTTCAAGAAGGTTTATTTTAGCCCAAAGGGTTTCTAGATCAAGTGCTAGCTTCCCAAACATCAAATTTCTCTTTCCTAGTGTAACGCTTCCTTTTCTGTTTCAATCAAAACCCAACTTTTCATCCGATAAGATAATAGCTCTTTCTTGTGAGTACAAGTACTCGGCAAGCCCCAAGTCGAAATACGACACTTGATTCTATACTCCGAACGATAGGTATACTTGCCTCATCGATTTGAAACACGCGTTAGCGTGGAGAAAATCTCCATCAAGTTTTTGGCGCCGTTGCCAGTGACTTTCTTTATCGATATTTTGAAAGCAAGAATCGATTAATTTTATCATTTTTTTGTTTGTTTTCTTTAAAAGTTTTAACTTAAATTTTTTATAATTAAAGTTTCTTGAGAAAGGGCCATGTCGGGTTTTCATCCCGCAATACCACCTAGTACCTTGCCAACCCGTCATTGGGTAGCCCTTGAGAAGTCAGGGAAATTTTATTTTATAAATTTTTAAATCTTAAAACTTTTACTTTTATTTTATTTTGGTGTATGACCGGAGAGAATCTGTCAAATCTATTTGACTTGGATCCGGAGATCGAGCAAAGCTTACAGCGACGCCTAAGACTCCGTGACCTCAATTCTCTAGATTTGGTTGAGGAATCCGTATATGACATCTCTTCTTCCTCTTCTTTTTCTTCTACTTCCCCTTCTTCTCATTATTCTTCTATTTTGGGTAACCAAAATCCAAATATGGTCGAAGAACGGACTATGTCCTATTATGCCCAACAAAATTTGGATGAGGCGCAATCAAGTATTGTTCGACCCACTATTGTGAACAATAACTTTGAATTGAAGCCAAGCATCATTCAAATGGTACAACAATCAGTACAATTTGATGGGATTCAAGATGAGGACCCAAATGCGCATATTTCTAACTTTTTTGAAATATGCGAAACTTTTAAAATTAACAGGGTTTTTGATGATGCCATTCGGCTAAGACTGTATCCTTTTTCTTTGCACACCAAGGCTAAGCAGTGGTTGGGTTCTCTACAAAGAGGCTCCATCACTACTTGGGCCGAGATAACGAAAAAATTTCTCGAGAAATATTTTCCGCCCGCTAAGACGGCCAAGTTGCGCAATGATATTACTTATTTCTCCCAAGTTGATACAGAAACGTTATATGATACTTGGGAGCGATTTAAGGAATTGCTTCGCTATTGTTCGCATCATGATATCCCCGATTGGTTGCAAGTGCAAACCTTCTATAATGGACTCAATCAACAAATGAGGAAACATATTGATGCCATCGCCGGTGGAGCGTTAAATAACAAGACACCGGCGGCCGCCCAAAAACTTATAGAAGGTATGGCCATGAATACATATCAATGGAGTACACCCCGGTCTCGTCCACCTAAACTGGCCGAGATGTACGAAATAGATATGGTTTCTAGTTTATCTCTCCAGGTTGAGAAACTACAAAGACAGATGAACGAGATGTCTGCTTCCTCGTCTACACCTACCTGTGAGTCCCAATATTGGGAGCCTTCCACTATTGCCAAACATGTGGATTACATGGGTAATCTGAATCGGCAACCTTATAATTCAGGTAATAATTATGGTAATACTTATCACCTGGGTATAAGGAATCACCCAAACTTCTCTTGGAGTAATCTGGGGAACGCGGCGCGCCCACCAAACACAATTCCTCCCGATTATTTTCCACCGCAAGCTCCAAAAGCTCCCAGTCTCGAGGAGTTGTTTACCAAATATATGATTACAAATGATGCCAATATCCGGAATCTCACCGGATCTCTTCGTAATTTGGAGAACCAAATTAGGCAAATCGCTAAAATGCTCTCTGATCGCCAACAAGGAGCGCTACCGAGCAATACAGAGCCCAACCCTAAGGAGTAAGCCAAAGACATCACTCTACAGAGCGGGAGGAGGTAACCACTTCTCCAATTCCGGTTGATACTTCTCTAATTCCGGTTGATACGGAGGTAACAATTTCTTCATCTTCTCCTCTGCTTAAGACTTCTAATTCTAATAAACCAAAAGCTTATCAACCACCTCTTCCCTATTCTTCTAGAATGCAAAAAGACCGGGTGGATGAGCACCATGGTAAATTTTTAGATATGTTTAAACAAATTCAAATAAATTTACCATTTTGCAAAATAATTACACAAATGTCAAAATATGCCAAGTACCTCAATGATATTTTATCCAATAAAAAGAAACTTGAGGATATCTCCACGGTTTAGTTGAACGCGGAGTGTTCGACAGTTTTACATAATAAATTACCTAAGAATATGCCCGATCCGAGTAGTTTCTCTATTCCTTGTTTTTTTGGTGATTTATTGGTAAAACGTGCGTTATTTGATCTAGGCGCCTCAATTAATTTAATGCCTTATTATTTAGTGAAGAAATTGAGATTAGGAGAGCGTAAACCCACAAGAATGTGCATTCAATTGTCAGATCGGTCTGTCAAGCTCCCTATGGGTATCATTGAGGATGTTCTTGTCAAAGTTGACAAATTTATCTTTCCGGTAGATTTCGTCATCTTTGACATCGAAGAGGACACCGAGGTACCACTTATTCTCGGTCGCCCTTTTCTTACCACCTCATGCGCAGTTATAGACGTTAGTAACGGTAAACTTCTCCTTAGAGTCGGAGATGAAGAAGTTACCTTTACTATTGACTTGTCTATGAAAAATTTGCTTGCAAATGATGACTCATGTTATTATTTGGAGGCTTCTCCCGACAAAGACTGCTTTCCTTTTAACATTCTTTATCATCTATTGATATTGATGTCGATTTTGAAAATTTAGATTTAATTGCTTATGAAAATAGTGATAATGTTTCGATCACTCGCGCTCCTATTTTCGAAATTTTGGAAGTCGGTAGTGATCGTTTGAAAACTTATTATGATGAACCTCCCACGCTAGAATTAAAACAATTGCCTGATCATTTAGAGTATTTATTTTTAGCGGAGGATTCTGAACTTCCCGTTATTGTGTCGGCCTACTTGACCGATGAAGAAAAAAATTTAAATTATCTAATATTTTAAAACAACATCGCCGCGCAATTGCGTGGAAGATCACGGATTTAAGAGGGATTAATCCCTCCTTTATCACCCACAAAATTTTATTAGAGGAACACGCTTATAAAACTATTCAACCTCAACGCCGACTAAATCCTAACATGAAGGAGGTAGTCAAGGTGGAGGTAATAAAGTTATTAGATGCGTACATCATCTATCCGATTTCGGATAGCACTTGGGTGAGTTCGGTGTAAATGGTGCCCAAGAAAGGAGGGTTAACGGTAGTGCCTAATGATAAGAATGAATTAATCCCTACTCGAACCATTACCGGATGGCGGGTGTGCATCGACTATCGTAAATTAAACGATGCAACCCGTAAGGATCATTTTCCGTTGTTGTTCATTGACCAAATCCTTGAACGGTTATCCGGGCACTCTTTTTATTGTATTCTTGACGGTCTTTCGGGATATTTCCAAATCCCAATCAAGCCCGAAGACCAAGAGAAAACAACCTTCACTTTTCTTTTTGACACCTTCGCTTATCGAAGAATGCCTTTTGGTTTATGCAATGCGTCGGCAACCTTCCAAAGGTGTATGCTAGCGATCTTTGATGAATTAGTGGAGGATATCATGGATGTCTTCATGGACAATTTCTCTATTTTTGGAGATTCGTTTGATTTATGTTTGGCAAACCTTTCCCGTGTACTCCAAAGATGTGAGGACACGAACCTAGTTTTAAACTGGGAGAAGTGTCATTTTATGGTACGGGAAGGTTTGTTCTTAGGCCATAAAATTTCTAGAAAGGGCATAGAGGTAGATAAAGCTAAAATTGAAACTATAGAAAAGCTAACTCCCCCTTCAAATATCAAGTCCGTTCATAGTTTTTGGGGCATGCCAGTTTTTATCGCCGATTTATTAAAGATTTTTCGAAAATAACTAAGCCTATTACTCCCTTATTAGAAAAAGATGTGCCGTTTCTTTTTGATGAAAATTGTTTGCATGTTTTTTCTCTTATTAAAGAAAAATTGATTAACTCTCCTATCATGATCGCTCCCAATTGGGAACTTTCATTTGAGTTCATGTGCGACGCTAGTAGTTTTGCCGTAGGTGCGGTTTTAGGACAACGCATAAATAAAATTTTTCATCCTATATATTATGCGAGTAAAACACTAACCGCCATACAGGAAAATTACACAACCACCGAAAAAGAATTATTAGCTGTTATTTTTGCATTTGATAAATTTCGCTCATATCTAACCTTGTCCAAGATTATTGTTTTTACTGATCATTCAGCTTTGAGATATTTACTAACAAAAACAAATGCAAAGCCGCAATTGATTAGGTGGATCTTACTCCTCCAAGAATTTGACTTGGAGATTCGTGACAAGAGAGAAGCGGAGAACTTGGCGGCTGATCATCTTTCTCGATTGGAGAATCCCAATTCGGAGGAGCTTATAGAGGAGGACATTGACGATACTTTCCCCGAGGAGCGCCTTCTCGCTATTCATAAGTTAATTACTCTCCCCACTCCTTGGTTCGCCAATTTCGCAAACTATCTTGTTGCGATATTCCTCCCGAATGGTTTTTCTTATCAAGAAAAGAAGAAATTATTTTCCGATTTGAAAAATTATTTTTGAGAGGATCCCTTTCTCTTTCGTGTTTGCGCGGACCAAGTAGTGCGGATGTGTGTTTCTCATGAGAAAGGCGCCCAAATTCTAAAACATTGCCACAAGGGGCCCACCGGTGGGCACTATAAAGCTAATCAGACGGCTCGGAAAGTACTTAAAGCAGGCTTCTATTGTCCAAGCATCTTCAAGGATGCTCATGCCCATGTAAGTCGTTTTGAACAATGCCAATGCTCAGGTAATATTTCCCGCCGTGATGAAATGCCATTAAATTCATTTTTAGAAATAGAAGTTTTTGATTTATGGGGGATCGAATTTGTTGGACCGCTACCAATGTCCAATAGAAATAAGTATATTTTGGTAGCGGTCGAATACGTGTCACGGTGGGCGGAAGCGCAAGCCCTTCCTACTAATGACGCCCGAGTCGTGACTAAATTTCTTAAAAAACAATTTTCACGATTGTACAACCTCGGGCTTGTAGGAGCAGAAGGCGAGATGGTTAGAGAGGAGGCTATTTTGCTGGGCGAGATGGACCCAAGCAAGAGCCGATTCAATAGGCGAGTGGATCCCAGGGAAGGGACCACTCGCGGGGCGAGAGCTGCTCTCTAGGCTAGAGGCGCCGAGGCAAGAGCCGACTCGCTAGGTGAGAGGGCTCCAAAGGGAGGAGCTCTCGCCCACGAGATGACGCTCTCGCCAAGCACCGGTTCGGCGAGAGGCCTAGTGACTGGTTCAGTGTTCAGTCAAGGGCCATTTCAGGTAGAGAGGGGTTTACCTTTCTAGCCCCATGTGATTTTACACTTTAACCCGGGTGGTCTTCATATAACCCCTCAGAACAACGGAGTTTGGTTGTTGGCAGACCCGACTAAGGGTATTCTGGTAATTTCAAGTTGGTTCAGTTTGGTTATTGGCAGTTAAGATTCAAAGGCCTATAAATAGACCGGTAAGGTGCTTGATAGAAGGTTGTTGCCCTTCTTTTCTTCTTCTAAGGCACCTAGCTCAACATTGGCTAGGGAGGGGGAGAATTGATAATTCTTCCGGGTAAGAGGTGGGACCTCCACGCTGAAGCCCACGGTCTGTTCCTCTGAGATTCTCATCCAGGGGGTGGTTCGAGAGGAGTAAGTGTGAGCTACAGTTTAAGAGCCGAGCTTTTGGGTGAGTCGGGTTTACTGACTCCAACATTTTTGGTGCGGTGAGCGTGGATCGCAGCCTACACAGAAGAACCTTGGACTACTCCATGGCAGGAGATTTGTGAGAAGGAGATGAGGGCGGGTCCCAGAACCTGGGAGGATACGTTGGGAGAGAGGAGTTCATGGCATCAATTGGAGGCATCATGGACATGCTGTAGCAGATCTCGCAGCAAGGTGATTGCGTGACCCCCCACCTCAGGCACCTAGTCTCGCGCCTCATGAGGGGATTGTCTCGGCAAGAGTAGGAGAGGACGCACCGGGGCGGATACTAGGGAAGGAGAAGGTGGTAGAAGGAAGCCGGGGAGACCTAGAGGGCAGGGAGCTCTTCGCCAGTCCTGCGAGCGCCGTCTCGCCAGGGGAGATGGTCGCATGAGTGGAAGTTGCGTGACCTCCGACAAGAGGGTCTACCTTTTGTGAGTTGATTCTTTTGGCTCCTGTCATGGTGGGGTTTCGCGAGCGAGATATGACCTACTACGTGGGGAAAGACGACCCCCTCCAGCACTTGTAATGGTTCGAAGACGCGGTCTCCATCAAGACGATGACAGACACATTCAAGTGTCTCCTTTTCGCCATCACCTTGAAGGGCAAAGCTAGGGACTGGTTTCATCAACTCCCGGCAGGGTCGATATATAGTTTTGAGGACTTGAGTAGGAGCTTCCAGTTGCGCTTCTTGACCTCGAAGAATAGGAAGAAGAATCCGGAGTCTTTTTTTCTGATCAAGCAGAAGGCCGACGAGTCCTTGTCCCAGTACGTGGATCGCTTCCAGGAGGAAATCCTAGACATTAAGGAGGTACCAGGATTTGCTCTCCAAATGGCCTTCACCATGGGGCTGAGGGAGGGCTTCTTCAAGTTGAGTCTGACAAGGAAGGCGCCGCTGTCGTTCGAAGGGTTGATGGAAAAGGAAGCAAAGGAGATAACGATAGAGGCAGCAAACCCGGCGTTTGCAAAGAGGTTGGCAAGGTTGATGAAGGTGGAGTCGAGGAAATCAGGAGGAGCGAGGCAGCAAGAAGGAAGGAGGAGGGAAGAGCCGAGGGGTCCTGTGCATCAGGAGTTGGGTTGGAGGCAGCCAGGAGGCTCTGTTCAAGGGCAGGGAAGAGGTTTCCCCCAAGGGGGAAGGAACAAATACCATGGAAGACCAGGGAGGTTCAATCAACTAGGGTGGGGACATGGTCCTAGAAAACTCCCACCCCCGCCTCAGCAAGCTATGGCCATCGACCGAGGGTGAGGGAGAGGAAGAGAGCAGGGAAGAGCGAGAGCTGGAGCAGGAATAAGTAGGAACCACCCGGAAGGAAGGCGGGAGGGGGAGGTAGCCTTACCATATTGTGACTTCCATAAGGTGGAATGCCACGCGACGGCTACCTGCCCGGAGTTTCTGGAATTAAAGGAGAGGAGGGGAGCAGGTGAGAATCAGCTACCGGTGTGGATAGTAGAGGTTACTGGAACTGGGGAGGAGGATCGATGTGTAGACTGATTGGATATGGGAGATCGTGGGGGGATTGGGGTGATCCATGGGGGGTGGGGGTGGGGATTGAGGCTACCCACAAGGCCAGCCTTCATACCATGTATCGTCAGAGTGTTGCCTCGACGTCACAAGCCCCGCCCCCGGATGAGAAGATCACCTTTTCCAGGAAGGACTTGCCAGATCACAAGGATCCATTCTGCGATGCGTTGGTGATTTGGACCGCCATCGAAAACTTCACGGTGTCAAGGATCTTGGTGGATAATGGGAGCTCAGTGAATGTCATTTTCAAGAAGGCATTCAATGAGATGAGGGTAGAGGATAGGAGGGTGTTGGCAGCAGACGGACCGCTGTTCGGGTTTTCAGGAGAAAGGAAGGAGGTCGAGGGAGGAGTGGGACTCCAAGTGACTCTTGGATGGCTGTCCAGGAATTGCCGCTTTGTGATAGTGGATGCTTCCAGCAGTTATAACACCATCTTTGGGCGCCCTTTAATTAGCGCCTTCAGATGCATACCATCGTATTTCCATCAATGCTTGAAGCTCAACTCAAGGGGGACTTGGATTTGGGTGCGAGGAGATCCAAAGGTAGCCAGAGAATGCTCCGTGACAGCGGTGAACACCATTTCTTGGAAAGGTGATGCTAAGGAGCTGGAGAAGACGATGGAGCAGTGAGAGCAAGAGGAGAGAGAAGCTATAGGAGTGGAGAGTGGTATTGCGGGGGAGAAAGAAATGGAGGGAGAGCAGGAGATCGGAGGAGAAGTGGAAGAGGAGAGAGAAGCCGTAGGAGTTGAGAGTGGCATTGCGGGGGAGCTAGAAATGGAAGGAGAGAAGGAGGTCGGAGGAGAGGTTGAAGAGGAGAGAGAAGCCGTAGGAGTGGAGAGTGGTATTGCGGGGGAGCCAGAAATGGCGGGAGAGCAAGAGGTCGGATGAGAGGTGGAAGAAGAGAGAGAAGCTGTAGGAGTTGAGAGTGGCATTGCGGGGGAGCCAGAAATGGTGGGAGAGCAGGAGGTCAGAGGAGAGGTGGAAGAGGAGAGAGAAGCCATAGGAGTGGAGTGTGGTATTGCGGGGGATCCAGAAATGGCGAGAGAGCAGGAGGTCGGAGGAGAGGTGGAATAGGAGAGAGAACCCATAAGAGTGGAGAGTGGCATTGCGGGTGAGCCAGAAATGGCAGGAGAGCAGGAGGTTGGAGAGGAGGTAGAAGTGGCATGAGGAAGAAAAAGAAAAATAAGGGAAGAGGGGGAGTCGTCCAAGGGGGAGGCTCAGCCAGGGAGGAGAGGAGGTACGTCGCAAGGAAGGGGTGCTGATGAAGAGGTGGAAAGGTTCTTAAGGGAGGTAATTGCATCCGTTGAGGAGCATGAAGCCATAGAGCGTTAGCTAAGGGAGCAGGAGGGAGAGGAGGAGCCTTTGAGACTAGAGGCGGAAATTGAGGTACTGGAGGTGGAAGTCCTCATCAAGGAGGGAAGGAAGGAAAAAATAAAAGTCAGTGGAGAGCTCAGCCCCGAGGATCGGGAGAAAATCAGAAAGTGCGTACAGGTGAGCATCGACATCTTCGCCTGGAGCACAGCCGACATGCCGGGGTCAATGCAGACGTGGCATGCCACTGTCTCAACCTTGACCCCCAGGCTCGTCCCATTCAACAAAAAAAGAGGGTCATTGCTTCCAAGATGGCCAGACCCATCAGAGAAGAGGTGGATAAGTTGCTCCAGGCAGGGTTCATATCTGCAAACAAGTATCCTGGGTGGGTGAGTAATGTTGTAATGGTGAAGAAAGGGGAGGGGAAGTGGAGGATGTGTTTCGATTTTTCCCTTTTAAATAAAGCATGCCCTAAGGATTGTTACCCTCTGCCTCGAATCGACGCGCTGGTTGATTCAGCCGTCAGTTTTTTACTAATGAGTTTTCTAGATTCCTTTTCAGGATACCACCAAATACATATGCACCACCCAGACGTCAAGAATGTCATCTTCATCACCGAGGATGGGTGCTTCAGTTACAATATAATGCCCTTCGGGTTGAAGAACGCAGGGGAAACTTATCAGAGGATGATGGACCGGATCTTCCTGGAGAAAAAGGGGCGGAACCTTGAGGTTTACGTAGACGACCTGATGATCAAGACCGGTACCTCGAGTCTCATGTCCTAGATCTAGAGGAAAACTTTAGAACTATAAGGAAATACAAGATGAGGCACAACCCTCTGAAGTGCTATTCGGGGCCAGCAGGGGGAAGTTCTTGGGACACCTCCTCACCCCTCAGGAGTAGAGCCTAACCCGGAAAAAGTGAAAGAAATCCTAGAGGTTGGATCTCCAAGGAATGCCAAAGAGGTTCAACGTCTCATCGGTAATTTGGCGGGATTGAGTAGGTTCCTCTCCAAAGCAGGAGAAAGGTGCTTGCCTTTCTTTTGAATGTTGAGAGGATGAAAGAGATTTGAATGGACCTCTGAATGCGAGAAGGATTTTTTAGCTCTGAAGCAATAACTCACCCAAACACTGCTACTCGAAGGGCCACGAGAGGGAGAGCGTTTGTTCCTTTATCTAGGAGTAGGGGAGGGAGCAGTAAGTTCAGTCCTCGCGCGAGAAGAGGGTAAGAGGCAGTTCCCGATTTATTAGGTAATCAGGGTCCTGAAAAAGGCGCAACTAAAATACCCTATCCTTGAGAAACTGGCCTTCACCCTCATCGTCTAAGCTAGAAAGCTCAGGCCGTACTTTTAGGCTCACTCTATCCAGGTCGTGACGGATCATCCTTGAAAGGTTTGGTTTATAGATCCTAAACACCTAAAGGGGGTGGGGGGTGGGGTGGGGTGAATAGGTTCAAATCCTTTTTAAAACTTAGGCAATTAAAATGTTATTCACAACATAGTTATTTGATCCACATCTATCACAACACAGAGTAAATCAAGCACAAAAGAATCACAACACAACACACAATAGTTTATAGTGGTTCCCCAATTCGTGGGTACATCCACTCTCCTCCTTCGCCTATCCAGCAAAGTGTTGGATTCGGCCAAACTTCCTTCCACTAACTCAGATCCTCAGATCTTACAACTCAGAACCCAACTGGTTCATACAGCTCAGACTTCTTAAGGTCCTATAACTCAGATTCTTCCCAAGAATCCTACCTCAGGAAACAGCCTTTCCTCAGCCTTTATCACCAGGCCTACAACTCAGATCACCAAGATCCTACCTCAGGCACTCATCCCTACCTCAGCCTTTATATATTTAGGCTTACAAATCAGAGAGATAACTCTCCTACACTATGATCTACAAAAGATCTTACAGAAAAATTGATTATAAAAGTAACAAATACTTCACCCAGGTAGAGAGAGAAATGGATGAAGGATTCTTGTTGGGTACATTGAAAAATATGTACCAGATTTGGAGAAGCCTCATCTTAGTCAATGATATACATCAATTTGTATTTGATAGATGTTTGAGTTACATTGTGCAGGTTCAAGAATTTGAAGAAAATTTTCTAAGTACAAGTGTCGACACTTGTGAAGAAGTTGTGTCGACACCCAAGCTAAGTCGACACTTATGAAGGAGTTGTGTCGACACCCAAGCTAAGTCGACACTTATGAAGAAGTTGTGTCGACACTCAAACTGAGTCGACACCTAAAGAAGCAACAGTGTCGACACCCAGAATTGTGTCGACACCTGAGGCAGAATTTGTGTCGACACCTAATATAGGAGCTGTGTCGACACCAAAGAGCTATATCGACATTGGAAGCAGTTGTGTCAACACACTGGACTTGTGTCGACATATCAACTCTCAAAGTGTTGTCTCGAGATCAGAAGCAATTGTATCGCCACACAGGACTTATGTCGACACACACTCAACGCCATCTGGACACACTCAACGCTGTCGACCCACACTCAACGTCGTCTGTCGACAACAGCTATGTCGAGACTAGAAGGACTTGTGTCGATACACACTCAACGCCTTCTAACATACACTCAACGCCATCTGTCAGCAACAGTTATGTCGAGAATATGAAGACTTGTGTTGACACACTGGACTTGTGTCGACACTTATAATAGAAGAAGTGTCGAGTAGCAGAAGATTGACTGAGTCGACACATTGAATGCTGTGTCGATATCATGAAGACTTGTGTCGACACTTAGCCTATATGTGTCCACACATGTGAAGCAGGTTGTAGAGTGGAATGTGCTGAGTTGGAAAGTCTTTGACGAATCAACTAACTTGACTGATGACTCGACAACTGTCATAACCAACCGGTCTGACACCTCTGTCAGAACTGTCAGAAAGTTATTACAAACCAGATCAGCCGGTAACAATTGGGAAAATCTATATAAGAGTCGGATCTATGACAACAATAAGATGAACACAACATAAGAAGAAGAAGAACACCACTAGAGAATTCTTCAACAAGAACAGGGAAAACCCTTATGAAGGTAGATCCAGAGCTGTCTGCAAGAAAGATTCAGAATTCATTCTGAATTTAAGGGAGAAGCTGACTAAAGATCATCTTCTACATCAAGTGAAGATCCACCTTATTTTGTTCTATCAAGAAGCTTTGAAAAGATAAGTCAGGTTGGATCAGAAGGGTCAGTTCATTCAAGAACTGATCAAGAAGGCTACACTAATAGAGAAATCTAGCTGGTGAATTTTCAGTACCTTTATATCATTCAATTTCTTGTAGGATCTATTATTAGATCTGAGTTGTATGCCTGAAATTATAAAGGCTGAGGTAGGGTTAAGAGCCTGAGGTGTAGGACTTATGAAAAGTCTGAGTTGTAAGCCTAGTGATAAAGGCAAAGGTAGGGCTGAGGCCTTAGATAGGATTCTTGGGAGGAATCTGAGGTAGGACTTGTTTAAGTCTGAGCTGTAGGAACCATTCAGGTTCTGAGTTGTAAGATCTGCGGATCCGAGCCAGTGGAAGGAAGTTAGGCTTAATCCAGTTATCTACTGGATAGGCGAAGGGGGAAAGTGGATGTACCCATACCTTGGGGAACCACTATAAATCTAGTGTATGCTGTGTTGTGAATTGTGGTCTGTGCTTTGAATTATCTATGCAGAATTTAATCTAGCTGTTTGCCAATAATAAATTGTTTAAAAAGTTTAGAACCTATTCACCCAAGGTGTTTAGGCACTTGAAATCAAGTATTTCAAGTGGTATCAGAGGGAGGTTACTCAAAGATTGTCCTAACAGTTTGAGTGAATCTCCAAGGAAAATAACAGATATCAAGAATGGGTTCAAATGAGAATCAAAAGGAGTTTGGATCTATGAAACTGCCAATCTGCAGGAAAGAATCCTTTGGCATATGGAAGGAAAGGGTCACGTTGTTTATGGAAGCATCTCATCCAAGAATCTATATCACAGTACAGGAAGTCCCCTTTATTCCAATGAAGGTATCAGTCCTCGATGCAAATGTTAAAACTCCCAAGAGTTATTCTGAAATGACCAAGGATGAGATCATCTTGACAACACTAGAAAAAAGAGCACATAACATTCTTATAAGTGTTATAGATGATGCCACATTTCAGAATCTGGTGCACTGTAAAACCTCCAAGGAAATGTGGGACACATTGATTGTCTATATGGAGGGCAAAGAAGAAGTCAGAGAGGACAGGAAGTCTATGCTGAATCAGGAGTATGAGAGCTTTAGACAAGCCAAGAATGACAACATAACTGAATGCTACAAGAAATTCTTCAAGATTATAAATGAGCTGATTACTTATGGAAGAGTCTTAAACACTTATGAACTGAATGACAAGTTTTTGATATCTCTGACAAAGGATTGGGACACCAATATTTGCGCTATTAGAGAGGTGGCAAGGATGGTAGATAAACCTCCTCCCACACTATTTGGAAAGCTGCTTTCATATGAAATGCAGCTTACAGCTAGGAAGGAGGAAGAGAAGAGCAGTAGATCTGAACACAAGGAAAAGTCAGTTGACTTCAAGGCTGAAGGCATAAGAGAGGGCAGGATAAAATCTTCTTCTCCTCCCAGAAGGAGTGCTGAGGCAGAAGAAGGTATTCCTGACAACACCTCATCAGACAGCCACATCTCTGATGAGGATTTTGCAGCCTTCACAAGATAGTTCCAAAGATTCATGAAGAAGAAGTGGAGAAACAAACCTTCTACATCCTTTCCTATGGATGAGTACTATAAGAAAAAGAAGACTCCCAAGGAGGACATGTATGCTTCTAAACCTAGTAAACAATCTAATTCTAAGATTGTGCGTTATTGTTGAAACAAGCAAGGACATGTCATAGCTGTCTGTCCTGACAAAAGGAAGGAGTCAAAAGACAAGAAGAAACATCAAGTAAAATGCAAGAAGGAAAAATCCCTTGTTGCCCAGAAGCAGAAGAGCTGGACAGATTCTTCATCATCTGAATCAGGAGAAGAAGAAGATGCTGAAGCATATATTGGGCTATTATTAACTGAAGAGGATTCTAAGGAGTTAGAATTCCTACAAATGCTGGGCTCCATAAATGGAGTGGAAGAATATTGCTGTAGAGGGCGATGAACCTATCAGAAAATGATCAATGTCAGGATCAGGCTGGTCCTAGTAAGGTATACATTTCTCCCTTAGATTCTGATTATTTTACTGGATCAGAATCAGTAGCATCAACTTCAAGAGAAGGGGATTGTTCTGATTCTGAGGGGGATGTACATCAACTCATTAATGAGTATGATGGGTTGTTGCATGCTCTGAAGAAGAGCAAGTTTCTTATCAAAGAGCAGTCCAAGGAGATTGAGTCTCTTAAGCTGGCTGCAGCAGATTCAGCAAAGCTGTTGGATCTAAAATTGAATGAGGTTGCCAAACGGAAAAACATTACTGTTATTTAGATGGGCACAATCTCTTTCAAGGAGAATCATATCAAGAAACTGGAGGCAAAACTTCAGTAATAAAGAGAGCTAGTGGATAAATTCTCCTAGCCAAAATCTGTCTTACCCTTAATAGACAATTTTGTTTCACAAAAAGGGAAGGCTGGTCTAGGTTTTAAGGGAAGAACTAGGGCTACTAATTCACATAGAAAAGGTAAGGCCCCAGTTCAACCTCTACCTGCAAAACCCCCTATCTTCTTTAGGAAGGTGATGAATCCTACAAACATGTATGATCATGACACTACTCATGGTCACTGTGAGTATGGAAATCTCATGGGAAAGGGTGCAAATGCCATAGGCCACTCTATAGGCATGCCCATCATGTACAAGAGAAATTCTTGAAGTTTGCTGCTCAAGCACCAACACTTAACAAGACTGCTGGCAACAAAGTATCAAAGTCTGTACCTAAGAGAAGGTATAATAGATTTGAGTGTTGGTGTTGTGGAAAGGTGGGCCACTTTGCCATGGATTGCTAGTTTAACACAAGTGTTAAAATCAAGAGTAGTTTTCCTGTTAGAATAGCTGCAGGATTACAAACTAACAAGGACCTAGGACCCAATATCAAATTGGGTTCTAAGGGTAAGTGATTCTTTATCTGATGCAGGTGAATCCAAGTGACCATACCGCTATATGGTACTTGGATAGTGGCTGTTCCAGATACATGACTGAACAAGAAGAATGTTGAGGGACTATGTACCCATAGAGAATGGTCCCAAAGTCATCTTTGGTGGATCAGAAAAAGGAGTCATCAAAGGATTTGGTAATATTTCTTTTGACTCAATTTCTATCACTAAAGTGGCTTATGTGAAGGGTCTGAAACATAACCTGATTAGCATAAGTTAGCTTAGTGATCTAGGTTATGACATCTCTTTTCACAAAGGGGAGTGACAAATTAAGAGGTCAAGTGATCAAGAGATCATTTTGACTGGCACTAGGAAAGGAAATGTCTATTGTCTTAACCTAGATTGTGAGTTGAACAACTCACCTATTTGCCTAGTTGCAGATGAGAAAGCTTCACTATGTGTCAAATGGCACAAAAGGCTAGCACATTTGAACTATAAGTCCATAGGACTGCTGTTTAGCATGGGTCTGGTGCGGAATGGTCCTCAAGTCAAGTGAATTAAAGAGGGAGTGTGTTCAGCTTGCCAAAAGGGCAAACAGACCAAGTCCTCTTTTCCCGCACTAGATACCAAAGATTCATTGAGATGTTTATATCTCTTGCATATGGATTTGTTTGGTCCTATGCCAGTTTACAGTCTTGGTAGGAAAGTATATACACTAGTTGTTTTGGATGACTGTTCTAGATACACTTGTGTGTTCTTATTGAGGCAGAAATCTGAAACCTCTAGTGTTTTCTAGACTTTTGTTAGACAAGTTTAGAATGAATTTAACAATTTAGTGGTCAAAATCAGAAGTGAACATGGAACTGAATTTCAGTCTGAATGTATGACAAAATTCTGTGAAGAACATGGGATATATTAGGAGTTCTCCTCACCTAGAATACCTCAGCAAAATGGAATTGCTAAAAGAAAGAATAGAACTCTTATTGAGGCTGGTAGAACTTTACTCAGTGATACTACTCTCCCTGAATATTTCTGGGCTGAGGAAGTAAACACTGCTTGTCATGTTCTCAATAGAACATCCATATATAAGAAACTTAAGTTGACTCCCTATCAGATTTTGAAAGGCAGAAAAAAAAACATTTCTTATTTTAGAATCTTTGGTAGCAAGTTTTATGTCCTAGTTAATGGTAAGCACTACCAAACAAAGTTTGCTGCCAAATCCCTAGAAGGGATATTTGTTGGGTACAGCAATAACAATAGGGCATACAGGGTCTACAACTTGACTACTCAAATTTTAGAAGAGTCAGTTCATGTTGTATTTGATGAGTCTAGATTGATTAATAATGAATTGTCTAGTTCTTCTGTTAGTTCTACAGGTCTAACAGAAAGGCTGGAGAAGTTGACCTTCAATGATGAAGTTCCTGCCAGGCTGAATGAAGAAAAAGATGTAAGCTATCCAGGGGGAGAACAAGTCCTTCTGGATGAAGAAGACAATGTGGGGGCATTAAGTTGAGGAAACTATAGAAAGCCATAATGCTGACAGATTTCCTCCAGCAAGAAGACACTTGAAGGATCATCCAGCTCACCAAATCATTGGTGATGCAAGTCAAGGGGTTCTAACTAAGAGCAAGAGCATGAACAAAGTTCTATGTTTTAGCTTCCTGTCTCAAATAGAACCCAGGAAGATTGAAGAAGCAATGCAAGACTCTAAATGGATTGATTCTATGCAAGAAGAACTCAGTCAGTTCAGAAGATGTAAAGTCTGGGAACTGGTGCCTAAACCTAAGGATCACAACATAATAAGAACTAAGTGAATCTACAGGAACAAGATTGATGAGAATGACACCATAGTCAAGAACAAGGCCAGACTGGTAGCTAAAGGCTATAAGCAAGAGGAAGGTATTGAGTTTGATCAAACCTTTGCTCCAGTGGCAAGGCTGGAGGCTATAAGGCTATTTTTAGCCTATGCTGCCTATCAAGGGTTCAAGGTATACTAGATGGATGTGAGATCAACATTTCTGATTGAGGATTTAAAAGAGGAAGTCTATATTGAACAACCCTCAGGTTTTATAGATTCTCATTTTCCTGATTATGTATATAGGCTTAGGAAAGCTCTATATGGTTTGAAACAAGCTCCAAGGGCTTGGTATGATACCTTGTCTGCTTTTCTTATTGAAAATAAATTCTTTAGAGGAAAAATAGACAAAACTCTATTCTATAGGGAATCTAAAGACAAGATAATACTAGTCCAGATATATATAGATGATATTATCTTTGGTTCTACTGAAAACAACCTTTGTAGAAAGTTTGCCAAACTTATGCAAGGGAAGTTTGAGATGAGCAGTATGAGTGAGCTGAAGTTCTTCTTGGGACTTCAAGTTAGAAAGATTGATAGTGGTTTGTCCATATCTTAGTCTAAGTTCACCAAGGAGTTGATTAAGAAGTATGGTATGGACTCGGCTTCTACCATGAAAACTCCAATGAGAACAAGTATGCCTATAGGCAAAGATGAGGCAGGGAAACCTATTGATGAGTCTTTGTATGGAGAGATAATTGGCTCCCTTCTTTACTTGACTGCTAGTAGACCTGACATCATGTATGCAACATGTGTCTGTGCTAGGTACCAAGCTTGCCCAAAGGAATCTCATTATACATCAGTTAAGAGAATATTGAGATATCTTAAGGGCACACCCAATCTAGCCCTTTGGTACCCTAAGAATAGAGATTTCATTCTAACTGGTTTCTCAGATGCAGACTTTGCTGGATGCAAAGAAGACAGGAAGAGTAATACAGGAACTTGTCAATTCCTTGGTGGGAGGCTGGTGTCATGGAGCAGCAAGAAGCAAACCAGTATGGCTATATCAACAATTGAATCAGAATATATAGCTGCAGGTAGCTGCTGTACACAATTGATGTGGATAAAACATCAACTTGAAGACTATGACATCCAGGTAAGTTGAATTCCACTGTTTTGTGATTCTACCAGTGCTATTTCTATTGCTAAGAATCCTGTATCACACAGTAGGACTAAGCATATAGAAATTAAGTTTCATTTCATCAGAGAACATGTAGAGAAGGAAAATATTAGCCTAGAGTTTTTGAAAACAGATAATCAAATAGCTGATATTTTTACAAAACCTCTGGATGAAACTAAATTCAATTATTTTAAAATTGAATTAGGTATGTTGAACCTAGAATAGGTTAGCACAAGCTTCCTTAAGTAGCATATATAAGTACCAAATTTCTCTGGAAATTTGTCTAAGTACAAAGTTTGTGTCGACACAAGCAAGTTGTGTCGATGCACTCAGTATGTTGTGTCGACATAGAAAAAGGATATGGCGACACAGAAATAATATCTGTATAGGCAGAAGAATTGGTGTCGACACAACTCTGTCGAGACATAAATGGCCTATGTCGACACAAACACAAGTGTGTGGACACTGACACAAGTATGTAGACACATTGATGTGTCGACTTAATATAAGTATTGTCGACTCAGAGATTAGTATGTCAACACATAGTCGTGTCGACTTAAACTAAGTATTGTCGAGACCTAGGGCATTTTTGACGACACGTATGCTGATTTGTCGACTCAGGCGCGTCTTTTGACCTGCCATTAACAATAATATTATAAATAGGTGAAGCCAAAGTCTGGTCGACCACGCTTTATGAATTCTTGGCTTTGCACCTTCTATCGATAAAGACCTTCTCTTATTTTCTCTCTCATCTCTCTCGTCGATGGATCCTCATCAAGAAGACAAAGTCAATGAAGGATATGAGCTGGTTCGTGAAGGGTTTACGACAGCTTCAGGAGAAATTCAGGGTGTAATTGCCCTAATTTCTGAGAATGGTTTGGAGTACTTGGTCTCTGAACCAACCAAGATTTGGAAGAAGGAAGTTTTGGAATTCTATTCAACAACAAGCATGGATACAGAAGGGAAGAAGATCAAAGCAACAGTCCAGGATTCCCAAATGAAACTTACACTGAAGACAATTAGGAAATCTCTTCAGCTTCCTTTGGTTAAGGATACATATGAAGTAACTCCATCCCTGACTACAAAAGCATTATGTAACACCCCGAAACTCAAAAGAGGGACGGGCGATGTTTTAAGCCAAGTCTGGGACTTGGAGCAGGTGTCACGGGTCGTGTCACGAGCGTGAAACGGGCGTGACACGGGCGTGTCACGGGCGTGTTCAGCCACGGGTCGCGTGGTCGACGTTTTGGCGGGCAGGAGTCATCGAGGGCTGAACAAGGCCTGAGACACGGGCGTGTCCCAGGGCATGTCAGCCACTCAATACCACTCAATGATCGTTGAGTAAGGCACACGGGCCATTACACGGGCACGAACACGTGCGTGTCACATGTGACACGGGCGTATATTGTGCCGTGTTGCATGGCCGTGTCCTTCTCGGGTCACGAGTGTTGGCCGATTGCACACGGGGGGTGTGACACGGGTATCGACACGGCCGTGTCGTAGGCGACACGGGCATGTCGGAGGCCGTGTCAAATGCCATGTGCTGGTTATCGCGTCGGTCGAGACGACAAATGGGTGACACGGCCTTGCACACGGCCGTGTTGCAACCCATGTTCGGCCCAGATTTTGTAAAATTGGGCTGAATCGCAGCCGTTCGATTTCTTGATTTGGGATCCGACGGTTCAGGGCTGTTGCTGGCATGTTATATCCGGGAATAGGGTTTAGAAGCCCTTATTTCACTTGGGCTTTATCTCTCTAAGATCTAGAGAGAAGGGAGAGCTAGAAGGAGGAAGAAGACCAAAGATCCGGTCACCGGCGGAGCTTCAGAACTCCAAATCACGATCCGAGTCCGGATCCATGAAGGCGAGGCCGATACGGTGCTTTCCATCCGACTAGATCGTCATGGCGCCGAGGAAAAGCGCAAGGGTAACGATTCTCTTCTCGAGCATGTGAATCTCTTCTTCCTTTGCATGGGAAAACCCCTCTCCCGCGAGTGTGCGGCGAGATCGTGGTATTCCTTGGGGTAGATATGTGAAGTCCCCCTTGTTAGAGTCCGGAATCGTAGTACGAACATTGGCATGCTGTGTGAAGCCTACCCGGACGTGTTTTCCGGATCGGTGATGATTTGATGTGCATTTTTAGCCGGAGAAGACTCCGAGCATTTTGATTGTTTTCGGGTTGCTATGCGGTAGAATGCATCAGGGAATCTTGGGGATTAACCCCGAGGTGTACCCGGAAATTTGGGCGGAAGCGAGGTTTTGCCATTTTGGTTGCCTGGGAGCCAATCGGGAACATTGCGGGGCTATGTACCATGTTTGAATGCATCAGGGATCCTTGGGGATGACCCCGATGTGCACCCGGAAATTTGGACGGAAACACAGTTCTGTCATATCGGTGGCCTGGGAGCCAACCGGGTACATAACGGGGCTATGTACCATGTTTGAACGGTATTTGGGACTGGGGAAGCTTAGTCTGCGTTAAAGGCCAAATGGCAACGACAGGGTGAGAGACGGACTGATGGACCCCTACCCGCTCCACCTGCTCGGTTAAAGCGACCTAAAGTTTTACGTGGGAATTACCGAGGTTTGGAGATCGAGTCTAGGCTACGGCTGAAAGGACTAAATGCTCACGAGGTTGCCATCCTGGGGGTGGTGGCGGAGTCAAGGACCGGACGGGGTTCGGACTGGCCCGCCGAGTAAGTGACCTGAGAGCATGGGGTGTACGGCCGTGTGAGCGTGCACCTATGATGTGATGCTTATTTTGCTATGGTTCTTATTTTGCTAACAAGTGTAGGGAAGAAGTTTTGCCGCCCCGATTTGGGGGCGGAATCGTTATAATTTGGTCAGCATAGCTGACCGTTGCCTTTGTTTACCACCGTGCGGTGGATTGTTGCTTGCAGGTGCTGCGAAGCCGAGAGGTAAATAGCGGGCTAAAGCCCAAGTTGCTGTGCCGGCCCTCGAAGGCCAAGTTTTGAGTGTTTTCCTTTTTGTACTCATGTGTGGCCGGCCTGCGTGCCGAGGTTTGGAAGACACTTTTATTAAGCAACTCTTGTAAGGCCATAAGGCTATTTCCGTTTTGTGTATTATACATTCCTATGGGTTTGAGTAGTGGACATTCATGCTTGGCAGGGTTCTTTATTCTTTGCAACCTTAATAAATTGCTTTCGCTAGGTGTTGTGTAGGACGTTGTGATTAGTTGAATGGTTTCAATACGTAACCAACCGGTCTGTCCGTAGTATATGGCGTCGGGCCCCGGCCGGACCTACCGTTATATACTATGCGACGGATAGGGGTGTTACAAATTGGTATCAGACTACTGGTTTCGGTCAAGCTTAAATGAATTCGTGGGCGAATTCACTTTAAGGGGTGGTGAGCACATGTATGTGCCTCATCGTTATAACATGAAAAGAACCCTTGAATGTCCACTTAGGAGTAAAAATGCACATGTTTGGGGAACCTGAGTGTTCCTATAATTGCTTTTTGCAATTTTGTTCGGTCCCTTATTGGTGTTCTGTACGATGGTAGGTGTCCGAGAGTGGCACGTGACAGTCTGAATGCACACTTTCTGAGAAAAGTACTGCACCCAGCGACGTGCCGGAGACCCCTACGTCTTTGGAAACCATAAGAAGGGTGGTTGAAGCGGTGTTCGCTGTGACCAACGCACAACATGGGAGTAATGTGCAACCATTTATCCCTGAGTTGGCCCCAACATCGGGCGGTATGTTGGAGCAAAGGGCATTTGGGGGTCAATTAGAGCAGCAGATGAACATGACTATGGTGCAGGGAGCACATTCAGTTGACGCATATTTGCTGACGTTCCTTATGTTAAGGCGCTACCCAGGCTTTGAATGGGAAAGCAAGCAATCTAGAGTTGATAGATTTTATAACAGGTCGCGCAACGAGTTGCGTATCCTACTGCTAGGACCAAAGTTATTGGGATTCTGAGCTTTGGAGGAATCAGCCAGAGCTTTGGAAGTGGAGTTGGGGAAAACTCACCAAGTACCAGTGTATAGGGTACCAAACCCTACAGATCCTATAGGGACTGCCTATCGAAAGATGCCGAGAAAAGAGGCTGGGTCATCTATTACCCAAACTACCCTCAATTGTTATTCTTGTGGCAAGAAAGAGCACCTCGCCAGAGAGTGTTGGGAGAGTTCTCAGAAGTCAAGGAAAGTTTTGGCAGGAGCAGTCAAAGATGCTATGGCAAAGGATTCAGTGGTCAAGTTGACAACCTCAAAATCTGGGTACCGTAGGTGGTACAAGAAGGCTAGGAGGTCGGGTCTAGTCCCTTCCTCTAGCACATCCGGAGCGACTGCAGTCCAAACCCCGGATGCATGCTTTGTCTGTGGGAAGCCGGGGCACTATGCCCGGGATTGTTGGAGTGGATGCCCAATGTCCAAAAAGAAGTTGGGGTCAATATCTGAGGAGAAGGGAAAGGCGGTGGCGTCTACCGCACCGCTATTTACTTCGGCCCAACTGGGAATGGACATCCTTGGCCAGCAGGAGGCCATATGGCCGATCGTCGGGAAGACATGTATGGTTTAGTTGATAGCAATTTAGCTTCTTATACCCATTACCTTTTGCGTGTTAACTTAGGACTGGAGGTTCTAGGCTTTGTTTGGATTTTTTTTGGCAATCCGGCGAGAGCATTGTTCGATACGGAAGCTTCGTGCTCCTTTTGTCCAAAGGATTTATATCGTGCATTGAAGTACCTTCTTCGATGGCAAAGGGCAATTGGATGCGTTGTGGCGTAATGGATGTTCAATGCGCGCGAAGAGAGTTTCTGTGTAGTAAGGTTACGATTTAGGGGTCAGGGACTCGACGTGCAAGCGTCATTACTGCCACCATGGGAGGCTTTGAAGCCTAAGCATACATTGGGTAGTATCTCGTGTGTATCCAAATATCCTGATGTGATTCCTTGATGGTCTCCCTGGAGTCCCTCCGTAGCGAGCGATCAATTTCGAGTGAGCTGGCGCCAGGTGCCAAACCTGGGTCACGCTCTCCGTATCGGCTAACGCCTAATGAGTTGGCAGAACTGAAAGTTCAACTGGAAGAGTTTCTGGAGCAAGGTCATGTGCGTCCAAGTTTGTCGTCTTGGAGCACACCGGTCATTTTCGTGTAGAAGAAGGATGGGAGTTTGCGGCTCTGAATCATTTATGGAGAACTGAACAAGTTGATAAAAGAGAGCAAGTACCTGATCCCAAGAATTGGCGATCTGTTTGATCAGTTGGGTGGGTCATCGGTGTACTTAAAGTTGGATCTTAAGTATGGTTACTATCAGCTGAGAATTAGGGAAAGCGATATCCCAAAGACAGCATTCAACGCAAGATATGGGCATTTCGAGTTTATGGTCATGTCGTTAGAGCTGATTAATGCGCCATCGGTGTTTATGGATCTGATGAACAGAACGTTAAGGGAGTACTTAGACCATGTTGTGATTGTCTTTATTGACGACCTATTGGTGTGCTCGCAGTGCAAAGAAGATCGCTTCAAGCATCTGCGTTTGGTTTTGGAGACACTAAGGAGGAACGAGCTATACGCAAAGTTCTCCAAAGGCGAGTTTTGGTTATCTTCAGTGGCGTTCCTTGGTCACGTAGTCAGTGGGGAAGGAGTTGCGGTGGATCCGGCGTATATTATTGCAATATGAGAGTGGCCTGTGTTGTCTTCGGTAGCGGAAGTCCGGAGTTTGCTGGGGCTTGCCGGCTTTTACAGGCACTTCGTGGAGAACTTCTCGCAGATAGCGCTACCTCTCATGACTTTGACAAGGAAAGATCAGAGTTTTGTGTGGGCGCATGAGTGTGCGCAAGCTTTTGAAAAGCTGAAGAGTCGGTTGACTACGGCGCTAGTGCTTAGTTCGCTGAGTGGGACTGAGGGCTTCGAGGTTTATTGCGACGCCTCGGGTAGTGGTTTGGGCTGTGTGCTTGTGCAGCTTGGGAGCGTGATAGCTTATGGATCGCGTCAGCTAAAAGTTCATGAAAGGAATTATCCGGTCCGCGACTTGGAGTTGGCGGCCGTGATATTTGCGCTTAAGCTATGGAGGCACTACTCGTACGACGTTAAGGTCGATATTCATACCGACCATAAGAGCCTGAAATACCTGTTGGATCAATAGGATCTGAACATGTGGCAGCGGAGATGAATGGAGTTCCTGGGGGACTATACATTCAAGATTCATCATGCACCCGGCAAGGGCAATGCAGTTGTGGATGCGTTGAGTCGCAGGGCTCCCGCCCAAGCCAAATGGGTGTCGGTGCATGATGAGAGGCTAGTTCGAGAATTGGAAGGGTTAGAGATCTTTTGTGTTGACAAGCGGACTAGCGCCGAAGCGTTGTTGAACTGGTCAGAAGTGCAGTATGACCTGGCTGATCGTATTTGGAAGACTATGGTTGTGTAGCTGTATGAAGGAAATCGTGGGTGCGGCTCAATGGGTCAAAATCCCAAATCGACAGATGTAGGTGGGCTACAAAGGAAAGACTATTGTTTGTGCGGCCCAAGCATGGGTAATCTATGGGTGGAGTTGTGATACGTTATATCAAGTACTCAACTTGCTTAAGAGGCAAGAAGTTGTGCCGATATCTGAAGAAGTGCTCTAGTGGCCAAAACTCTAGAAGGTCGTGGCACTATATGTGGCAAAGTGCTAGCCTTGCGCCTTAGTGAATGCAGAGTGCCAGGTGCCGGGGGATTTTTGAATCCTTGCCTAGTTCGGAATAGAAGTTCGACTGGACTGTGTGCATGGTTTGCCAAAGTCACAGTGAGGTAACGACGCCGTTTGGGTGATCGTAGTTGTGTTGACACTAGTGTCGCACTTCATTCCGCATAGGAAGGATAATTCGGTGGAGTAACTGGTAAATGTTTATGGATAACATCGTTAGGCGGCACGGTGTGCCCCGCAACGTCGTGAGAAATCAAGGTGGGTGTTCTACGTCCAATGATTGGAGTTAGTTACAGAAAGTGCTGGAGACTAAGTTGTAGTTTAGTCCAGTCTTCCATCCGAGGACGGATGAGCAGACAGAGTGGGTCAACAGGACGTTGGAGGACGTGCTTCGCATGTGTGTTCTGGACTTCGGGAAGCAGTGGGAAGGCCATCTGTTTTGGTAAAGTTTGCGTACAACTTTAGCTACCAAGCGAGCATACAAATGGCGCCCTTCGAGGCCCTTTTTGGTAGAAGTCGTCGCATGCCATTGTCGAGGCTAGAAACGGATGACACGAAGTTGTATTTAAAGTAAGAGGTGGTAAACACTACCCTTTTTGGTGCGAACCATATGAGAACTTTTGCTAATCGCTCAGGAGAGGCAGACTAAGTACTTTAACGCCACGTAACGGAATGATGAGTTATCGGATGGCGTGTTGGAAGTTATAGTCGTTCAAGAGTGTTTTACGAGAGCGACGCTTGGGGAAGCTGAGCCCGGTATACCTTGGACCACTAGAGAATTCTAGAGCGGTTTGGTGAGGCGGCGCAAGAGCCTTCAAACTTGATCGTGAGTGATCAAGCTTTGGTGTACGAAAGGTTGACGACTAGGGTCAAACCTGTTTGTTTTGGAGACCGTGAAGTCGAGCGACTTTGTCTCAAGGAGATCACGATAGTCGTGGTCCGGTGGGACTTTTGTGTTAGCCAGGAGCTCTTAGGAGTGAGAGCAATCTATGCTGGAAGTGTACCCGGAGTTATTCCGCCTGGGTACCGCTGAGAGATTCTGTTTTCTCTCCTTTGGTAATTTCGTGGACGAAATTCTTTTAAGAGGGGGAGAGTTGTAACACCCCGAAACTCAAAAGAGGGACAGGCGACGTTTTAAGCCAAGTCTGGGACTTGGAGCAGGTGTCACGGGTCGTGTTACGGGCTTGACATGGGCGTAACACGGGCGTGACACGGGCGTGTCACGGGCGTGTTCGGCCACGGGTCGCGTGGTCAACGTTTTTGCAGGCAGGAGTCGTTGAGGGCTGAATACGGCTGGGACACGGGCGTGTCCCAGGGCGTGTCAGCCACTCAATGCCACTCAACGATCGTTGAGTAAGGCACACGGGCCATTACACGGGCACGAACACGGGCGTGTCACATGTGACACGGGCGTGTCTTGTGCCGTGTTGCATGGCCGTGTCCTTCTCGAGTCGCGAGTGTTGGCCGATTGCACACGGGGGGTGTGACACGGGTATCGACACGGCCGTATCGCAGGCGACACGGGCGTGTCGGAGGCCGTGTCAAATGCCGTGTGCTGGTTATCGCGTCGTTCGAGACGACGAATGGGTGACACGGCCTTGTACACGGCCGTGTTGCAACCCGTGTTCGGCCCAAATTTTGTAAAATTGGGTTGAATCACAGCCGTTCGATTTCTTGATTTGGGATCCGACGTTTCAGGGCTGTTGCTGGCATGTTATATCCGGGAATAGGGTTTAAAAGCCCTCATTTCACTTGGGCTTTATCTCTCTAAGATCTAGAGAGAAGGGAGCGCTAGAAGGAGGAAGAAGACCAAAGATCCGGTCACCGGCGGAGCTTCGGAGCTCCAAATCACGATCCGAGTCCAGATCCGCGAAGGCGAGTCCGATACGGTGCTTTCCATCCGACTAGATCGTCATGGCACCGAGGAAAAGTGCAAGGGTAACGATTCTCTTCTTGAGCATGTGAAGCTCTTCTTCCTTTGCATGGGAAAACCCCTCTCCGGCGAGTGTGCGGCGAGATCGTGGTATTCCTTGGGGGTAGATATGTCAAGTCCCCCTTGTTCGAATCCGGAATCATAGTATGGACATAGGCATGCTGTGTGAAGCCTACCCGGACGTGTTTTCCAAACCAGTGATGATTTGATGTGCATTTTTAGCTGGAGAAGACTCCGAGCATTTTGATTGTTTTCGGGTTGCTCTGCGGTAGAATGCATCAGGGAATCTTGGGGATTAACCCCCAGGTGCACCCGAAAATTTGGGCGGAAGCGAGGTTCTGCCATTTTGGTGGCCTGGGAGCCAGCCGGGAACATAGCGGGGCTATGTACCATGTTTGAATGCATCAGGGATCCTTGGGGATGAATCTCGAGGTGCACCCGGAAATTTGGACGGAAATGCAGTTCTGTCATATCGGTGGCCTGGGAGCCAGCCGGGTATATAGCGGGGCTATGTACCATGTTTGAACGGTATTTGGGACTGGGGAAGCTTAGTTCGCGTCAAAGGCCAAATGGCAACGGCGGGGTGAGCAACGGACTGGTGGACCCCTACCCGCTCCACCTGCTCGGTTAAAGCGACCTAAAGTTTTACGTGGGACTTACCGAGGTTTGGAGATCGAGTATAGGCTACGGCTGAAAGGACTAAATGCTCACGAGGTTGCCATCCTGGGGGTGGTGGCGGAGTCAAGGACCGGACGGGGTTCAGACTGGCCCGCCGAGTAAGTGCCCTGAGAGCATGGGGTGTACGGCCGTGTGAGCGTGCACATGTGATGTGATGCTTATTTTGCTATGTTGCGTGTTTTGTTAACAAGTGCAGGGAAGAAGCTTTGCCGCCCCGATTTGGGGGCGGAATCGTTATAATTTGGTCAGCATAGCTGACCGGGTCCTTTGTTTACCACCGTGCGGTGGATTGTTGCTTGCAGGTGCTGCGGAGCCGAGAGGTAAATAGCGGGCTAAAGCCCAAGTTGCTGTGCCGGCCCTCAAAGGCCAAGTTTTGAGTGTTTTCCTTTTTGTACTCATGTGTGGCCATCCTGCGTGCCAAGGTTTGGAAGACACTTTTATTAAGCAACTCTTGTAAGGCCATAAGGCTATTTCCGTTTTGTGTATTATACATTTCTATGGGTTTGAGTAGTGGACATTCATGCTTGGCAGGGTTCTTTATTCTTTGCAACCATAATAAATTGCTTCCGCTAGGTGTTGTGTAGGACGTTGTGATTGGTTGAATGGTTTCAATATGTAACCAACCGGTCTGTCCGTAGTATATGGCGTCGGTCCCCAGCCGGACCTACTATTATATACTATGTGACGGATAGGGGTGTTACACATTAAGTTGGTGCGGGCTGAGCCCTAATATCAAGGTTGGATCATCCATAACTAAGAAAGGGATGAATTCCTAAGGGAAGTTCTTGTCTGAAATAGTTAGGAAGGTAATACTATGTAAGACAGGTGGACATGACCGAATTTCAGTCCATATGTTCAATCTGATGACACAGATCATATTCAAAGTGAAAACTGACTGGGCAGCAGTAGTGTTCGACAAGATCCAAGAAGGAGTGAAGAAACCAAACCTGGGAAGGATCCTAAGTTTATTTTTATCTTCAGTAATACCAGATGTTTTGAAACAAGTGGCTGGATCTAAAATCAATCACATGAGGAGAATGGATGTGAGAATTCTGTCAATGTGGGATAGGGTTCTGACAAAGGAAGTCACTACTCCTCAGAAACAAACTAAGAAAGATAAAAAATAGAAGAAAGTTATTCAACAAGCGGATCCTCTAGTGATTCTGAAGAGGAAGTAGTCTTCAGCTCAGATGAAGACCATCAGCCAAAAGAAGCCCAATATCAAGTGGTGGGCAGTGAGCCCCAAGAATAACAGATAGACTCCACTCCAGGGGGAGAAAATACTGAGTAAATTGAGTTTCCTGTCCAAGGGGGAGGCATTGCTGAAGCTGCCCTTGAGAGTGAATTTGCTGCAGATACTATCATGAACATAGTATCTGAAATCAATAATGCAGCTCAAGACAATATTGGGAAAGAAGCTCAAAATGAGCAAGTATCTCCTTTAAAAAGAGGGCCCTGGACAAAAATCAGGATGTCTAGGGAAAACCTTTTGCTGTTCAAACTAAACTTGTTCCTCCTATATAGGTGCAACAAGAGTTCACTATGGAAGAGCTCTTTTTTGATTTACCTGATGCAAGAACTGAGGGGGAGCAATCCCAGCTGGAAAAGGATTTGCTAAGGACTGGGGGGGGGGAGGAACAAATCAAAGAAAAAAAATTTACCAAGGATTGAGGGGGAGCTGTATTAGCATGCCCCAACTGATAAGGAAACAGTTGATATACAAAGTACATCTGAAACTTCTAATGATGAAAAAGCCTCAATGGCTAAGAAAAGAAAAATAGTTGCCTTAAGGAAAAAGAGTTCTGGCTACAAAAAGGCCTTGCAAACAAGCACAACACCACCTGCTCCAAGCATGGACTTCAGTTCTCTACTGGTCCAAATGCAAATTAAGTTGGATGAGCAAAGACAATCTCTGGAGAAATATGTGGATGTAACTCACAAGGAGTTGCAATTCCAATTGGATCAGGATATCAAGTCTATTAGATTTGAAGTTAATCAAAATAAAAAGGAAATGACAGATTGCTTCCATAAGGGAGGTAATGCTGTGGTATTCCTAGCCAAACAACAGCAGGATCTGAAAGTACAAGTGGAAGATATTGCAGTAAAGCAGGGTTATGTACTAGAGAATCAACTAAGAATGAATGAGAATCTTAAACATTCACACCATGCTATCTTGACAAAAATTGATGCTCTAACAACTACTGTCAAAGCTGAAGTCTCAAAGCAGATCAAGAAAGATATAGCTTCTGTTTAGGCCACATTTCAAGCCTCACAGAAGAATATGTTTGATTTCTTGACATAATTCAGAGATTATTATAAAGAAGGAACTGACTATGTTATTAATCAAGTCAGATTTAGAAAAGATGATCTGAGGGATCATATTGATAGAGAAGTATAAAGGGGGAGAGAGTAGTAGTCAAAGACTGCTCTGATCATGCTAAATGGATATCAAATAACATTAGAGCAACTCTTGGATATCCTCCCCTATATGATGATGACAATGTAGCTGCGTCTGGAATACAACCTGCTCATACTGAAGGAGATCAGCCTGAAGTTTATCAGTGATTTACCCCCCAGTAGATTTTGAAATGATTCAAGAGGAAGTTTAGAAAATGTATAGTCCTCCACTAGAGGCACACAATATTATTCTGGAGAAAGTAGAAATGTCAGAAGCTGCCATAGAAGCTCAGAAGGAAGCTCAGCTATCCAAGAAGAGGTTCAGAGACTAGGCTGAGTTGAAGCCAGACTTTGAGAAATGGAGTCCTACTTCCAGAAACATTATACTAACTGCCTGGAAAGCTGTGAAGGATAAAACCCATGATAGGGGTAAATGGTATTTAGAGCAGGAATTGAATAAGTATCAGGCTGGGCAGGAAACCATTCTTCAACACAGAAGAAGTGCTAAGGCTGGGAAGCTACCTGCTAATGCTCAGGAGCCAAACAAGTACTTACCAAATCCATTTCACTATTTTGAAAGGCAAAGAATAAAGGCTGAAGAACAAAAGAAAAAAGCTTTGAAATGAAAGAAGCCTACTGATGATACTGAACCTCCTTTTCAGGCTAAGATAGAGTCTGGAAAAGGCATTGTCATTAAGGAGCCTAGTCAGTAATATGATAGCTAGGCTTATGTAAAAGAACAATGTAATATTTTGTTTTTTGTTCTAAAAGGAAAATCTTGTAAACATATCATTTTTCCTAATTAAATGAAATCAGTTATTAGTATTAATTTTTGTTGTTTACAATGATTATATGTTAACCTGCTGTGAAATTGATGTACATCTATTTCTATTATGTTTTATTATGAGAGATGTATATCTTTGACTAAAAATTATGACTTCTCCAAATAGGGGGAGATTGTTGGGTACATTGAAAAATATGTACCAGATTTGGAGAAGCCTCATCTTAGTCAATGATATGCATCAATTTATATTTGATAGATGTTTGAGTTACATTGTGCAGGTTCAAGAATTTGAAGAAAATTTTCAAAGTACAAGTGTCAAAACTTGTGAATAAGTTGTGTCGACACCCAAGCTAAGTCGACACTTATGAAGGAGTTGTGTCGACACCAAAGCTAAGTCGACACTTATGAAGAAGGTGTGTTGACACTCAAACTGAGTCGACACCTAAAGAAGCCGTCGTGTCGACACCCAGAATTATGTCGACACCAAGGAGCTATATCGGCATTGGAAGTAGTTGTGTCGACACACTGGACTTGTGTCGACACATTAACTCTCAAAGTGCTGTGTCGAGATCAGAAGCAATTGTGTCAACACACAGGACTTATGTCGACACACACTCAACGCCATCTGGACACACTCAACGCTGTCGACACACACTCAACGTCGTCTGTCAACAATAGCTATGTCGAGACCATAAGGACTTGTGTCGACACACAGGACTTGTGTCGACACACACTCAACGCCTTCTGACATACACTCAACGCCATCTGTCTTCAGAAGTTATGTCGAGAACATGAAGACTTGTGTCGACACACTGGACTTGTGTCGACACTTACAACAGAAGAAGTGTCGAGTAGCAAAAGATTGACTAAGTCAACATATTGAATGCTGTGTCAACATCCTGAAGACTTGTGTGGAAACTTAGCCTATATGTGTCGACACATGTGAAGCAGTTTGTAGAGTGGAATGTGCTGAGTTGGAAAGTCTTTGACGAATCAACTGACTTGACTGATGACTCGAAAGCTATCATAACCAATCGTTCTGACACCTCTTTCAGAACTGTCAAAAGGTTGTTACAAACCGGATCAGCCGGTAATAATTAGGAAACTCTATATAAGAGTCGGATCTATGACAACAACAAGATGAACACAATATAAGAAGAAGAAGAACAACACTAGAGAATTCTTCAACCTGACTGAAGATCATCTTCTACATCAAGTGAAGATCCACCTTATTTTGTTCTATCAAGAAGCTTTGAAAAGCTAAGTCAGGTTGGATCAGAAGGGTCAGTTGATTCAAGAACTGATCAAGAAGGCTAAACCAATAGAGAAATCTAGCTGGTGAATTTTCAGTACCTTTATATCATTCAATTTCTTATAGGATCTATTGTTAGATCTGAGTTATAAGCCTGGAATTATAAAGGCTGAGGTAGGGCTGAGAGCCTGAGGTGTAGGACTTGTGAAAAGTCTGAGTTGTAAGCATAGTGATAAAGGCTGAGGTAGGGCTGAGGCCTGAGGTAGGATTCTTGGGAGGAATCTGAGGTAGGACTTGTTTAAGTCTGATCTATAGGAACCATTCAGGTTCTGAGTTATAAGATCTGCGGATCCGAGCCAGTGGAAGGAAGTTAGGCTGAATCCAGTTATCTACTGGATAGGCGAAGGGGGAAAGTGGATGTACCCATACCTTGAGGAACCACTATAAATCTGGTGTATGCTGTGCTGTGAATTGTGGTCTGTGCTTTGAATTATCTGTGTAGAATTTAATATAGCTGTTTGCCAATAATAAATTGTTTAAAAAGTTTAGAACCTATTCACCCCCCCTCTAGGTGTTTAAGCTGTTGAAATCAAGTCTTTCAATTCTTGATCAGTTCTTGATTTAACTGATTTCTTAAGATCAAACCTGTCTTAGCTTTCTTCAAATCTTCTTGAATCTGAACATAGTCAGATTGATCTTCTTTTGAATTTGGAGATGATCCTCAATCCAGCTTTCTTCAATTCAAAAATAGATTTGAATCCTTCTTGCAGACTTGTTCAGAATCTGCCCTCACTTAATAACTTGTAGATTTAACCTGTTAGAAGAATGTCAAGTCCTTCCTTCCTTCTTTATTTCTTTCTTATATGTCGCTTTGATAGCACAGGTCTTTATATAGATCCGTCTGGAGTTACCGATTGATCCAGTTCATAACGGCCTTCTGACAGTTCTGACAGATGCAACAACTTTATTAGTTATGACAATTGTCAAGTCTTTAGTCTTGAAACTTGATTCCTCAATGTACTCTATCTCAGAAGAAAAGCATCGAGATAATTCTCCAACTGTATCAACACAAATAGACTATGTGTCGACACAAGTCTTGATGGTGTCGACATAGCTCCCACAATATCGACACAACCATTCTTCATCTTCTCGACACAGCTCTTGTTGAATGTGTCGACATAAGTCCTGTGTGTCGACAAAATTACTTCTTGTCTTGAAATAGTTGGTGTCGATAGAATTCTTGAGTGTGTGTCGACACAAGTCCTGTGTGTCAACACAATTGCTGTAGACTGAACTTCTGTGTGTCGAACAAGTCCTGCGTGTCGAAAAAACTACTGCTAACAGAATTTCTGTGTGTCGACACAAGTCCTGTTTGTCGACACAAACTGGCATCTAGTGTCGACACATTTCCTTCACCAGTGTCGATACTTGTACTTAGGATATTTTCCTGCATTTTTTTAACCTGCACATTCAAACTTAATATTCTATCAAATACACACTGATGTATATCATTGAGTTAGGTGAGGCTTCTCCAAATCTGGTACACAGTTTCCAATTTACCTAACAATCTCCCCTTATTTGGAGAAGTCATAACCTTTAGTCAATGATATAGACCACTCATAATAAAAAAAGATTATGATATATAAAATTATTACACAGACAAGGTAACTCATATGTAGAAACAACATGAAATATCATCACACATTATAATAAAATTCATTGAATCAATAGTCAGTTTTTGAGTTATAAGGATTTTAGAACAAAAGATTGCATAGTTCTAAACCTAGTCAATCAATCCCTAGGATTGATCAGGCTCCTTGATTACAATTCCTTTGCCAGGTTGAATATTAGCTTGTACATTAGCCTCTATGTCATCAGCCGGCTTCTTTCCTTTCAGATCCTTCTTCTTGATCTCTTCAGCCTTTATCTTTTATGATGGAGCCGAATACCCCCGGCGTGTTGATTTGGAGCGTCCTCCCCTGGATGACTTTGGTGATCCAGTGCTTGTTGATGAATACCCGCTTCCGGATGATTACGGCGACCCGGTAGATATTGTTGCGGGCACTCTCTTGATTGATGGCGTTGCTCGCCGTCACTTGTTGTTCGATGACCATGATGATCGTTGCCGCAAGCTTGAAGGTTGGAACTTGGCCGCAACATCCACCGCCATCGCCGCGTTAAAATCTTCGCCGCTTCTACGATCAAATTTATAATTATGTTGTTTAATTTAGTCAATTTATTTCAGCTTTGTTATTTTGTTTATGTGGCCTATGTTTAGCCACTTTGGTGTGCACTTAGCCTATTTTCTTGTAAAGCCTATAAAAGGCTAACCCTTGCTTTATTTTGGTAGAATGAATGAAAAAGAAAACCCTAATTTCAGATTTTGAAATCCCTCTCTTCCTCCCTCTTGTGGCCGCCCACTTCTACTCTTCTTCCTCCTTAGGCCGCCGGCCTCCTTCTCCGTCTCTTCCCCCTCCAACCTCTCGGCCAAGCAAGGCCGACCACCTCCCTCCACCTCCTTCTAACCGTGGACCACCTCCATCCCTCTCCCTCTAGTGGCCGCCCTCCTCCCTCTCTCCCCTCCAACATTTTGGCCAAGGTTAGGCCGCCCACCTCCCTCCTCCTCCTTCAATCCACCGGCCTCCCATCCCCCTCTCCCACTCAAATTTCTTACTCCTTCTTGATCGGCGCACCTTCCGTTATTTGGGCGGTACCATCTCCGGCGTGGTCCGAAGAAGGCGATTGGTTTTCCTCCAACCGGTGTGGCTTCGGTGGAACCGGAACCGGAACGATCCCTACAACCTCGTCGACATCCGAGCGGGGGTAACGAATATTTCTTCACAAATCTAGTGATTTCCCTCTTGACATATATTGTGGCTACGGCATGTTGTGTGATCTGTGACGCATGATTTTCGTGACTTATATTTCTTTGATTTGCTTGCGTATTTCCGATCTTCATTTACGTTCGTGAGGCTTGGCGGCCCTCGTTTATTTTGTTGGGAGAGAACCACCCTTTTCCGAATCGTTTATTTTCGGTGGGTTCTCTTTGGTACAACTACGCTCGATCGGGATCAATTTTATCCCATTTAGCCGGAAGGAAATTGGCCTATAGCCAACTTTTCGTTCTACTTGCGGAACGGCGATCCGTATGTTAGTGCGAACGTTAAATAAAATAATTGGAATAGCTGCGTTTATGCTAGCATGTGAAATAGAGAGCGTGAGCGTCATTAAAAGCGTCGTTAAGGCTTCCGTTACGCATCCCAAGGCGATACCCTACATCATTTTACCTTTCAAAATAATGATATGGCTTTGGGAAATATTTTCTAGGCTCCACAGAGTTAGCAGATATTTTCCCAGCTTTGAGGTCTTTTCTGAACTGGTATATGACATCTTGCCGCTTATGATATTTACTCCACTCTTGTTCAGAATACCATTTGCCTCTATCATGCATATTTTCTTTCACAGCTTTCCAAGCAGTAAGAATAATATTTCTGGAGGTTGGACTCCATTGTTCAAAATCAGGCTTTAATTCAGCTTGCTCTCTGAATCTTTTCTTAGATAGTTGAGCTTCTTTCTAAGCATCCCTAGATTTTTGTGCTTCTTGCTCTCTTTGTAATGCTGCTTCAGACATTTCAACTTTTTCAAAAGTAACATTATGTGCCTCCTGTGGAGGGCTATACATGTGCTGTATTGCCTGCTGTATTTCTTCAAAATCAGAAGGGGGGGGGGGGGGGGTACATCATTTGGGCTACTTCCTGTTGAACCCCTTCATTGTAATCAAGGTGAATTCCAAATTCAGCAATGTTATCATCATCACAAAGGGGTGGATATCCAAGAGTTGCTTTGATGGTATTAGATACCCATTTAGCATGATCTGAGCTTGCTTTGACTAACACACTCTCCCCCTTTATGACTTCTCCGGCCACATGATCTCTCAGATCATCCTTCTTAAACCTTACCTGACCATCCAGATATTCTATATCCTCTTTATAGTAGGCCCTGGACTTCTTCAGGTGATCAGAAATAGCCTTTTGAGATGCTTGAATTGCTATTTGGATAGCAGCTAGATCTTCTGTGATCTGCTTGGACACTTCAGCCTTGACATCAGTTGCAATATTCCCAATCTTTGTTAAAATAACAGCATGTGAATCTTAGAGATTGTCATTCATTCTAAGTTGATTTTCTAGGACATACCCTTGCTTGAGTGCAATGTCATCAACTTCAGTCTTTATCCCTTGTTATTGCTTGGCCAAGTATACCACAATATTACCTCCCATATGGAAGCAATCTGTCATCTCCTTTTTATGCAAGTTAACTTCAAATCTGATAGATTTGATTTCTTAGGCCAGCTGAAATTACAAATCTGTACTGCTTTCATCCACATATTTCTCAAGAGAAAGTCTTTGCTCATCCATCTTCACTTGAAGCTTCACCAAAAGTGAACTGAAATCTACTACTGGAGCAGGAGTTTGTGGGAAAGTCTGCAAGGCTTTCTTATAGCATGTGCTCCTCTTCCTGAGTGCCACCAATTTCCTTTTCTTTGCCATGGTGGTTTCTTCATCTTCAGAAGAATTAGATGAACTATCTATATCCACAGTGTCCTTTGGACTAGAGGCAAGGAGTGGCATCTCCCCCTCAGTCCTTGTCATCTCCCGCTCAGTTCTAGCTCCTTGTAAATCAGGAAATAACTCTTCCAGAGTTACCTCTTGTTGCATCTGAACTGGAGGAATAATTTTCTCCATCTCAACAGATGGATCCCCTTGGATATTCAAGTCCATTTCCTGGGATTTCTCTAAATTAAAAGAGTTGAGTTGCTCAGGTTGATCAGAATCAGACATATGCACATCCAGTGCTTCTTTCTCAGGGGTGGTTATAGTATTGTTGATTTCAGAAACTATGTCCATAACTGTATTAGTTGCATTTTCACTATCCAGTACAACTTTAGCTATACCTCCCCTAGGTCTGGCAGTTGTGGATTTTCAGGTTCATGGAAAACTGAAGTTTCATTGTTGTCTCCCCTGGAGTTGATACAACCTGATTATTTTGAATTTGGATGCCCTCCTCTTGGGCCTAGATCTCTTTATCAGGTGTTGGTGTAGGTGATTTTCTTGGTTGTTCTTCATCTGTGCTTAAGTCTACTTGTTCTTCTGAATCACTAGAAGATTTAGCTTCCTTTGCTGGAGTTTTCTTTTTCTGAGCCTTTGTCATGGGTTTTTGAGATGTAGAAACATCCTTGGTCAAAACCCTATCCCATCTGGAGAGTATTCTTAAGTACATTCTCCTCGTATAATTAATCTTAGATCCTGTTGTCTGATTCATTACTTCTGGAATATTGATAGGCAGATACAGGCTTAGTATCCTACCCAGATTGGGCTTCTTGAGACTTTCTTTGATCTTGTAAAATACAATAGTAGACCAGTTTGTTTTCACCTTGAATTTCCCTGATCATAAGATTGAACATATAGGCTGAAATCCTATCATGTCCTCCAGAATAACCTTGCCTATGATCTCAGTCAGGAATTTTCCCTGGGAATTCATTCCCTTCCTATTCATTGAAGATCCAATCCTGGTAGTGGGATCCAGTCCACACAATTGGAAAACATCTTTAGTCATGTAAGATGCTATGCCATCTTCTTCCTTAAACCTAGGAAGCTGAAGTGTCTTACTTAAACTCTTCTGCGTGAGTTTTACCTTAGTACCATGGACGTTTGACTTAATCTTCATTCCCTTAGAATCCATGGATGCTGATGAGTAAAATTCAAGAACCTCCTTTTTCCATATCCTGGTAGGTTCTAAACTAAGTATTCCAATCCGTTGTCGGTGATTAGGGTAATCACGGCTTGGATTTCTTGGGAGACAGACTCAAACGCTTTGCAAACCAATTCATATCCCTCATTTACTTTGTCTTCCAGTTGTGGTGCCATGAATGACAGAGAGAGAAGAGAGTAGACAAAAGAAGTTCTTGTCGACATAGGGTCTAGAGTCGAGAGTTCTGGAAAGCACAGTCGACTAGATTTTGTTTTCTCCTATTTATAGTATTCTTGTAAAGGTAGGTCAAAAGTCATGCCTAAATAAAAATCTTATTAGTCGACAAAATTTTATATGTGTCGACATAAACTACGCAGGACTCGACAGGGAATTGTAGGTGTCGATATGTCTATGTGTCGACAAAGATTTTTGTGTGTCGACATAAAAATCTTCCAATACAAGGTCTTGACAGCGTTGTGTCGACACAAACCTTTTCTGTTGATACAGATTTTATTTCTGTGTCGACACAGTTTATTCTTTTGTCGACACAACACGCTGATAGTGTCGACACAATGTCTATGTGTCGACACAACCTTTCTAACTTAGCCAAAATTTTGAGAAATTTTGAGCTGACCTAACATTTTACTCTAGGTTTAACATTCCTAATTCAATTTTAAAATAATTGAATTTACTTTCATCTAGAGGTTTTGCAAATATGTCAGCAATTTGATTGTTAGATTTGACAAATTCTAGACTTATATCTTCCTTTTCAACATGTTCTCTAATAAAATGATACCTGATTTCTATATGCTTTGTTCTGCTATGTGAAACAGGATTTCTAGCAATGGAAATAGCACTTATTGAGTCACAATATAAAGGTGTTTTACTTAGCTTGATATCATAATCTTCTAACTGATGCTGCATCCATAATAATTGTGCACAACAACTCCTTGCAAAAATGTACTCTAACTCAGCTGTTGAAATGACAACACTTGTTTGTTTTTTGCTGCTCCATGACACCAATCTCCCACCTAGGAACTTACAAGTACCTGTGGTACTTTTTCTATCTTCTTTGCATCCTGCAAAATCTCCATCTGAAAATCCAGTTAATAGGAAATCTCTATTCCTAGGGTACAAAAGACCTAGATCTGGTGTGCCCTTAAGATATCTCTGAATTCTTTTTACAGAAGAATAATGTGAATCTTTAGGGCATGCTTTATATCTAGCAAAGACACATGTTGCATACAAGATGTTAGGCCTGTTAGGAGTCAAGTAGAGGAGGGAGCCAATTATTCCTCTATACAAAGTCTCATCAATAGGTTTTCCTACTTCATCTTTGCATATAGGCATACTTGACCCCATTGGAGTTTTTATGGTGGATGTTGTATCCACACTATAGTTCTTTATCAACTCCTTGGTGAACTTAGACTGTGATATGGACAAGCCATCATCAGTCTGTTTTATTTGAAGTCTTAGAAAGAACTTTAGCTCACCCATACTGCTCATTTAAAATTTCCCTTGCATAAGTTTAGCAAACTTCCTACAAAGGTTGTTTTCAGTAGATCCAAAAATAATGTCATCAACATAAATCTGAACTAGTATGATCTGTCCATTGGATTTCCTAAGAAATAGAGTTTTGTCTATTTTCCCCTTGTGAATTTATTCTCAATGAGGAAGATAGACAATGTCGCATACCAAGCCCTAGGAGCCTGTTTCAACCCATAAAGGGCTTTCTTAAGTCTATAAACATAGTTTGGAAAATGAGAATCAACAAAACCTGATGGCTGTTCTACATATACTTCTTCCTTCAAGTCTCTATTCAGAAAAGCCTACTTGACATCCATCTGGTAGACATTGAATCTTTGATAGGCTGCATAGTCAAGGAATAGTCTTATGGCCTCCAACCTTGCTATAGGAGCAAAAGTTTGGTTAAAGTCTATTCCTTCTTCCTGCCTGTAACCTTTAGCTACCAGCCTTGCCTTATTTTTGATTATGATTCCATTCTCATCAAACTTATTCCTATAAATTAATTTTGTCCCAATGACATTGTGTCCTTCTGGTCTAGGAGCAAGTTTCCATACATTACATCTCTTGAACTGGTTCAGTTCTTCTTGCATGGCACCTATCCAATGAGAATCCTTAATAACTTCCTCAAATTTCTTAGGTTCCACCTGGGACAAAAAGCTTGAACATAGTACAGTGTTCATGCTCTTGCTCCTTGTCAGAACACCATGTCTTACAACACCATTGATTTGGTGTGCTGGATGATCCTTCAGATGTCTTCTTGCTGGAGGAAATCTGTCCACCTCTTAGTCTTCTTCATTTTCCTCACCAAGATGTACTTCATTGTCTTTATCTTCATCTAGTGAGTCTTGTACTCCCCTTGGACAACATCCATCATTTTCCTCATCCTATCTTATAGTTTGGTCTTCACTAATTATTAGCTTGTCCATCTTTTCCTTCAAACCTGTAGGGATAAAAGAAGTGCTAGACAGCTCACAGTTGATTAGCTTAGATTCATGAAAAACTACATGGACAGATTCTTCTACAACTTGTGTAGTCAAGTTATAGATCCTGTATGACCTACTATTATTGCTGTACCCAACAAATATCCCTTCTTGGGATTTGGCAGCAAATTTAGTTGGATAGTGCTTGCCATTACTAAGAACATAACACTTGCTACCAAAGATTCTAAAGTAGGATATGTTAGGTTTTCTTCCTTTAATAATCTCATAGGGTGTCTTCTTGTGTCTTTTGTTAATGGAAGCTCTATTGAGAACATGATATGCAGTATTTACTGCCTCAGCCCAGAAATATTCTGGGAGTGAAGTGTCACTTATTAGTGTTCTACTAGCCTCAATAAGGTCCTATTCTTTCTTTCAGCAATCCAATTTTGCTGGGGAGTTCTAGGTGAGGAGAACTCTTGATGAATCCTAAGTTCTTCACAGAACCTTGTCATGCATTCAGACTGAAATTCAGTCCCATGGTCACTTCTTATTTTGACCACTGAATTGTTAAGTTCATTCTGAATTTTCCTAACAAAATTCTGGAATACAGTATTGTTGAATCCAAAAATGACCCCAACGAATGTTCACGAACCAAAGTGTAGCCGACGCCTACTTCTCTCTTATCTCGACCCTTGACTGGCTGCTAAGGTCGAAAAAGACTGACCCAAAGCCTCAGCTGGGAGGTCCCACCACACACCCGGAAGATCTCTGAGAGCTTCCCCTCCAAAGCCAAATGCTGGGCTGGGAGCTCCTCAGAAGGCACTAGAGTTGGAGAATAATGAAAGTCTTGCCTTCCAAAGAGCCCTATGGGTCTTTTTATAGTCTTCCTTTGACCTGTAAATACTGAAATACCCCTGAGGGGTCTGCCAATAGCCAAATCCCGCTGTCCTCCCAAGGGCATTTGGGTAATTTTACCTCGGGATAATAATAGAATAATCTCCTCTGGACTCCGGGTCCCACCTCGTGGGCCCACTTGGCGAGACCCCCGGCCTAGAAGGCTCTCGCTGGGTCCCCCCTCGGCCCGCCTTGGCGAGAGCTTCTGCCAGGAAGATTCTCGCGCTAGGTAGTCATGATGCCAATGCGAAAGAAGGTTCACCCAAAGCCTTCTCGCCTACCCTGGGCGGAAGCTTTCCTAAAGCGGGAGCTTCCGTAGTCAGGCCCTCTGCTTCGGTCGGTCGACGATCTCTCCTGCCGAGAGCTCGACTATCTGCCCTGGTCGGTCGACGATCTCTCATGCCGAGAGCTCGACTATCTGCCCTGGTCGGTCGACGATCTCTCCTGCCGAGAGCTCGACTATCTGCCCTGGTCGGTCGACGATCTCTCCTGCCGAGAGCTCGACCATCTGCCCTGGTCGGTCGATGATCTCTCCTGCCGAGAGCTCGACTATCTGCCCTGGTCGGTCGACGATCTCTCCTGCCGAGAGCTCGACTATCTGCCCTGGTCGGTCGACGATCTCTCCTGCCGAGAGCTCGACCATCTGCCCTGGTTTCCTCCGCTTTCGCCTGCCCTTGGCGAGAGCTCCTACAGGACAAGAACTCCCCAAGTATGCCCTAGGGTTAACCCGAGGCCAGCCTGAGACTAGCCCAATCCTGACCAGCGAATATGGGGTTGTACACAATCCCCGCTCTTTTCGAGCTAGCCCTGCGCTCGACAAGACAAGTCCAACCCCCAAAATATTCGCTGGACACGTGCCAGCTAACCAGGGGAATCTTTTGGTGGGCCCTACTGCGGCTATAAATATGCACCGATAGGCGACCATGTGCCTCGCCCTTGAAATACTGTTTTACAATTGAGCTCTCGCCTCAGGGATTTTTGCGCGAGCTTACCATGCATCCGTAACGCGCCGCCAAACCACTTCCGCAAGACCTCCAAGACCGGTTAGCCGCTGCCCAAGCGCGGGCCCTGGCTAACTGCGCGGCGGTGGCTCCATGGTTAGCGAGAGAAAGACTTCAACCGCCGGGCCTTCCGACCCAAAGAAGAAGGAAAAGAGAAGGGCGAAGGTGGTCCGGCGGGATCTTTCTCGCGAGAACCGGGATCCTCCTTCCCCCACTCCCAATCCTGCGGGGGATCCTTCCCCGCAGAAGGTAAGCCTTTCAACCGTGCCTACCGAGCTGACTGTGCACTAGATCCGATGATTAAAGTAAGCTTTCGCAGGAACCCGCTCCTAACGATGATGCCGAGATCCCGCCAAGTTCTTCGAACCTGCCGCTCATTCACCAAGGACCAAAAGCGGGGTCTCGGAGAGGATTCCCGGCCGAAACCGGAACGATAGTACATTTTCCCTTGTCAATATTTCAACCCGACCCTTTCTTTTTGAACCGTCTTCTCGCAGTGCCAGCTCCCGCCGACCGGTCTAACCACACCGGGAAGATGAAGCGGAGAACCGTTGTTGAAGAGCCTCCTGCGGTGGCCGATCCTATCCTGCAGGCGGGAGGGGCGGCTTCTGAACCTTCCGCTACTCTCAAGGATGTTGATCGCCCCTGAGAGAAGACAACTCCCCTCATGCTCCGGCCAGGCGGGATCATCGTGCGCGAGCCCTTCCGCCGGGGCTGGGCAAGCCTCTTCACTTCTTTATGGAACCAACGGAGGGGTCGGGCCTTCTCGTCCGACTTTGGTTGACGGTTCTCGGCCCAACCGCAGGTATGCGAAAACTTTTTTCTGAACTGTTGATTGTCATGCCCCGACCAAAATTCTCGTGTGTTTCTTTCGCAGGTGATCCTGGCTTACGGTCGGGAGTCAACGAGGAAGGAGAAGAAGAGGAAGAAGTAGAGGAGGAAGAAGAGGATGAAGAGTCCCTCTCCCTTCGTCTGGCGAGATAGAGGAAACCTTGAACAGCGCTGGGAGCGCGAAGGGGAGACGGAGGAAGATCTCGGTCATTCTGGCCAAGCTTATCCGGCGAGACCGTGCCCATACTGCCGCGGCGAAAGCATTCCGCGAATCCGTGGAGCAAAGGTTGGAGGCTCTGGAGCGGGATTTCTTCTTGGGCGAGACTGATTGCCCGGGCGGGCCTTCCGCCGAGTCTTCGCCAGGGAGGTGCATCTCGCAGATCCGGGATCACGCTAGGCGGATCAACCTTGGGTGTACCACGCTATCGTCTTACTTCAACCCTTGGCGCCCCAAGAACTAGGCGGCGAGAACGAGGACGATGGAGCTGGAAGCCCTACTAGCCTTCCCGCTTTGAATCTCAATGTATCTCTTTTATCAATGCACCTGTAATAAACATTACTGTTGATTAAGTTTATCCAGCTTGCGCTAACGAGGATCTCGCTGTCACCCATGTCTCTCTTTTCTTTTTTCTTTTTATTGCTCTGCGAGGCTCTTAAATTAAGACGCTCACACCAATCTAGGACGCTTGCGCCAATCTAGGGGGCTTCTCCCAATCCAGGAGGCTTGCGCCAACCTAGGAGGCTTACGCCAATCTTAGGAGGCTTGCGCCAATCCCGAGAGTCGCGTCGAAACCCGGAACGACCGTTGATCGTTGCCATCCCAAGGGGGAAAATCGAGGCGCCGTTAGCCCGGATTCTGACAGCTGTACTCCGCTATCACTTTCTCTCACTATCGGATGGATCCATGATGATTACGATTCTCTATAAATAGAGAAGTCTACCAACTGCATTTACTTCTTCGATCCGGAACCTCAGCCTTCCCTCCTTGCTCTCGCATTCTTGCTTCCGCTTCGACCTCTTTTCAGCTCTCGCTCTCACTCGTAAACCCACCATGCCTGGCGAGAACAAGGGTCGCGCCCACTGCGCGGAAGCTTTCCAAAAACATCTCTTCCCTTCTTGGAAGCTCACCCTCGACGAATATAACATGATCATTGACCGCTACATCCCCGCCGGCTTCTCGGCGCGGAACCCGGGTAATCACGATAGGGTGAATACTCCGGAGGCGGGAGAGCTCGCCATCCCCCTCGAGCACTTCGAGGTGGGCTTCCGCCTTCCCTTTGGCCGGAGGTTCGGCTTGCTCTTCGCTATTTGGGGTGGTTCCCGCCCAACTGAACCCGAACTCGGTCGCGATCCTTATAGCGTTCATATGCTATATGCGATCCGAGAGGATCGAGTTCAGTTTGCCCATCTTCCGGAAGCTATTCAACTTCCGCGCCAAGGGAGGGGTGGTTTTCTTCTCCGGGCAACTGCTCGAGGTTACCGGTCTCGCCAACAAGCACCACCACTGGGGCGAGAAGTTTTGTTTATGTCAGCGGAGACTTCGGCAACGTCCTGCTTCAGCCCGTTCAGTACGAGGATGCTGCCTACAAGCCGCCTACTCTGGGATCGCGCGAGAGCGCAATCTTGGAATTCTTTGGGACCAAGGAGTTCGATGTTCCCTACCTCAGGCGAGACGTCGACTCCCTCCCACTTGTTCACTCGGGCGAAGGTATGGTCTCGCCTCGGATTCCCTCTTTTATCAAAGTTCTTCTTGCGCTGAAGCGTTTTAACTTTGCAGGAGAGCGGGAGGTCCCTCTGCGCCAACCTTCGCTGAAGGCCGGAGTGTCGAGGGTCTGGCCGCGAGAGGCTCCCTTGCGCTCGCGAAGCTAGCGCCAGCGCCTGCCGGAACGAACCAGCCCCTCCCTTGCCGCCACCAGCCAAGAAGCGGAAGGTCACCCTTCCTCCCCTCCGAACGTTGAAGAGGCCCAAACCATCTGCCTCGAGAAGGGAAAGCCCGGCCGTCTCGCCTGTCCAACCCCTTCCCGCTGGCAGCTCCTTTGAAGCGATCCTCCAAAGGGCGAGCGAGATGGATGCCGCCGCCAAGAGCCGCGCCGAGGCTTCCACCGGGAACCCTCCAGCTGCAAGCGAGGCTGGGGGAGAAGTGCTCGCCGCCGAGACCTCCGTCCGAGCTCCGCCCCGGGAGGTGCTGAAAGGGCACAGGAACTTTGGTTTCGGCATGAAGTACGCCGATGCGGAGGGGAAGCCTCAGATGGAGTGGGACCCCGAGTCAAACTCGATCAAGGTTACAACGCTCCTCCCCAGCTGGGCGGAGGGGGAAGATGTGACTGGCGAGGCCTTCGCGCTTGGATATGGCCTTTACAGCCGAGAGGATGCCAGCGTGTTTGACCAGATGTCGACCCGCCTTCTAGCCTTCGATGCCGTTCGGGCTCTATTGCGCGAGTTCGAGCTTGCGCATATGTGTGCGCGCCGAAGCATCACCCTCGACAAGAATTTCACCGATATGCGCAAGGCGAGGGAGGACGCGATGGCTCGGGCGCACACCGCGGGAGAAGAACACTCGCGAGAGCCCAACAGGAGCTCGCGGATGCTCGACTGGCGCTGTCTCTACGCCCCGCGACTGAGGTAAGCGAGACCCTCCCGAACTCTTGCTTTCATTTCTCAAGTTACGATGGTGCAATGTTTCCAGGCTGAACTCTTTTTTTCTCACAGGATTCTGCCCAAGTCAAGGAGCTTCGCGCAGAGCTGGCCAACGCGCGCTGCGAGAGCGTCCTCTTGAGGGAACAGCTCCGCGCAGAGCTGGCGAAGGTCCCGCCTCCGGAGCTAGATGCGAGGCTGCGGAGTCGTTACCTCTCGGAGTACGACGTTGACAAGCTGCTCCAAGCTAACGCTCAGGCAACCGTCAAGCTGACGCTCGAGACGCTGCGTGACGTCAAACTGCTTCGGAGGACGGCGCGACCATCGACGCTCGCCAGCTTCTTCCTTGGCTCTACGATCCAGTTCCCAAACCTCGGGCGCGCCGGACTCGCCTCCCTCAGACATCCCGAGGTCTTCTACTGCTGGCGAGACATCTGGAGAGGGCTCTGGCGATGATTCAAGCGAGAGCACCAGCGGGAGTTACAGCGCATCCCCCTAAACTTCTTCTTTCTTTTTGTTTCTTTTGTAATGAGCGAGAGGCTCCAACTTTTTGTAATTAATTTTATGTAAAGTAATGTTTCATCTCTCATTTTCAGTGTGCCTGAAAGTATATCGTTCTGCCGAATGGCTTTCGCGCGAGCTTCCGCCGAGATCCTTAGTCTCTTTAGGATAACCTTTTAGAAATGCATTAGGCGGGAACCTCGCATCGTCAATTAAGTTGTCCTGCTCAGGTCCGCCGGGAGCCTCTTTTTGCGAGAATCCCCCTTCGACCGAGACCTTTGCTGGCCGAGACCCTTACTGGCCGAGACCCTTGAGCCGAGACCCTTACTGGCCGAGACCCTTGAGCCGAGACCCTTGAGCCGAGACCCTTACTGGCCGAGACCCTTGAGCCGAGACCCTTACTGGCCGAGACCTTTGAGCCGAGACCCTTACTGGCCGAGACCTTTGGGGCCTTGTCTCCAGTCTAGGTCAGGGCCCTGCTCATATATTTTTCCGACCAATTAAACCCCTGCCCCACCGGCGAGCTGTCGGACCTGCTAGTTTGTATGGGAGCCTGCGCAGCGGGTCTACCGGGGTTCGAGCCGAGCTCGTTGTAACGTAGTAACTACCAACCAAGAACCAAGGATCAAAAAGTCAAGGACTCCACCTATCCCCCGCAGGCGAGCCTTCGGACCTGCCAGCTTGATAGGAGCCTGCGCAGCGGGTCAACCTGGGGCCGAGCCGAGCTCGGGGTTTCGTAGAAGTGGCTAAGAACAAAGTATCGCAAGAGCCAACCTTTCCCCCACAGGCGAGCCTTCAGACCTGCCAGCTAGATGGGAGCCTGCGCAGCGGGTCTACCTGGGGCCGAGCCGAGCTTGGGGTGTCGTAGAAGTGGCTAAGAACAAAGTATCACAAGAGCCAACCTTTCCCCCACAGGCGAGCCTTCAGACCTGCCAGCTAGATGGGAGCCTGCGCAGCGGGTCTACCTGGGGCCGAGCCGAGCTCGGGGTGTTGATGAAGATAACCAAACCTCTCCCCCACAGGTGAGCCTTCGGACCTGCCAGCTAGATGAGAGCCTGCGCAGTGGGTCTACCTGGGGCCGAGCCGAGCTCGGGGTGTTGATGAAAATAACTAAACCTCTCCCCACAAGCGAGCCTTCGGACCTGCCAGCTAGATGAGAGCCTGCGCAGCGGGTCTACCTGGGGCCGAGCCGAGCTCGGGGTGTTGATGAAAATAACCAAACCTCTCCCCCACAGGCGAGCCTTCGGACCTGCCAGCTAGATGAGAGCCTGTGCAGCGGGTCTACCTGGGGCCGAGCCGAGCTCGGGGGTGTTGGTGAAGATAACCAAACCTCTCCCCCACAGGCGAGCCTTCGGACCTGCCAGCTAGATGAGAGCCTGCGCAGCGGGTCTACCTGGGGCCGAGCCGAGCTCGGGGTGTTGATGAAGATAACCAAACCTCTCCCCCACAGGCGAGCCTTCGGACCTGCCAGCTAGATGAGAGCCTGCGCAGCGGGTCTACCTGGGGCCGAGCCGAGCTCGGGGGTGTTGATGAAAATAACCAAACCTCTCCCCCACAGGCGAGCCTTCGGACCTGCCAGCTAGATGAGAGCCTGTGCAGCGGGTCTACCTGGGGCCGAGCCGAGCTCGGGGTGTTGGTGAAGATAACCAAACCTCTCCCCCACAGGCGAGCCTTCGGACCTGCCAGCTAGATGAGAGCCTGCGCAGCGGGTCTACCTGGGGCCGAGCCGAGCTCGGGGTGTTGATGAAGATTCCTTCGACCAGGCCTATTCTATCACTGAGATGAGGAATCATAGCCAGTTAAAACAAAAACATAAAGATTGCATATTCAGCGACAGTCAACATTTTGAAATAAACTCATTGAAAATGCAACAGTTGTTTACAACATTACAATCCTTCTTTCCCTCTTACGGGTAGAAGCGCTTCAGGTCATCACCATTCCAGGTGTGACTCAAGGTCCTTCCCTCTGCGTCCTGGAGATAGTAGCCTCCGTTAACCAGAGCCTTCTCTACTATATAAGGCCCTTCCCAGCTAGGGTTGAGCTTACCCACCGCGGCCGACCTTCCCGCAGCGTCGACCTTTTTCAGTACTAGATCCCCCTCAGCGAATTGCTTGACTCTGATGTGCTTATCGAAGTACCGAGCCATCCGCCGTTTATTTCTTCTTGCCTGATGGCGGCAACCTCCCGCAGCTCTTCCACCATATCTAATGAGAGGCGCAACCCTTCTTCATTTTCCAACCTCCAAGCTTCGCTTCCCTCAGCCGCGGCCGCGACCCTTGGAGACCTAACCTCGAACTCCACAGTAAGGACAACCTCACACCCATGAGAGAGCTTGAAGGGGGTCTCTCATGTGGCCGTGTTCGGAGTTGTTCGCAAGGCCCACAGGACGGAGGGGAGCTGTTCCACCCAGCTACCCTTCAGGTTCTCCACCTTCTTTTTGAGCAAGTTGACGATGACTTTGTTTGCCGCCTCCACCTGGCCATTGCTCCGAGGATGATGGACAGAGGCGAACCTGAGGTCAATCCCCAATTGGGTGCAGAAATTGATGAATTCTTCACTGGCAAACTGAGGACCGTTGTCCGTCACTATCGCTTGGGGCAATCCGTGCCTGCAAATGATTTCCCCCCCAAACGAAGTTTCTGATGACCTGGGAGGTTACCTTGGCTAATGGCTTGATCTCTAGCCATTTGGAGAAGTAGTCAATCATAACTAGGAGGAACCTCCTCTGTCCGCTAGCTGGAGGAAAGGGTCCAACCAGGTCCATTCCCCAAATGGCGAAGGGCCATGGCGCCGTGATGCTTCGAAGCCTTTGGGCGGGCAAGAGCTGGAGAGGAGCATGTACTTGGCACTTCTGACACCTCCTTGCGAATTCAGCTGTATCCTTCCTTAAGGTCCGCCAGAAATATCCCTGCCTTATCACCCTTGCTTCCAATGTCCTTCCCCCTGAATGACTGCCGCATTCTCCAGAATGCACCTCTTCCAGGATCCTCGGGACTTCCTCCTCGGTTACGCATCTCGCGAGGAGCCCTGACAACATCTTCCGATGCAAGCTCCCCTCCAGCATCAGGTAATGAGCCGCCTTGTGCCTGAAGCTCTTTGCATCCTTGACTTCTTCCGACAGTTCTCCTGTGGTCAAGAAGGTCACCAACGGATCTACCCATGAGGACCGCCGATTCACCTCCATCACCTCCCCCTCTTCAATGGCTGGCCGAAATAGTTCGGTTAGGGTACCTCCTCCCCGAGGCCCGAACTTTGCTAACCGGTCAGCTGCCATGCTTTCCTCCCTGGGAACATGTTGAATAGAAAAAGAACGGAAACCTCCAATAATAGTTCTTACCTTTGATAGATATCTTGCGAGGGTAGGCTACCGGGCCTCAAACTCGCCTCGGATCTGCGATGCTACCACCATTGAGTCGGTGAAGACCTCCACATCCTGGATTTCCAGCTCCTTCGCCAAGCGAAGGCCAGCGATCACAGCCTCATACTCCGCTTGGTTATTGGTTACAGGGAAATGAAAAGTCACTGCTTGCTCTATGGTAACTCCCTGGGGGCTTACCAACACCACACCTCCTCCCAGGGAGTGCCTTCCTGAGGCCCCGTCGACCACCATCTTCCACATCTCTTGCGGCCTTGGTTCTTCAACCTCGGCCTCGGTAACATAGTCCGCCAGAAAATCCGCAACGGCCTGGGCTTTGATGGAGAGCCTCGGGACGAAAGAAATGTCGAACTCGCTTAGCTCGATGGACCATTTTGCCAACCTTCCTGAATGTTCCACCCCCTCCAAGACCTTGCGAAGGGGATGGTCGGTTACCACCCTAATCGAGTGTGCTTGAAAGTAGGGGCGAAGCTTCCTAGCTGAGATGACCAAAGCATACGCTAGCTTCTCCAGGATGGGGTATCGGAGCTCCGCTTTTTTTAAAATTCGGCTGACATAATAGACGGGTAACTGCTTCTTCCCCTCTTCCCTAACCAAGACGGAGCTCACTGCCTCTCCCCCCACTCCGAGATACAAGGCCAGGTCCTCCCCTTCCTTCGGGCTTTGAAGTAACGGAGCTTGGGAGAGTTGTCTCTTCAGCCCCTGAAATGCCTCTTCACACTCGGCCGTCCATTCGAAAACTTGGTTACCACGAAGTACTTTAAAGAAAGAGGAACATCTGTCCCCTGACCGAGAGAGGAACCTGCTTAGCCCGACCAACTTCCCGGTCAAGCGCTGGACCTCCTTGGCACTGCGAGGCGATTCCAGGTCTAGGATAGCCTTAACCTTATCGGGGTTAGGCTCTACCCCCGCAGGAGTCAAGAGGTGTCCGAGGAATTTTCCGCGACTAGCCCCGAAGACACACTTCAAGGGGTTCAACCTCATCTTGAACCTTCGCAGGATGGCAAACGTCTCCTCCAAGTCTCGCAAGTGGGAATCAACACACTTGCTCTTGACCATGAGGTCATCCACATAGACCTCCAGGTTCCTTCCCCTTTGATCTCGAAAGATTCGATCCATCATGCGTTGGTACGTCGCCCCTGCGTTCTTCAATCCGAAGGGCATCATCTTATAGCTGAAGCATCCCTCTCTCGTGATGAAGGAAACATCCTTGACATCAGGAGGGTGCATCCGGATCTGGTGGTAACCTGAAAATGCATCTAAAAAACTCATAAGAGAAAAACCAACGGCTGAGTCAACCAGCGCGTCGATTCGAGGCAAGGGGTAGCAATCCTTGGGACATGATTTATTCAATAAAGAAAAATCAACACTCATGCGCCATTTTCCTCCTCCCTTCTTTACCATTACCACGTTGGAGATCCAGCCTGGATACTGGATCTCTGAGATGAAGCCTGCGTCCAGGAGCTTTTTGACCTCCTCTCGGATGGGGGCTTCTAGCTTGGTGGCGATGGACCTCATCTTTTGGCGTATGGGGCGGGCTCTAGGATCCAGGTTCAAGCGATGACAGGCCACGTCCGCGTCGATGCCCGGCATGTCTGCCGCGCTCCAAGCGAAGATGTCGACGTTGCTTTGGATGCAGGCTCGCATCCGCTCCTGATCCTCGAGGCTCAAGCCTCCGCTGATCCGAATCCTTTGCACCTCCCCCGCTCTTGTAAGCACCTCCATCTCCACCACTTCCTCGGCCGGCTCCAGCCCCGACCGCTCCCAACTTACCCTTGCCTCTTCCTGCTCAAACTCGAGCTCCTCTCCCCCAACCTCATCAACTTCCATCGCCTCCTCCAGGCTCTCCTCCTGCCTCTGCTCTTCTTCATCCATCACTCCTCTCGCCTCTTCTAGGCTGATCTCCTTCACCTCTGCCAACTCCTCAACAACCTCCATCGCCTCCCCCAGGCTTATCTCCCCTTTCTCAACCCCTTCCTGCTCAGCCATCTCCTTTTCCAACTCCTCTGCCTCCGCCATCCATGACACGGTATTAACCGCCGTCACATAGCATTGCCTTGCCATCTTCGGATCCCCCTGATCCTAACCTGCACTCCTCCGTTGTTGAACTTGAGGCATTGGTGGTATGAGGAGGGTACGCAGCGAAAGGCGTTGATGAGGGGACGTCCAAAGATGGCATTGTAACTACTCGGGGCGTCTACGATCACGAACCGACAGTTCCGTGAGACGCCCCCAAGCCTCACATGCAGGCCCACTCCCCCTTCCACTTCTTTCCTTTCTCCGGAGAAGCCAAAAAGCGGTCCATCAGAAGCCAGGACCCTTTTTCCTTCCACCCTCATCTCATCGAAGGCCTTCTTGAAGATCACGTTCACCGAGCTCCCATTGTCCACCAGTATCCGGGAGACGGTGTAGTTTTCTATCGCTGTCTGGATCACAAGCGCGTCGCAGAACGGATCCTCGTAGTCTGGCATATCCGTGGATGAGAAAGTGATCTTCTCCTCTAGGGGGGGGGAGCCTGGGAGGTTGAGGCGACCCCTCGGCGGAACATGGTTTGAAGGCTCCCCTTGCGGGTTGCCTCGATCCCCACTCCCCCATGGATCACTCCGATCCCTCCTCGGGTCCCCACGTCAGTCCTGTCTTCACACCTGTCCTCAACCTCTTCCCGCTGCACTTCAACGATCCTTATAGGCGGATCCTGTCTTCCGACCCCTCTGGCCCCTCTAATCTCCAGAAACTCTGGGCAGGTGGCCGTTGCGTGACCTTCCTCCTGATGGAAGTCACAATAAGGCAACGCCACCCTGCCCCCTCTTCCTTCTCCTCCTCCCCTTCTTCCGGCTCCCCGAAATCTTCTTCCTCTTCCCCTTCCCACCTCCATAGCCTCCTGCAGCGGTGGAAAATGACCCCTTGGTCCTTGTCGCCATCCTCCCTGCTCCAGCCTTCTTTGTTCCCGGAAGTTATCTCTTCCCTGAAGTCCTCCTTGCCCCTGGGGGCGGCCCTCCTGAGGCCTCCAACCCAGTCGGTTGTTCGGCTCCCTGGCCCCCCCATTCTGCTGTCCCTGCCCTCGGGGCTCTTCTCTTCTCCTATCTTCCCTCGGCTCCCTCTGCTCTCTCTGCCTTCCCGCCACCGGCTCCTTCACATCATCCTCGGCCAACCTGGCCAGCTTCCTTGCAAACGCAGGGTTCGCCCTCTCGAAGTCTATCTCCTTCGCCGCCCTCTCCATGAGCTCCTCAAAAGAGAGAGGGGGCACTCTCTTCAACTCTATGCTGAAAAACCCTGGTCTCAGCCCCAGGGTGAAGGCAAGCATCAGCGCGTACCCCGGGACCTCCTGGACCAGGAGAACCTCCTCTTGGAACCGGTCGACATAGTGACCCAGCGTCTCTTCCAGCCCTTGCCTCACTGCAAACAGGCATTCAGCCTCCTTCTTCCGCTTCTTTGAAGTCGAGAACCTCAACAAGAAACCTCTGCGCAGATCTTCAAAACTGTAGATGGAACTCGCCGGCAACTGGTGGAACCAGTCCCTGGCCTTCTCTTTCAAAGTGATGGCGAAGAGCCTACACTTGAAGGCATCCGACATTTGCCTGATGGACACTACGTCCTCGAACCATTGCACGTGCTGAACAGGATCATCCTTCCCGGTGTAGTAGGTCATGTCCGGCTCCCGGAACGCCTCCGGCACTGGAGCCGAGACAATGAGCTCACTAAAGGGGGTCTCGCCTCCCGCCTGGCGAGAAGGCACATCTCGCGACCTCGGTTGGCTGGACCGATCCGCGAGACCATGCCAGGGAAGAGTTCCCGCACCGTCGCCTCCTTCTCGCCCAGATCCGCCGGAAGCTCCTTCTCGAGACGCTGGCCTGGAAAAGCTCCCGCGCGGCTACGTCCCTCTCGCCTGCCTCCACCGGGACTTCCTTCCCGGGGCGCTGCCCTGGAGCGTTCTCGCCTAGCAGCGGAACCACCTCCACCGGAACCTGCGGCGTCTCCCACTCATTCCTTGCCGAGAAGGCCAAGTTGATCGTCTGCATGACTTCCCGCCTGAAGTCCTCAAACATCTTCTTCGTCGCCTCGTCCACCCGGGTGGGGGATCCTCCTGCGCCTGATCCTTCACCTTCGCCTCCTGCCATGGGACTTAACTCGAGATTTTCTTACACCGGCTGCTTCCACGCTCACCGCACCAGAACTGTTGAAGCCAAAAATGACCCCAACGTATGTTCACGAACCAAAGTGTAGCCGACGCCTACTTCTCTCTTATCTCGACCCTTGACTGGCTGCTAAGGTCGAAAAGACTGACCCAAATCCTCAGCTGGGAGGTCCCACCACACACCCGGAAGATCTCTGAGAGCTTCTCCTCCAAAGCCAAATGCTGGGCTGGGAGCTCCTCAGAAGGCACTAGAGTTGGAGAATAATGAAAGTCTTGCCTTCCAAAGAGCCCCTATGGGTCTTTTTATAGTCTTCCTTTGACCTGTAAATACTGAAATACCCCTGAGGGGTCTGCCAATAGCCAAATCCCGCTGTCCTCCCAAGGGCATTTGGGTAATTTTACCTCGGGATAATAATAGAATAATCTCCTCTGGACTCCGGGTCCCACCTCGTGGGCCCACTTGGCGAGACCCCCGGCCTAGAAGGCTCTCGCTGGGTCCCCCCTCGGCCCGCCTTGGCGAGAGCTTCTGCCAGGAAGATTCTCGCGCTAGGTAGTCATGATGCCAATGCGAAAGAAGGTTCACCCAAAGCCTTCTCGCCTACCCTGGACGGAAGCTTTTCCTAAAGCGGGAGCTTCCGTAGTCAGGCCCTCTGCTTCGGTCGGTCGACGATCTCTCCTGCCGAGAGCTCGACTATCTGCCCTGGTCGGTCGACGATCTCTCCTGCCGAGAGCTCGACTATCTGCCCTGGTCGGTCGACGATCTCTCCTGCCGAGAGCTCGACTATCTGCCCTGGTCGGTCGACGATCTCTCCTGCCGAGAGCTTGACCATCTGCCCTGGTCGGTCGACGATCTCTCCTGCCGAGAGCTCGACTATCTGCCCTGGTCGGTCGACGATCTCTCCTGCCGAGAGCTCGACTATCTGCCCTGGTCGGTCGACGATCTCTCCTGCCGAGAGCTCGACCATCTGCCCTGGTTTCCTCCGCTTTCGCCTGCCCTTGGCGAGAGCTCCTACAGGACAAGAACTCCCCAAGTATGCCCTAGGGTTAACTCGAGGCCAGCCTGAGACTAGCCCAATCCTGACCAGCGAATATGGGGTTGTACAAGTATGGGTTTCAGATTTCTGCCTCAAGAAGAAAACTCATGTAAATCTAGAATAGTCATCCACAACCACAAATATGTAAGCTTTCCTACCTAGACTATGAACTGGTATATGACCAAATAGATCCATATGCAGGAGGTAAAGACATCTCACAGAATCTTTGGTATCATGTCCATGGAAAGAGGTCTTGGTCTGTTTGCCCTTTTGGCAAGCTGAACATACACCCTCTTTAATACACTTGACCTGAGGACCATTCCTCACTAACTCCATACTAAAGAGGTTGGCTATTGACTTATAGTTAAGGTGAGCTAGACTCTTGTGCCATTGGACACAATGAGATGCTTTCTCATCTACTACTAGATAAATAGGAGAGATCTTATTCTTACAATCAAAGTTTAGACAATAGACATTTTCTTTCCTAGTGCCTGTCAGAATGATCTTTTGATCATTTGACCTTCTTATTTGGCATACACCCTTGTGGAAAGAAGTGTCATAACCAAGATCACATAGTTGGCTTATGCTTATTAGGTTATGTTTTAGACCTTTCACATAAGCCACTTGGGTGATAGTAATAGAGTTATTAGAAATATTACCAAACCCTTTGATGACTCCCTTTTCAGATCCACCAAAGATCACTTTGGGTCCATTTTCTATAGGAGAGTAATCCTTCAGCATCCTTCTTATTCCAGTCATGTTCATGGAACATCCTGAAAGACTTATTTCAAGAGCCTAGACACCTAGAGGGGGGGGGGGGGGGTGAATAGGTTCTAATTTTCTTTTATAATTCAGGAAATTAACAAGTATTAACATATCACAGGAAATACAATTCATAGTACAAAAATCACAGCACAGTATACACCAGATTTATAGTGGTTCCCCAAGGTATGGGTACATCCACTTTCCTGCTTCGCATATCCAGTAGAGAACTGGAATCAACCCAACTTCCATCCACTTACTCAGATCCACATATCTTACAACTAAGAACCAGATTGGTTCCTACAGCTCAGACTTATACAAGTATTACCTCAGATCCTTCCAAAGAATCCTACCTCAGGCCTCAACCCTACCTCAGCCTTTATCACTAAGCTTACAACTCAGACTATTAACAGTCCTATACCTCAGGCACTCAGCCCTACCTCAGCCTTTATAATTTCAGGCTTACAACTCAGATCTTATAAAAGATCCTATAAGAAATTAATTATTTAAGAGATATGAAGATATCACTAGATAAAGTCCATTTTCTATAGGAGAGTAATCCTTCAGCATCCTTCTTGTTCTAGTCATGTTACTTGAAAATCCTGAAAGACTTATTTTAAGAGCCTAGACACCTAGAGGGGGGGGGGGGGTGAATAGGTTCTAATTTTTTTTATAATTCAGGAAATTAACTAGTATTAACACAACACAGGAAATACAATTCATAGTAAAGAAATCACAGCACAGTATACACCAGATTTATAGTGGTTCCCCAATGTATGGGTACATCCACTTTCCCGCTTCGCCTATCCTGTAGAGAACTGGAATCAACCCAACTTCCTTCAACTTACTCAGATCCACATATCTTACAACTCAGAACAAGATTGGTTCCTACAGCTCAGACTTATACAAGTATTACCTCAGATCCTTCCCAAGAATCCTACCTCAGGCCTCAACCCTACCTCAACCTTTATCACTAGGCTTAAACCTCAGACTCTTACCAGTCCTACACCTCAGGCACTCAGCCCTACCTCAGCCTTTATAATTTCAGGCTTACAACTCAGATTTTACAAAATATCCTACAAGAAATTAATTGTTTAAGAGATATGAAGATATCACTAGATAAAACTCTCTATAGGTGTGAGCTTGTTGATCAGTTCTTGAATACACTGAATTTCCAGATTCAACCTGACTTAGCTGTTTCAAAGCTTCTTGATAGAACAAAATAAGGTTGAACTTTACTTGATGTAGAAGTTGATCTCCTGTCAGCTCCTTCTTTGAATTCAGAATAAAATCTGAATCTTCTCTTACAGACCGTTTTGGATCTACCTACTTAAGGGTTTCCCCTTTTCTTGTTGTCAGATTCTCTTTCCCGTAATAGCTTGAGTACTTCCTTAGTTCTATTGTTGTGATGGTTGTAAAGGATCAGTCCTTTATATAGAGTTTTCTCATGATGACCGGCTGATTTAGTTTGTAATAACCTTCTAACAGTTCTGACAAAGGTGTCAGACCCATTTGTTATGACAGCTGTCGAGTCGCTAGTCATGACAGCTGATTCCTTAAAGACTTTACAACTTAGCATGAACAACATAGCAAACTGCTGCACCTGTGTCGACACAAATAGACTAAGTGTCGACACAAGTCTTGATGATGTTGACAAAACACTCCATGTGTTGATATAGTCATTATTCTGCTACTCGACACAGCTTCTGTTTGTATGTGTCAACACAAGTCCTGTGTGTTGACACAACTGCTCTTGGTCTTGACATAACTGATGCTAACAGATGGCATTGAGTGTGTGTCCAGCTTTTATTGAGTGTGTGTCGAGACGTCATTGAGTGTGTGTCGACACAAGTCCAGTGTGTCGACAATACTTCTTCTGGTCTTGACATAGCTGATGCAGACAAATGGCGTTGAGTGTATGTCCAGCTGTCGTTGAGTGTGTGTCGACACAAGTCCCGTGTGTCGACACAACTACTTCTGGTCTTGACATAGCTGATGCAGACAAATGGCGTTGAGTGTATGTCCAGCTGTCGTTGAGTGTGTGTCGACACAAGTCCAGTGTGTCGACACAAGTCTTCAGACTCATTATAGCTATTGCTGTAAGATAGCATTGAGTGTGTGTCGACATAAGTCCTGTGTGTCAATACGAACTTTCTTCAGGTATCGACACAAATCCTGAGTGTCGACACATGCCTTTCTTCTAGTGTCGACATAACTCCTGGGTGTCGACACAGCTTCTTCTTTAGGTGTCGACACAATTCCTGCCTTAAGTGTCGACATAATTCTGGGTGTCAACACAGCTTCTTCTTCAGGTGTCGACACAATGCCTGGGTGTCGACATAGAGCTTGCTTCTAGAGTAAACATAACTTCTGGGCGTCGACACAATTCTTCACAAGTGTCGACACTTGTACTTAGAAAAATTTCTTGCAAACCTTACACCTGCATAATGAAACTCAAGCATCCATCAAATACAAATTGATGTATATCATTGAGTAAGATGAGGCTTCTCCAAATCTAGTACATATTTTTCAGTGTACCCAATAATCTCTCCCTATTTGGAGAAGTCATAACCCTTAGTCAAAGATATACATCACTCATAATAAAGCACATAAAAATAGATGTACATACATTTCAGTGCAAGATGAAATATAAATAATGTAAACAACTAAAATCAATAGTGAAGCTGATTTTATTTATTAATCAGAAAATTCTGGGTTTACATGTTTTTCCTTAAAACAAAAACAAAAAGTTACATTGTTCTACACATAAGCCTATCAATCCTATGATTGACTAGGCTCCTTAATTACAATGCCTTTTCCAGATTTGATCTTTGCCTGTACAGTAGGTTTTGTATCATCAGCAGGTTTCTTCCCTTTGAGATCCTTCTTCTTTTTTCTTCAGCCTTTATCCTTTACCTTTCAAAATACTGAAAAGGCTTGGGGAAGTACCTGCTATGCTCCAGAGCATTAGAAGTTAACTTCCAAGCTTTTGCACTCCTTCTATACTGAAGAATGGCTTCTTGCCTGGCTTGATACTTATTCCACTCTTGCCCAGAATACCATTTACCCCTATCATAGGTCTTATCCTTTACAACCTTCCAGGCAGTCAAAATAATATTCCTAGAAGTAGGGCTCCAATGCTCAAAATCTGGCTTCAACTCAGCCTGTTCTCTGAACCTTTTCTTGGATAGCTGTGCTTCCTTCTGAGCTTCCTTGGCAGCCTCTAACATGTCTGCTTTTTCAATAATCACATTTGGTGCCTCCTGTTGAGGGATGTACATTGTCTACACTCCTTGTTGAATCATGTCAAAGTCAGCAGGAGGGTAAATAACCTGTACAACTTCAGGCTGATCTCCTTCAATATTAGCAGGTTACACTCAAGACTCAGCAACATTGTCATCATCACACAAAGGAGGAAAGCCAAGTGTAGCTCTGATTGAATTAGAGATCCATTTTTCATGATCAGAGCTAGCTTTGACTAACAATCTCTCCCCCTTTATGACTTCTCTAGTTATATGATCCCTCAGATAAGTTTTTTGAAACCTTATCTGATCAGCAAGATATTCCGTACCTTCTTGATAGTAAGATTTGAACTTAGTTAGGTAATCATAAATGGTCTTTTAAGAGGCTCCAATAGTTGTTTGGACAACAGCTAGATCTTCTTGTATTTTCTTTGATATTTCAATTTTCAATTCAGTGGAAATACTTCCTAGTTTTTTGATAATTTCTTCATGGGAGTCTTTGGGTTTTCATTGGACCTCAATTGATTTTCTAACACATATCCTTGCTTGGTGGCAATGTCCTCAACCTCAGTCTTCAGTAGCTGTTGTTGCTCAGCCAAATATACTACAACATTGCCTCCCTTATGAAAGCAATCTGTCATCTCTTTCTTATGCAAATTGACTTCAAATCTGATTGATTTAATATCTCGAGCAAACTGAAACTGCAGTTCCTTATTTGACTCATCCACATACTTCTCTAAAGACTGCCTTTGTTCATCCAATTTTACTTGCAGTTGGACCAGTAATGAACTTAAGTCCATGCTTGGAGTAGGTGGTGGTGTGACTGATTGTATGGCCTTTTTATAGCCTGTGCACTTTTTCTTGATGGCAACCATCTTTCTCTTCTTTGCCATAGAGGCTTCCTCATCATCAGAGGGTTGTGATGAGCTTTCTATGTCAACTGTTTCTTTATTAGATGGGTCATTCAGTAGCTCCTCCCCCTCAATTCTTTGCAGGTCCTTTTCTACCTGTGATTGCTCCCCCTCAGTCCTTGCAACTTGTAAATCAGGAAATAACTCTTCCATAGTTACCTCATACTACATTTGCTCATCCTGAGCTGTATCTTTTATCTGCACCTCTTGTGCTTCCTTCTCAGCAATTTCCAATGTTTCTTTGTTGATATCTGATACAATATCCATTACTGTATCAACTGCATACTCACTCTCTAGAGTAGCTGCATCAATTCCTTCCCCTTGAGTAGGTAGCTCAGAAAGTATAGTATCTTGTGCTGCTGGTGTAGGATTTTCTCCCCCTAGAGTAGTGACTACCTGTTGCTTTGGGAGCACACTTATCTCTACTTGATCTTGATCATCTTTTTGTGGTCTGTCTTCATCTGAACTGAAGACCACTTCCTTTTCAGAATCACTAGAGGATTCTGCTTGCTGAACAACTTCCTTCTTCTTCTATTCTTTCTTGGTCTGTTTTTGTGGAGTAGAAACCTCCTTGGTTAATACTCTATCCCACCTAGATAGAATTCTGGTGTCCATTCTCCTCATATGGTTGATTTTTGTTCCTAGAAATTGGCTCATTACATCTTGTATTGCTGAAGATAAACATAAACTCAGAATCCTTCCCAGATTTGGTTTCTTTATAGCTTCTTGTATTTTGTCAAAGACTATTGATGCCCAGTCTGTTTTTAGCCTAAAAATTATTCTTGTCATTAGATGGAACATAGAGGCTGAAATTCTGTCATGTCCACCTATTTTACATAACATCACCTTGCCTACTATTTGAGATAGGAACTTCCCTTGTGAATTCATCCCTTTTCTGGTGATGGATGATCCAACCTTGGTAGTAGAGTTTAGTCCGAACTAGCTTAATGCATCTTTTGTCATTGATGGAATGATGTCATCGTCATCCTTAACCTTAGGAAGTTGGAGTGATTTCCTAATCGCCTTTAGTTTAAGTTTCACTCAGGAATCTTGTACTGTGGCTTGGATCTTCTTCCCGTTTATGTCCATAGTGGATGATGAATAAAAGTCCATGACTTCCTTCTTTCAAATCTTAGTCAGTTCTGAGACCAAGAATTCCAAACAATTTTCTGAAATTAGGGTAATTAGACCCTGGATATCTGGCAACGCTGTCGTGAATCCACCACGAACCAGCTCATACCCTTCATTCACCTTGTCTTCCTTAGGGGCGCCATTGATGAAAGGGAGAGAGAGAGAGAAGAGAAGAGATATGAATATCTATGTCGACACAAGGTCTAGAGTCGAGAAATCTGAGAGCGTAGTCGACCAGATTTTGGCTTCACCTATTTATAGTCTAGGTTTAAAGGGGAGTTCAAAAGATGCTCCTTAGTAATAATACTAGGTCTCGACAATACTTATATGTGTCGACAGAAAAGATCTAGGTCTCGACAATACTTAGGTTTAGTCGACACGTCTATGTGTCGACATTCTTATGTCAGTATCGACATGGACTGGTCATGTCTCGACAAAAAGTGTCGACTTTGTTTTTTGTGTGTTGACACAAAAATCAGCTAACTTAAAGTCTCGACATAGTTGTGTCGACACCCATACTTCTGTCGACACAGATACTATTTCTGTGTCTACACATCCTTTTTCTTTGTCGACACAACATACTGAGTGTGTCGACACAAAGTCTGTTTATGTCGACACAAACTTGGTACTTCGACAAATTTCCTGAGAAATATTGTTCTTACATATTCTACTTAGGAATGCTTTAGCTGACCTATTCTAGGTTCAACATACCAAATTAAATTATAAAATGATTGAATTTAGTTTCATCCAGAGGTTTTGTAAAAATATCAGCAATTTGACTATTTGTGTTTACTTATTCTAGATTAATATCTTCCTTCTCTACATATTCTCTAATGAAATGAAACTTAATTTCTATATGCTTGGTTCTACTACAATAGAAATAACACTTGTAGAATCACAAAACAGTGGAATTCTACTTATCTTGATGTCATAATCTTCATGTTGGTGCTTTATCCACAATAATTGTGCACAGCAACTGCCTACAGCTATATATTCAGACTTAGCTGTTGATATAACTACACTGGTCTGCTTCTTGCTGCACCATGACACCAACCTTCCACCTAGGAATTGACAAGTTCCTGTAGAACTTTTCCTGTCTTCTTTGCATCCTGCAAAGTCTGCATCTGAGAAGTCTGTTAGTAAGAAATATCTATTCTTAGGGTACCAAAGACCTAGATTAGGTGTGCCCTTAAGATATCTCAAAATTCTTTTAACTGCAGTATAATGAGATTCCTTTGGGCAAGCTTGGTACCTAGCACAGACACATGTAGCATACATGATGTCAGGTCTACTAGCAGTCAAGTAGAGTACTGTCTCATTTTTGCCTATAGGCATACTTTTTCCCATTAGAGTTTTCATGGTGGAAGCTGAGTCCATTCCATCATCAGTCTGTCTTACTTGAAGTCCCAAGAAGAACTTTAGCTCACCCATACTGCTCATCTCAAACTTCCCTTGCATAAGTTTGACAAACTTTCTACAAAGGTTGTTTTCAGTAGATCCAAAGATAATGTCATCAACATATATCTAGACCAGGATTATCTTGCCTTTAGATTCCCTAAAGAATAGAGTTTTGTCTATCTTTCCTCTAGAGAATTTATTCTCAATAAGAAAAGCTGACAAGGTTTCATACCAATCCCTTGGGGCTTGTTTCAAACCATATAGAGCTTTCCTAAGACAATATACATAATCAGGATAATGAGAATCTACAAAACCTGAGGGTTGTTCAACATAGACTTCCCCTTCTAAGTCACCATTCAGAAATGCTGACTTTACATCCATCTGATATACCGTGAACCCTTGATATGCAGCATAGGCCAAGAAGAACCTTATAACCTCCAGCCTTGCCACTGGGGAAAAGGTTTGATCAAAGTCAATCCCTTCCTATTGCATGTAGCCTTTTTCTATCAGTCTGGCCTTATTCTTGATTAGATTTCCATTCTCATCAAGTTTGTTTCTATAGATCCACTTGGTTCCTATAATGTTGTGATCCTTTAGTTTAGGAACCAGTTCCCAGACTTTACACCTTCTGAATTGATTCAGCTCTTCTTGCATAGCATCAATCCAGTTTGTGTCTAATAAGGCTTCTTCAAACTTCCTGGGTTCTATCTGTGATAAGAAACTTGAACATAAAACTGTGTTCATGTTCTTGCTCCTGGTTAGTACACCTTGACTTGCATCACCAATGATTTGATGAGCTTGATGATCCTTTAGGTGTCTTCTTACTGGAGGAAATCTGCCAACCTCTTGGCCTTATTCATTTTCCTCAACCTGATACTCCTCATTGTCTTCTTCATCCAGTGAGTCTTATTTTCCGACTGGACAACTTGCATCTTTCTCTTCATCCATCCTAGCAGGAACTTCATTATTGATGGTCAGCTTGTCCAGACTATTTGTTAGACCTGTAGAACTAACTGAAGAACTAGACAATTCACTGTTAATCAATTTAGACTCATCAAATACAACATGGACTGATTCTTCTACAACTTGTGTAGTCAAGTTGTAGATCCTGTATGCCCTACTATTATTGCTGTACCCAACAAATATCCCTTCTAGGGATTTGGCAGCAAACTTAGTTTGGTAGTGCTTACCATTAACTAGGACATAACACTTGCTACCAAAGATTCTGAAGTAGGAAATGTTTGGTTTTCTACCTTTCAAAATCTGATAGAGAGTCATCTTATATTTCTTTTGATGGAGGCTCTATTAAGTACATGACATGCAGTATTTACTGCCTCTGCCCAAAAGTACTCAGGGAGAGTAGTGTCACTTAGTAGTGTTCTACTTGCCTCAATTAGAGTCCTATTCTTCCTTCCAGCAACACCATTTTGCTGGGGTGTTCTAGGTAAGGAGAACTCCTGATGAATCCCAAGTTCTTCACAGAACTTTGTCATATATTCGACTAAAATTCAGTTCCATGGTCACTTTTGATTTTGACCACTGAATTGTAAAATTCATTCTGAATTTGTCTAACAAAGGTCTGAATAACAGTAAGAGTTTCAGATTTTTGCCTCAAGAAGAAAACCCATGTGAATCTAGAATAGTCATCCACAATAGCCAATGTGTATACTTTCCTACCAAGACTATGAACTGACATAGGACCAAACAAATCCATATGCAAGAGATATAAACATCTCATTGAATCTTTGGTATCTAGTGCATGGAAAGAGGACTTAATATATTTTGCCTTTTGGCAAGCTGAACACACTTCCTCTTTAATGCACTTGACTTGAGTACCATTCCTCACTAATCCCATACTAAACAGCTGTCCAATAGACTTATAGTTCAGATGAGCTCGCCTCTTGTGCCATTTGACATATAGTGAAGCTTTCTCTCCTGCAACTAGGCAAATGGGTGAGTTGTTAAACTCACAATCTAGGTTAAGATAATATACATTCCCTTTCCTAGTGTTAGTCAAAATGATCTCTTGATCACTTTACCTCCTTATTTGGCACTCCCCTTTGAGAAAAGAGATGACATAACCTAGATCACTAAGTTGACTTATGCTAATCATGTTATGTTTTAGACCCTTCACATAAGCCACTTTAGTGATGGTAATTGAATCAATAGAAATTTTACCAAATCCTTTGATGATTCCTTTTTCTGATCCACCAAAGATTACTTTGGGTCCATTCTCTATGGGTACATAGTCCCTCAACATACTTCTTGTTCCAATCATGTGTCTGGAACATACACTATCCAAGTACCATATATGACCACTTGGATTTACCTGCATCAAATAAAGAATCACTCATCCTTAGAACCCAAATTAGTTTTTGGTCCTAGGTTCTTGTTAGTTTGAAAATTATCATGTTTACCTACAGCTTTTCTGATAGGTAAACTATTCTTGGTTTTAACACTTGTGTTAAACCAGCAATCCATAGCAAAGTGACCTACCTTGCCACAACACCAACACTCAAATCTGTTGTACCTTTTCTTAGGTACAGACTTTACAACCTTGTTGCCAGCAGTTTTTTGATTGTAGGTGCTGGAGCAGCAAACCCCAAGAATTAATTTTGAACTTATGGGCTTGCCTATAGAGTGGCCTATTGGCATTTACACACTTGCCAATGTGATCTCCATACTCACAGTGACCATGAGTAATTTCGTGATCATACCTGTTTGTAGGTTGCATCACCTTCCTAAAGAAAATAGGGGGCTTAGAGGCTAGTGGCTGAACTGGGGCCTTACCTTTTCCATGTGAATTGGCGGCCCTTGTTCTTCCCTTAAAGCCTAGACCAGTCGTACCTTTTTGAGAAATGAAGTTGTCTATTAAAGGCAAGACTGATTTTGGCTTAGAGAATTTAGCCTCTAACTCTTTTTCTTTCTGAAGTTTTGCCTCCAAATTCTTGATATGATTTTCCTTGAAAGAGATTGTGCCCATCTGAATGACAGTTATGTTCTTCATTTTTGCAACCTCTTTCAATTTCAAATCAATCAGCTTGGCTGATTCTGATTCTGCCTGCTTAAGAGATTCAATCTACTTGGCCTACTCCTTGACAAGAAGCTGGATTCTCTTTAGAGCTTGCAACAACCCACCATACTCATCAATGCATTGGTGTATATACCCTTCAGACTCAGAACCATCCATATCTCTTGATGCAGATGCTTCTGGTTCTAATCCAGTAAAATAATCAGACTCTAAGGGAGAATTGTATACCCTTCTTGGACCAAGCTAATCCTGACACTGATCATTTTCTGACAGAGCCATCAGCCATCTACAGCAATGGTCTTTCACTCCATTTATGGAGTTCAGCATTTGTAGGAATTCTAGTTCCATAGAATCCTCTTCCTTTGAAAACAGCCCAATATATGCTTCTTATATCATCTTCTTCTCCTTATCCTGAAGATGAAGAGTCTGTCCAACTCTTCTATTTCTGAGCAACAAAAGATTTCGCCTTCTTGCCCTTCAGTTGATGCTTCTTCTTGTCCTTAGATTCAGTCCTCTTGTCTGGACAGTCAGCTATGATATGTCCTGGCTTATTGCAACAATATCAAACAATCTTAGAATTAGTTTATTTACTAGATTTTGAGGCATACCTGTCCTCCTTGGGAGTCTTCTTTTTCTTGTAATACTCATCCTTGGAGAAGGATATAGATGGCTTGGTTCTCTACTTCTTCTTTTTCTTGAACCTTTGAAAATGCCTTGTAAAGACAACAAAGTCCTCATCAGAGGAGTGGCTGTCTGATGAGGTATTATCAGGAATTCCTTCGTTTGCCTCAGCACTTCTTCTGGGTGGAGAAGGAGATTTTCTCCTGCCCTTTCTTGTGCCTTCAGCCTTGAAGGCAACTGACTTATCCTTGTACTTAGACCTGCTGCTCTTCTCTTCCTCCTTTCTGGCATTGAGCTGCATTTCATATGATAACAGTTTTCCAAATAGTATGGGAGGAGGTTTATCAGCAAGCTTGGCCATCTCTCTGATGGCATAAATCATTGTGTCCCAGTCCTTTGTCAGAGACCTGAGAAATTTGTCATTCAGTTCATATGTATTGAAGACCCTTCCATATGTCATCAACTCATTAACTATCCTAAAGAACTTTTTGTAACATTCAACTATACTGTCAGTCTTGTCTTGTCTATAGCTCTCATTTTTTTGATTCAGCATAGATTTTTTGTCCTCTCTAACTTCTTCTGTTCCCTCCATGTAGACAATCAGGGTGTCCAAATTTCCTTAGAGGTTTTACAATGCACTAGATTCTGAAATGTGGCATCATCTATAGCACTTACAATAATGTTCTGTGCTCTTTTGTCTAGTATTGCATGGATTGTCTCATCCTTTGTCATTTCATAATAGTTCTTAGGGGTTTTAATATTTGCATCAAGAGCTAATACTTTCATTGGAATGAAGGGTCCTTCTTGTACAGTGATGTATATTCTTGGATCAGAAGCTTCCATAAACAATCTAACCCTTTCCTTCCATATGCCAAAACATTCTTTCCTACAGACAGGCAATTTCATAGATCCAAACTCGTTTTGATTCTCATTTGAACCCATTCTTGAAATCTGTTAATTGCCTTGGAGATTCACTTAGACTGTTAGGTCAATATTTGAGCAACCTCCCTCTAATACCACTTGAATGACTTATTTCAAGAGCCTAGACACCTAGAGGGGGGGGTGAATATTTTCTAATTTTCTATTATAATTCAGGCAATTAACTAGTATTAACACATCATAGGAAATACAATTCATTATACATAAATCACAGCACAACAAACACCAGAATTATAGTGGTTCCCCAAGGTATGGGTACATCCACTTTCCCCCTTCGCCTATCTAGTAGAGAACTTGATTCAGCCCAACTTCCTTCCACTTACTCAGATCCATAGATCTTATAACTCAGAACAAGATTGGTTCCTATAACTCAGACTTATACAAGTCTTACCTCAGATCATTCCCAAGAATCCTACCTTAGGCCTCAGCCCTACCTCAGCCTTTATCACTAGGCTTACAACTCAGTAAATTTCCAGTCCTACACCTCAGGCACTCAGCCCTACCTAAGCCTTTATAATTTCAGGCTTACAACTCAGATCTTACAAAAGATCCAATAAGAAATTAATTATTTAAGAGATATGAAGATATCACCAGATAGAACTCTCTATAGGTGTGAGCTTCTTGATCAGTTCTTGAATAAACTGAATCTCCAGATTCAACCTGACTTAGCTTTTTCAAAGTTTCTTGATAGAACAAAATAAGGTTAAACTTTACTTGATGTAGAAGTTGATCTCCTGTCAGCTCCTTCCTTGAATTCAGAATAAAATCTGAATCTTCTCTTACAAACCGTTCTGGATCTGCCTACTTAAGGGTTTACCCTTTTCTTGTTGTCAGATTCTCTTTCCCGTAATAGCTTGAGTACTTCCTTAGTTCTATTATTGTGATGGTTGTAAAGGATCAGTCCTTTATATAGAGTTTTCTCATGATGACCAGCTGATCCGGTTTGTAACAACCTTCTAATAGTTCTGACAAAGGTGTCAGACCTATGTGTTATGACAGCTGTCGAGTCACCAGTCATGACAGCTGATTCCTTAAAGACTTTACAACTCAGTATGAACCACTCAGCAAACTGCTGCACCTGTGTCAAAACAAATAGACTAAGTTTCGACACTAGTCTTGATGATGTCAACATAAAATTCCATGTGTTCACATAGTCATTCTTTTGCTACTTGACATAACTTCTATTTGTATGTGTCGACACAAGTCCTGTGTGTCGACACAACTGCTCCTGGTCTTGACATAACTTATGCTGATAGATGGCGTTGAGTGTGTGTCTAGCTATCATTGAGTGTATGTCAAGACGTCGTTGAGTGTGTGTCGACACAAGTCCTGTGTGTCGACACAAATACTTCTGGTCTTGACATAGCTGATGCAGACAAATGGCGTTGAGTGTATGTCCAGCTGTCGTTGAGTGTGTGTCGACACAAGTCCTGTGTGTCGACACAACTGCTTCTGGTCTCGACATAGCTGATGTAGACAAATAGCATTGAGTGTATGTTCAGCTGTCGTTGAGTGTGTGTCGACACAAGTCCTATGTGTCGACACAAGTCTTCATACTCAGTATAGCTGTTGCTGTAAGATGCCGTTGAGTGTGTGTCGACACAAGTCCTGTGTGTCAACACAAACTTTCTTCAGGTGTCGACATAAATCCTGAGTGTTAACACATTCCTTTCTTTTGGTGTCGACACAGCTTCTTCTTTAGGTGTCGACACAATTCTTGCCTTAGGTGTCGACACAATTCTGGGTGTCGACATAGCTTATTCTTCAGGTGTCGACACAATGCCTGGGTGTCGAGACAGGCCTTACTTCTAGTGTGAACACAACTTCTGGGTGTCGACACAATTCTTCACAAGTGTCGACACTTGTACTTTGAAAAATTTCTTGCAAACCTTACACCTGCACAATGAAACTCAAATATCCATAGAAAAAAATTGATGTATATCATTGAGTAAGATGAGGCTTCTCCAAATCTGGTACATATTTTTCAGTGTACCCAACACATCCACTGTTCAAGTACTATATTGGGGTATGACCAATTGGACTCACTTGCATCAAAAAAAATTAACTATCCTTAGAACCCCAATTGTTATTGGGTCCTAGGTTCAGGTTAGTTTGATATTTGACATGCTTACCTGCAGCCTTTCTGATAGGTAAGCTGGCCTTTTTCAGAACACTAGCATTGTACTAACAAAAAAAGGCATAGTGACCCACTTTTCCACAACACCAGCACTCATATCTGTTGTACCTTCTTTTAAGTACAGGTTTAACAGTATTACTGTCAGTAGTCCTCAAGTCTGTAGGAATAGCTGTCTTTTTAAGTGCTGGTGCTGGAGCATCAAACACAGATGACTCCTGAAAAACATGGTGTGTTTTCTCATGGGCTTCCCTATTAGAATTTGCTCCCTTGCCATTCAGATCACCATACTTACAGTGACCATGAGTGATGTCATGATCATACCTGTTAGTAGGCTGCATCACTTTTCTGAAAGAAATAGGGGGTTTGAAGGCTAGTGGCTGAACTGGGGCTTTGCCTTTTATTTTCGAATTAGCTGCCCTAGTTCTTTTCTTGAAGCCTAATCCTATTTTACCCTTTTGGGAGATAAAGTTATCTATTAAAGGTAAGACTGACTTTGGCTTTGAGAATTTAGCAACAAGATCCTTCTCTCTTTGATGTCTGACTTTCAGACTCTTGATGTGATCATTTTTGAAGGTAATTGTACCCATCTGAATAACAGTTATGTTTTTTAGTTTGACAACTTCATTCAGCTTCAAATCCAGCACTTTTGCTGAATCTGATGCAGCCAATTTAAGAGATGCAATTTCCTTAGCCTTCTCTTTGATAAGGATTCTGCTTCTCTTAAGAGCTTGCAACAGACCACCTTACTCATCAATTAGTATATGAACATCCCCTTCAGATTCAAAATCTTCCACATCACTTGATGCAAATTCTTCTGATTCTGATCCAGTATTATAATTAGAAGCAGAAGATGGATTATATACCTTATTGGGACAAGGCTAATCCTGGCACTGATCTTCCTCAAACAGAGCCATCAGCCCTCTACAATATTGATCTTCACTCTCATTTATAGAATCCAACATTTGCAAGATTTTATTTTCTACAGAATCCTCTTCTATAGTGAACAATCCAATATAGGCTTCTGCTTCATCCTCTTCTCCAGATTCTGATGATGAAGAGTCAGTCCAACTCTTCTGCTTCTGGGAAATAAGGGATCTCTCCTTCTTGATCTTATTTTATTGCTTCTTCTTGTCCTTATATTCCTTTCTTTTATTAGGACAATCAGCTATGACATATCCTGGCCTGTTGTAACAATAACAAAAAATTTTAGAAGAAGTTTGTTTATTGGGATTAGAGCCATACCTGTCATCCTTAAAAGTTTTATTCCTCTTGTAATAGTCATCCTTGGAGAAAGATGAAGATGGCTTTGTTCTCCATTTTTTATTCTTCATGAACCTTTGAAACTACCTTGTGAAGGCAGCAAAGTCTTCATCAGAGTTTTGGCTGTCTAAAGTGTTGATGTTAGTATTTTCTTATTTAACTTCAGCAATTTTCCTGGGAGGAGAAGGTGACTTTCTCCTGCCCTTTCTTGTGGCTTCAGCCTTTAAGGCAACTGACTCTTCTTTGTATTCAGACCTATTACTTTTCTCCTCTTCCTTTCTGGCAGTGAGCTGCATCTCATATGATAACAATTTTCCAAATAAGGTTGGTGGAGGTGTATCAGCCAGCCTTGCCACCTCTCTGATGACACATATTTTAGTATCGCAGTCCTTGGTTAGTGATCTGAGAAACTTGTCATTTAGTTCATATGTGCTAAAGACTCTTCCATAGGTCATTAGCTCATTTACAATTCTAAAGAATTTCTTATAACATTCAGCTATGCTATCTGTCTTGGCTTATCTAAAACTCTCATATTCTTGATTTAGCATAAACTTTCTATCCTCTCTTACTTCTTCTATTCCATCCATGTAGACAATCAAAGTGTCCCACATCTCCTTGGAGGTTTGGCAATGGACCAGATTCTGGAATGTAGAATCATTTATGACACTCATAATTATGTTCTGTTCCCTCTTGTCTAAGGTTGCTAGGTTGATCTCTTCCTTAGTCAATTCAGAATAACTTTTTTGAGTCTTGAGATTTGTATCAAGAACTGATATGTTCATAGGAATGAATGGCCCTTCTAGAACTATGATGTAAATTATTTGATCAGATGCTTCCATGAATAATCAGACCCTCTCTTTCCATATATAAAAATTTTCTTTCCTATTGATAGGAAGTTTCATGGATCCAAGTTCCTTCTGATTTTCACCTGAACCCATTCTGGCTAACAGATAATTGCCTTGGAGATCAACTCAGACTGTTAGGTCTAAATTTGAGTAAACCTCCCTCTGATACCAGTTGAAAGGTTTGGTTTATAGATCCTAAACACCTAGAGGGGGGGGGGGGGAGTGAATAGGTTCAAATCCTTTTTAAAACATAGGCAATTAAAATGTTATTCAGAACATAGTTATTTGATCAACATCTATCACAATACAGAGTAAATCAAGCACAGAAAAATCACAGCACATCACACAATGGTTTATAGTGATTCCTTAATTCATGGGTACGTCCACTCTCCCCCTTAACTTATCTAGTAGAGTGCTGGATTCGGCCAAACTTCCTTTCACTAACTCAGATCCTCAGATCTTACAACTCAGAACCCAACTGGTACCTATAGCTCAGACTTCTTCAAGTCCTACTGCTCAAATTCTTCCCAAGAATCCTACCTCAGGCAACAACCCTACCTCAGCCTCTATCACCAGGCCTACAACTCAAATCACCAAGATCCTATCTCAGGCACTCAGCCCTACCTCAGCCTTTATATATTTAGGCTTACAACTCAGAGAGATAACTCTCCTACACTCAGATCTACAAAAGATCTTATAGAAAAATTGATTATAAAAGTGACAAATACTTCACCCAGGTAGAGAGAGAAATGGATGAAGGATTCTTGATCAGTTCTTGATTGAACTGATTTCTTAAGATCCAACCTGTCTTAGCTTTCTTCAAAGCTTCTTAAATCTGAACACAGTAAGGTTGATCTTCTTTTGAAGTTGGAGATGATCCTCAATCCAGCTTTCTTCAATTCAAAAATAGATCTGAATCCTTCTTGCAGACTTATTCAGAATCTGCCCACACTTAATGACCTGTATATTTCAACTGTTAGAAGAATGTCAAGTACTTCCTTCTTTCTTATATGTCGCTTTGATAGCGTAGGTCTTTATATAGACCCATCTTGGGTTACCGGTTGATCCGGTTCATAACGGCCTTCTGACAGTTCTGACAGATGCAACAGCTTTGTTAGTTATGACAGCTGTCAAGTCTTCAGCCTTGAAACCTGATGCCTCAATATACTCTATCTCAACAGAAAAGCATCGAGACAATACTCCAAATGTGTAAACACATATAGACCATATGTCGACACAAGTCTTGATAGTGTTGACATAGCTCCCACAATATTGAAACAACCATTCTTCATCTTCTCGACACAGCTCCTATTAAATGTGTTGACACAAGTCCTGTGTGTTGACACAATTGCTTCTATTCTTGGTATAGTTAGTGTTGATAGAATTCTTGAGTGTGTGTCGACACAAGTCCTGTGTGTCGACACAATTACTGTAGACTGAACATCTGTGTGTCGACACAAGTCCTGTGTGTCGACACAACTACTGCTGACAGAATTTCTGTGTGTCGACACAAGTCCTGTGTGTCGACACAAACTGGCTTCTGGTGTCGACATATTTCCTTCACCAGTGTCGACACTTGTACTTAAGAATATTTTCCTGCATTTCTTTAACCTGCACATTCAAACTAACCATTCCATCAAATACACACTGATGTATATCATTGAGTTAGGTGAGGCTTCTCCAAATCTGGTACATAGTTTCCAATGTACCCAACAATCCTCTCCATCACATCCTGGATGAGGTGGAGCATTCTGGAAGGTTAACCAAGTGGTCGATAGAGCTCAGCTAGTTCGATCTCACTTTCATCCCCCGAGTGGCGATCAAGGCGTAAGTAGCGGCGGATTTCTTGGCAGAATATGTAGTCTAGGTCGAAGAAGCTGAAGCACCCCCTGAAGAGGCTTGGGAGATGCTCGTAGATAGGGCCTCAGGAAGAAGCTCTTTCGAAAGAGGGATGATTCTAGTGAGCCCCGAGGGGACTAGAATTGAGCAGGCCCTAAAGATTCACTTCACCCTCACCAACAACTATGCGGAATACGAAGCCATCATTGCAGGGCTCAGGCTGGATCGGGAGCTCATAATACAGGACATCAAGGTCTCTACAGATTCTATGGTAGTTGCAGGACACATTAATGGAGAGTTTGAAGTGAGAGTGCCCACCCTCCAATTATACCTAATGAAGGCGAGGGGTGTCATTGGGAAGTTCCACAGCTTTTCAATTCATCATGTCCCAAGGGAAGAGAATGCTCAGGCAGACCTGCTCGCTAAGCACGGCCCTCGGGCCGGAGGAACTATGACAGAGCTCTTCAGGCCTTCCATAGAAGAGGGAGAGCTTATTGAAGTGGACCAGCAAGGGTCCTGGATGGATCCATTTATAGCCTTTTTGACATCGGGACATCTACCTGAGAGAGACCTTCAAAGAAGCAAGTCAGGTACAAATACGTATATTATCTATTAAAAGAGGGAACCTTATACCGGAAGACGCTGTCAAGCCTACTTGCTCGGTGTGTATCTAAGAAGGAGGCCTCGAGGGTGCTGGAGGAAATTCACTCAAGAGAATGTGGGAGCCATTCTGGAAGTCGGACTTTGGAAGGAAGGGTGTTGAGGAAAGGCTACTTCTGGCCTACCCTTAGGATGGAAGCTGAGGAATTCGTAAGGATAAGTAGGAAATGCCAGGAGTTCTCCCCTCTTCAACTCCTCCTGCCCCAAAGGTTACGCACAATCATGGCTCCATGGCCCTTTTCCATATAGGGACTAGATCTTGTTGGCCCATTCCCCCAAGCTAGTGGCTAGAGGAGATTCCTACTGGCCATGGTGGATTATTTTTTGAAGTGGCTGGAGGTGAAGGCACTGGCAAAGGTGACGTCGCAGGTAGTCAGAAATTTCGTGTGGGGAGAGATCATCTACCGACATGGGCTCCCGTTTTCCATCATCACGGATAATGGACTGTAGTTCGCTAGTAGGGAATTCGTGGATTTCTGTGTCCAACTGGGCATAGATCTTCGATTCGCCTCTGTTCATCATACTCAAAGCAATGGGCAGGTGGAAGCTGCAAACAATGTCATCATAAACCTCTTGAAGAAGAAGGTAGAGAATTTGAGGGGGAATTGGGTAGAACAGCTCCCCTCCGTTCTCTGGGATTTGAGAAATACACTGAATACCTCCACGGGAGAGACACCATTCAAACTTTCCCACAGCTCGGAGGCCGTTATACCTGTGGAATTCGAGGTTGAATTACCCAGGGTAGTAGCAGCAAGGAAAGGAGATGAAGGGTGGCCAATAGAAAATGAGGAAGAAAAGAAGCTCTCCCTTGACTTGGTGGAGGAGCTCAAGGAGCTATCATCAATCCGATAGGAGGAAGTCAAGCATCGAATGTCCAAGTATTTTTACAAGCACGTAAGGGTTAGATAATTCCAGAAGGGGGACTTGGTCCTCAAGAAAGTAGATGCAGCGGGCAGGGGAGCCTCGGTATGGAAGCTCAACCCCAACTGGAAGGATCCCTTCATAGTGAGGGAGGCCTTGAAGTCAGCAGGGTACCATCTCTAGGATGTGGACGGGGTACCCCTTGATCGTGCCCGAAGCGGAGACGACCTGAAAATATTCTACCCTTGATGTTGTATTTTTCCATACTTGTTGTTTTTCTCTTCCAATACTTGATATTTTGCCTTTTTCAGTACTTGTAAACTTGGCACAGCTTCCTGATATAATAAAATTGCAGGTGTTTTCCTCCATGAGATAAGATTACGATATTTGAAAAGGAGACCCCAAGAAGACCCGCTGACCAGGCTCTCATCAAGCTGGCAGGGCTGTAGGCTCACTCGATGGTCGGAGTTGGTTTGGAGAGGAGACCCCGAGAAGACCCGCTGACCAGGCTCTCATCAAGCTGGCAGGGATGTAGGCTCACTCGGTGGTTGGAGTTGGTTTGGAGAGGAGACCTCGAGAAGACCCGCTGACCAGGCTCTGATCAAGCTGGCAGGGCTGTAGGCCCACTCGGTGGTTGGAGTTTGTTTAGAGAGGAGACCCCGAGAAGACCCGCTGACCAGGCTCTCATAAAGCTGGCAGGGCTGTAGGCTCACTCAGTGGTTGGAGTTGTTTTGGAGAGGAGACCCCGAGAAGACCCGCTGACCAGGCTCTCATCAAGCTGGAAGGGTTGTAGGCTCACTCGGTGGTTGGAGTTAGTTTTGAGAGGAGACCTCGAGAAGACCCACTGACCAGGATCTCATCAAGCTAGTAGGGCTATAGGCTCACTCAGTGGTTGGAGTTGGTTTGGAGAGGAGACCCCGAGAAGACCCGCTGACTAGGCTCTCATCAAGCTGGCAGGGCTGTAGGCTCACTCAATGGTTGGAGTTGGTTTGGAGAGGAGACCCCGAGAAGACCCACTGACCAGGCACTCATCAAGCTGGCAGGGCTGTAGGCTCACTCGGTGGTTGGAGTTGGTTTGGAGAGGAGACCATGAGAAGACCCGGTGACCAGGCCCTCATTAAGCTGGCAGGGCTATAAGCTCACTCGGTGGTTGGAGTTGGTTTGGAGAGGAGACCCTGAGAAGACCCACTGACCAGGCTCTCATCAAGCTAGCAGGGCTGTAGGCTCACTCAGTGGTTGGAGTTTGTTTGGAGAGGGGACTACGAGAAGACCTGCTGACCAGGCTCTCATCAAGCTGGAAGGGCTGTAGGCTCACTCGGTGGTTGGAGTTAGTTTTGAGAGGAGACCCCGAGAAGACCCGCTGACCAGGCTCTCATCCTGCTGGCAGGGCTGTAGGCTCACTCGGTTGTTGGAGTTGGTTTTGAGAGGAGACCCCAATAAGACCCGCTGACCAGGCTATCATAAAGCTGGCAGGGCTGTAGGCTCACTCGGTGGTTGGAGTTGGTTTGGAGAGGAAACCCCGAGAAGACCCGCTGACCAGTCTCTCATCAAGCTGGTAGGGCTGTAGGCTCACTCGGTGGTTGGAGTTGGTTTGGAGAGGAGACCCTGAGAAGACCCGCTGACCAGGCTCTCATCAAGCTGGCAGAGTTGTAGACTCACTCGGTGGAAGGTTGAAGGACAAGGCCCTAAGAAGACATGCTGACCAGGCTCACTAAGCTGGCAGGATCGTGGGCAGGTTAATTGGCAGAGTAAGCGGTGAGGTATCTTAAAGAAACATCCCTACTAGTCAACAAACGAGGAAAATTCATAAAATGATAAGGGGGAGGAAAGAGTTGGAGCAGTGCAAGTGGGTATACTCCCAGCCAGTCACTGAGGCGAAGGTCTCACCTATGATGAGTGGACAATCAGGGGGAAGGAGGGTCCTGCCTAGAAAGCGGGGCATGTTGACCCCTCGAGATCGCTCGCGCCGGAGATACCGTGAGGCGAGACGAGAGGGGAGAATAAGTCAGTCCCACGCGTAAGAGCGGTGAGGGAAGTGGAAACTTGCACTCTAAACAAAATCCACTCTCCAAGTAAGGTGGTGAGACGAGGAATGGCCCCATCTCGCAAGCGTAAGCAAACTTATGAATCGTATCGCAATAAAATGAAAAAACATAACAGAAAATAAGAGCATATACACTTATCCATATAACTGTTCATTACAAAAAGAAATGAAGTACAAAGTTATAAGGAAGCAAAAAGAAAGAGCCCTAGGTATCGCTAGAAGTGTTTCATTCCTCTTTGCTGGAAGACGAGTCATAACCCTCCTCGCCATAAATCTCTGGAACAAGATTGCGGGCAGTAAAATTTTCAGACTTTTCCTTGACAACCCCCAGCTCTTTCATCATTTTCAGGATGAGATCGACCGTCCTAATGTTGGAGTCTCGATAGAGCTCTTCGACCTCCTCGTAAGAATAATGAGGGGGAGGAGCTTGGGGAAGTACTGAGCGAGAAGATGACGGAGCGCTGTATCGAAGATGGACGATCTGAGACTTCAGATCTTTGAATTCTTCGTCTAGGGCCGCTATGCGTGAATGCAGTTGGTCCGCCGTCTTGGCATCCTGCAAAAGCTTATCAGTTACCAGAGGCAGACGTGAGAAAAGCGGACATAAGGTAAGATGAAGCTTACCACGCCACCTGGGGCCTTAGCGAGAAGGGTCTCTACAACATCCACTTCTTTTCGAGGTCCCCAGACTTCTCGCGTTCTGCCGCCAGGTCAACCTCAGATTCTTTCCATTTTCAGTTATTAAAAATCAGGCGGCGCGAGAGCCGATGCCAAAGCTCCAAGGTGCGTAGCTGCGCATTGTTGGGTATTGTATCCACAATATACCTGATTTGAAGAAGCCCCTGAACAAGCTAAGTTGAATAGATAATGTATTTGATGATTTTCTTCAAGATGTGCTTACAGTTATTCCACGCTAAGTACACACCAATGTCAGGGTGCAGTGGGTCAATATACACGGGTCTGCGCAACATAATCCCTCGTTGAGCAGATCAGTGTGTTGGCATACGTGTACTCTCTCTATTGGAGTACTTATTTTCAAGTACAGGGCTGAGAAAGATCAAGAGCAGATAAGGAGCAAGGATGGGTCAAAGCAACTCACGGGAAGAAAGATGAAAAATCGTCTAAGTCAGATTCGACGAGAATCACTAAGTGATTCTCGCCGATTCGACGAGAATCACTAGTGATTCTCGCCGAATCGTCGAGAATCACTCGCCGATTCCCGCCGACTGCATCTGGCTGACTCAACGCTTGCAAAATTCACACTAAGTCAGAATCAACGAGAGTCATTAAGTAATTCTCGACGAATCGTCGAGAATCACTCTACATTCTCGCCGATTCGTCAAGAATGGATTGTGACTCTCGCCGATTCACTCCGGATGGCAAGCTCCTCAGCTAAAATTCTTCTAAGGAGAATTCGATGGGAATCATAAGTGATTCTCGCCGATTCGTCGAGAATCACCAATGATTCCCTCCGAATTTGCCTTAGGCGAATTCTGTTGGCTCGCTGGACCGGACCAAGTGTTCAGGCACTATTTGAATAGAAATTAGGGTTTCATCTGGTGGGGCCCACAACGGTCATAAAGGATGATCTACAGTATAAATACTCGTTTATTTTGAACATTACAGATAATCCCAAACACACGAAAAAGAAAGAGCCGCCGACTTGACCTAGCAGATCGCGGATTTCCTTCCGCCGCCGTCGCTGCTCGAAAGGTTGTCGCCGCCGCTGATTAGATTCTTCTTGATCTCTCGGCGATAGAAACTTAGCCAAGCAACGCATCTCACGTTTCTTTCTTGAGATCCCTTGTCTCGTGGTTTGTTGAACGAGAATACTTTCCCCTTCCGAATCGATTGAGACGATCGATCCAAGTAAGATCGTTGGTAGACCTTGCTAGCTTTGTTACGAAGTTTGGATCTACAAAGCATCGCCGCCGCAATCCTTTGCCGCCGCCGATCTCAGGAAGATCTTCTCCAAGAGAGTGCTTAGGTCATGGACTCTTTGTCTTCTTCAAGAACGCTTCATCGAACGAAGAGGGACACCGAGCGCTCCATACGTAGTTTGTATTTTGTACATTCTATTTTTACTTTTGTTGTAAAGGAACTTTGGTTCCTCATTGTAAGGGTTGGGTGCAACCCGTGGTGGAGGAGTAGTACTCCTTCGGGTGGAAGGGTTTCTTCCATAGTGAAAGGATTGGATTTCAATCCTGTTGGTGAAGTGACCGAGTCGTCCCTTGTTGGGAGATAGGTCAAAGGGGGAGAGTGGACGTACCCAAATCGGGGAACCACTATAACTGCCTGTGTGTTTTTCTGTGTTGTGCTTGTTTTGTTTTATTGTGCAGGTAAATTTTTAATTCCGCAAAATGACTGCAAATAACCTATCCCCCCATAGGTGAAGGTAGTTGACACTAGAGTGACTCTCACGCAAGCGTAGTATTCAGAACCAGATCTCGTGAAGTTTCCGTCTCGATGGAATCTTACCCTGGACCCCTATAAAGACCGAAGCCCAGGGAGAAGGCATGGCTAGTGGGCGGGTCCTACTCCTTCCATGAGGGAAGGAGGGTGGAGATTGACACCCGGTTCGCCTCCTTCTCCCATACTAAAACTGGGTCATTAACGGTGTCTTGGACTAAGGGGACAATGTTGAAATTTTGATGAGAAGAGGGGGCCGGGCCACTAGGAGAAGCGTCTTCGCGAGATGGAGACCCGGCTAGTTAAATCGAGGTGCCGACAGGTTGGTCGGGCAGTGCTGTCTCATGGGTAGGGGAGACGGCCTGTTGACGAGACGACCGAGGAGGTGATTGAGGGGACTGCGATCCTATGGAGATTGGGCTCAGGGACCCCGACATCTCCTTCTTCTCTTTGAAGACCTTCTCCTTTTTCTCTTTGGAGAAGGACACAACCTTCTTCATCTTTTTCTTAGGGCTGGGGCGAGACGAAGCGGTGCCTTCAGTGGGCCTTTTCTTTAGGGAGGGGGCCAAGGAATCTTTCGCCGCCTCGGTCGCCATGCTGGCGAGAGCGAGATCCTTGGATGGTTTTGCGTTACTCCTGTAAGGGGGGTGAACGGGGACGTTCCTCTCTCCTAAAAAAATAACTGGGTGATAAGAAGGCAAGATGAAATAAAGGCGAGACCAAAGGGACACGAGCATACCTTCTCTAGGGAGCACAAGAAGGAGGGAGTCGAGGTTGCGCCTCAGGAATTGAACTTCGAAGTTCTTGCCAACGAAGAAGTCAAAGAGAAGCTTGTCCGTGCTGCCAACTTGTGGAGACACGTAGAACACCTCGGTAGGTGACACGGGCGCGAGCGGGATGCCTCCCAAGTTGCCACGGATAAAGACGAAGTGTGTGAGCCAGTGATGATTCTTGTTGGGCGTCTCACATACCTTAAGACCTTGCCCGGTAAAGTAGGATACACCATCATGGTTGGCATGGTAGATGAACAGCTTGCGAAAAACTGTCAAGCTGAACTCGATGCGCTCCAGGCGTATGTAGCTGGCGAAGGCAACTAGTACCGAGATGTCATTCGGGTTTAACTGCGCCGGGACTGCGCCGAAGTACTTCAAGACCCTTTTTACCTCCGGCCAGAGGCGCAGTCTCAGCCCCACATCGAAGTGCGAGACGGGGAAGGGGAGTTCCCCAGGGTAAAAGGTTTTGATCAACTCACTGACTTTTGGGGGCCACGACTCAAATCCCTCCGTCAAGAAATCGCGGGTAAAAAGGTTGTATTCCTCTTTAGAAATTCTATCGGGAGGGAAGTCGTGGTCAGCGAATCGTTTCCCACACGGGCTGCGCCCCTCACCCTCTTCAAACTTCTTCTTTCCCATTTAAAGAGAAGATGATCAAAGTAGGCGGCAAGGGGATGAACCGGCGAGACGGTTGAAGGAGAAGTAAGCGAGATGAAGTAGAAGCGAGAGCAATATGCGAGACGGAAGGAACAAAAGGATGAGAGCTAGGGAACAACAGAGGTAAGATCATAGCTCTGATTTGGGGTAAGGGGGAATTTATAGCGGATATGGTCAGTGGAAAAAAATGGGCGGGAAAAATATATGGAGGAAGGGGGAGAGTCGACCGACATTTTACTCTCTCTCTACCTCGATTCGTGTACGGCCCAATGCGGGTTCCCTCAGCAAGGCGGGACAAAGAGCGAATGGAAAAAATAAATAAATAAAAATAAGTTAAAACTAAGCATAAAAAATAAACCAGAGATACCGATTATTTAATTGTCCCATCCCGCACAAGGCGGGCAATATGTTCACAGGTCCTAGGCCCTGGGCGAGTCAGTAGCATAATAAATATTACAAGAATATTACAAATTCGAAGAGCAAGATGGGTAAATTAGGCGAGACGAGCCGAGGGATCTTCGGTGCTTGTGCCTTTTTCAGCGGCCGCCGCGAGATCCTACACAAGGGGGCTGGTTAGGGAGGTGAAAAGCGTGAGCCGCATCAACACCATGGCGCGCGAGACGAAGCTGCTGATCGACCTCATTTAGGATGGCCTGAGGATCAGTCTCATCTACCTCAATGTCAGCATCGATCTCCGAAGATAAGCGAGCACATTCAACTGCCAACCAGTCGATTCGCCGGTCGGCTGCCTTGTTATCTTGTTCCAACTCGCGGATGATGCAAGCGTACTTTCGAAACATCTCAGAAATTCTGCGCTTCATCTCTAGCAGATCCATGGGGTCACCCAGGTAGTCTTCAATCTCTTCTATAGGAGGAGGGCGCGAGACGACTAGTTGCCTAGAGAATTCCTCAGTAGGCGAGTCGACCTGGATGCCTACACAAGGGGCAGGAGGGTTTAGTAAGGGGGGTTCTCGCAGTAGTGTATGGGAGTAGCGAGCGGGAAAGATGTCTGAAAGGGAAGGTTTTTTACCAGGATAACGAGAGGTCCAAGCAGTGTGAGAAGGGTCCTCCTCCCTCGTTCTTGGAGGAGTAGATGGAGGGGTGGATGGCTGAGGCAAGTCAGAATTTTGGTGATGGTCGACGGAGACGTCTTGCGGGCTCTCGGGTCGATGTTGAGGTGCGAGATCCCCCTAAAAGTAAATAGCAAGTGAGAAAATGCGAATAAGAAATAAGGATAAGAAGTGGAAGCTCACCTCTTTCTCTCTGGGAGACGCGGGAGGAGGAGGGGCGTGGATTTTTGGGAAGGCGCGAGAGGACTCCTCTGCCAAGGAAGAGGGGTCCGTTATTTTCGCCTTCTTCAGGCAAGACGATGATGACGGTAAGGAGTGGGGTACGAATCGGAACCGTGGTTATAGCGACCACGTTGCCCTTATTCCGGTTGCGCACCATCGCAATGCGGTCGCAGAAGCTCTGGCTTGAGACATGATTACAGTAGAGCTAGAGAAGGACGAAATGTGGAAAGGGGGGAAGACACTCTCTACACGGGGGCGGAAATCCTATATTTATAGGTTCAGGTGGAGGGCCCCCAAAAAGATTTCGTCATAAATTCATTTTAATGACGCGAGCCTCAGTTGGAATTTCTTTCCGAGCTTGAGGCAACCTCGAAAAGAGTTGGGATTGTGTACAACCTCAGGCTCGTAGGAGCAAAAGGCGAGATGGGTTAGAGAGGAGGCTATTTTGTCGGTCGAGATGGACTCAAGCAAGAGCTGACTCAATAGGCGAGTGGATCCAAGGGAAGGGACCACTCGTGGGGCAAGAGCTGCTCACTAGGCTAGAGGCGCCGATGTAAGAGCCAACTCGCTAGGTGAGAGGGCTCTAGAGGGAGGAGCTCTCGCCTATGAGACGACTCTCTTGCCAAGCGCAGGTTCGGCGAGAGGCCTAGTGACCAGTTCAGTGTTCAGTCAAGGGCCAATTTAGGTAGAGAGGGGTTTACCTTTTTAGCCCCATGTGATTTTACACTTTTACCCTGAGTGGTCTGCATATAACCCCTCAGAACAACGGAGTTTGACTGTTGGCAGACCCGACTAAGGGTATTCTGGTAATTTCTGGTTGATTCAGTTTGGTTATTGGCAGTTCAGATTCAAATGCCTATAAATAGACCGGTAAGGTGCTTGATAGAAGATGGTTGCCCCTTCTTTTCTTCTTCTAAGGCACATAGCTCAGCATTGGCTAGGGAGGGGGAGAATTGATAATTCTTCCGGGTAAGAGGTGGGACCTCCGCGCTAAATCCAATGGTCTGTTCCTCTGAGATTCTAATCCAAGGGGTGGTTCGATAGGAGTAAGTGTGAGCTGCAGTTTTAGATCCGAGCTTTAGGGGGAGTCGGGTTTACTGGCTCCAACAATGATTTGGAGCACCGCGGGCAATAGTTAGTGATAGGGGCACCGACTTTTGTAACGCACAATTTGATAATGTTCTATCTAAATACGGCGTTACACATAGGTTAGCCACCCACTATCACCCTCAAACAAGTGCCCAGGTAGAAGTAGTTTACCGTGAAATCAAATGTATATTAGAAAAAACCGTTTCCACTAGTAGAAAGGATTGGTCGGTCAAGCTTGATGATGCTCTATGGGCTTATCAGACCGCATATAAGACCGCTATTTGTTGTACGCCGTATCGATTGGTCTATGGGAACACATGTCATTTACCGGTTGAGCTTGAACATCGTGCCTTTTGGGCACTTAAATATTTAAATCTTGATGAAAATTTGTCCTCCGAGCTCTGTAAATTCCAACTTAACGAGCTCGATGAGTGGCACTCCCTCGCTTATGAGAATAATAAACTCTATAAGGAGCGCACCAAATTTTATCATGATAGAAAAATTAAGCACCCAAAGGACTTTCAACCGGGAGACCAAGTTTTGCCTTATAACTCGCACTTACGCATATTTTCGGGTAAACTTAAGTCTCGTTGGTCCGACCCCTTTGTCGTAAAGGAGAATTGTCCCTACGAGACAGTGCTTATTTCGCACCCGGAAGGAGGCCAATTTAAAGTGAATGGGCACGGGCGTAAATTATTTCTTTTCGATGATAATATTATTGAACAATTGGACAACATAATGTTGTCAAACCCCTAGTACGCGCACACCACTAAAGTCAAGCTCAACGACCATAAACAAAGCGCTTGTGGGAGGCACCCCATGGTTATCTTTTACCTTATATTTTCTAGTGTTTAATTTTATTTTAAAGTTTTTTCAGGTTTGAAGAACATCAATGCATGACGATCGGTCGGGGTCAAACGTCAAGTCTACATGATTCTTCAAGTCAGTAACTTTTGTTTTATTCTCGTTTATTTGAAAAATAACAACAAAAAAAAAGGAAAAAAACAACAAAAAAAGAAAAACAAACATAAAAAAAAGAAGAATTTTTTTTTCTGTTTTCTCGTACACGCCCCTATCACGGGCGTGACCTAATGGTCACGGGCGTGATAGAGGCGTGTTTAGCCTGTTTTACAAAACCCACATATTGTTTGTCCGCACTCATTTTCCTGTCCGCCTTTCGGACATGACACGAGCGTGACCATCATGGTCACGGGCGTGTCATGGCCTTGTTGCGTATTTCCGAGGAGTTGACCAGGTCGCACCTCGGATTCCCGCGACGTGTTTAATATGGCTGACACGCCCCAGAGTCACGGGCGTGAACCGTGGGCGTGATAATAGAATTCGAGGACAGTGCCTCGGATTCCTGCGCAACCCCCTAGGATACCCTTACACTCCCAGAGTCACGGGCGTGACTCTAGGGTGTGACCCGCGAATCTGAGGCGGCGCGCCTCAGATTCCTTCCCACAGTCAGCCCGTGCTTGTCACACCCCCTATCACGGGAGTGACAGGGGGGCGTGTCAGACCCGAGAAGTCCTATAAATAGGATTTCTCCATTTCTCTTTTCTCCACACCTTCCAGCCTTCACCTTCTATTCCCTTCCTTCTTTGGCCGAACTTCTTCCTTGTTCTCACCATGCCTCGCCACCACCCTCGTTCCACAGCTTCTTCCTCCGAGCAACCTGCGGATCCCGCTTCTGCGGAAGCCATGCTCCTATTTGAAAACTCCACCCAGCAGGACCAGAGCGAGCGAGTGTGGCCAAACCCTTTGACATTTTCCAGATCTTGGACTGGGCGATCCTCGCCACCTTCGGTGCGGTAGAGTTAGTTCGGGAATTTATATCCACCCCGGGATGGACTCCCCTCTTCTCCATTTTTAGCTGACTTTCCCTGAGCTCACCATTGAGTTCTTGGCTTCTTTTGAGTTCCGTTGGACAGCGAGTGATGATTTCATTGTCTTTCGCATGGGCGGGATGATGCACCAACTCACCATCCGCCAACTCAATGTTGCCATGGGATTTCTCTCGGAGGAATTTTCACATTCTCCCTCCTATCTCGACCTCAAAACTGATTTACCTCCCGATTTCAACCTCCTCACCTTTTGGTCGGAAATCAGTAATGACGCCGCCCCCTACACCCCAAATAAATCGAAGGGTAGCCACCTCATTTCTCCCACTTTGCGCATTCTCCATAACCACATTACCTTTACTCTTACCGGTCGCGGCGATACCCATGGCGTGGTGTCTTGGGCAGATTTACTATATTTATATAGTATGTTTTAGCAGGTCCCACTCAACCTTGGTTATATGCTTGCAATTTTCTTCCGTAATCAGGCTGAAAATTTTAGGTTGGGAGCGGTTCATGGAGGTAATTATATTACTTTTCTAGCCAAGCAGACCGGCCTTTGGGATGCCCTTTCCGTGGCTGACCTGCATGCAAATGCCACAAGCCCTCCAGTTTCCGACCCTTTAGACCCTCGGCTTAGCGCGCCGATGCGAGGGCGAGTTTGAGGCTATTTCCCCATCAGTCGGTGGCAGGGATTTTGATCTTGATCATGGTACCGGTCCCAGCAGTACTCATCACTCTCCCCAGATTTCACCACAACCGCTGCACTCTGCCCTAGTGCCCGATTCTTCAAATTATTGGGATCATCAATTTGGGTTGATTCATAGACCAGATGCAGACCCATTTTTACGGCCGTTTCACTCATTTTGATGAGCGCTTTGCCAAGATGGAGCAGAGTCATGCTTCTTCCGTGGAGTATATTACCCGCGAGTTCATAGCAATGCGGACTTTCTATCAGCAGCCCGGGGACGCTCCCGGTCAGGAGTAGGTTTCTTTTCTTTTCTTTGGACTTGTAGTGGGTCGCCTATCTCTGTATCTTAATCTTTGCTTTTATTTGTTTTAATTATGAAAAATCTATAAAATATTATGTTTTGCTTTGCTCATGTCTTACATGTACCTTTTAGTGCTGCTTTGACATCTTCAAAGAAGTCTCCTTTCCTTTCTTTTCTTCATTTATACAATGGGGACAATGTATTGCTTCAGTATGGGGGAGAGATATTTCTCAAGCAAAACATAAAATTTTTTTTTTTAAAAAAAACTTTAAATTTTATTTTTTAAAAATTAAAAACTTTTAAAATAATATATCTATATATATATATAAAATTTCAAAAATTATATTTCGTTATGTATTTTGTTTTTCCAAAATTAAAAATAAACAAGAAAAAATTAGAAAATCGAAAATTAAATTTCTTAGAAGGGGACGTTTGGGATATCACCCCATCTTACCTCCTAGTACCGGTGAGAGCCCTTTACAGGGTATACCTCGGGAAGTCTAAGAAGTAAAAAAAAGGTTTAATTTTTAATTAGAGAAGTCGTTATTTCTATATTTATTCACATGCAAAATTCCTAGTAATTTAACTTTTATATAGTGTTTAGAGAATTTTGATGTTTTAATTGAAATTTTGAATTTTTGAGAAAAACTATTGGCCATGCTGTGTTTCTAGCTAAGTGCACATGTAAGTAGAATTTTATGTAGATCTTAATATTCAACATATAATTAGATTTTCATTTTTCTAAATGCGTGGAAATGTTTTATTTTACTTTCATTTTGAAAATCGGTAAAATCTAAAATAATTCAGGTGAGTAAGTAGAAGTTTACTAGAGCGATATTTCGCTGTTCATGAAAGAGGTATTCTTTCTCGATGTCTAGAACTTGCCCTCTATCTATTCTCAAGACTTTGCATAAGTTAAACTCATTAGCATAAATATGATTTAGGCACTTCTTTTGGCCAGTTTGAGACTTTGCACCCGTACCTAAAATGTTATTTTTTTTAAGCCATTTTGAGCCTATTACCCTATCTTTTTGTTTTAGCTCCACCAAGCATTTTACCAAAACCTAAAAAGCAACTTAATTGCACACCTAAGACCAAGCTTGAACATAAATATACAAACATGGTTTGTGAGTGATTTTGAGCCTTTTTATTTTTGGTGGCTTTTTTCTTATAAAAAAAAGAGAGTTGATTTATTCTTCTTTACTCTTCAAAATAAAGATAAAAAAATATTATGGAAAAAGATGAAAAGGTAGAAGAAAAGTTTTAACATGATAAGTGAGTTGAAAGGGAAAAAAATAAGAAAAATACAAAAGGATTAGGAATTTGGCTGCGTTCTTAAAAACCATAGTTAATTATTGTGTGCAAGCTCTCTCTAGGTTTTTATGTGACTAGCCATCGCTTTTATCTTTGACCACCCTCTCCAAAAACCTAAGCCTACATTTCAACCTAATTAAGTCCTATTGATTTTTGTTTATAAGTTGAACTAATGCGGTGGCGAGAGTGTGAAAGGGCAAGCCTATGACCATCAATATTGATGGATTTCTTTGGAGGGTATCTCGATCTTCGTTCGTGCAATGTTATCTTAGTACACACGCTACATTATCTCAAAATATAATTTTAAAATTTACCGGATTTTCATTTTAAAAGTAAAAATAATAGTGGAAACACATTTTAAGAAAAATAAAAACCTAATTTGTATGCTAAGTTTTTCTACCAAAATGACTACAAGTGTAGGCATAAGACTTCGCATTTTACTCCTTAGGTTCAATTTTCTTTTCTAGCATTTAAAATTTTTCTACTCCCTATAGGAAGTTGTTTGCTCGGGACCAGCAAATGGATAAGTATGAGGGTATTTGATAACTCTAATTATTTTTATTTTTCATATACTATTTGCTATTAATAGTTAAATACTATATATCAATTTTATAATATAAAGTTTATAATTAACTACTTTTTGTATTTTATATTTATTTGTTCTAACAAAATTATTTTCAATCTTGCAGGGCTAATCTGTAAATTATTTGGAGCAAAATTGGGATTTTATCCTTCTCGGCCTAGACACGCCCTCCTTGGGAGTGTCCAGGGGCGTGACACCAAGGATCTAAGAACGCCGCCCGCAAATTATCGATCTGCGAATGAAGAACTAAGACACGCCCTAAGACACGCCATCCGTGGGCATGTCACATAAGCGTGCCACTCTTGTACGGGGAGTGCCAGCCGTAGGAAGAAATGCCAGACCCTGCTACGTCAGATTAAAATGACACACTCGGGTCACGGGCATGAACCAGGGCGTGTTAGGAGATTTTTCCAACCAATAACTCATCCATTCCTGCCATTGCCGCCAGTTACCGTTCCAGCTTGACATGCCCTGGTCACGGGCGTGACCAGGGGAGTAATGCTTCCTTCAACAGAAATTTATTCCCGCCATTTTTCAGTTTCCTGGCATTTTCCAGAAACAGATTTGACACGCCCTAGGTCACGGGCATTACCTAGGGGCGTGACCCATCATTTAACAAATTTTGGCGGTTTCTCCTCCAATATTCCCAGGGTTTCAAGATGACGGTTCCGAGCCTGACACACCCTAGGGCACGTTACCTAGGGGCGTGATCGACCAACAATTTTTCCTATAAATTCTAGACAACTTCAGATGCTCAGGGTCGATTTTTGGGAGTTGAACTCTTGTAGTTTGCTATTTTATTTTGCCGTATTTTCCATTTCTTATTCTAGCTTTGCATTGTGAAAGTTCAATTAAAGTTTACTTTTTATTTTAATCATGTCTTTCCCTACCTTTTCTCTTATTTCCCTGATGATGATGAGTAGCTAATTTTCATTTAGCACTTGATCATGATGAACCTTGGAATAAAATAAACTCTTTTTTTTAATCAAAAGTGTATTATTTTTATTCTTGCTCACTAACGATTTATCTTTGAATTATATTTTGTCAAATTCATATTTCGCGGATATAGTTTTTGATCTAAGATCCGTATACTAAATGACCGAGAGGTTGCGAATACGAGGAGATCACTCAAAGATAAAAGGAGTTGCATGCACTCCTCGAAAGAGGATGACAAAAATCTTTCGGATTGGAGTCAAATCAGATAGTGGGGTTCACCGCCTAAAGAAAGCTTAGGGGTTTTGACTGGCTGAGAGGTCTTAATCGATCAACCTAAAGTTAGTCAAAAGCATGAGCTCGAGAGAGACGCTTTTGCACTTTAGGAACCTCCATGGTCGAGTTAGTAAATTTAAGAACTCACATTTCTTTAATTTTTAAGAAGGTTTATTTTAGCCCAAGGGGATTCTAGATCAAGTGCTAGCTTCCCTAACATAGAATTTCTCTTTCCTAGTGTAACGCTTCCTTTTCCATTTCAATCAAAAACCAACTTGTCATCCGATAAGATAATAGCTCTTTCTTGTGAGTACTAGTACTCGAAAAGCCCTGAGTCAAAATACGACACTTGATTCTATACTCCAAACGATAGGTATACTTGCCTCATCGATTGGAAACACGCGTTAGCATGGAGAAAATCTCTATCAGTGGCTGAGGCAGTGTTTGCGATGATAAATGCCCAGTGAGGGAGGCAAGCACAACCTCTTGGCCCTTTCATGGAGCAGGTCCCGCTTCGTGCGACAGAGCCTAGAGTGGTGGAACGAGTGGCTTTAGAGCCTTTGGTGCCAAGAAGAGCGACAAGAAAAGCAACTCAAACATGTGATGAGCTTCAATCCTCCAATGTTTATGGGGATTAGAACCCCAACCCAGGCCAAGGATTGGCTCACTCGTGTTAAGAGAGTCTTGACGATAATTAAGACGGAGGAATGACAGAAAACCATCATAGCCACTTTCCTGTTGGATGGAGAGGCGAGACTATGGTGGGAAGAGTTGGAGCTTCATCTCTTGGTTGGAAGACAACTCATCGATGTCTCGGTGGAGGAGTTCTCGAGGTTATTCCTGCTAGATAGCTCCCCTCAGCACAGAGGATTGACATTGAGAATCAGTCCCAGAGACTGACGTAGTGAGAAAGTAGCATGGATGAGTATCTCCACGAGTTCACGAGGTTGGGACGTTATGCTGGCATTACTTTTGCCGACGAGGAGCATAAGACCAACCAATTCTATGAGGGTTTACGTGATGACCTAAAGCTACTGTTCTCTGGGCCCATGACGCAGGGTTTCCTAACTCTGGTGAATACCGCCCGATCTCTGGAGAAAGATGTGAAGAGAGTTCAAGAGAAGAAGGACTCAAGCTTGAAGAAGTCAGAGTTCAAGATTCTGAGCTCATCAAAGTATGGGTTTCGTAAGTTGAACAAGAAGGCGAGGACTTCGGGTCCAGCCCCACCTTCGGGTGCATCTAGAGTTACTACAGTGCGATGCCCAATTACTTGCTATAATTATGGAAAGCAGGGACACATCGCCCGAGACTGTTGGAGTGGGCGTCTGAAGTACGAAAAGAAGCCTGGAGCATCTTATGCGGAGAAGGGAAAGGCGGTGGAGTGAACCGCATCCCACTACGCTCCAGCCTAGCCTAGAGTTTATAATCTTGGCCAACAGGAGGCAATAAAGCAGGCTGATGTGGTGACAGGTATGAGTTAATCAATAACACTTTTTGCTCTATATACTTGTTGCCTTTTGCGTGTTAGATTTTGACTTGTTGTGCTAGGCTTTATTTTGATCTTTAATTGTCCGGCGAGAGCACTGTTCGATACGGGAGCATCACACTCCTTTTTGTCCGAGGAATTTGTATCGTGTATCAGAGTGCCTTCTTCGATGGTAAGGGATAAATTGGATGTGCTGCTACCTAACGGATTTTCTATGCATGCGGATAGAGTTTGCCGCGTAAAGGTACAGATTGGGAGCCAAGAGTTTGACTTGCAAGCGTCACTACTACCGATAGTGGAATTTGATGTGATCTTTGGCATGGACTGGCTCTCAGAGCAGCATGCATACATTGATTGTAACCATAAGGTGGTCAGACTAGGAGTCGATACAGAGCGTGAGATGACGTTCTCTGACCTGAGGGGATCGAGCAAGACTTTGATGTCTGCTCTCTAGGTGGTTAAGGTAGTTCATAGTGGTGCAGAGCTATTTTTCAATTTAGTGGAGGCTTCGAAGCCCATGCCAGGTCCGAATAGCATCCCAGTTGTATCAGAGTTTCATGATGTTTATCCTGAAAATCTCCCTAGAGATCCACCTCAGCGAGAGATCGACTTCACCATCAAGCTAGTGCCAGGTGCCAAGCCTGTATCACTCTCCCCATACCGCTTAGCGCCTAAGGTGATGGCAGAATTAAAGGTACAACTTCAAGAGCTATTAGATCAAGGGTATGTGCGTCCTAGTTCGTCACCTTGGAGCGCGCTAGTCATTTTTGTTAAGAAGAAGGACGGGAGTTTACGACTGTGTATTGATTAACGAGACTTGAATAAGCTAACAGAGAAAAATAAATATCTGATCCTGAGGATTGATGATCTGTTTGATCAACTGGTCGGGTCGACTGTGTAGTCGAAACTAGATTTGAAATCCGGGTACTATCAGTTGAGAATAAGGGAAAGTGATATTCCCAAGACGGCTTTCAGCGCACGTTATGGGCATTATGAGTTCACCATATTACCATTTGGGCTAACAAATGTGCCATCTATGTTTAGGGATTTGATGAACATGACGTTCAGAGAGTACTTGGACCAGTTCGTGATAGTCTTCATCGATGTTATACTGGTGTACTCACAGTGCGAGGATGATCATTTCAAGTATCTACATATAGTATTGGAGACACTAAGGTGGAACCAACTGTATGCCAAGTTCTCCAAATGTGAGTTTTGGTTGTCCTCAGTAGCATTCCTTGGCCATGTAATTAGTGGAGTGGGAATCACGGTAGATCCGACGAAGATAGTTGCGATACGGGAGTAGCCTGTGTTGTCTTCTATGGTGGAAGTTCGCAGTTTTTTGGGGCTTATTGGATATTATAGGAGCTTCGTGGAGAAGTTCTCGCGTATAACATTGCCCCTCACTACTCTGATAAGGAAGGATCAGAAGTTTGTATGGTCTCCAGAGTGCACACAAGCCTTCGAAGAACTAAAGTGTCATCTGATCACGATGCCTGTCTTAGGTTCGCCATGTGGATTGGAGGGCTATGAGATTTACAGTGATGCCTCTGGGAGTGGATTAGGCTATGTTCTGCTTCAGTACGGGAAGGTGATAGCCTATGGATCACGCTAGTTGAAGGTGCATGAGAGGAATTACCCGGTCCATGATTTGGAGTTGGCGGCCGTGGTATTTGCTCTCAAGATTTGGAGGCATTATCTGTATGGGGTAAAGTTCGATATTTATTCAGATCACAAGAGCCTGAAGTATCTAATAGATAAGAAGGACCTAAACATGCGTCAGCGAAGGTGTATGGATTTCCTCGGGGACTACACCAACAAGATTCATTATATTCTCGGGAAGGGGAACGTCGTAGCAAATGCTTTGAGCCGTAGGACTCCTGCACGAGCCAATTGGTTACAGATGTACGACGAGCAGCTTATTCGAGATTTGGAGGCCTTGGAAATCTCTTGTATTCGGGATTCGGGATACCGCCGATGATGGCTAGGTAAATTTAATTGATGAGGCTCTCGGGATCCTACCGTGCGGCGGTAGTCGATAATGTGTGGCGATAGCAGCTAGTGTCGTGTCGTAACCGACGAAGGCTATTGCGCGGCATTAGCATCCTAGCGCGTAGTGATAGTGAAACTATAACAACGCGTCCATGCGGTGGCTTGTGGTTTGCTTGTCTTGTCAGTTACAACCTAAATGAGGAGGTACCGCGCGATGGTAGCTAGTTACCGTGCGATGGTAGCTCAGTTTATATGGCTTGTTCGACCATTTTAACTTCATTTCTTTTAGAGTTGAGGACTTGGCCTTGATTTCTTGGAGGAGGAGCATCGGCATCAGAAGAGAGACTATGCCGCCGTTTGAGATTCAGAGCTCCGATTCGCAAGAAGAGTCCGGATCTGTGAAGGCAAGTTCGTTGCAGTCGTGTTCATCCGTTTAGAATTTTTGGCATGGCACCGACGAGAGCGCAAAGGGTAACGATTCTCTACTTGGACATGTAAAGTCCTCTTCCTTTTGCATAGGAAACCCTCTCCCACGAGTGTGTGGTGAGCTTGAGGTCTTCCTTCGGGTAGATACAGAGTATCCCCATTGTTTTGCATTTTGAGTTCGGAATCGAAGTACAGACATATGCATGGTGTGTGAAGCCCATCCAGATAGGTTGGTATAGATTGGTGATGTTTTTGATTATGCTTATTATTGCCAGAGAAGACTCCGTGATGTTTGTTTTTTTGGTTTCTACGCGGTAGATTGCAATAGGAAACCTTGGGGACTAACTTCAAGGAGCACCCAGAAAACTAGGTAGAATCGCATTTCTTCCATGTACCACGCGGAGGTAGTGCTATCTCCGGCGGTATCTCCTTAAGAGCTTTATTTGAGGCCTGTGTCATGGAGACCTGGGGCTAGTGTTGTGGGGGTGAGAGCTTTGAGAGCCCAACTTGGTGGCCTGAGAGCCATCCGTTTAACATAATATGATTATGTATTGTCTGGAGAAATGGGAAGGCGGAGGCCGATCCGCATCGTGGCTTTTTGCACCTGGTGATGGGAGCAATGGGAAAGGGCCAAACCTACCCAGTAGCTATGTCGAGTGTCTGTGGGTAGTGTTACCTGTCGCTGCAATAGTTACGGGTCTTAGGCCTTGCGCAAGCCATAAAGACTACCAAAATGCTCATGTATGATGTCGTCTTGTGAACGGTGGTGAGTCCCTGGCTTTTGTTCGGACATCGAGAATGTGCCTTGAGAGCACAGGGTGTGTGGCCATTCGTGCCTACGCCTGTGGTGTAGTGTGCTTAAATTGCACTACATTACTATATTTAGTTTTGCTAATATATAGTAGGGAAGGAGCACCGCCGCCCCGATTAAGGGGTGGGGTCATTATAATTTGGTCAGCTTTAGCTGATCGTTGCCTTGTTTTTCCACCGTGTGGTGGAATTTTCGTATGCAGGAACAGGTGAGGCAAGTGGCAAGTAGCCTGCTGAAGCCCTTGTTACGGTGCTGGCCCTTGAAGGCCAAAGTGAAGTGTTTTCTTTTACTATTTTCATGTATGGTCGGACTGCGTGCCGAAGTAAGACACTTATTATTTAAGTAAACAGTTGTATGGCCATAAGGCTGAGACTCTTTGTCTATTCTTACTTTCATTCCTGCTTTGGACTTTAGTGGACATTCATGTTTTGTGATGGGTTCTTCAAACTTATTTAAAAGTTTCTGCTAGAATGCTCTGTGTTAGGATTCAAAATTTTATTATAGTAATTTAGTATTAATATGCAACTCCACTTACTGTCCGTGGAATATGGAGTGGGGCCCCAACAGGACCTTCTGTTATATTCCTTGTGACAGATGGGGGTGTTACAAGCTTGGAGGACCATCGATTCAAATGGGTGTTACAATTTCAGAAGATGTCATTGCTATATAGGCATGTTCAAAAAACAATACTTATGACAAAAGATGAGATATATAGAAGCAATTAATAAAATGACAGTTTATTTGACAAATATAACAAATACATGTTTTTTCTTACCACTAAGATGACAAAACATCCCTCGAGGTAGCTGGGATTTATCACTTCCTCCCTAGCAGCAACCTGGCTCATATGAACAAAATGAAAGTGAAGGAATTTATGTTTGGCCTTCGACCAGTAAACAACTCCAAATTCCTCCAACCCTTGGAAATCTAAAATACAGGTTGGTACTTTGAGTACTTTAAGGGGAAGAATAGAACTTCCAACACATTTAATAAAAGCATTTACTTTCCTAAGATCTAGGGTTGGTAAGCTCTCCTTAGCTGTGAGGTCAACAAGCTCCTGCACCAAGTCCTTATGCATGTAGTTGGATAAAGGAGTTCTTTTAAAATGGAATTACCTTTCGCGGTTTGGAAGGCCCAAAATACATGCAACATGATTCACAATTAGTTTAACATAAAAAATACCCAAGAGGAAAGCATTTCTCTTGGCAGAGTAAGACTTCAAAATATAATAAATAGCAGAATATTTTGTTGAATATCAGACATACTCAACAAATATAGAGTCCTAATATCTCGGAGAGACTCTTTGGAGTCATCAAAGAGGACATCTAGCAAAGGTTTAGAAATTTGTTTGAAATATTTTATAGTGCATCTACTATACAAATAAATAAAACCTGACATCTGCAATCAGAAAGCACCATTTAAACCTGGAATACAATAGATTAAAACTAGAATAGAATAGATTATAACTGTAATACAATAGATTAAAAATGGAATACAATATATTATAATTGGAATACAATAGATTATAACTGAAATACAATATATTATAATTAGAATTAAAAAAAATACAACGGGAATATGCAAGGTTACAAGTGGAAATAACAACTCAACGGCTGGAAAACAAAGAAGACACCTGTAATCAACAAGAAAAGAACTGGAACATCCAAAATGAATTGAAAACAACACAGTTACTCATTAATGATGTTATACATGCAACTAGAATCACCCAAAATATGTAAAACCCAGAAAGGAACACTTGTAATCATCCAGAAAATGACTAGAACATAAAAAACTAAAAAATGTATACTTGTACATTATACCTTCAAGGAGGGTGACTGTGTGCCGGAGAAAGGAGTCAGTTGACTTTCATAAGTATAACGAGCTTTCAGAATGGGGGCGGGGGGGGCGGGAGTAAGCCCTAGTTTTGGCATCCTGGTGTTCTTCCACCATTCTCTTATTGCTTGCCGTCCTGGTGAAACAAAAGAAACGTGACATTTTTGCTGAACGGGCTGAAGCAGAGGAGAGGGGAGAAAAATTTGAGTTTGGGCGGGCACAGAAGAGGAAAAGAAAGTGGGCCCCAATGAGTTAAGGCCTATATAAATTTGCAATGGAGGATGGTGTGTTATGTGCACCAAATATTTTTTCCATAAAGCAAAAAGATTGTATTATTTGTGCACTTCCCATGGGTAGTGATTAAAAGTTGAGGAACATCAAAAATTTGAAGATTGAATTTAATCCATGGGTACAAGACAATGAGCTTGGTCTAGGTTTTTAGGAGAGTTTATGGACTAATATATTTCTTGATGGGGTTTACCCAAAAGATTTTCGAGCCAAATTGGTAGGGCTTCGACCAAAACAATCAAACAATATAACTCAATTAAGCGAGCCGCACACGTGAGTTTCCCTCGCTCGAAGGGGCCAAAGTAACCCCAAAAAGGGGGATGAAACCAAGCCCACAAGGGCACAACGCACGAATCGTGCACGCATATGGGCACACTCCAAGTAGCCAGCATACTCACACTCGTATGAAAGAGCGAGGGCCCGACTGGCCTACATACATGCAATCGGCGGCACACATGCATGTGCGCACGCACTCCACATTTGCACGTATGTGCCGCATGGGTGTGCATACACGTTCACCCTGTGTGCGCACGCCCACACGGGCATGCACACCCACTGGAGACCCCCACTGCCTCCGGCCATCGCCGTCGTTAGGAACCCTACTCGGGCTGCTCAGACTGCCCGGGGGACATGCTCGTTATTTTAGGAAAAATGGCGCACCATATGACTAGAATAGAATAACGCCATTCGTCAACTCAATATTTAACCTGACACAATTACCAACGCGACCTTTCAAGAAAGCTATAAAAAGACTCACAAGCCTTCATTTGAAGACAAGCAACTCCAGAGACTAGAGTGAGCTTTGAGCTTTTTTCGCGAGAACGTGCACTGAAAGAAATGTAGGGTTTCTCCTTAATAGCACATCTAATGTGCAGAGTTGAATAAAGTTCAAGAAAACCCTAAAAAGAAACTTAGATCTTGCGATTAACATTGATTAAGAAGTTTGCATAACATAAAATATGAGTATATCTGAGTGGGATTGAGTCAGCACTCAATCAAGATGCTCCAGAATAGTTCTTGGTCGGCGTAAGTTCACGTAAAAATTGATTTGCGGCCCTGTAGGAATCCAAAAGAACGGGGAGAACACCGACACCTTGTCAAACAAGATCTAGGATAGAAAATGGAAAGCCCTCTGCATCTCCATAGACTACTAGGTCTTCACCAGGAGAGGCGATGACGTTGGGCATCAGAATCGGGGCTTACGAGAGTGACAAAATCTGTATTTTAAGAAAACCCTTCCATCAGTATCTGGTCTCTCGCACTTATCTCATCCTGAAAAACCCTAAGACATCTGATATATATTCCAAGGAGTATAAAAAGGCTTGAACTGTCACTATCCGCAGACCCAGAACCAATGGAATTAACTCTAAGAATTATTAGCAATGATGACTTGATGAAATGATCAGATGACTAGATGAATCGACGAGATGTATCGATGAACTCAACGCCTTAGCTATGATGTCTCGACGAACTCGATGCCTTAGCTATGAGGTCTCGATGAACTCGATGCCTTAGCTGTGAGGTCTCGATTAATCAGCTGTATTATCCTGACGCTCTCGACGAATCAACGAGATGTCTCGATGAATTCCAATAAGTCAAGTGCTTGGTCCTTTAGTCATCACATATGAGTAAGACCAACACAATCCATTCATCCAACTTCTCCAAATGCTCTTATATGCGACCCTATAGGCTCATATCACATTGGCAGTAAAACTATCTATTTGACCATTTCTAGATCACCATGGTGACACCAACAATAAAAACATCATTCATCAATGAAAATTAGGAAGGTTTGATGCTAAAGATCATGGCAGTGAACCGGTCACACAAGTAATATAAAATGGGCGAGTTTTCCCAAGTATCGATCTCACAAGGAACACAGTAAGGTGGAGTTAAATTCGAGGAGGACTTGAGATTGAAGTCCTTAGGTCGGCGGTAACGAAAGGGGGGTTTTGGTTGATGCGGAAAAATAAAGTAAAAAGCTAACAACTATTCCTATGCAATGCCATTATGCACTGCTTCGCCAGGCGGGATGGAAGACTAGTCGGGCCGCTATGCACCGAATCGCTAGACAGATGGACGAGTAGGCAAGCAGAAGAACTAGAATTTGAGGGTCGTAAGCACCTCTTCGCTATGCACGCCACGAGCAATTGCTAGTGCGGCAAGGGTGGATGGTGGATGGAATATGGCGCACCTCAACCAATATATAACGAAAATACAAATCACGTAGACATGATTTAGTACAAGTGTTTTACCATTAAGCATACATCATCAATAAATGAAGTTTACTACAACACATAAACAACAATAAAGGAAGAACAAGGCAAGAGATCGACCGAATCCGAATTCTTTCTGAGGATTCACGGTTGGAATCGTCGGGTTGTCAATCCACGTCCAAGCTCGGTCCTCAACTATGTCCGGGGTAGAGAAGGGCTGCCACCACCTTCTAATGGCCCGTATTCTTCGTGTCACGATAGCGGACGATCGTTGCAAGCTTCCCTTTGCTTGATATCCATTGCGTTGAAGCTTGAAATAAGCCCAAGAGATGATGGAGGAGGCTGAGTGGAAGCTCCGTCTTTGATTTAGCGGTGAAGGCCCTCCCAGAGCCCCTCCCTAGGGTGGAGATTGAAGGAGATCGGCGGATACCTTCGTCAGAGGCGGAAAATGGCAGAAGTGGCGAGCGATTTCATGATGTCAAAATCGTGCCCTAATTCGCAGAATGATCCAATTTATAGTAGCAGATTTTAAATACCGCGCACGATCATCGGTGCACGACCAGTAGTCATGCGCCCTGATGTCGGCACCCGTGCGGCAGCAACCTGTATAACCTGCAATCAAAATAAAAGCTTGCGCACGAGCAAAGGCGCACGATCGGTGATCGTGCGAGGCATGGTCAGTGCTCGTACGATAGCGGAGACAGGGATGACATAGAAAGGGTCGTGAACGTGCACGATCGGCAGCGCATGATCGATGATCGTGCGAGGTAAAGCTGGTGATCGTGCGATACCCCGAGACAGGGATGGTTAAAATCTGGCATGACCACGCACGATCGATGATCGTGCGCCAAAGGGGTTTCCGGTCGTGCGTGGGTTAAAACGCACGACCATTGACTCCTTTGCATAAAAAGATGCAAAGAACTATCCCGGATGCCCACGTGATCCCCGAACCTGCAGGAAAACCAATTGCACTGTCGAAGATGGCGTTCAACGATACAATGAAACTACAAACACCACAATGCATGCGGAATGAGCTATGAAATAAGTAAATGCATGGAAATGGGCTAAAACAGTACACTAAGCATAGAATGATGTAGTGAACAAAAGAGGTGATAATGGTACTAAAAGGAAGTGCAATGACATGAAAATTAGCCCAGATGAGTCCGTAATCAGGTATAAAATATGGACTCATCACACCCCAAGACTTAACTGTTTGCGCTGTAACATCCCATTTCCGGCTAGACCCCTAGGAGTCGGTTGGTCGTGACAGAACCCTAGGAAGCCCAAAAATCGAAATACATCGACCGAGATTTCGGGTCACGGGTTGGTCACGAACATGACCGACCGTCACGCCCGTGACCTAGGGCGTGACTCCTTCGACGATCGTCGATCTCAGGGAGACGATCTTCGGACGCAGAATTTTGTACCCGGGCCTGTCACGCCCGTGACCTATGTGTCATGCCCGTGACCTAGGGCGTGACCTCTTCGACGATCGTCGATCTCAGCGCAACGATCATCAAGCGCAGGATTTTCAACCCGGTCCTGTCACGCCCGGGTACCTATGTGGCACGCCCGTGACCTAGGGCGTGACCCCTTTGACGATCGTCGATCTCAGCGGGACGATCGTCGAAGCACAGAATTTGCGTCATGGCCCTGTCACGCCCAGGACCCAGGTGTCACGCCCGTGACCAAGGGAGTGACCCCCTTCGGCGATCGTCGATCTCAGTGAGACGATCACCGAGTGCGGAATTTGCCTCATGACCCTATCACGCCCGTGACCCATGTGTTACGCCCGTGACCTAGGGCGTGACCACCCTTCGATGATCGTCGATCTCAGTTCGACGATCGTCAAACTAAGAATTGGCCACCTGGGCCTGTCACGCCCGTGACCTATGTGTCACGCCCGTGACTAAGGCCGAAACGTCAGCCAGACTGGAAATTTCGGTAACCGACGTCATAATCAATTCTGATTATGGGAATGTACAACATGAATATTTATGGGCCGTTTCTGTCTCTAATTATTTAATAGAAAGAGAGAGTGAGGTTCAATAGAAACTCGCAACCTGGATCAGCCATTTCATCTTCCACCTTTTCCTCTTCCCTGCATCATAACCGAAACGTTATTAAGAGAAACATTCATGGCCATGAATATTTCATCCTTTCCCCTCCCCACCTGGAGATCTATAACAGCCTCCTTAGAGCAAGAGGAGAAGGTTACACGCTCGATCAAACAGATTCAGATTTTTGCTCTTGCTGTTTAAGAAGTTCGGGAACGCCACCACCACGCCATGACAATCCAACGTCCATCTCGCCTTCAAACCGCAAACAAGGTCCTCCTCTACTCTTTCTTCTATGGATAGATCTTAGAAATTACTTAGGAGAGATGTCGAGCTCAAAGGAGCAAGATTGAGCGAGCTTTTTCATGGTTTTTCAAAAATAAATGGTGGTCGGGTTCGCCGGAAACCGCCTCTCCGGCGGCCGTGCCGCCGCCCGACGGTAGCCCTCACCTCAACAGAGGTGGTGGTGGTGCTGGCCGGCCAGGGAGATGGCTGGGTGGCCGGGAAATAGCTTTAGAAAAGCTACAGGAAGTGTTTGTTTTTCTGATGCTGTTCGGGTTCGGGTGAAGAAGATGGTGAACAGTAGCAATTAATTATATTATATAATGTATAGTTAGGAATTAATTTCCTTTACTGTACACTAGGTTAAAACTGAATATTATAGCCCGTAAGGGCTGAAACATAAAAAGTGGTAAACATGGAAAATGTAGCCCTTGAAGTCTAGTTTAATTTAAAATTAATTTCACTCGATTTGGAGTCCTTGTTAGACCACAACACACGTTTTGGTGAGGTCTATCCATAGGGCTGTCTTGACCTTAGAAAAATTCCCCACTCCAATCCAATCATCAAAATGACTTGAAATTTGGGTTGTGGCCTAATCTTATCTATATCTAGGTGTTATCCAAAAATTAGGATTTTTGGAAAATGTTTTACTATAGTTTTTAGAAAAATTCAATAATAATAGCATAATTTAATTAGATGGCTAAATGACTTCCAATCCCTCCTAAATTTTGGTGAGTGGTCCCTGGGTGTATCATAAGGTTCTGGTAAAAATTTCATCTCATTTGGAGATGTTTTGTATAGGTTTTTATCCCACCATAGGTTGATCCTTATAGGATAATTTAGGATCAAACACCCCCTTGGTATTTGAGTGGCCATATCACCTCAAATGAGGCTAATATTTTGGTCACTAACTTTTTAGGGCATGACACACCCTCCAAGGGAGTTTGGAGTGGTTTGGTGTAGGGTAGCCCTAGAACCCTATGGTAGGTCCCTTAATGGGGATTTTTAGGGTTGTGAAGGTCATGGGGTCAAATGACCTTGGATTGACTTGAAATTTGGTGGAGAGGACCATAAGGGTACTAAAGTCCTCTGGTAAAAATCTTAGGGGCTTTGGAGACAGTTAGGCCACCTAAAACTCTAACCCTAGTTTAGGTCACCAACTTTAATTTGAATTATTAAACTATCAACTGAACTTCAAATAAAGTAAAATTTGGGCAGTGTAATTTATGATCAAAATGGCCATGTTATGTTTTTGTTGAGATTTTTGGGCCAATTTATACAGTACTTCATTCACAATCCTAGTTGTGCCCTATATAATTATTTTGATGACTATGGAATTTATGTTTACTGGAATGTTATGAAATCTTGGATTAGGGCATCTTATAGTATGTTATACCTTCTGTAATTTTCTTGGAAGTTTTATATTATTATTTTGGGCACTTGCTTCTTTAATGTACCAATTGTGATATGTAGTCAAAAATACAAATAATGCCCATTTACTATTTGGAAAATTATTAAATTTGGTCAGTGGGTGTGTTAGACTATGATAGTCATCCTGTAAATTTATTTTGAATTTTAGATGATTACTAATTATACCTACTTCTTTAAGCTAGGAAAATTAGTGTTTTACATTAAAATAAATTCAGAGCCCAAATATTGGATAAAAATTATGAGACTTGGTTTATGATGGTTTTAGGTCATTATAAAGCTTCTATAATGTTCTTGTGATTTTTGGATATATATTTACAGTACTTGCTTCACAATATAGTAAAAATGGTCTAAAATGGTAAATTTGGAAATATAGGCCTAAACACCTCTGAAATTTCTCAAAATTTGTAATTACTGCTTATATTCCTCATAGGATATTTACTGATTTTATGGTGATTTATTGTTGGCTCATTAGTGCACTTCATGTTCATACTAGGGCATTGGGAGGCTGAGAATAAATAAATTAAATGCCAAATGAAATAGGAAAATTATTATTTTCTGGATTTAGACTAATTATGTCATGGTAGACCTCCAGTAAATATTATAGGTGATTCGGAAGACAATTTGGAGTATCACCCCTTGCATACCCCATAAGCTTAGGATGGTCTGCGTTTAATAAAAACTACAGAAGCTGAACTAGAGTGGGTAATGAGCTTGGGGAGATGGAATTTTGGTAGATTGCTGGTTTGGATAGGGTGAGTTAAATCAATTTCATTATTGGAAGTCAGGATGGGTAGGGTGTGAGACTGACTAGTGATAAGTAGTGTTCGGGTTCGACGGAAGATCGTCCTCCCCGAGAAGAGTAAGAGTCAAGTTATCCTAGGATTAGCACACTGTAATATGAGAAGGGAATGGTTTAAGGGAACCAATCAATTATAATAAGTGCCTTGGGAAGGGAGCTTTGGGATTCACCCCATCATAGCTCCTAGTACCGCTGCGAGCCCTTCACCGGGTAACCCTCGGGAAGTCCAAGGTTAACCTTAAATCTTAGGAATAAAATGATCAAGAGTAACCCTAATAATAGTTGTACCTCACACCTACACTTGTACATTTAGGAAGAAGAATTGGCATGGAATGGGTAGAGTGGGTCCGTGGTCTAAGGGCCTACTAGTAATGTCAATGGTTTGGTTTGTAATTTGGAAGTCCAGGGAGCGGGATGCTCGGGGACTTGGTATATGCTTGGTAGCCTAGAGAGCTGGAGGCTCGGTAACATGAGAACTTGTAAAAATATAACTGTCAAGATTGCATGTGCATAAAAGTGGTGGGTCATCGGTACTGGATGATCGATCACACCGATGTCGGTACATTGACTCGGCGGTATGGGACACTTAGCTAAAGAAAGCCTGGTGGATATAGCCAGCACTAATATGCGGATACTCTAGGTTGTGTTCTTCTAGGGGCGTATGGAAGGGCTAGGCCTGGTAGTGTGGTTACCCGCCTAAGAGTGGGGGGCCCGACCCACTGTCTCCGTTTACCACAACGGAGGTTCCTGGGAGTGAAGCTAGCTGCCCGAACAGGGGGAACTAAAGGTCTGTGCGCATAAAGTCGGTGGGTGTGTTGCACTTGCTTGTGCATTCCATAGCATATTTGTGTGTCATAGTATAAACATTACCACCTATCGTATAAGATGGTATGGGACGTTTTATACGATAGGCCCTGCAAAACTACTCCTTGGTCTATAGGGGTAATCCCTATAAATCAATGGTTATATTTGTTATTTCTTGTGCTTTTACTTACTTGCCACTCCTTGCTGTTTGACAACCGACACCCCAACGTATAAGTGGTATGGGACACTTTATACGATGGGAGCCCTGCAAAAGATCCCTTGGCTTATGTGCTTCTGCATAAGTTAAGGTTATATTTCCTACTTTTTGCTTCTGTCGTATTTACTATGGACTTGCTAACATAGGTCCGCTGTCACCTGCTTTTGACTTATTCTCCACCTTCATGTCCTTCCCTTTCTTCCTCTCCGCTCGGTACCTAGGAGCCATGGGGGAAGGGGTAGGGGATGATAGGGCTTAGTCTTTTAGACTAACGGTTTTCGAACCACAACATTTTAGGTGTACCATATGGAAGGGGCACGGGTTTTGCAGTTTTTGACAGAGTTGACCCCGCGACCGTGTTACCATTGTCACCAGCCGGGACATACACGGGTTAAATGCCCCTTGATGGGTGGGATCCCACCAGCTCAGCGTCCAAGAGGCCGAAAATATAGACGCAGACGTACATTGCGAGGAGGCGACTGCAGGCCGAAAAGGAAGAAGCACCCAGAGATGCAGCACCAGCAGTGTACGGAGACAGTGGAGATGGGCTAGTCTAGCTTGGGTGCTCTCAGTTCAGTGACAGTTACGGTAATGCTTAGTTTTAGTTTTGCTTCCGTGAGTGACTTGTAGTGAGGATTACATGTACTGGGCACAAGCCCTCCTTTTGTACTCTGATTATTATTATTATTGTGGACTCTCCCTTCGTGGAGATTTATTTATATACATGTGGTTATAGTGGACTAGATTTATATTTTCTTATACTACTGTTCTGCGATCGATTTTGCCGGCAGGATCGGCGTTTTGTAGTGACGACCTTCCCGGGCGTGATGGTGTCACCGCAAAGCGGCGGTTCTAGGCCTAAGACCCCGATGTTTAAAAGAAAAAAAAGGGTCTTACAAGTGGTATCAGAGGAAACCTCAATCAGAAAAGTAGCAGTCCACTAACCCTGGGTCACCCCCGCTCGAGTTTAGTTTGGGGACAAACTAAGCAGCGGAAGCAGTGGTGTGCCCATATGGGAAATCACATGTAGAAGTCCACTTCTCCATTAATTGGAATTCCTCTTTGTGGCCTACGACAAGCCCTGCCCCCAGCAGGAAGCACCTCCGGCTGCAAAGAACATCTCATCTTAATCCTCTAGTCAACGAGTTAGACGCAACCAACTAGGACTCGTGACTAACCATGACAATTTATAGTATGCCCTAGTTCAAAATAAACCTTGGGTATGAATTTGGTTAAAAAAAAGGAGATACCCAAAGAGAATAAAGGAGGAGTTTAACACGAGAATGACTACCTAATACGTAAACTTAGGTGTCCCTACTATCCTAATCAAGGATTATTCAAAGTGGTAGACTACTTTAAGGAGAATTAAGACCAATAATACATTAGCAGAATGGTAAAAGACAAGTAATCTTAACCCTCAATACCGGTAACAAAATTACCTGGAGGCAACCACCAAGACAAACACTGAGGGGCGGATAGGAATTCAAGTTCGGAAGATACCCATTTGGGATTGGGAACATTTTGACCCGGATAAGGTTGTCGTAAATGTGACTCAGAGAGTTTAGAGTATGGAGTATTTTAACGAGTTTCAGGGTGGAACCCCAAGTCGAAGATTGATGCCCTAGGTATTATGCACCCACCTAGGACAGATGTAACAGGGTAATATACAAGATACTTAGCCGAAGATAGGTAGGGGCTTATCTTTTGTTTATTGGGCAAATTAGTATAGGCTTGGGTTCCCTTGGACCTAGTTTAGGGAAGGTGGCTGTAGTTTAGTGGTGAGAATTCCACGTTTCTTCACTTAGGAGGGCTCTACTGCGCCCGGAGCAGCAGATTTTGACCACAGATGGACCGGTAGCTTCTGACCGGTCAGTTTACTTGGAGCCGATTCGGATCGATGGCAGAGGAGTACGAACCTTGCGTCGCAAGAAAATTCCGTTAGTCAAAAGTTCCGTGGAGGAACAACGGTCAGGAGGAGCATACCTGGGAACCACAGGACCTGATACGACAAAGGTACCCGGAGTTGTTTAGTCAGGTATACCTCACCACCTCTTAGTATACAATAAATTACCTCCTTGCGTTGAACCGGTAGGACTAGGTAAGGGAAATGGAGAACCTAAGCATGCGCAGAAAAGTAGGGGCTAATCTTTTGTTTATTGGGGAGATTGCCTTCGTTTATAAAATAAGTAGTCTCACTTCGACTCAATAGAAAAATCGTATTGGATGTTACAAGTTTAATTTATTTCGATAGAAATCCCCGTAGGCTCAACCTCAATTTCGGGGATGAAATTTTTGTTTTGTTTATTGGGATTTGTAACATCCCATTTCCGGCTAGACCCCTAGGAGTCGGTTGGTCGTGACAGAACCCTAGGAAGCCCAAAAATTGAAATACGTCGACCGAGATTTCGGGTCATGGGTTGGTCACGCCCGTGACCGACCCGTCACGCCCGCGACCTAGGGCGTGACTCCTTCGACGATCGTCGATCTCAGGGAGACGATCGTCGGGCGCAGAATTTTCAACCCGGGCCTGTCACGCCCGTGACCTATGTGTTATGCCCGTGACCTAGGGCGTGACCCCTTCGACGATCGTCGATCTCAACGCGACGATCGTCGAGCACAGAATTTTCAACTCGGGCTTGTCATGCCCGTGACCTATGTGGCACGCCCGTGACCTAGGGCGTGACCCCTTCAATGATCGTCGATCTCAGCGGGACGATCGTCAAAGCGCAGAATTTGCGTCATGGCCCTGTCATGCCCGTGACCCAGGTGTCACGCCTGTGACCCAAGTGTCACGCCCGTGACCAAGGGCGTGACCCCCTTTCGGCGATCGTCGATCTCAGCGAGACGATTGCCGAGCAGGAATTTGCCTCATGACCCTGTCACGCCCGTGACCCATGTGTCACGCCCGTGACCTAGGGCGTGACCACCCTTCGACGATCGTCGATCTCAGTTCGACGATCGTCAAACTCAGAATTGGCCACCCGGGCCTGTCACGCCCGTGACCTATGTGTCACGCCCGTGACCAAGGCCGAAACGTCAGCCAGACTGGAAATTTCGGTAACCGACGTCATAATTAATTCTGATTATGGGAATGTACAGCAGGAATATTTATGGGCCGTTTCCATCTCTAATTATTTAATAGAAAGAGAGAGTGAGGTTCAATAGAAAATCGCCACCTGGATCAGCCATTTCATCTTCCACCTTTTCCTCTTCCCTGCATCATAACCGAAACGTTATTAAGAGAAACATTCATGGCCATGAATGTTTCATCCTTTCCCCTCCCCACTTGGAGATCTATAACAGCCTCCTTAGAGCAAGAGGAGAAGGTTACACGCTCGATCAAACGGATTCAGATTTCTTCTCTTGCTGTTGAAGAAGTTCAGGAACGCCACCACCGCGCCATGACAATCCGACGTCCATCTCGCCTTCAAACCGCGAACAAGGCCCTCCTCTACTCTTTCTTCTGTGGATATATCTTAGAAATTACTTAGGAGAGATATCGAGCTCAAAGGAGCAAGATTGAGCGAGCTTTTCCATGGTTTTTAAAAATAAATGGTGGTCGGGTTCGCCGGAAACCGCCTCTCCGGCGGCCGTGCCGCCGCCCGACGGTAGCCCTCACCTCAACAGAGGTGGTGGTGGTGGACGGCCAGGGAGATGGTTGGGTGGCCGGGAAATAGCTTTAGAAAAGCTACAGGAAGTGTTTGTTTTTCTGATGCTGTTCGGGTTCGGGTGAAGAAGATGGTGAACAGTAGAATTTAATTATATTATATAATGTATAGTTAGGAATTAATTCCCTTTACTGTACACTAGGTTAAAACTGAAAATTATAGCCCGTAGGGGCTGAAACATAAAAAGTGGTAAACATAGAAAATGTAGCCCTTGAAGTCTAGTTTAATTTAAAATTTATTTCACTCGATTTGGAGTCCTGGTTAGACCACAACACACTTTTTGGAAAGGTCAATCCATAGGGCTGTCTTGACCTTAGAAAAATTCCCCACTCCAATCCAGTCATCAAAATGACTTGAAATTTGGGGTGTCGCCTAATCTTATCTATATCTAGGTGCTATCCAAAAATTAGGATTTTTGAAAAATGTTTTTCTATAGATTTTAGAAAAATTCAATAATCCTAGCATAATTAAATTAGATGGATAAATGACTTTCAAACTCTCCTAAATTTTGGTGAGTGGTCCCTGGGTTTATCATAAGGTTCTGGTAAAAATTTAATCTCATTTGGAGATGTTTTGTATAGGTTTTTATCCCACCCTAGGTTGATCCTTATAGGATAATTTAGGATCAAACACCCCCTTGGTATTTCAGTGGCCATATCACCTCAATAGAGGCTGATATTTTGGTCACTGACTTTTTAGGGCATGACACACCCTCCAAGGGAGTTTGGAGTGGTTTGGTGTAGGGTAGCCCTAGAACCCTAGGGTAGGTCCCTTAATGGGGATTTTTAGGGTTGTGAAGGTCATGGGGTCAAATGACCTTGGATTGACTTAAAATTTGGTAAAAAGGACCATAAGGGTACTAAAGTCCTCTGGTAAAAATCTTAGGGGCTTTGGAGACAGTTAGGCCACCTAAAACTCTAACCCTAGTTTAGGTCACCAACTTTAATTTGAATTATTAAGCTATCAACTGAACTTCAAATCAAGGAAAATTATGGCAGGGTAATTTTATGATCTAAATGGCCATGTTATGTTTTTGTTGAGATTTTTGGGCCAATTTATACAGTACTTCATTCACAATCCTAGTTGTGCCCTATATAATTAGTTTGATGAATATTGAATTACTGTTCACTGGAATGTTATGAAATCTTGGATTAGGGCATCTTATAGCAAGTTATACCTTCTGTAATTTTCTTGGAAGTTTTATCTGATTATTTTGGGCACTTGCTTCTTTAATGTACCAATTATGATATGTAGTCAAAAATACAAATAATGCCCATTTACTATTTGGAAAATTATTAAATTTGGTCAGTGGGTGTGTTAAACTATGATAGTCATCTTGTAAATTTATTTGGAATTTTAGATGATTACAAATTATACCTACTTCTTTAAGCTAGGAAAATTAGTGTTTTACATTAAAATAAATTCAGAGCCTAAATATTAGATAAAAATTATGAGACTTTGTTTATGATGGTTTTAGGTCATTATAAAGCTTTTATAATTTTCTTGTGATTTTTGGATATATATTTACAGTACTTGCTTCACAATATAGTAAAAGTGGCCTAAAATTGTAAATTAGGAAATATAGGCCTAAACACCTCTGTAATTTCTCAAAATTTGGATTATTACTGCTTATATTACTCATAAGATTTTTAATGATTTTATGGTGATTTATTGTTGGCTCATTAGTGCACTTCATGTTCATACTAGGGCATTGGGAGGTTGAGAATAAAAAAATTAAATGCCAAATGAAATAGGGAAATTATTATTTTCTGGATTTAGACTAATTATGTCATGGTAGACCTCCAGTAAATATTATAGGAGATTCGAAAGACAATTTGGAGTTCCACCCCTTGCATACCCATAAGCTTAGGATGGTCTGCGTTTAGTAAAAACGACAGAAGCTGAACGAGAGTGGGTAATGAGCTTGGGGAGATGGAATTTTGGTAGATTGATGGTTTGGATAGGGTGAGTTAAATCAAGTTCATTATTGGAAGTCAGGATGGGTAGGGTGTGAGACTGACTAGTGATAAGTAGTGTTCGGGTTCGACGGAAGATCGTCCTCCTCGAGAAGAGGAAGAGTCAAGTTATCCTAGGATTAGCACACTGTAATATGAGAAGGGAATGGTTTAAGGGAACCAATCAATTATAATAAGTGCCTTGGGAAGGGAGCTTTGGGATTCACCCATCATAGCTCCTAGTACCGCTGCGAGCCCTTCACCGGGTAACCCTCGGGAAGTCCAAGGTTAACCTTAAATCTTAGGAATAAAATGATCAAGAGTAACCCTAATAATAGTTGTACCTCACACCTACACTTGTACACTTAGGAAAAAGAATTGGCATGGAATGGGTAGAGTGGGTCCGTGGTCTAAGGGCCTACTAGTAATGTCAATGGTTTGGTTTGTAATTTGGAAGTCCAGGGAGCGGGATGCTCGGGGACTTGGTATATGCTTGGTAGCCTAGAGAGCTGGAGGATCGGTAACATGAGAACTTGTACAAATATAACTGTCATGATTGCATGTGCATAAAAGTGGTGGGTCATCGGTACTGCACGATCGATCACACCGACGTCGGTACGTTGACTCGGCGGTATGGGACACTTAGCCAAAGAAAGCCTGGTGGATATAGCCAGCACTAATACGCGGATACTCTAGGTTGTGTTCTTCTAGGGGCGTATGGAAGGGCTAGGCCTGGTAGTGTGGTTACCCGCCTAGGAGTGGGGGCCCGACCCACTGTCTTCGTTTGCCACAACGGAGGTTCTTGGGAGTGAAGCTAGCTGCCCGAACAGGGGGAACTAAGGTCTGTGCGCATAGAGTCGGTGGGTGTGTTGCACATGCTTGTGCATTCCAAAGCATATTTGTGTGTCATAGCATAAACATTGCCACCTATCTTT